>CM054135.1:24744691-24789691 GCA_028751875.1 Rapana venosa
CAGTTTGACTCTCAAACCCGGGACACCAGCCTGTCACCCTGCTTTTATGTGGCAAAGGGACGAGTCTAGGAAATAAATCCTCTCGGGAAAACTCCATTACTTTTATTTCATGTTTTTTATTTCACGGGTGCTCAGTGGTCAGAAGCATCGCTTCCCCAAAGTAAAGGTTAGCACATCGAGTGTTTACTGAGTGGGAGTAACCTTTGGCGGCTTGATTCAGTACAGTTTCCCCCCTACAGTTCACCCAGCTTTAAATGGGTACTTTTGCCCTCTTAGGTCGGGAATGTAAAGCAGCGGGGAGAGGAGATGGGTGCCTCGCTTCAAAATGCTAGCGCCTGGAGAAGCTGGGTTTCTGACACCTCCTACCCTACGACAGCATAGGGTATGGAACACTTTTACATTTTTACCCTTTAAAATAACGTTAAGTCACGGCAGAGTTTTCTGCGTGGAATTCGGGCTGCTCTCCCCGTGGAAAGGGCATCGCCGCAAGAGCAGCGCCACCCATTTTTTTTTCTTTTCCTGTCTGCAACTGTATTTGTTTCCCTATCAGAGTGACTTTTCTCTACAGAATGTTGACAAGGGTCACATCCCTTGTTGCCATGGGTTCTTTTACGTGCGCTAAATAAGTATGTGTAACACACGAACCTAGGTTTATCGTATCATCCGAAAGACTAGCGCCCAGACCATCATTTACGGTATGGTTGATTGGGGAAAAATTTCCGGCTCAAACGGGGATCCAACCACCACACACATCCGACTCGAACTGTTCGCTTTCTAGGCAGGTGCGTTACCTCTAGACCCCCGATCCACAGCCCTATGAACTATGTGGGATGAAGAGATATGCATGTAAAAACATGAGAGACTACGACTTGCTCCTCCCCCCCCCCCCCTTTCCCCCACCCCCCCCCCTCCCCCCCAAAAATTTCTGCATTGTTAAGATTGCTAAGATTCAAAAAGGACCTCACGGGTCGAGGAGGGTTTAAATCATGTCTTGCTTATCTGTGGGTGAAAGTACTGGGGTGTTTGTATGTGTGTGTGTGTTTGTGTGTGTGTGTGTGTTGTGTGTTGTTGTTGTGACTTCAATTTTACGTCTGTTCACTTCTAGTGATATTAGACGAGGGGGAACAAATGAAGGGGGGATGTCTTATTTACAACAAAAAAGATTTAAAAAAAAATAATAATAATAAAAATTTAAAAAAATAAAAGAATTTGCCCCCCCCCCCCAAAAAAAAACGAAAAAACAAACCCAACACCAACCATGCTTTTACAAAAAAAATCACATAAAGAAACTTGGCAATGCAACAGGAATTATAAAAACCTAAAAATATGTCATTAACATTAATGCAACTATAACATATGTCCTAAGGGACTGCGATAAAGGCCTTTCATAATATCAAATGCCAGTTTTAAATTATTGAATATGCGGTAAGGGAATTTTCAGAAAAATGGGGCATGAAAGGTTTTACACTCTGGCAGTCAAATAGTATATGAGTATTGGTGATTCTCACCACATAGCCCTTTTTACCATTTTTGCTGAATTGGTTATAAATTTGCATTTAATTTCATTCTATAAAATAAAGCAGTTATTCTTCTTGACGTAAAAAAACATTTACACAATCCTTTGAAGGGTTTTCCGACTGTTAAATTATCGGTGTTAATTTGCAGTTCTAGTTAAAGATTTTATCATTTTGCTGATTATTTTCAGTGCCCTTTCTCCATGATTTTTGTTCTAGTAAGCTGTACCCCTTTTTTAAAGGGATAGAGGCACATGCATTCTATTGCATCCCGTTCATGTTTTTGCACCTTTTTTGGCAGCTCTATCCGCCCACTCATTTGGAAAGAATCCAGTGTGTGAAGGCACCCAACAAAAATTAACACTTATGCCCTTTAAGGTTAAAAGATGGATAAAATCTTAATTTCTAATATAATTTTTGAAGTTTTTTTATAACATGGAGATTTTAAAGCATACAATACGACTTAGAATCAACGCAAAGGAGGATTTGAAATATATACAATGGCAAATCAAGATATAAGTAAGACCCATTAATTGTGTGTTTTGTGTGTGTGTGGTGTGTGTGTGTGTGTGTGTGTGTGTGTGTGTGGTGTGTTTTGTGTGTGTGGGGTGTGTGTTGTGTGTGTGTGGTGTGTGTGGTGTGTGTGTGTGTGTGTTAGTCTCGTGGGTATTTGTATGTATTTGTATGTTTATGTTTTTGGATGGATGGATGGATGGAGGTGGATGGGGGATGGTGGGGGATAGGGTTTGGAGGATGGAGGATTTCTCTTATTAAGTATGTTCGTATGTTATATGACCTATGGGTGGTGAATGGTGGATGGATGGTGGATGGATTTTGTTGATAGTAGTAGTTCATATGTTTATATATACTTATGTATGTATGTATTAGTTTTTATGTGGGTGTGCGTGGATGTGTTTGAGGTGTCTTGCGTGTGCATGAGTGGTTTTTTTTGGTATAGTGTGTCCAGTGCACGTGTTTTTGGTGGAGCATGTAAGCCCAAATTTCCTGAACCAGCAAAAAAAGAAACTAAGGCAGTTGTAAAATTTTCCCCGTCTGTTTCTTGTCTGTCTGTCTGTCGATTGTCTGTCTGTCTTTTTTTGTCTGTCGTCTGTCTTTCTTTCTGTTGTCTGTCGTCTGCTGTCTAAACTATTATTTCTGTCTATCGTCTGTCTGTGTCGTCTGTCTGTTTTTCTGTTGCGTCTGCTGTCTTTCTCCTCTCTCTTTTCTCTCTCTCTTCTTCTCTTCTCCCCCTTTCTCTCTCTCTCTTCTCTCTCTCCCTTTCCCCTCTCTGCCTCTCCTCTTTCTCTCTTGTCCTCTCCTTCCTCGTCTCTGTCTCTGTCTGTCTGTCTGTCTGTCTGTCTCTCTTCTCTCTCTCTCTTCTCTCTCTCTCCCTCCCTCCCCCTCCCTCTCTCTCTTTCTTCTCTGTCTCTCTTCTTGTCTCTGTCTCTGTCTGTCTGTCTTTTCTCTCCCCTCTCTCTCTCTCTCTCTCTCTCTCTCTCTTCTCTCTCTCTCCCCTCTCCTCTCTCTCTTTCTTTCCATCCCCGCAGCCCAATCACTTTTTCCCCCCTCCGTCCTCGTCCCATCCCCTAACCCCCCCCCCCCCACCCCTCCTGTCCTCCATGACCCTGCTGCTGTAAGGATCCTGCGTGTGTGGGGGGGAGGAAGGGGAAGAGTTTTCCCCAAGACTCTCAGAGCACACTTTTTTTCTTTTTTTAAAAAATTTGTTTATATCGGGATAATGGAAAAAAGCACTTCTTTTTACATCTATCTCCTTGTGTACGGTTTTTCAATTTTTTCATCTGTTCCCCCCCGTCAAAATGGGCCCACTCTTCGAAAAGCGGAAAAGGATTTAAGTTTGGCAAAAATGTTCGCAAAATGTTCTTCAATAGGTTTTTGTCTGCGCGTCCCCAGGTTTTGTTTTCGTTTTGTTTTTTGTCGTTTTTGTTGTTGTTTTTTCGTTTTTGTTGTTTAATGGCTTTGGGGGGGGGGGGGGGGTCTAATCTTTTTCTTTTTTTTTTGTGGGGGGGGTGCCTTTTTTCAGTTTTCGATTGTGTTCGTCTAGTCCCTTTTTTTTAAAACCGAAAGTTCATATTTGCTCATCAGATTATACCGTCTCTCACATGCAGATATATCGCAATAAGGGATACGTCTGATAACGCTGCATAATTATGTGCTTGGGACACACAAACACTTTTAACATACAGATGCAACGACTCTGCATGCAGGGTAGACAGACAGACAGGGGACGCATAACGGTAAAAAATTTCATACAACATAATACATACTAAAAATATATGCATACAAAAAATACATAAACATACATAAAATAATCGTGGGCGTAGTACTACGTACTACATACTACACTTTTTGCGTGCGTGCTCACACAACCGGCGCACTCACGCACACACGCACACATAAACCCCCTCCCCAACCCCCACCCTTTCCCTATTTTCCTTCTTCTAAATATTTGAATTCCTGCAGTTTCGCATTCACCTGATATAGCAACTTCACAATCGTTTACATCAAAAATCTACAATATGTTCATACCACATACATTGCACTCATTTTTCATTCACGCGTACACTTTTTCCCCCTTTTTCAATGTTTGAACTTCGACAACAAGTATCATTGGACGATCTTTTCCATTTTTAATAGAGATATTACGTGAGGGAAAAACTGACACTTGCGCGCTTCTCCTCTCTTAAGACTGCTGAAGAAGAGAAAAGTAGTCTAAGTAGGTTGGGGTTTTATTTGTTTGTTTCTTCTGGCGTTTTTGTCGGGGGTGTTTTGCTGTTGTTGCTGCTGCTGTTGTATTTTGGGGGGGAGTTGGGGATTTTTAACAAATTTTTAATTCATTTTTTTTACATAATGCACTATTAACAAAATGATATAATAGAATCTTAAACATTACAACCAAATACATAAAAACATATTAACAACTAAACATAACTTTTCACTCACTTCACGTACGCACGCACGCGCGCGAACACACACACACACCACACACACACACCACACACACACACACACACACACATAACACACACACTCCCTGGGGACTCAACCACTTTTACTATGAACCCTGAATTACCTGCCATCTGACATATGAGACAGCTGACAGAGCAAAGAGAGATTAAGGACTTGACACATGACAGACAGAAACAGACAGACAGGCAGAAAGAGAAAGAGAGAGAGAGAGAGAGAGCGGGGAGAGAGAGAGAGAGAGAAGAAGAAGAGAGAGAGAGAAGAGAGAGAGAGAGAGAGAGAGAGAGAGGAGCGTACATGATGAAGCCGAAACCATCATCAGTGAACCGTCAGTACAAACCTCTTCTGGATCAATCCACACAGAATGGCCATGAAGTGACAAGCACTCTGTGTTCATCTTACAGGCAGGGCAGGGCAGGGCAGGGAAGAGGCAGGAGAAGGGAGCAGTACGCAAACAATGCATGTGTATAGCATTGTATTGTTTCAATGATTTTTATATGTTATAACGGTTTTGAAAAATTTAGTTCTTTGCAGCACAGCCGCCAAGGAATTTAAAACTGACAAGAAGAGTGAGGGCAACCCTTTGCCTGGAAAAAGTGAATCTGTGACCCTGGATGTTATGGTAAAAAAAAAAAAAAAGCAAGGTCCTTTTTTGGGCTATTTTGAACTTTATGTCCGAAAATAAACCTGCACCCCCCCTTACTACCTACCCCCTTTCCCCCTACCCCCACCTATCCCCCTTCCTCCTCATTACCATTCCCCAGCACTCCTTTTCCCCCTCTTCAACTTTTTTTTCCACCCCCATCCTTTTTCCCCCCTCCCTATCTCCCCCCCTATCCCCCTTTTCTCCCTCCCTCTTCCTAATCCCCTTTTCTCAATACTCTTTTTTCCCCACCCCCTTCATAATTTTTTAGAGCGCTAAATCCTTAAAACCACCGTTTGATGGTTTAATCTCCTAAAAAAAGCCTTAACTTCATACCCTTTTCCCCGAAAAATTGGAAAAAAGGGGAAAGGCGGGAATAACCCAGAACCTCACTTTTTACATTTAGGGGGTGAACGTCTTAACGTCCTGCCCCCCTTTCTTCTTGCTTTTACTGAAAAGAATAAGGTCAAAATTTTAACACACCACCCTGTGCACTGATTTTTTTTTTGTTAAATTTAAAGTTCCTCTCTGTATTCTTAAAGGGGCACCAGGGTGAAATTCGTTTAGGGTTTAGGGGAAAGAGTTTTGGGAAATTGTTAACGCAAAAAACTGCCCTACATCCAGCACCCTTTAAAAAAAACTGGTTTTTTACCGCCTCTACTGAAAAGTTTATTAAATTCTGTATTTTCCCTCTCCCACGAAATTGTTCAAGGTTTTGAGGGAAGAGGGGAAGGGGGGGGGAATGAGGTGTGTGTGGGGGGGGGAGGGGGGGGGAATCCAGGGGGATGGGAAAAACCAAAAACAAATTTGGAGACAAATAAAGTGAGAGGTTGCACGCTTGAGTATGTTGTATGGGGTTCAACATTACTGTCAGACACCCCCTTGAAGGAAAGAAAAGTACTACTAATACTGCAGTCAGTCAGTCATCAAATGCTCTTTAAACTTCGACCGAGGGGGGCCTATAATAATAATGATACTTTATAATAATAATAATAATAATAAAATAAAAATAATAAAATAATAATAATA
The DNA here is from genome assembly GCA_028751875.1 of Rapana venosa. NCBI lineage: Eukaryota > Metazoa > Mollusca > Gastropoda > Neogastropoda > Muricidae > Rapana > Rapana venosa. The sequence continues at coordinate 24,750,863 of CM054135.1, forward strand.
ATAAAAAATAATAAAAATAATAATAATAATAACAAAGATAAAAATGATAAAAATAATGTGTAAAAATAAAAATAATAACAATAATAATAATAATAATAATAATAATAATAATAATAATAATAATAATAATAATAATAATATTAATAATAATAATAATGGTGTATGGAATTTATTTAGCGCTGAATCTTGTAAAGCAACAAATCAAAGCGCTCAGATGACTTCTTTTTTTTTACATACAGTCCCCGTGTGTATGCAGTTTTGTAAATTCTGTCATCTGTTCCCACCGGCACACAATGGCCTACTCTTTGGAAAAGCGGAACAGGATTTAACGTGTGCGCAAGATGTTCTGCATGCGTTCGCACACGGGGCCTCGGTTTATAGTCTCATCCGAAGGACTTATCTTACCTGATATTACATATCAGGGCGGTCAGTTTGTTAAAAAGTCACACTGAAACTAAAACTGCTGGTACTACTGACAAATCTACCTCTTCGTCGTCGTCGTTGTCGTCGAACGCTTAGACAGTAACTATCGTTGTCTGTCATTTGAGTCAAAATGCGTTGCGCTGCCGTTAAGCGCCTGTTAAGTCAGGCCCTGCGTATCGGACTTCGGCGTGGGAGAGAATTGTTATGTTTTAAGTCTGTCTGAAACAAAATAAAGGCAGGAGAATGGACCAAGAAGTCAGAAAATAGACAAGAAGAAGGCGACAGAAAGAAAGAAAGAAAGAAAGAATGAGAGAGAGAGAAAGAACAAAGGAAAAGGAAGAAAGAAAGAAAGAACAAAAGAAACAAAAAGCCAAAGAAACAAAGAAAAAATGAAAGCCAGGAAGGAAGGAACGAAGGAACGAACGAAGACATGGTCGAACTAACACCAATTCCCCACCATATCGAACAACAAAGGATCAGGTGGTTTGGTCACCTCACTAGAATGCGCCCAACCAACCAGCCCTACGGGCATACACCACCAAACACAATGGCTGGAAAGCCAGGGGTAGACCAAGGAGACGATCGCGCGACTCCGTGGCTGACACCCTGCGAGCCCATGACCTGTCACTATATCAAGCCTCCCGCCTTGCTGCAGACAGACGTCTGTGTCTCCCCGCGACTCCGAAAGGCACCAGCGGCAGATGAAAGAAAGAAAGAGAAGAAGAAGAAGAATGGATGGGCATTGTACTAGCTATCTTGATTCAAGTTGAAGTCTGAACGCACAGATTAGCGTTCCTACTATCAGTGAAAAGTATCTACAGTTCGACGTTCGAGTCTTCCAACAGATGAATCGCGCTTCAACCAAGTTATATTGGGGTAGAATGCGTAGTGTCAGGTCTCCTGTGCTTGTAACTCTGCAGGAGGTCTGTCCGCTGGCCTCAGCCGACACGTTCCCACTTCAAGGCAGCTTATTAATTAAAAAGTTCGTGTAAAGAAAATGTCAGATCGGCTTGCAAAAAGGCAAGGCAGGAGAACGGGCTAGGTAGGCAGAAAAAATAAGCGCATACACAGAAGGTATAGATAGATAATGGGAAAAGATGCAAAAAGGGAATTATAGAAAAGGGGAAATTTCTAGCACAACATTTCCAGAAAAAAGGAGATACTATCTGTACTGAAAGAGCCCCGGCATCTTCACAGGGGAGAATTGCATTTTTCTTTCATTCCTCGGCTAGAGCTCCGAGTTTCACCAATGGTGAGATTTTGCGTATGCCACCGTTTTTGCCCACCGTTAAGGTAACGCCATTCCGACTTCGGGGATAAGATGCAATTTAAACCTGTACATACGTATTTCCTGCCTGTACAGACTGGTATGGGATAGCTCAGTGATCAGAGCACTGACTTTTCCCCAGCTAAGGTTAAGCAGCATGGAGCGTGGTTACTGCTTCGATGGGTGACCGTTTGCGCGCCTTGGCTTCAGTACAGTCCCCCAGTTCACACAGTAAATGGGTACCTGCCTCGTTAGGGTCGGGGAATGTACAGCAGCGAGGTAGGGGAGATGGGAGCCGCCCTGAATATGCTGACCCCTCGAAAATGACTCAATGTTTTGAATAATAATAATAATAATAATAATAATAATAATAATAATAATAATAATAATAATAATAATAATAATAATGTATGGAATTTATATAATGCTGAATCTTGTAAATCAACAAATCAAAGGGTTGGAGACACATCGGTAGTTAAAAGAATGAAAGTGAGGTGAAATTGCTCTGCCACGATCAAAACTAATTCATGCTGCTAGTAATGAGAAACGTTCTGACAATGATCATCATCAACAAGAATGGGACAATAGAATAACGTGTACCAGATCTTTGGTCATTTCTCTTTTCAAGACAAACAGACTACGGTTGTATCAAAATGACCGTGTTAGTGGTTACTCAGCAAGGGTCGTCAGAAAAACGGATATTCGTATCTAAAATTTGCTAAAAACAAACAAGCAAGCAACAGACAACAAACAAACAAACAAACAAACAGAGCCGCTTCTAATCTGGCAGTAACACCATGGGGGACGGAATAACCCAGTGGTTAGAACATTGCGCCCGCAATCTGACGACCCGGGTTCTAATCCCGCTCAAGGGGATATTTTCCCCTGGAGTTAACATCAGTGCCGACTCCACTCTCCCCTAAAGTCTTTCGGATGAGACTATAAACCGAGGCCCCGTGTGCGAACGCACGCAGAACATCTTGAGCACACGTTAAATCCTGCTCCGCTTTTCGTAAGAGTAGGCCATTGTGTGCCGGTGGAAACGGATGACAACATTTACAAAACCGCATACACACGGGAACTGGATGTTAAAAAAAAGCACATTAATGCTTATTCCATTATCCTTGATATAAAATATTTATTTAATAAATAAACAAATGAATAAGTAAATAAATTGAACACGATACTTTCCAGTCTACAAATGAGTTTATGGAGAATTTATACTGCATACCATAGAGACCTGTCTCTCCCAGAAACCTAGAACCAAAAGAATATGGAGGTGGTGGAAAAACTTCTGTAACAAAGGATGATGCAATTTAAGAGGTCAGAGAACTGATAAGCATGATGTTACGAAATAATCTCCCCGGCAATCCCCAACGTCGGAATGCGGCTACCTTAAGGTAGGTAAAATCTGTCGAATACGCAAAATTGCACTTTGGTGAACCTTGGAGCTCTAGTTGAGGCACAGAAAGAAAATAAGGGGAAAAACGTAACTGGTACACACACACTTGTTCTCTGTCTCGCTGTCTCTGTCTCTCTGTCCCTCTGTATCTGTCTCTCTTTCCTCTCTCTCTCTCTCTCTCTCTCTCTCTCTCTCTCTCTCTCTCTCTCTTTTAAGAATATTCTCCTTATACATTATTGTTCAAATCCCTCAAAGCCCAAAACGTAAGTTAACAGTACTAGTACCTATTCCACAATCACCAAGTGCTGACAGACTGTCTGGGGCCAACAAGAACTCCCTCTCCATCCATCCATCCCTCCCTCACCGTCCCCTCCCCCTAACCACCTACCTCCTTCCCCATCCCCATCCTTTGCTAAAAGGCCATCATTTCCTGCCATCTGATGGGAAGTCGCTGATCAGTCCTTGTCATCTCCAGGAACATAGCCATCTGGAATAATGGAGGAAAGGTCAAGGGGTGGGGGGGGGGGGGGGGTATGAGGAGAGGGTGCGTGGAGGGGGTAAGGGCAGGGGGGGGGGGGGACGGAGTGGGGGTAGAAGCAGGAGTAGTGTCTATGTGAAAATCAGAAACTGCTAAAATCGCAAGTCACTCTTTAAGACGAGTGAATGAATCCTCTGGTTCGAATGTAAATGTTATTTTGGAGAGGGTTAGTTTGTTTGAGGGTGTGGGTTGTGGGGGTGGGAAAGAGAGATAGGAGGTTGCATTTGTGTGTGTGTGTGTGTGTGTGGAGGTGGGTACTCTGTGTGTGTATGTGTGTGTGTGTGTGTCTGTCTGTGTCTTAATGTGTGTGTACTTTTTTTAAAATTTCTACTCTTGAAATAGCTACCTGAATAAGGCTACCGTCTTTTTATATCAATCATCTTGAAGCCAGCTCACATCTCATGCAGTGTTGCACAGGATATGTAAATTAGCTTTCAGAGGATGTAATCTGCTGTCTAGGTGCCTGAAGGAACTCAGGAACTACTCTCCTCACTTCCAGCATCAATATCTGCCATGTGTACAGCTGAAGGTATGGCGTCACTGTGTCCAAGTCCTCAGCTGAGAGAGCTTCCCGTGTTCCTCTTATCGCACGCAGCAGATAGTTATGAAATGGCCACAGGAAGGAAGAGGGTACTACTGGAGAGAATTGTACAAAAGATTACCTGGATTTGAGTATGCACCTCAGTGCAGAATCTCACGTTTTGCCAACGACATCGACGGCCTAGCTGGAAAAAGCTTTGTTTTGTCTTTGCAAGATATAGCGCTATATAAGTTCCATTTATTATTATTATTAAAAAGAGCAAGAGCTGGTAAATCACTTTGTTGAAGCCTCTTTGGCGTATGGCATGCAGATGACCAAACTGGAAGTCCTCTGGAACGACAAGAACATCGCCATCGGCATTAAAGATCGGACTGATGCGGTACTTGGTCAAGCCCCTATATTGTACGCTTGTGAAACGTATATCAAACGTGTATCATAATAGTAGACATTGAAAGGATAGAGGCAATGGAGATGAAATGCTATTACAAACTTCTTGGTATCTCACACAGAGATCACATAACCAACAAGGAAGTGAAAACCGGAAGTGAAAACGCCCTAGTGCCATATGAAGAGATCCTGACTTCCGTGAAAAAAACGCAAACTGAAGTGATACAGGCACATCACACGAACACCTAGACTGGCCAAGACCGTTCTACAAGGAACAGTACAAGGAGGGAGACAAGGAGGCAGAGAGAGAAAATGATGGGAAGACAGATTCAGAGAGTTGACTGGCCTTGAGTAAAGCAACCACTATAGAAAGCTGAGAATCTCAAGGTGTGGAGGAAGCTGGTTGCAAACTCTTCAGTGGTGCCTAGACGGTCTACCAGACTATGGGGTTAGATGAAGGAGGTGAAGAAGACACTAGGGACAACGTCCTGTTTAGGAAGTTTCTAATCTATTCAGTTCAAAAGCTGGCTACTTTAGTCTAGCTGCTGATTTGCTGAAATACTTAGCAGATTAAAAGGTTTGATGCAAACGAACCCCATAATTTTTTTTCCAGGGCATACTGCCCATCACAGAGATGAGAAGACACACAAAGACAGGCCACCTTTGCTCGAAACTACTATCCAGATATTGGCCACGTTTCCTTTGATTCGCCTTTACCAACCACTGACCTTTCCCCGCCACACAAGGAAGCTGTGTATAATCTAAAAATAATGCACAAGGGCCACCACTAACCCTCCAGGCTATATCTCTCTCTTTGCATTGAGAGTCGTCTCCCCTTTTTAGTGGGTGGGGGGTGGGGGTGGGGGTCCCCAAAAAGATATTGACCTTTCTTATCCATTCCTTAATCAAAGTCCTTTCTGATGGCAGCTCTGTCTGTCTGTATGTCTATCGCTCTCTCTCTCTCTCTCTCTCTCTCTCTCTCTCTCTCATCTCTCTCTCATCTCTCTCGTCTCTCTTCTCTCTCGCTCCTCTGTCTCTCTTCTCTCTCTGTTTCTGTCTCTGTCTCTCTCTCTCTCTCTCTTCTCTCTCTCTCTCTCTCTCTCTCTCTCTTCTCTCTCTCTCTCTCTCTGTGCCTCGATTCTTCTTTCAGTCCTCTGTGCATCCTTCCTTTGTTGTTCTTCCCTTTAACGTCCTTCTTACTTTAAGTGATATTAGACGAACCTCCTTCCTTTGTCTGCCTCTCTGTGTGTTCCTCTTTGTCGTGTAGTAATAATAATAGTAATGATGATGATGATGATGATGATGATGATGATGATGATGATGATGATGATGATGATGATGATGATGGTGGTGGTGGTGGTGGTGGTGGTGGTGGTGGTGGTGGTGGTGGTGGTGGTGGTTGGTCGTCGTCGTCGTCGTAGAGTAGTAGTAGTAGTAGTAGTAGTAGTAGTAGTAGTAGTAGTAGTAGTAGTAGTAGTGACGATGATGATGACGCTGCTGCTGCTGCTGCTGCTTCTGCTGCTGCTGCTGCTGCTGCTGCTGCTGCTGCTGCTGCCGCCGATGATGATGATGATGATGATGATGATGATGATGATGATGATGATGATGATGATGATGATGATGATGATGATGATGATACAGAAGGGAGGAAACGGAACGGGATGTAAAAGACAGAGACGGTCCCAGAGATTGGAGGATGCATGCAGCTTTGTGGAGACAGTTTATCTTTCACTCTGTACAACTGTACTCACAAAAACGGCCCCCAAATAATTATTTCAAGCTTTGTAAATAAAAAAAAGATGAAAAACTGGAAACAACGTAATTTGCCAACTATGTATCCTCCCTTACTCTTTATCTATCATTCCCCACGAAACCAATACAGCGACTTAACCATCCATTTCCCTATGGTAATGAGGCGGCAGCTACATAACAGTATCCCAGAAGTTGAAATGCAGATTAAAAAATTTTTTTTTTATTCTTTTATGTCGAGGATAATGAAATAAGCACTTATGTGCTTTTTTTCCATCCAGCCCCCGTATGTGTGGAGTTTTGTCAATGTTGTCATCCGTTCCCACCGGCACACAATGGCCTACTCTTCCGAAAAGCGGAACGGGTTTTAACGTGTGCGCAAGATGTTCTGCGTGCGTTCGCACTCGGGGCCTCGGTTTATAGTCTCATCCAAAGGACTTTAGGGGAGAGTGGAGTTGGCACTGATGTTAACTTCAGAGGAAAAATCCTCTTGAACGAGAATCGAAATCGGGTCATCAGATCACGAATACATCACTCTAACCACCAGGCTATCCCGTCCCCAATACCTAACTAGTAGGGCGGAGGGAGGGGGTAGGTAACTGTCGCATACGCAAAGGTCTCACCATTTGTAAACCTGGCAGCTCTAGCCAAGTAACAAAACAAATAATACTAAGGGCATTCCAGTGACACCAGTCACATAATGGAACTCGCAGCTCCCAACGCGATACTTAAAGTCAACAGCTGCTGTCAGAATCAACATGACAAAGGAGAAGACAGAGAAATAAACAAAATCAATTGGGGGGTGGGGTTGGTTGATTGGTTGGTTGATTGGTTGGTTGGTTGGTTGGATGGATGATTGGATGATTGGTTGGTTGGTTGGTTGATTGGTTGGTTGGTTGGTTGATTGGATGATTGGATGATTGGTTGATTGGTTGATTGGTTAGTTGGTTGGTTGGTTGGGTGGGTGGGTAGTTGGTTGGTTGGTTGGTTGATTGGATGATTGATTGATTGGTTGGTTGGCTGGTTGTTCAACTTGAGTATAACCCTAATCCTACCCCTATGGGCATGCCAGGGGGCCTGTCAATATCAATAGCATCCCCACCTTCTGAAAATGCTGTGTTAGGAACTCCCTCTTTTCTGTCCCTCTCTTTGCCTTGCTCATTTTCTTCCGGTCACTTGCTCCTTGTCTATGTTCTGCCCTCTTGGCCCATTCTCCTGCCTTTCTTTCCAGAAAGACAAAAAAGACAACAATTTTCTTCCATGCTGAAGTCAGATGCGCTTTCGTAAGAGTAGGCCATTATGTGCCGATGGGAACATATGACAGAATTTACAAAACCGCATACGCACGGGGACTGGATGTAATAAGGGGAAATTTTCCCCTGGAGTTAACATCAGTGCCGACTCTCACTCTCCCCAAAAAGTTCTTCGGATGAGACTATAAACCGAGGCCCCGTGTGCGAACGCACGCAGAACATTCTTGCGCACACGCGTTAAATCCTGCTCCGCTTTTCGTAAGAGTATAGTAGGCCCTACACGGCTGCTCAAAACAGGAAAAACCCGACTCTTTAGTTTGCCGCTGGCACTTTCGATCCGTAACCTAAACACCATCTGGCTGCTATCTAGGCACCGCGCGGTCAGGGGTCCAAGTCCAGCGTCTCGCGGTGCCAGCACACTATCCTTCTTTGCTGTCTATTAGCGACTGGGCGAATTTTTATTTGAAAGGCTTATTTATCATTCGCTGCTGGATGTCCTACTTGTTTTGTACAGTACTCTTTCTTTAGTGAACAAAACTTTAATACCTGCTTTAAATTGTTTGTGGTGACGGTTGTACAAACTAATTAGGTTAACTAATTTTAAACATTTTTTTTACAAACACGGTGTTTCCCAAGAAATGTAGGGCTGAGTGTTTGTGTGTTCTCTCTCTCTCTCTCTCTTTTTCTCTCTCTCTCTCCTCTCTCTCTCTCTCTCCTCTTCTCTCTCTCTTTGTTTGTGTGTGATGGTGTGTGTGTAAGTAAGTAAGTAATCTTCGAAACCTAAAATAGGGGACTGCATAAGAGAGAGAGAGGAAAAGGGGGGGGGGGAGGAGAGGGGGGGGGGGGGGGGAAGATTTTTTTGTGTGAGTTGTGTGTGTGGTTTGGGGCGTCCCTGCATGCATGGTGTGCTGTGTGTGTGTGTGTTTTGTGTGTGTGTGCGGGGTGTGAGTGTGCGTGGGGGGGCGCGCGGTGGGTTTGCCGTGGGGGTGTGTTCGGAAAACGTGTGTGGTGGTGTTGCGTATGTGCCCGTGTATGCATGTTGAACGTGTGTTTTTTGTGTGTGTGTTTTGTTTTGTGTGTTGGTGTGTTGTGTGGTGGTTTGTGTTTGTGTGATCGGCCCAGCACCACATGCCAGGTGCTTCCTGGGTGTGTGTCAGTTTCAAACTGTTAGTTTTCTCAAGCACATGTGGCCGTGCGCATTTCTTTTAGTTCAGTGGTGGGGTGCACGCGCGCGCTTGTAGAGTGTGCGTGCGCGGTATGGGAGTTTGGGAGGTATAGTTTTTATGCCCCTTTTTTGGGGGTGTTTGTTTGTCTGTTTGTGTGATGGTGTGTGGCACGTGCGCTCAGTGTGTGTGTGTTTTTTTTTTTTGCTTTTCTTTTATTTCAAGGAAAATGGGTAAGCCTATGTGCTTTTTAAAAAAATTTGTTCCCCCTGATATGATTTTGTAAATTTTGTCATCCGTTTTGTGTGTGTGGTGTTTTTTTTCCGCTTTTTTTTGGGGGGTGTTGCTTTTTATGTCAAAGTGTAGGCCTGTGAGCAATTTGTTTTTTGTTTTTTTTAACAACCAGGACTGATAAGTAAAATAAACATTTGATCAAAACCAATTTCTTAAAGGATCAGAAAATGCTTTTTGATGTATCAGAAACATCAGTGAAATAAAAACCTGAGCCATTTGTGAGGTATCTTGGCTTGATGACGTATAGGATACTGGACAAGACATTTGTTTTCTACTGTGTTCTTGGGGTTATAATTATGAGCTGTACTGGAATTGGTTCATGAACAAACCTTCAGCTGTAGCAAGGATACCGCTAAAAGCTGATGAAACAGTAGACTGTGTACGTGCTGAAACCCGCCTGACCAGCAGGAGTGTTTATAGAGAAGTCAGAAAGCTGACACTAATGACTGCAGCAGACTCTCTCCCCACACTTTTCCATCACCCTCCCTCTCACGGCGCTGGCGCGCGCGGTAGCTGGTAGCCGCTAAGGTGTGGTTTATTTATGGCCTCGTTCTGCCAACAGGTTCAAATTCCGCAGCCCCCCAAAAGGTTGGTCTGCATGCAGACATATTCAATGTTTTCTCTATGTTCATTGTTTATATAATATAAATATATGCTTTTTTAGAGAGAGAGTTAGAAATGTCTGTTTTTTGTGATTGTGTTTTCTTCCTGGCCCTCTCCCGTTTATCTTCATGTCTGTTTGAATGCTGTCACATCAACCAGTATGAAAGAAAGTACATGGAGTTTGGAGTCAAAGAAAGCTCGTTTAAAGCTCATTTTAAAGAGTGCTTTTGCTTGTCATTTTTAAACAATTCACTGTGCAAGAGGATGTGTGAAAGACACAAGGGTAATTTAGGGCTGAACACGGCTACAGCTGCAAGCGGCTAGTGCTGCCTTTCCTTTTGCCCTGTTTATTTATATCCATGCCCTGCCAGCTGCCGGTCATGAACTTTGGCTGGGAAACTAAACGGAGGGTTTGAGAAGCAGTGCCTAGGAACTGATGAGAGAATTTACAAAACCGCATACACACGGGGACTGGATGTAATTTTTTAAAAAGCACATATAAGCGCTTATTCCATTATCCTGGATATAGAAAAGAATCAAATAAAATAAAATTAAACAAAGAGCCGGGGGGGGGGGGGGGGGGGGGGGGGGGGGGGGGGGGAAGGGGGAGGTGTGACCAAAGCCTTGGCTATTCTATTATTTTTGTATCAAGGAATATAGAATAAGCACTTATGTGCTCATTAAACATCCAGTCCCCGTGTGTATGCGTTTTTTGTAAATTCTGTCATCTGTTCCCACCGGCACACAATGGCATACTCTTACGAAAAAGCGGAACAGGAGTTTATATGTGCGCAAGATGTTCTGCGTGCGTTCGCACACACGGCCTCGGTTTATAGTCTCATCTGAAAGATTTTATTGGGGGAGAGTGGCTGCTGCATTGTGCCTTCTTGCATTGTGTCCTGTGTCGCTGACTGTGAAAGCCCCGACCTGTGGGGACCGTCTCCTGTCTGGGCTGACCTGGCCTGGAAAGACGCCTGACCTGACCTGACCCTGGCTGTCAATGCCCGTCCCTTTAATTCTGGGGGGTGGATGGTGGGGGGCTGGAGGGACCCTGAAATTTGTGTGAATAGTTCACGTGAAGACTGTGTGGTGAGGGGGGAGGGGTACGGGTAGGGCCTGTGAAAAATGACCTAAAAAGCACCGCAAGTGACCGCTTCTTTTATATCACTAATGGCTTTAAACCAAACGTCCACGTTCCTGTGAGTAGTTTTCACTCTACTTCAGACCCTAAAAACGAGGGTTTGTCAGCTATCTGCCTGTAAAAAATTACCTGAAAGCCAGGGTCCATAACCCCTTTAAAGAACAGTAGCGGCAGAACCAAGACTCGCACACTATTGCCAATGCCATTTTTTGGAATCGGCGCGTACAAATCTATATGATGACATGTGTGGCATGTCAATCAGACCCGGATCTATTTTCGATGTGTCTGCCAGGTCCACGCCTCAGGGTTCAGCCCAAAAATGTACCCCGATTCACCTCTTTTTTTATATCACTAATGACTTCAAACCAAACGTACACGTTCCTGTGAGTAGTTCTCACTCTTTTTCAGACCAAAAAAACGAGCGGTTTCCCAGCTATCTGCCTGTAAAAAAATTACCTGAAAGCAGGCATCCGTCACACCTTTAAACAGCAGTAGCGGCTGATCCAATCCTCGCACACTATTGGCAATGCTACTTTTAGAATTGGCGCGTCCAAATCTATCTGATGACATGTGTGACATGTTGATCTGGCCTGGACCCGTTTTCGATGTGTCTGCCAGGTCTGCGCCTTAGGGTTCAGCCCCAAAATTGCACCCCTAGTGACCTTTTCTTTTATATCACAAATGACTTCAAACCAAACGTCCACGTCCCTGTAAGTAGTTCTCACTCTATTTCAGCCCCTAAAAACGAGTGCTTTTCCAGCTATATGCCTGTAAAAATTGACCTGAAAGGCTTGGGGCCGTCGCCCCTTTTAAAGGTGAAGCGGGCCGAACCAAGCTTTGCACGCTTCGAATGCCTTTTTTGGGAAACGGCGTTTCCCCAAATTTTTTTTGATGACATGTGTGGCATGTCAATCGGGCCCCGGGGGCATTTTCAAGGTTGCCAGGCCGGCCTTAGGGGTTTGGCCCCAAAAAAAGCATCCCCCATTTACCCCTTTTTTATAAAAACAAAAGACTTCAAAACCCAAAAGTCCACATCCTGTGAGTAGTTCCCCCTCTATTTCAGCCTTTTAAAAACGATTTCTTTTCCGCTATTTGCCCGTTTAAAAAATTTACCTGAAAGCTGACGGGCCCCCTTTAAATTTAAACGGCTTTTAGGGGCCCCAACCCGCTTTGCCCTATCAGCCCAAAGCCAAATTTTTTGGAAACGGCGCATCCAATCTTTCTGATGGGCATGGGTTTTACATTTTTGGGTCGGGCCCCGGAAACCCTTTTTTATGGGTCTGGGCCCGGTCCGCGCCTTAAGGTTCAGCCCCCAAAAATTTCCCCCTAGTGACCCCTTTTTTTTTATATCAAAAATGACTTCAACCCCAAACGTCCCCGTCCCCGTGAGTAGTTACAATTTCTTCCCCCCCCTAAAAAATGGTGGGTTTTCCAGTATATCCTGTAAAAAAATTGACCTAAAACTGGCGGGCCATTTACACATTTAAAGGCTGTAGTGGCCGAAAACCAAAAATTTGATGCTGTCAAACATTGCAAATTTTAAACCGGCATCCAAAAACAGCGAGACGTTTTTTGTGACATATTAACGGGCCCCGACCCATTTTCGATGTGTTTACCAGGTCCCGCGCCCCTTTGGGTTTTGGCCCCAAAAATGCCCCCCGAAAAGACCTCTTCCCTTTAAAATCACCAATGTCTTCAAAACCAAAGTCCGTTTCCCCGTGAGTAAAATCTCTTTAAATTTTTAGCCCTAAAAAAGAGTGCCCTTTTTGCTATATGCCTGTTTAAAAAAATTTTCCCGAAAAACTGGGACCGTTCCTTTTCATTTTTAAAAAGCTGTAGCGACCCAAAACCCAAAATTGCACGCTTGGAATGCCAATTTTGGAAACGGTGCCTGGGTCCACTCCTTGTGGTAGTTCTCACTCTTTTCAGCCCCCAAAACGAGCGCTTTGCCCGCTTCTGCCTTTAAAAAAAGGACCTGAAAGCCAAAACCCGTCACCATTTTTTTAAAAGGGCTGTAGCGACCCCAAAACCAAACCCGCACGCTATCGGGAAAGCCATTTTTTTGGGAAACGGCGCGGGCCAAATCTATCTGATGGGCTTTTGTTTGGGATGTCAATCGGGGCCCGGACCCCCTTTTTTGACGTGTTGCCAGGTTTCCCCGCCCTTTGGGTTAGCCCCCAAAAATGCCCCCCGACGCCCCCTTCTTTTATATCACTATGACATCAAAACCCCCAAGTCCACGCCTTGTGAAGTAGGTTTTTCCACTTTTAATTTTAGGCCCCCAAAAACCCAGCGCTTTGCCATCTATTTGCCTGTAAAAAGGACCTGAAAGCAGCGTCCCTCACCCCTTTAAAAGGCTTAGCAAAAACCCAACCAAGCCTCGCACGCTTTCGGCAATGCCTTTTTGGAATCGGCGCGTCCAAATCAAACTGAGACATGTTTGCATGTCAAACGGGTTTGGACCCCTTTTTGACGTGTCTGCCAGGCCCCGGGCCCCAGGGTTCGGCCCCAAAAAATGCACCCCGAGAACCTCCTTTTTTTATATTTACTAATACTTCCAAAAAAAAGTCCACGTCCTTGTGAGTAGTTTTCACCTAAATTTTTGCCCCCAAAAAAAAAGGGGCTTTGCCCCGCTATCTGCCGTAAAAAGGACCTGAAAGCCCGCCCCATCACACATTTTTTAAAAGGGTGTAGCCCGAAACCCGGGCCCCCACCGTTTGGCAAAGCCTTTTTGGGAAACGGCGCGGTTTAAATCTATCTAAGCTGTGTTGCATGTCAATGGGGCCCGGGCCCAATTTTTGAAGTGTCTGCCAGGTCCCCGGGCCCTTAAGGGGTTGGCCCAAAAAAAGCACCTCGACAGCCCCCTTCTTTTATATCCCTAATAACTTTAAACCAAAAGTTCCCCGTCCCTTTTGGTAGTTTTTACTCTATTTCAGCCCCCCAAAAAAGAGCGCTTTTCCCCCCCATCTGCCTGTAAAAAAAAACCTGAAAGCCAGCGTCCATCACCCTTTAAAAGGTTGGCACCCCCAAACCAAAGGGCCTTTGCACGTATCGGGAAAAGCCATTTTTGGAATCGGGGCGTCCAAATCTTTTTGATGAAAATTTTGTTGCCCTGTCAATGGGTCCGGACCCTTTCGGGCGTGTCTGCCGGTCCGCGCCTTAGGGTTCGGCCCCAAAAAAACACCTCGAAGACCTCTTCTTTTATATCCTAATACCCTTTAAAAAAAAAGTTCCACGTTCCCTTGGGGAAATAGTTCTACTCTATTTCAGCCCCCAAAAAAAAAGCGCTTTGCCCCTATCTGCCCGTAAAAAAAAAACCCGGGAAAACCGCATCAAACCTTTTTAAAAGGCCCGTAGCAACCCAAACAAGCCTCCACCCATTTTTCAATGCCATTTTTGGGAAAGGCGCGTCCCAAAACTATCTGATGACATGTGTTTGCTGTTTTCGGGGCCGGGAACCCCTTTTCGACGGTCTGCCCCGGGCCGCGGGCCCTTAGGGTTGGCCCCAAAAAATTTCACCTTTTTGGGAACCTCTTCCCTTTTTTATCACTAATGACTTTAAACCAAAAGTCCACGTCCTTGTGAGTAGTTCTCACCCCTATTTCGCCCCCTTTAAACGAGCGCTTTTTCCCGCTAATTTTGCTGTAAAAAAGGGCCTGAAAGCCCGCACCGTCACACATTTTTAAAAGGGTTTTTAGCGGGCCGAACCAAGCCTTTCCCCGCTTCGGCCAAAGCCCTTTTTTTGGGAAACGGCCCCCTTATTATTTTTTCAGGCCCCCCCCAAAACATCGGGACCCAATTTTTTCCAAGACTTCCCAGTCCCGGCCTTGGGTTAGGCCCCAAAAAAGACCTTTGAGGCCTCTCCCCTTTTTTTAAAAAGACCTTAAACCAAAAAATTTCCCCTTCCTTTTAGGAGAAAAAATTTTCCCCCAAACCAAGGGCCCCTTTTTAAAAACGGCGCGGCCAAAATATCTTTCCTGGTTAAAAAGGGGGCCCTTTTAAAGGGGCCCCGGGGGACCTTGGGTTTCCCCATAAACCCCCGGGCCTTTTTTTACACAAAACATCCCAAACGCCTTTTTGGATGCCATTTTTTGTAAAAAAAGGGGGCTTCCAAAATATTCCCGTAAAAGGGCCTTTTTAAACCCGGTCCCAAACCCCCCTTTCGGCGTTTGGTCCGGCCCCCCGGTTTTTGGGGGCCTTTTTTTTCGGCCCCAAAAACATTTGAAGGGCTTTTTTTAAAATTTTACCTTTCATTCCCAAACCCTCCCACGTTCCCTTTTGAGAATTTCCTTTTTTTTCCCATTTTCCCAAAAACCCCCTTTTTAAAAAACGGAAAAACGCTTTGCCACCCAAATTTCCTGGAAAAAAGGACCGGGAAAAGGGAAACCCCATCAAACATTTTTAAACGGCTTTTAGAGCCGAACCAAACCTCAACGCTATGGCAATGCCGTTTTTGGGAAACGGCCTCCCAAAAATTTTTGTTTACTGTGTTTCAAAGTCAAACGGGGCCGGACCCCCTTTTTTTTCGTGGTTTTGGGGGGGTCCGGGTTTGGGTTGGCCCCCCAAAAAAGCACCTTTGCGGGCCTCTTTTTTTTATCCTAATAAAATTAAAAAACCAAAAAGTTTTACGTCCTTGTGAGTAGTTCTACTCTATTTCCGCCCCCAAAAACGAGCGCTTTTTCCACTTCTGCCTGTTTAAAAAAAAACCTGAAAAACCAGCGGGCCATCAACCCCCTTTAAAAGGCCTTGAGCGGGCCGAAAAAAAGCCTCGCACGCTATCGGCCCAAAGCCATTTTTTGGGAAACGGCCCCGTCCAAATCTATTGTTTAATGTGTTGCTGTCAATCGGGTCCGGACCCAATTTTTGGGGCGTGTTTTGGGCCCGGTCCGCGCCTTTGGGTTCGGCCCAAAAAAAGCACCTCGAAGGGCCCCTTTTTTTTTATATCCTAATAACCCTTTAAACCAAAAAGGTTCCCCGTCCTTGTGAGTAGTTTTTCCCCTCTATTTCAGCCCCCAAAAACGAGCGCTTTGCCACTATCTGCCTGTTTAAAAAAAACTGAAAGCCAGCAACCCTCACCCCTTTTAAAAGGCTGTAGCAACCCAAAAAAAGCCTCCACGCTATTGGGAAAAGCCATTTTTGGAATCGGGGCCCTCCAAATCTATCTGTTGAATGGTTGCATGTCAAACGGGTTTCCCGGAAACCCATTTTCGACGTGTCTGCCAGGTCCCCGCCTTAGGGTTGGCCCCCCAAAAAAACACTTGAGACACCTCTTTTTTATATCACTAATACTTTAACCCAAAAGTCCACGTCCTTGTGGTTGTTTTCCCCTCTATTTCCCGCCCCCAAAAGGGGCCTTTTTCCCCTATCTGCCCGTAAAAAAGGACCGAAAGCCCGCAACCCCTCAAACAAATTTTAAACGGGTGTTGGGGACCGAAAAAAAGCCTCACCGTTTTTTGGCAATTTCCATTTTTGGAAATTTGGGGGGGTTCCCCAAAATCATTCGAAGACCCTTTTTTTACACTAAAGGCCAAAAAAAATTTTCCACCGCCTTTTGGGGTGCCCTTATTTTGGGCCCCAAAAAGACCTTTCAGAATCTTCCTTTTTTAAAAAAAGGGCCCCAAACCAAAGGGCCACCCTTTAAAAGGTTAGCCACCAACCAAACCCCCAAAAAAGCATTTGCCCAAAGGGAATGGCCCGTAAAAAACCCGAAGCCCGGTTTTATTCAACACATTTGCTTGTACGACCGGGCCCCCCTTTTGCCCCTTCGGCCCTGCCAATTTTTTTGGAAAAAAGGGGATCCAAATCTTTTTTTTAAATTTTGCATCCCAAAAAAGGGCCGGCCTTTGAAGCTCCTCCATTTTGCCCTTAAAAAGGGGTTTGGCCCCAAAAAAAAAACCTTTTAAAAACCTCCCCTTTTTAAACCTTTGTTCAAAACAAACCCCCCCACGGTCCTTGTTGGGGGGTTGTCTCAAAATTCATTTTGTTAAAAACGGGCCCGGCCCTTTGCCGGTTCTGACCTGTTTTAAAAAAGGCCCCAAAAAAGCACCTCGACAAATTTTTTAAAACACTTTACACCAAACCAAAAAATCCCCGTCCCTTGGAATTTTCCCCTTTTTGTAAAAAAAAGGGCGCGTTTTCCAAAAAACCCGAAAAAACAGTTTTGGGGAAAGGTCCCCAATCCCCCGGGTCCGGAAGGGCCCCATTTTGGGCGTGTTCTGCCGGGCCCCGGCCTTTTTGGGTTCCCGGCCCCCAAAAAAATGCACCCCGGGGGAGAAATCTTCTTTTTTTATCCCCTAAAAACTTCAAAACCCAAAAAACCCCGTCCCGGGGAGTAGTTTTCACTCAAATTTTAGCCCCTAAAAACGAGCGCTTTGGGCCTCTATCTGCCCGTAAAAAAAGGGCCCCCCCAAAACCAAACCCCTCACACATTTAAAAGGCCCGTTTGCGGACCGAGGAAACCCAAACCTCGCACGGGTATCGGGAATGCCATTTTTGAATCGGCGCGGGCCAAAAACTTTGATAAAGTGTTGCATGTCAATCGGGTCCCGGACCCAATTTTTGGGGGGTCTGCCAGGTTTCCCCGCCCCTTTGGGGTTGGCCCCCCCAAAAAGCACCCCCGAAGACCTCTTCTTTTATATTTACTAAACTTCAAACCAAAAGTCCCCCGCCCTTTTGAGTAGTTCTCACTCTATTTCAGCCCTAAAAACGAGGCTTTGCCACTATCTTTCCCTGTAAAAAAAGGGGCCTGGAAAACCAGCCCCGTCACACATTTAAAAGGCCGGGAGGACCCCAAACCCAAGCCTGCCGCTATCGGCAATGCCCAAATTTTGGGAAACGGCGCGTCCAAATTATCTGATTGGGCATGTGTTGCATGTCAATCGGGGCCGGGCCATTTTTTACGTGGGCTTTTCCCGGTCCCCCCCTTAGGGGTTTGGGCCCCCAAAAAAGCAACCCCCGGGGGACCTCTTCTTTTAAATCCTAATACTTTAAACCAAAGTCCACGGGCCTTTGGTAGTTCTACTCTATTTTAGCCCCTAAAAACGAAAGGGTTTGCCTCTATTTTGCCTTTTAAAAAAAAGGGCCTGAAAACCACCCCTCACACAATTTTTTAAAAAGGGTTGTAGCGACCCAAACCAACCCTCGACGCTATTGGCAAAGCCATTTTTTTTAAAACGGCCCCGTCCCCAAAACTATCTGATGAAAGTTTTTTGCTGTCAAACGGGGCCGGACCATTTTCCCACGTGTTGCCAGGTCCCCGCCTTAGGGTTTGGCCCAAAAAAAGCCCCCTTGAGAACTTTCTTTTATATCCTAATAAAATTAAAACCAAACTTCCACCCTCCTTGTGAGTAGTTTTTCACTTATTTCAGCCCCTAAAAAAAGGCGCTTTGCCACTATCTCCCGGAAAAAAGGGACCTGAAAGGAAACACCCGTCACCATTTTTTTCCCTGTAGCGAAACCCAACAAGAATCAAAAAGCTATTGGGAATGCCCTTTTTTTAACTCCCGGGCGGAAAAAATCCAAATTTTTTTATATATAATTTTCCCCAAATTCCCCGGTCCTTTTGGACCATTTTCAGGCCCAAAAATCCCCGCCTTATTTGGGCCCCAAAAAAATGACCCGGACACCCCTTTTTTAAACTTTTACACCAAAACCAAAAATCCACCCCCTTGGAATTTTATTTTTTCGGGGCCCCAAAAAAGAGGCGTTTGCCCGTCAAACGGGGTGGAAAAAGGCTGAAAAACCGCCCGGGTTTCCCCAAAAACCCCCGACGAAACCCAACAAAAAGCTCAACCAACCCCGCCCTTTGGAAAAGGGGGGGTTTTAAATTTTGGCCCCTTAAAAAAAATTTGAGCTTTTTGAGGGAAAAAGGGGCCGAAAACCTTTTTTTTTAAAGGTGTTGCAGGCCCCCCAGCCCTTAGGGCCCGGGCCCCCAAAAAACATTTTTGAAGGGCCTTTTCTTTTTTAAACCTCCACCCAAAACCCAAACCCCGGGCCACGGCCCCTTTATGAAAGTTTCTTTTTTTTCCCAAAAATTTTAACCCCAGCCTTTTTAAAAAACGGAGCGCTTTGCCCCTATTTTGCCTGTAAAAAAGGCTGAAAACCAGCGTCCATCAACCTTTTAAACGGCCCGTTTGGACGAAAAAAAAGCCCGCACGCTAAACGGCAAGCCATTTTTGGGGTTTGGCCGGGGCCAAATCTATTTGAGACATTGTGTTGCATGTCAATTGGGGCGGGAAACCAAATTTTGGGCTTTTCGGGGGCCCCCTGGTCCCCGCCTTAGGGTTGGCCCCCAAAAATTTCACCTTTGAGACCTCTTTTTTATATAAATAATGACTTTAAACCAAACGTCCCCGTCCTTGTGAGTAGTTCTCACTCTATTTCCGCCCCTTTAAAAAAAAGCGCTTTTCCCCGCTATTGCCCGTTTAAAAAGGACCTGAAAGCCGCAAACCGTCACACAAATTTAAAAGGCCCCTTTTGCGACCCCAAAAAAAGCCTCACACGCTATTGGCAATTTCCATTTTTTAATCGGCCGGGTTCCCCAAAAACACTTGACAGTTTTCATTCAAAGCTAAAAAAACCCATTTTGAGTGTTTTCCCCCCCTTTTTTCCGGGCCCCAAAAAATTTTCCACCTCGAAAAGGGCCTCCCTTTATAACCCTTTTAAAAACCCTTCAAACCAACCAAATTCCCCCCTTGGAATTCCATTTTTGGAAAACGGCGCTTTTCCCCAAACTATCTTTTGAAATGGGCCCCCCAAAGGGCCAGCGGTTCCCCTCCCCTTTAAAAGGGGGGTTGGCCCCCCAAAAACCAAAGCCTCCCACCTAATTTTTCCCAAACAAAAAGTTTTGGAATTTTCCCCCATTTCCCTTAAAAACCGACGTTTGCCCGTACTGGGTGGAAAAAAGGGCCTGTTTCCCCGGTCCTCCTTAAAAGGGGTTTGGCCCCAAAATTGCACCTTTTGGCAAGCCATTTTTTTGTTATAAACACTATGACCAATCAAACCCCAAAGGTTCCGGGCCCTTGGGGGGAAAAAGATTTTCCCAACCCCCCTTTTTTTCCAGCCCAAAAAACGAGGCCTTTTGCCACCCATTTTTGCCCCTTAAAAAAAGGGACCTGAAAAAGGCCCAGCGTCCATACCCTTTAAAAGGTTTTACGACCGCCCCGCCCCGCACGCTATCGGCAAATGCCAATTTTTTGGGAAACGGCGGTCCAAATTATCTGGTGACATGTGTTTTCATGTCAAATCGGGCCGGGAAACCCCCCCCCAATTTTGGGGTGGGCGGCCAGGTCCGCGCCTTAGGGTTGGCCCAAAAAAAGCACCCCGAGAGACCTCCTTTTTTTTATCATAATACCTTTAAACCCAAAATCCACGGGCCCTTTTGGGGTAGTTCCACTCTATTTTTGCCCTAAAAACGAGGCTTTGCAGTATTGCCTGTAAAAAGGAAACCGAAACCCCGCCCCTCACCCCTTTTAAAAAGGCCTTTAGCGACCCAAACAAACCTCAACGCTATTGGCAATGCCATTTTTGGAAAACCCCGCGTCCAAATCATTGATGGGAAAAGTGTTGGTTTTTTTTTAAAATTCCCGGGGGGGGGACCCAAATTTTGACGGGTCTTTTCCCGGTTTTCCCCGGGCCCTTTGGGTTTGGCCCCCCAAAAAAGCCCTCGAAGACCTTTTTTTTTTATCCCTAATACCTTTAAACCAAACGGGCCCCGTCCTTGTGGGGTTTGTTTCACTCTATTTCAGCCCCCAAAAAGAGCCTTTGCCACTATCTGCCCGTAAAAAAGGCCCGAAAAAACCAACCCGTTCCCCAAAAATTTTTAAAGGCTGTAGCGATTCCCCCCAAACCAAGCTCCACGCTATTGGCAAAGCCATTTTTGGAATTTGGGGGGGTTCCCCAAAAAACAATTTGGAAAAGGGCCTTTTTTATTCAATTGGGCCAATTTCGGTACTCCGGGTGCCCTTATTTAGGGCCCAAAAAATGCCCTTTTTCCCTATTCCTTTTTTTAAAAAGGGCCTAAAAACCCAAAAAATCCCCGTCCTTGGAGAAAATTTACTATTTCCAAGCCCCTTTTTTAAAAAAAACGCTTTTCCAAAACTATTCTGTAAAAAGGGCCTGAAACCGGGTCCTACCATTTAAAAGGGTCTGCCCTCCCGCCAAGGCCCCCAAGCATCGGCAACCCTTTTTTTAATCCTTTCCCCAAATCCAATCCTTTTGAAGTGTTTCCCCCTTTTTCAACCCTAAAAAGGACCCAATTTCCGAAAAAAAACCCGCCAGGTCCCCCCTTTTAAAAGGGTTTGGCCCCCCAAAAGCCCCCGGAACCCTTATTTTAATCCATTTTTAAACCAAATCCAATCCCTTTTGTTGGCGTGTTCTTTAATCTTTTTGGCCCAAATTTTGAGGCTTTCCCCCGGCCCTTTTTGGGTTAAAAAAAGGCCTGAAAAAGACCTCCCAAAATTTTTTAACATTGCACCAAAAAACCTCCACGCTTGGAATGCCATTTTTGTTAAAAAAAGGGGGCGCCCCAAATTCCCTTTAAAAAGGGCATGGGTCCCTTTTTAAACGGGTACGGGCCGAAATTTTGACGTTGGCTGCCAGGTCCGGGGGCCTTTGGGTTTCCCCAAAAATGGCATTTTTTGAAGGGGGCCCAAATTTTCCTTTTATTCCCTTAAGGGGTTAAACCCCAA
Organism: Rapana venosa; assembly: GCA_028751875.1. Classification (NCBI taxonomy): domain Eukaryota; kingdom Metazoa; phylum Mollusca; class Gastropoda; order Neogastropoda; family Muricidae; genus Rapana; species Rapana venosa. The sequence continues at coordinate 24,772,312 of CM054135.1, forward strand.
AAAGTCAAGCCTTTGGGGGTTTTTCCCTAAAAATTTTAAACCCAAATCCAGGCCCTTTGCCAAACTATCTTTGGCCCCCTTTAAAAAAGGGGCCCTGAAAAAAAGGACCCGGCACCCCTTTAAAAACCGGGTTTTAGCGACCCAAAAAAGGCCCCCCACGCTATCGGCAATGCCCATTTTTTTGGGAAAACGGCAGGGGTTCCCCAAAACACCCCGAAGGGCCTTTTTTTTTATGTTAATCTTTAAAACCAAAAGGTTTTACGTTTGTGGGTTCCCCCTTTTTTAGGGCCCCCCCAAAAATTTTCCCCCTTTGTGTAAAAAACTCCCTTTATTCCCCCTTTTAAAGGCTTCAAACCAAACGTACGGTCCTTTTGGAAGGGGTTCCAAAATCTATTTCAGGGGCCCCTTAAAATTTGACGTTTTGAAAATTTTGCCCTTAAAACGGCCCCAAAAGCACCTGCCCTTTTTTTTAAAAACCTTTTTAAGGCTCAAACCCCAAAAATCCCCCCTTTGGAATTTCCCCTTTTTTGTAAAAAAAAGGGGCGCCAATTCCTTAAAAGGAATGAAACCCGGTTCCCTTAAAAAAGGCCGGACCACCCAACCGTGGTTCCGGCCAGGTCCGCGCCCCCTTAAGGGTCCCCTTTCCGGCCTCCCAAAAAATGCACCCCGGAAAACCTCTTCTTTTATATCACTAAACATTTAAAAACCCAAAAGTCCACCCTCCTTTTTGGGGTAGTTCTCACCCCTATTTAGCCCTAAAAAAAGAGCGCTTTGCCATTTTCCCGCCCGAAAAAAAAAGGACCTGAAAAGGCAGCCCCTCAACATTTAAAAAGGGTGTAGCGGGCCGAACCAAAGGCCCCCACGCTATCGGGGAATGCCATTTTTTTTAAACGGCCATTCCCCCAAAAAAAATTGAGACCTTTTCTTTTAATCCTTGGGCCCCTTTCCAAAGTGTCCTTTGGGGGGGTTCCTCCTTATTTGCCCCAAAAAGCCCTTTTTCCCCGGCCCCTTTTCCTTTTTTAAAAAAGGACCAAACCAAAAATACACCCTTTAAAGGTGTTCCCCAACCCCTTTTCCAAGCCATTTTAAAAACGGCGCCTTTTCCAAAATAATTTGACTTTTTAAAAAAGGGCCGGAACCCAAGCGTCCTCACCCTTCCCTTAAGGGGGGCGGCCCCCAAAATGCACCTTCCGGCCTCCTTTTTATCCCTTCCAAACCAAAGTACCGTTTGGATGTTTTAATTTTGGGTCCCGGCCCCAAATTTCGCCGTGGCCCGAACCCGGTCCCCTTTAAAAGGTTGGCCCAAAATCAAAACCCCAGGAAACCTTTTTTTTATTCCAAATTTTTCAAAACCCAATTTTTGTCCAACGGTCCCTTTTGATGCTTCCTCACCCCCTTTTTAGGCCCCAAAAAGCCTTGGCACTTTCTTTTTAAAGGGCTAAAAAAAAATTTTTTAAAAAAAAAAAAAAAAAAGGCGGAAACACCCGTCCCATTTAAAAGGGTGTTTGCGGGCCGGAAAAAAGCCTCAAACGCTTTGGGCAATGCCCTTTTTTTAATTCCGGGCGGCCCCCAAAACCCTTTTTGGACCCCTTTTTCATTCCAATCTTCCAAAAAAAGTTTACGTTTTGAGGTTCCCCCTTAATTTTCGGCCCCCCCAAAACCCAGGGCCCTCTTCTTTTAAAAATACCTAAACCAAAAATCCACCCCTTTTTTGGGTAGGCCTCCACCAATTTTGCCCCTATTAAATGGAATTTTTGGAATCGGGGGTAAAAAAAGACCTGGGCCCGCAAGGGGTTCCCCCCAAATTTTTTTTCGGTGTTGCCGGGCCCGCCAAGGGGCCCCAAAAATTGGGAATGGGCATTTTTTTTTTTTGGCCAAACCAAATCCCCCCTTTTTGAAAGATTTTTCAGTAAAAAAAGGGTTTTGGATCCGAAAAAAAAGGGCCCGGCCTTTAAAGGGCCCCCTTTAAAAGGGGGTTTGGCCAAAAAGCCCCCAACCCGGAACCCTTTTTTAAAAGGGGCCTAAAAAATAAACCCCAAAAGGGGCCAAACCCCCCTTTGGGGTGTTCCTCCCCCTATTTTGGGCCCCAAAAAACCCCCAAGGCCCCTTTGCCCCCCTATCCTTTGGCTTTAAAAAAAAGGGGCCTTTTAAAACCGCCGGGTTCCCCCTCACACATTTTTAAAAGGCTGTAGGACCGGGAAAAAAAACCCGCACGCTAAACGGGAATGCCATTTTTGGAATCGGCGCGTTTAAATTTTATTGTTGACTTTTGTTTCTTTTCAATCGGGGCCCGGGCCCAATTTTTGAGTTTTTTTGCCAGGTCCCCGCCTTGGGGTTTTTCCCCCCAAAAAAGCACCTTGGAACCTTTCCTTTTTTTTCACTAAGACTTAAACCAAACGTCCCCCGTCCTTGTGAGTTGTTCTCACTCTATTTAGCCCCCCAAAAAACGGGGGCTTTGCAAACTTCTGCCCGTAAAAAAGGCCTGAAGGAAAACCCGTCACACATTTAAACGGCTTTAGCGACCGAAAAAGCCTCACCGCTATTGGCATTTCCATTTTTTTTAATTGCGGGCCGGGTTCCCCCAAAACAACCCCGGGCAGATTTCATTCAATAAGGGTCCCAAAAATATTTTTGAGAGTTTTCATCCGCCCCTTAAAAAAGGGTTTGGGCCCTAAATTGTTCTGAGGACCTCCTTTTTTTTACCAAAAACCCCCCTTCCCCAAGCCCAAACCCCTCCCAACTTTCCCTTTAAGTTTTTCTTTACTTCCCCTTTTTTAGGGGGCCCAATCGGGGCCTTTTTTCCCAAAACATCGGCCCTTTTTTTTTAAAAAAGACCTAAACCAAGCCCCCCAATTTTTCCCCTCTTTTAAAAACCCCCTTTAAAAAAACAAACCTTTTGCACGTTCCGGGAAACCCGGCCATTTTTTAACGGGCGCCAAAAATTTTTGAGATAATGTTTTGGAATCGGGGTTTTATTTTTATTGTGACGGTTAGTTTGGCCCCAGGTTCCGGCCCCCTTAGGGTTCGGCCCCCAAAAAAGCACCTCGAAGGGGGTCTTTTTTTATATCACTAAAACTTTTAACCAAACCCTCCACGTTTCCCTTTTGGGGGTAGTTTCCCCTCTATTTCAGCCCCTAAAAACGAGGCTTTGCCCCTATCTGCCTGTAAAAAAGGACCCGGAAAACCCGGCCCCCCACCCTTTTAAAGGCTGTACGACCGAAACCAAACCCGCACCCCTATCGGCAATGCCATTTTTGGAATCGGCGCGTCCAAATTATCTGTTGGGTTTGTTGCCCTTTCAAACGGGTCCCGGGCCCAATTTTTTTTGTCTGCCCGGTCCGGCCCTTGGTTGGCCCCCAAAAAAGCCCTCGGAGGGCTCTTCTTTTATTCCTAATACTTTTAAAAACCAAAAGTCCCCGTCCTTGTGAAATAGGGGGGTTTTCACTCTATTTTACCCCCAAAAAAAGAGGCTTTGCCCTTCGCCCCGGGAAAAAAAGGACCTGAAACCCGCCCCTCAAAACCCCCCTTTAAGGCTGTGCGACCGGGAACCCAAAAATCCGGACGTATTGGCAATGCCTTTTTTTTAATCGGCGGGTCCAAATTATCTGATGAATGGGTTGGGGGGGGGGGCCCCCTTTTTTTTGGGTTTTTGGGGGGTTTGGGGGGGGGGGGGGAAAAAAAATTTTTTTTTCCCCAAAAAAAAACCCGGTTTTTTTTTTTAATTTCCCTTTAAAAACCCCCCGGGTTTTTTTTCCCCTTTTTTTAAAAAAAAAAGGGGGGAAATTTTTTTTCCCCAAAAAAAGGGTCCAAATTTTTTTTCCCTTTTGGGAAAAAAACCCCCCCCCCCTTTTTTTAAAAAAAAAAAACCCCCCTTTTTTTTTAAAGGGGGGAAAAAAAAACCCCTTTTTTTTTTAAAAAAAAAAAGGCCCCCCCCCCCTTTTTTTTTTTTAAAACCCCCAAAAAATTTTAAAAAGGGGGAAAAAAAAAGGGGCCCCCCCCCGGGGAAAAAAAAAGGGGGGGAAAAAACCCCCCTTTTAAAGGGGGGCCCCCAAACCCCCCGGGCCCCCCCCAAAAATTTTTTTTTTTTAAAAAAAAAAAAGGGGGGTTTTTTTTTTTTAAAAAAAAGGGGGGTTTTTGGGCCCCTTTTTTAAGGGGGGGGCCCCCCCGGGCCCCCCCTTTTTTTCCCCCCCCCCCCCTTTTTTTAATTTAAACCCAAAAACCCGGGGGTTTTTTTTTTTTTCCCCCCCCCCCGGGGGAAAAAAAAAAAAAAAAAACCCCCCCCCCCCTTTTTTAAAAAAAATTTTCCCCCCAAAAAGGGGTTTCCCCCGGGTTTAAAAATTTTAAAAAAAGGCCCCTTTTTAAAGGTGGGGGAAAAGGTTTGGAACCCGGCCAAAGCCCGGGGCCCCCCAAACCCCCAAAAATTTTTTTTTTTTTAAAAATTTTTTGGGGGGGGGCCCCCCGGGGAAACCCCCCCCTTTCCCCCTTAAAATTTTTTTTCCCCCAAAAAATTTTTAAAAAAAAACCCCGGGGGTTTTTTTAAAATTCCCCCCAAAAAAACCCCCCCTTTTGGAAAAATTTTTTAAAGGGGCCTTTCCCAAAACGGGGGCCCCTTTTTTTTTAAAAAAACCCTTTTAAAAAAGGGGGGGAAAAACCCCCCCCCCCCCCCCCCCTTGGGGGCCCCCAAAAAAAAACCCCTTTTTTTCCAATTTAAAAAATTTTTAAAATTTTTTTTTATTTAAAAGGGGTTTTTTTTTTTTAAAATTTTCCCTTTTTAAAAAAGGGGCCAAAAAAACCCCTTTTTGGGGGGGGGGAAAAAAAACCCCCCCCAAAAAAAAATTTTTTTAAAAAAACCCCCCCCAAAAAAAGGTTTTTGGGGCCCCCGGGGGGGGAAAAAAAACCCCCCCCTTTTTGGGGGGGGGCCCCCCCCCCCCGGGGGGGGGAAAAAAATCCCCCCCCCTTTTTTTTTAAAACACCGCGCCATAGTGTTCAGCTCCAAAAATGCACCAAACGTCCGTCACACATTTAAAAGGCTGTAGCAGCCGTACAAAGCCATGCACGCTATGGGTAATGCTAATTTTTGAATTCGCCCATCCAAATCTATCTGATGACATGTCTGGTATGTTAATCGGGCCCAAACCCATTTTCGACGTGTCTGCCAGGTCTGCGCCTGAGGGTTCAGGCCCAAAAATGCACCTCGAGTGACCTCTTCTTTTATATCACTAATGACTTCAAACCAAACGTCCACGTCCCTGTGAGTAGTTTTCAGTCCATTTCTGCCCCTAAAATTGATTGGTTTGCCAGCAATCTGCCTGTAAAAAAGGACCTGAAAGCCGGCATCTGTCACACCTTTAAACGGCTGTAGCGGCCGAACCAAGCTTCGCACGCTATCAGCAATGCCATTTTTGGAATTGGCGCGTCCAAATCTATCTGATGACATGTGTGGCATGTCAATCGTGCCGGACCCATTTTTGACGTGTCTGCCAGGTCCGCTTCTTAGATGTCAATTGGGCCTGGACCCATTTTCAACGTGTCTGCCAGGTCTGCGTTTTAGGGTTAAGCCCCAAAAATGCACCCCGAAGGACCTCTTCTTTTATATCACTAATGACTTCAAACCAAACGTTCACGTCCCTCTGAGTAGAGTAGTTCTCAGTCCATTTCAGCCCCTAAAAACGAGCGGTTTGCCAGCTATCAGTCTGTAAAAAATTACCTGAAAGCTGGTATCCATCACACCTTAAAAAAACTAAAGCAGCCTACAAAGCCTCGCACGCTATCGGTAATGCTTTTTTTTAAATCGGGGCGTCCAAATCTATCTGATGACATGTGTGGCATGTCAATTTGGCCCAGACCCATTTTTGGTGTGTCTGCCAGGTCCACGCCTTATTTATTTATTTATTTATTTATTTATTTATTTATACCACTTTAAGTCACGCAGATTTCTCTGCGTGAAATTCGGGCTGCTCACTCTGGGGAGAGCACGTCGCCACAAGAGCAGCGCCACCCATGTTTTTTTCTTTTTTTCTGTCTGCAACAGTATTTGTTTCCTTATCAGAGTGACTTTTTTGTACATAATTTTGCCAGGGACAGCTCTCCTGTTGCCGTGGGTTCTTTTACGTGCGCTAAATAATTATGTGCATAACACGGGACCTCGGTTTATCGTCTCATCTGAAAGACTAGCGCCTAGACCACCACTCATGATCTAATGGATGAGGAAAAAGTTTCGGGTCCAAACGGGATACGAACCACCGCACACTTCCGACCCGGACTTTTCGCTGTCTAGACAGGCGCGTTACCTCTAGACCACCGATCCAGATCCCCAGGGTCAGAAGTCCACAGGGAGCCCATCAATGTGGAGGGGCGGGGAAAGGAAACTTAACTTATGTATTAGCTCCTTTATTAACAGGTTGATTGGCTTAACTGTGATCAAACACAAAAACAAAATATGACCTTTTCCACACTACCTGTTCAATCTTTACATCAAAACCAGTTAATATATTTATAATCCTTTTGTGTAGTGAACACCAGGACAGCAGTTTGACATGGAGTGGTGTTTTTTAATATTTTTTTAAAATTTACCTCCCATAGTGCTACCAAAAGGGGGTGGGATAGTTCAGTGGTCAGAGCACTCACTTCCCCCAAACCAACATTAAGCAGCATCAAGCATGGTTGCCAAGTGGATGGGTCATTTGCATGCACTGGCTTCAGTACAGTTCATCCAGCTGTAAATGGGTACCTGTCCTTTTTAGAGTCAGAAAAAGTAAAGCAGTGAGGGAGAGGAGATGGGTGCCGCCCTCAATATGCTGGCCCCTAGAGAAGCTGAGGGTCTCTGATGCCTCACTGCCCTATGACCACATAGGTTGTGGGACACCTTTACCTTCAGTGCTACCAGTCTAAGTAGACCTTTCCCGGCTACTTGGACGCTTCAGGGACGTTCAATAGTCTCCGCGCTGCTCTAAATATAATTTAACATACTGACTGACACTTAAGTGTGTCATATAAGCTGTGACCGTTTCGACTTTCACGGATACTAGATACTTCATCAACGCTCAGACAGCAACCATTGTTGTCTGTTACATGAGCGAAAATGCATCACGCTGCCGTTAAGCACCTGGCAAGTCAGCCCCAGCGCATACGACTTCGGCATAAGAGAGAATTGTTCTCTTTTAAGTCTTTCTGGGAAAATAACCCGCAGGAGAACGAACCAAGAAGGCAGAAATTAGACAAGAAGGAGGTGACAGGAAGAAAGGGAACAGACACAAAAAGAGTGATAGAAAAGAGGACATTTCTAGCAAGGAATTTTCGTAAGGTGGGGATGCTACTTATACTGACAGGCCCCTGGCATCCCTTTAGGAGAACTAGATACTATCTGCTCTTTTTTTTCTTTTGCTGCCTCATCTTCTGTGATCTTCCTGTCATGATGTTCCCACGCCGCTCATTTCAATCGCTCACCACTAGCCATACCCAGTCTGGTTATGTTGGAAGTCCACTGAGAGCCCCTTCAATATCAGGCCGCAGTGGGACCACCAGCCAGAGGAGCCCTGTACTGCTGCTGGGTCACTTTGGTGGTGTTCAGTGGTGCCTGTTCTGAGCTAACGTACATGGGCGTGCGCATGCATGCATGCACGCTTGCATGCACTCACACACACATTCACACACACATACTTCCTTTCTGCCTATCTGTCTGTATATCTGCGCTTTTGTCTTGTTTGTATGCCTGTCTATCTATCTGCCTGTCTGACTGTCAGTATGCAAAGGTTTTGAGGCAGAAGTGGTGAGTGGATTGAGGATCAGATTAATTTGTGCTCTGAAGGTAATGTAAAGCTCGTGTTCGGATCCTCCTGCCAGGGTGTCCGTTTCTATAGCTAATGATGGCCCTGAAGGGCCTCGGCTGCAGCACGAGTCTGACTATACTGGAGTAAAAATAAGGTATGAAGTACGATCTAAAGCTTATATCTATATCTGAACCTATATAATGATAATAATGATAATAATGATAATGATAAAATTAAGAAGTAATAATAATAATAATAATAATTCATATGGCGCTATATCTTGCAAAAACAAGTCAAAGCGCTTGCATTCGATCCACTCCTACACATGCCACCAACAATAATCAACAGTTTTCCACACACACCACGCACACACACACAACACACACCCCACACACACAACACACACACACACACAACACACAATACAGGTTATACACTTTGGCAGGATGATGGAAATTTTGGTAATTGAAGGCAGGGATAGATACTTATGAGATGAAGCAATAGGAAAAAGTCTTAGATTTGAAATAGGTATGTCTTGAAGCTGGATTTAAAAGTGTCGTAAGTTGGCTTTTCGCGAAGGGAGAGAGGAAGGTCATTCCAGATTGATGGACCGGAAACAAAGAAAGAGTGACAGCCAACGGTGGATTGGTTAAATCTAGGTATTCGTAGGCACAGGGTATCTGCAGCAGAGCGGGGGGAACGAGAAGGAGTGTACAGGTTAAGACATTCATAGAGGTAGGAGGGTGCTGTATTGTGGAGACATTTATAACAGAGGGTACTGATCTTATAGTTTATTCTCTGTGGCACAGGCAACCAGTGGAGAGATCGCAAGAGAGGAGTAATATGCTCAGATTTTTTTTCTTTTTGAGGACTAGTCGAGCTGCAGAGTTTTGTATACGTTGAAGGGAGTCGATAGGTAATACTTGCAGACCAGCCGAAAGAGAGTTACAATAGTCCAGACGTGAAAGAATGAGAGATGTGACAAGTTTGGATGTTGCATCAAGGGACAGGTACCTTCGAATTTCGCTTATATGCCGTAATTGATAGTAGCACGACTGGAAGGTCTGGGTGATGAATTTTTGCATGGAGAGTGTGTTGTCAATAACAATACCTAGATATTGACTGGTGGATAGAGGAACTGTCGTATTGCCAAACTCTATTGAATCCGTTGTGATGAAAGAGAGTTTGTGTTTGGTCCCTACAATCATGGCTTCAGTTTTATCTAGGTTTAGCTGTAACTTGTTTTGCATCATGCAATTTTGAATATCTTGGAGGCAGTGTGACATATTTGTCAAGAGAGAGGCAGATTTTCAGGAGTATCTTGCTTAGAATCTGAGAGTCATCAGCGTAGAAATGATGGTTGATCTGGTGACCATTTATTATATATGACAGTGGAGCAGTGTAGAGAGTGAAAAGAACAGGGCCCAGAACTCATCCCTGCGGGACTCCGCATTCCAGTTTGGCAGGTATTGATTGAATCTTGTTTATTGCAACTGTATGAAATCAGATCAGTCAGTGAGGTATGAACTAAACCAGGTGAGGGCTGCACCTTTGTTACCAAACTTTTTTTGGAGACGGGAGAGAAGGATTGAGTGATCTATAGTGTCGAATGCTGCAGATAAGTCGAGAAGAGTAAGAAGGGAGATTTTCCCCGGGTCAGAAACATGTAGAGGCGTGTTTAACATGTGGACTAGGGTGGTTTCGGTACTGTGGTTGACGCGATAGGCAGACTGAAATGCGGGAAGGAGCCTATTTGAATGAAGATGGCTGTTGAGTTGTTTCAGAACGACTTTTTCGAGGACTATGGAGATGACAGGTAGGCTAGAAACAGGCCTATTGTTCTTCAGAATGTTAGGGTCGAGGTCGTGCTTTTGAGTAGAGGTATAACTATTGCAGTTTTGAGAGCTGATGGACGCTGATCTATACCTATATCGAGAGAGAGAGAGAGAGAGAGAGAGAGAGAGAGAGAGAGAGAGAGAGAGAGAGAGAGAGAGAGCGAGAGAGAGAGAGAAATGTGGATTGCATCCCAGTTTGAACCTGATACATTCCCCATCTTCGTGACATTTGATTGTAATCTGGTTGTCAGCATTTCAGATAAGATGATAAATCGAGGTCCAGTTTGTATCTGGCATTTTAAAGCAAGGAGACGAGCCCAAGGCAACAAAGGAGCTGTCTCTAAGAAAATTCTGTAGAAAAAATCAATGTCCTAGGTAGACAAGTATAAATGCAGACAGAATTATAAAAAAAATTATAATAGGAAGCTTCGTTCTCTCGGCGACACTTTCCTCCACAGGGAGAGAAGCCCGTATTTCACGTACAGTTATCTGTGGCTGAAAGTGGTATGCAATGCAATGCAATGTAATACAATACAAATCGATACAAATACAATACAATGCAATACAATACATTACGATAGGATACAATGCAATACACTCCACTACGCTACGCTACACTACACTACGCTACACTGCACTGCAACGCACTGCAATACAATACATTACAATACATCACACTACACTACACTATACTACAATACAATACAACACGATACAATATAACCCAATGTGCTCCTTGGTTTAAACAAGAGTTTATTCGTCCTGAACAACGAAGCACCAGTACATGAAAGAAGTACAACAAGCACTGCCTGTATGAGCATCCTAGCATTGTAAGCGCAAAAAAAGGGCAGCAGCTCAGCGACATAGCGTGAAATAGATGAAAAATAACATAAGGCAGCTGTAAGCGTTTAAAGATTGTGACTGGACACTGCAGACTGGACACTGCAGACTGGACACTACAGACTGGACATTGCAGACTGGATACTACAGACTGGACACTGCAGACTGGACATTGCAGACTAGAAACTGCAGACTGGACACTGCAGACTGGACACAGCAGACTAGAAACTGCAGACTGGACACTGCAGACTAGAAACTGCAGACTGGACACTGCTGACACTGCAGACTGGACACTACAGACTCTTCAGACTAGACACTGCAGACTCTTCAGACTGAACACTACAGACTGGACACTGCTGACACTGCAGGCTGGACACTACAGACTGGACACTGCAGACTGGACACTGTAAACTGGACACTGCAGACTGGACACTGCAGACTGGACACTGTAAACTGGACACTGCAGACTCTTCAGATTGGACACTGCAGACTCTTCAGACTGGACACTGCAGACTGGACACTGCAGACTGGACACTGCAGACAGGACACTGCAGACTGGACACTGCAGACTGGACACTGCAGACTCTTCAAACTGGACACTACAGACTGGACACTGCAGACTGGACACTGCAGACTGGACACTGTAGACTGCACACTGCAGACTCTTCAGACTGGACACTGCAGACTGGACATTGCAGACTGGACACTGCAGACTGGACACTGCAGACTGGACACTGCAGACTGGACACCGAAGACTGGACACCACAGACTGGACACTACAGACTGGACACTACAGACTGGACACTGCAGACTGGACACTGCAGACTCTTCAGACTGGACACTACAGACTGGACACTACAGGATGGACATTACAGACTGGACACTACAGGCTGGACACTGCAGACTGGACACTGCAGACTGGACACTGCAGACTGGACACTGCAGACTGGACACTACAGACTGGACACTACAGACTGGACACTGCAGACTGGACACTGCAGACTCTTCAGACTGGACACTACAGACTGGACACTACAGACTGGACACTGCAGACTGGACACTACAGACTGGACACTGCAGACTGGACACTACAGACTGGACACTACAGACTGGACACTACAAACTGGACACTGCAGACTGGACACTGCAGACTGGACACTGCAGACTGGACACTGCAGACTGGACACTGCAGACTGGACACTGCAGACTGGACACTACAGACTGGACATTGCAGACTGGATACTGCAGACTGGACACTGCAGACTGGACACTGCAGACTGGACACTACAGACTGGACACTGCTGATTGGACACTGCACACTGCAGACTGCACACTGCAGACTGGACACTGCAGACTGGACACTGCAGACTGGACACTACAGACTGGACACTGCTGATTGGACACTGCACACTGCAGACTGCACACTGCAGACTGGACACTGCAGACTGGACACTGCAGACTAGACACTACAGACTGGACACTGCACACTGCAAACTGGACACTACAGACTGGACATTACAGACTGCACACTGCAGACTGGACACTGCAGACTGGACACTGCAGACTGCACACTGCAGACTGCACACTGCAGACTGGACACTGCAGACTGCACACTGCAGACTGCACACTGCAGACTACACACTGCAGACTGGACACTGCAGACTGCACACTGCAGACTGGACACTGCAGACTGGACACTACAGACTGGACACTACAGACTGGACACTACAGACTGGACACTGCAGATTTGACACTGCAGACTGGACACTACAGACTGGACACTGCTGATTGGACACTGCACACTGCAGACTGGACACTACAGACTGGACACTGCAGACTGGACAATACAGACTGGACACTGCAGACTGGACACTACAGACTGGACACTGCAGACTGGACACTACAGACTGGACACTGCAGACTGGACAGTGCAGACTGGACACTGCAGACTCAGACATCACAGTCATGTCCACCAAATTCCACATTGGTGATTCTGCAGAGTGCTCCTGAGGCACTTCTTCCCTGACAGCGGAGCACTTCTTCCAGAACTGTTCAAACACACCAAACTCGAAGCCTGATATCTAGCCTACTGACCTACCAATGAGAGACAAGCTCTTGGAACTCCAGGATGGCCCTCGGTGTACTGCACAGCATTTCTCAGGCCCTTTGGAGCTGCTGTCTGAGCATTTAACGAGGAAGAAGAAGGTCTCATCATCATAAGTTATACTTGACTTGCGTTCACGTGTATCTGGTAAAGTATAAAGATACAGAGTATAACAACAGCAATAACGAACAAATAAACAATAACGGACAAAACAATAAATCTATTTTTAAAAAAACAACAACAACACAATGCTAGTTGGCGAATTTTGATAGGGTAAGGGAGAAAAGAATTAATTAGTCTGCAAATGACTTTTTGTGGAACGGCATAGTTCAGTGGTCAGAGTACTCTCTCGTTCCAAGCTAAGGTTAATTTAAGCAGCATTGAGCGTGGTTATCTCTTGGATGGGTAACCGTTTGCGCGCTTTGGCTTATTCCATTATCATCGATATAACAGAATAAAATAAAATAAATGCTGTCCCCCAGTTCACCCAGCTGTACATTTGGGAAGGCGGAACGGGTTTTGAACGTGTGCGCAAGATGCTCTGTTACTGACGCTAACTCCTGTGGAACTATCCCCTCAAAATGAATGCCTCGGTTGTGGCTCGATCCCGGGCCATCAGATCACGAATGCAAAGTTTTAACCACTTGGCTATTTTGTCCCCTCGGAAGTGAATGAATTGATGTTGAGACAGTGAATTGAAGCGTGAGTGTGCATTCGAGAGTATGTGGTGTTTATTGTCTTCAGCTCTGCTATTGTTTTTCTTGGGGATTATTAATTTTGTTTATGTTTGTTCGGGCTTTTTTCTTTGGCGGGTGTTTTGTTGTTGTTTTTTTCCTTATGTGGACCTATTTTTAAATGAAAGAAATCTTTGTGTAACGCTGCAGAAATATAAAAAAACAAGCTGATTTCAAGATATATACATGCAATTGTTTCGATAAATAAATAGAATTGGAGAGAAAGAAAGGAAGGAAGGAAGGAAGGAAGGAAGGAAGGAAGGAAGGAAGAAAGAAAGAGAGAGAAAGAAAGTAACACCCCAGTAAAATCATTAAATCAGCCTATCAGTCTATTATCAATTTTTCAAGCAATCAATCAATTAACCAACCAGTGACGAAGTCAACCAACCAACCTATCTATTTATGTATCACACACACACACTCACACACACACACACACACACACACACAAAACACACACACACACACACACACACACACACACACAATCAGCTTTCAAATTTCAATGTAGGCGTACGGTGATTTAGAAGCCATGTACACACATTGACATTGAAATCAAAAAGACAAACAAACTTTCCCCCCGAAAAATTAAATATGAAAAACATAATTTTCGTTCTCTCTATGTGTTCATGTATGTGTATGCCTGGGAGATATTGGTGTCTGTATTTGCAAAATAATTTCCAGGTTTGCATTCATCATAATCATGTCTGCTGGAAAAGCAGAGTTATAAAAAGGTGCTTGATTAGCAAAAAAGAAAAGGAAAGGAAATTACTATATTTTTAAACTTTAAAAGTCTTAAACCATGTCTTGAGGTTGTACGACAACTGGTACAATAAATGACATTATGTTAATGCATAAAGGAAAGGTATGTCACTTTGCATTTCGTGAGAAGTTACAGAAAACATTCGATATAAATGCAATGGTTCGTAGAGTAGCTTTTGTTCTTTAACAATTTTCTCTCAAACTACCATAACATCATACTAAATTATTTCTTTCAAGTTAGTTTATCACTTCCACCCACCATATTAGATAGATAACAATTACACAAACAAAAACATTAATAAAACAGAAAACAGCTCTAGAAAATTGAAGTTTTGGTTTTACTGACATTTGACAAATTTGGAGACTTAATGTTTTGAACATATTTCATACGAAGTATGACTTAACACTGATTATATTGTCATGGAATTTGTCCATTCATTTTTTCCTCCTATTTATTGACTTGTTTGAACTCAAAAACACTCTTTGACTTGAAGATCTGAGACACACTGAATTGAAGCAAGAAAAAATCTTCACTGTTGATTATCAACCGATTCCATAATTATTTCCATCCGCTCCTACCGTCACAAAATGACCCACCCTTCTGAAAGGCAAAACTGGTTTGTAGCCTGCGTGCAAGCTATATTGGCATACAACAAACGTTAGGGCTTAAACTCTATAATGAGTATTGTGATATTCCTCGACTCGAACAGACACATATGGCAGCATAAAATTTAAAATTCATTCACAAACAATCTTTTTGGACATAATTTCTAGTTCCATTTATTGACTGCTAAATTACGACCCTTTGATTCCTGATGTCTTTCCTCGAACTAATGACCCAAACCGCTGTATGGAAAACCACCATTGAGTTAACGAGAAGAACGAAAAAGTGACGTTAGAGAAGGAAAAGTCTACGTCAAAGGGGTCACAGTGAAATCTCATCCAAGTTCATTTTATTAAACATCCTTCACAAAATAACTATATCGCAGATAAAGCAAATGATCAACAAATGAGTACCACCACATTTGGTCAAGGCTATTACACTGAGTCCATTTGCTCAAGCTTCCAGCGCCATTACAATTCCTGTGTTACTTGGCTCACACATGACCACAATCTGCCTAGGAAGACCCCAGAACCACACAAATGTCAACGTGCGTAAAATAGATGAAATGTCTCCGATCCAAATGCCATTAAAAGTTAGCGACCACTCAGTTCATTTCTGGAATAAACATCCTGGATAAATGATTGATGGCATCAGGAGAAAAGCAAATGATGAACAGAATGGAGTTCCCCACCAGCATCTTGGTCAAGGCTATTTCACGAGCTGAGAGCGTTGTGGCGGAAGCATCAGACCGCCAGGTTACAATCTGCCGTAATTTCACTGTGGTCATCACAGTTGACACAATCACCACCAGTAAGACTGTCCCAGGCAAACCAACACCAAATATAACGCTGTCCAAATAGTCGATGAAGATTTTATGAGCTTTGTAAAATTCTCCTTTGACGAACGTTGTGACAGCAACTCCTGTTGTGGGATCATACAAGCATCTAATGCGATAGCGGAAAACCACCACGAAAAACAGACCCAACACTACGAAGAAGATTCCGATGATGATCAGCGCCATCGTCTTTGTGCGGATCATATGTTGAAATCTGAGAGGATTAAAAACACACAGACATCTCTCCATAGCGATGATGGCAGACAGTACAGTGGAAATGAAGCCAAAGGCAGCAAAGCCTATGATATTGGAACTGAATATAAACTGCCCCATGGGAGTAAATTTCTCAGTAGAGGTGAACTGCATGTGTATGAGCTGACCGTACACAAACATAAAAGTGATGAGAAACAACCCGTCACTCAACGACAGAGAAAAGAGGCAGAGGTTGACTCGATCTTTGAGGCCCTGTTTGCAAAACACCACCATGTTGATGACGTTAGCCGGTCCACCAATCAGGAACAAGAATGCAAGTATGTTGCCTTGGATTCGAAGAACCAATCTTTCCACTTCTTCAGTGACAAGGTTGTCAGGGTTATCCCAAGGAATGAACTCCATCTCACTAAATACAACTTTGATGCAATCATCTCGAAAGGAGAAATTAGTGAGCGAAGTACTGTCAGTTATGTTTGATATGATTCTGGTGGTTTGAAACATCATGTGAATGGATGGATGACATGCAACAATTAGTTATAACGTTTATTATTATTGAAAACGAGCTTTTTGCACATGAGGATGCCTGTTACTTGTTGCTTTCTTAAAATGCTATACCTTGTATGAAATTTCCTGGAACAGGATTTGTTTCAGCGATTAATAAGAAGAAGAAATCGAATGTATATGGCGCTATATCTTGCAAAAAACAAATCAAAGCGCTTTCATTCATCCTACTCATTCACATGCATCAATTTACAATTAATAGGTTATTTTTACAAATCCAAATGTATACAGACACGCTCGCACGCACACACTCACACACATAAAAGTTATACACTCCGGCAGGGTGATGGGATTTGAGCTGTTGAGGGCAGGGACAAAAATGAAATAAGCTCCATGTTAGCTCCACACTAAATAAGCTCCGTATTTTTTTAAATTTGGAAATGAAACTAGGCGACTATTTTGCATATGAGAATGATATACAGTCCTCCGCATTATGTATTCACTCAGCAACCCTAGTTTGCAACTCTCTCTCTCTCTCTCTCTCTCTCTCTCTCTCTCTTTTCTCTCTCTCTCTCTCTCTCTCGGCTAATTTCTATACCATGTGAAAAGAAAGGCAAACAAGACATTTCACCCGTACCTGTAGGCTTCATCACTGAGGCACCAGAAAGGGTCAACTTTGAAGACTAAGCCATGACCAAAGACAACTCTTTCTAACGCCATATTTTGAGCTGCTCTCAACACTTGTCGCTGTTTATCAGACTAGTGAGAAAGCTATGCATTGTATAACTGGTTCACTGCTCACAGTTGGGATTTTTTTTCATCTTTACCAGTTGCGGGACAGGGATAGCTCAGAGGTCTAAGCACTCGCTTTCCCCAGCTAAGGTTAAGCAGCATCGAGCTGGTTACCACTTGGATGGGTGATCGTTTGCATGCCTTAGCTTCAGTTAAAAAGTCCCCATGTTCATCCTGCTGTAAATGGGTACCTGCCTTTTAGGGTCAGGAAAGGTAAAGCAGCTAGGAAGAGGAGAAATGGCGCCGCCCTCAATATGCTGGCCACTTGAGATGTTGAGTTCTCTGATGCTTCACTCCCCTATGACCACATAGGTTATGGGACACCTTTACCTTTACGGTCATAGGGGCATTGTACCGGCAAACTGTGCACCCTTTCTCTGCTCTTTAGATA
>CM054135.1:24794691-24809691 GCA_028751875.1 Rapana venosa
GTGCATGTATGTGTCTAAGAGTATGTTTGTATTTGTGTGTTTGTGCACGTGCACGCATGCGTGCGTGCACGCGTGCACGCCTGTCTGAGCCCGTACACACACGTATGCTTTTCTTTGCGTACGAACTTATACACACAGTATGTGTTTGTGAGTGAGTGTGTGTGTTTATGAGAGAGAGACAGACACACACACAGAGACAGAGACAGAGAGACAGAGAGAGCGAGAGAGCGAGCATTAATACAAACAAGTACTGTTATCAGCTAAGAAAGTCGATATGAAGAGCTCAAGAAACACAAGAAAAAGTAAACGAAGAAACAATGGAGAAGGAAAGTAAAGAAATACACTACCAATTAAAATCCTCTCTCTCTCTCTCTCTCTCTCTCTCTCTCTCTCTCTCTCTCTCTCTCTCTCTCTCTCTCTCTCTCTCTCTCTCTCTCTCTCTCTCTCTCTCCTTCGTTTCCTCACTTGCCTTTTGCCTTGCTCACTGTATGTATTGTGGCCAAAGGCCAATGTGCATTAAATCTGTTCAGAGTTCATATTCAGAGTTCTCTCTCTCTCTCTCTCTCTCTCTCTCTCTCTCTCTCTCTCTCTCTCTCTCTCTCTCTCTCTCTCTCTCCTCCCTATTTTGACAGTTGATGTCTAGAAGCATGCAAGCATGTTTGCTTGCGTGATGTGTGTAAAGTGTGTGTGTAGGGAGGGAGGGGGGAGGTGCAAGAGTGATTGTGAGGTAAACTTGGAAGAAGTGTTCCTCTCAAAAAATCTCTTGGAAATTGTAAAGCATGTTGTAATTTTTTGTAATCAATGTATATCTTTCTTAGAAAAGAGGACTAGACCTCTTCTTTATCTTCCTTAAACCCTTGAGGAGATTCATAAGTGCGCTACAATGAACAGTAATTTACCAGATTCCTCCATTTCCGCCCTTTCGTCGTTTAATAGTCTGGGAAATCTGTTTACTGGCGGTACGCACAGCATTTCTTCTGTTAAGAACCTTGCTGTAAAATCTCACAATCCTAGCTTGATGTTGTTTAGGTCTGTTGTCATAATTTATAGCTTGCATGCATATATGAAGAGAAGAAATACCAGTACAGAGAAAAGAAGGTTTTGGGTTCTGTTTGATGGAGTTGTTCTCAAGTCCTTCTGTGAAGAAATTCTAGTATGGACAAAGCTGGTGTTGTCTTCACTAATCTGGAGAAGGACTCTCACCCTGGGTTGATAAGGATTCCCGGAAAAGGATCTGTAACAGCTTCTACATATCTGTCCATGGACGTTTCTGTAGCAGAGATGGTACAGTTATGGCCAGCTATCTACTCGTCGGCCCGTTTCGTGCAGAATTCCATACCCAAAAACTGTTCTAAGTTTTATACAGTCTTTTTGATAACTTCGACAGGGTCTTGCTCAGCGGTTACTAGGTAATAAATGTCGTCTGCAAATCAAAAGGTTTGTAATATTTTTCCTTCAAGGCTGCTTGTTCGATTTGATTCTTAAACGCGCTATTTAGAGTGGATTTTAGTATTATGTTGAAAAGTGTGGGAAACAGAAGATAGCCCTGGTGCACTCCATTTATTGAGGCATGGAATGTTTCTATAGTGGGATCACACTCAATACGGCACATGTCGCGTCATTTCGGAATATGTTGCTGGATGATATTGATTACTTTGCTACTCCATGCTATTATTTCTTTAATTGAAGCCTATTGTTCCTCCTGCCATACTCTGTCAAATGCATTCTTGAAATCATTGAGAATGTTTAACAATGGTGCTCTTTGTTGAGATCACGTAAATTGACAAAACTGTTCGTGATACTTCCCTTTTGGCAGAATCCAGATTAAACTTCAGCAATAATTGTCTAAAATAGATGATGATGATGATGATGATGATGATGATGATGATGATGATGATGATGATGATGATGATGATGATGATGATGATGACGACGACGACGACGACGACGACGACGATGATGATGATGATGATGAAATCACTACTACTATTACTACTGCTGCTACTACTACTACTACACAGACACTTACACATAGCATTGAATTTGATGGGGTACACCGCATTAATGGGAAATCAGATTCCCCTGTCATTGCCAGATGCGTATTTTACAAACAAAAACTTGAAGTGTTAAAAGCAAGAGGCAAACTTAGGGGAACACAAATCTTTGTTGTTGAGGATTTTCCCAAATCTGTGAGGGAAACCAGAAAGAAACTGACACCCCACTTAAAGACAGCTAGAGGTGATGGAAAGCGGGCCACGATGGTCTTTGACCATCTCCTGATTGATGGACAAAAATACACTGTCAATCAGAATGACCAGCTGGTGAAGGTAGGATAGGAGGCCGGCCGGCCCTATTTTGACGGGTGTAAATTTACCTCACTTGAAGAGGGGGCAAATAAAAAGAAAGCACCGTCTGTACCGTTGCTGGACAGGACGGGTGACAGGGAGTTAGCACGTGCTGATCGTGGCACAGTTGACACGCTGTGCTCTGCCACTCGTTCAACCGACACTTCATTTCAAAATGTAAACAGTAAAAATGTCTTAGGTGAAGATGTCGCAGTTTTCGATGTTTTGGTACACGAAGATGATGTGTGTAATGATGCTGTCTTGCCGGATGAAAGTGATGTACAAGTGTGCACCCTTGTAAATAAAGATCAGTCCTTTTCCTTTCTTCACTGGAATGTGAACGGGTTGCTTCCAAAATTGAATGATAAAGATTTTGTGTCATTCGTTTGTTCTTTGATTTTGTATGCTTGGTGGAAACATTTGTTGAGAACTTTTATTCTTCATGTTTGTTGGGTATGATGTTTTTTGCAAACCTGCCATCAAGCTTTCTTCCCAAGGGAGACGATCTGGTGGTCTTTTGTGTCTGGTTCGTCACAAGTTTAATTCCCTTGTCAAATTGATGGATGTTGAATCAAATAATTTCTTTGCTTTTGTTTTGGACAAATCTTTGTTTGGCACAACTAAAAACATTTTGTATGTATGTGCTTATGTGCCACCAGTAGACTCCCCATATTACACTTTTTTGATGTTGAAAATGGAATAACTTTACTTGAAGAATTTATGTGATTGTGTTTTTTCTGAAGATGATGTCCACATTTTACTGAGTGAAGACTTAAATAGTAGAGTCTCAAATATTTCACAGGATATAGAGGAAGATGCTTTGTATTTTGATAACCAGAATTCAAGTGGGCCATTATGTGTCAATAGAAACTCAGAAGATAATGTGCTTAATAATTATGGTAAAATGCTGATTGATATGTGCACTGCTTTGGATATATGTATTCTAAATGGTATGTGTCAGGGTGACCATAATGGTTGCTACACATATATCTCAAAATAGAAACAGTGTAAATGATTATTTTGTTATCTCACGTGACATGTATGCGACAATATCGGAATGTTGTGAAAGAATGGAGTCCGACCATATGCCTGTAACACTAAACATCAATTTCCAGACAGCCTCCTAACCAGGCAAAGTAAAGATAGCTGTGGTGTGATTGAAAAATTCGTATGGAATGAAACGTATGACAATGTTTTTATGAATAAAGTATACTCGCCTGAAATTTAGCAGAAAGTAGAGACAGCTATAAGTTTAATAGATACAGATATCAATAGAGCCCTTCACATGTTTAATGACTGTTTAGTGAATGCTGCTGAGTGTATGAAAAGACGGTTTGATGTGAATGCAAAAGTACGGATGGATGACTGGTATGATGTAGAATGTCATGTGAGTAAAAGAAATGCACGTAAATTATTGAATAAATATCGTTGCACTAAATCCCCAGCAGATCATTTATTGTACTCACAGGCTAGACGTGAGTATAAACAGCTTTTGAAAACAAAATGTAAACAATTTAATAATGCATTATTGGATCAATTGATTAGCTCTGTAAATAGTCAGAAAGAGTTTTGGAATTCAATGCAGAAAATCCAGAATAAATTTTTTTTAAATTTCTTTAAATGATATTAGCTTAGATGACTGGTTTTTGCATTTTAAGAATTTGCTTGAAAAAGAAGATAACTTATTAAGTACTTCAAAGGAACAGGTAGACGATAGTATTCATGATGATGATATTGACAGTAACCATTTTTTTAATCGCCCTGTTTCTAAAGAAGAGATCTTATTAGCTTTGAGACAATTAAAGAATCGTAAAGCTGCAGGGCCAGATGGAATTATTGGGGAGATGATAAAATATGCGTGTAAATCTGAGATAATAATGGAGTTTTTGTTTAGACTTTTTAATGTTTTATTTGACAAGGGTATGTTTCCTGAAATATGGACCGAATCAGTTGTTCTCCCCTTACATAAAAAGGGTGATGTTAATAACCCAAACAATTATCGTGGAATATCGTTATGCAACATAACAAGTAAACTTTACAGTGCCATTATTAATAGAAGACTTCAGGAATGGGTGGATGAAAATAATATAATTGGGGAATGTCAGGCGGGATTTAAGAAAAATTATTCAACTGTAGACCACATGTTCACTCTAATGGCATTTATACAAAAACAGTTCTGTTTAAACCGTAAACTTTACGTAGCTTTTATTGATTTTGAAAAAGCTTTTGATTCAGTAAATAAATGTATACTTTAGAATGTTCTGTTTAAGAACGGAGTGCGTGGAAAATTGTATCATAGTATTGTTAGCATGTATCATTCTGTTAAAGCTAGAGTGAGATCTGGTTCATCTTTAACTGAGTATATAAACTGTACATCTGGGGTAAAGCAAGGAGACGTCTGTAGCCCTATACTATTTTCTTTGTTTATCAATGAATTAATAGAAGAGGTTATTAGATCTGGAAGGCACGGTGCAACACTTGTAAATGATGGTTTGGAAATGTTTATTTTACTACTAGCTGATGATGTTGCTTTGTTGTCTGAAACAGTAGTTGGCCTGCAGACACAATTAAATAGCTCAGAAAGATCTGCTGCTTCTCTTCAGTTAAAAATAAATATGAGTAAAAGTCAGATAATTGTGTTTAGAAAAGGTGGTTATCTTGCTGATAGAGGACATTGGACGTACAATGGAAATGATATGCCTGCAGTGAATGTTTATAAATATCTGGGAATTTATTTTTCAACTCGTTTAAGTTTTACTTTTGCTTTCAAAAACCTTGCAAGCAGAGCGAAACATGCATTACTTTGTATTTTAAGGAAGCTGTCTTGGTTAGGGAATGATTCATTGATCTTACTCTTAAAGATATTTGACTGTCAAATTCAACCCATGATACAGTACGGTGCAGAACTGTGGGGTTTGGACCCAGCAGCAATGCACACGGAAAAAGTTCACTTGTATGCACTGAAAAGGTTTCTTGGAGTTTCGTTGCAAACACCCAATGATTTAATTTATGGAGAGACAAACAGATACCCTATATATTTACGTTCAATGGTGACTTGTATTCGCTATTGGATAAAAATAGTTCAGATGGAGCCACACAGATTGCCACACAAGGCTTACAACATGCTAGCAGAATTAGATGCCAGAGGAAAAAACAACTGGGTTTCACGTGTACGAATGACATTGTATGAGTATGGTTTTGGCTTTGTATGGATGAATCAGGGTGTAGGTGATATGAATGGTTTCATTGGTGTGTTTCGACAACGTATTACTGATTGTGGTTGGCAGAGATGGAGTGCTCATATGGAAGACAGCAGTAGATTTTATGTGTATAATATGTTAAATTCCTCGCATTGTATTCCAGAGTATCTATCAGTACAATTGGATAGATATTTGAAAAGAACTATTACAAAATTTAGATTTGGCATTTCTGATATTTTTGTGCATCGTTTCCGCTATAGAAGAGTACCTGACTGTAACTTGATTTGCCCATTATGCCTTGATTCACAAGAAAATGAAGTACATTTTGTTCTTATTTGTCCTGGATTAAGTGATCTCAGAAAACAATTTATTCCATGTAAGTATTACTCACAACCTTGTCTGTTTAAACTGATATTACTTCTGACTACAACAAACATGACAACTATAAGGCATTTAGCATTGTACTTACAGAAAGCATTTAAGATAAGAAACACAGTGTTAACATGAGTAGCAAATATTGTAATGTTGCATTTTATGTCATGAACATATTGTTCTGTTTATCCCCCTTCTGAGGGGCTGTGGCCTTTATGAATAAACGTCTGCGTCTGCGTCTGCGTCTACTACTACTACTACTACTACTACTACTACTACTACTACAACTACTACTACGACAACGATGATGATGATGATGATGATGATGATGATGATGATGATGATGATAAAATCGCTACTACTACGACGACGATGATGACGATGATGATGATGAAATCGCTACTACTACAACGACGATGATGACGATGATGAAATCACTACTACTACGACTACGACTCCTCCTCCTCTTCCTCCTCCTACTACTACCACCACCACCACCACCAAAAAAAAAACCCAATAACAAAATGAAGATCTCTTAAGCTCTGTCCATCCCCTTATAGGGGCATCACAAAGTACTTTGCATTATGCATTATAACCACACACAAAAAGAAAAGATAAGAAAATCTGTAGCATTACTCTCAAATCCATAACAACTTTGTACCACACATAATATACTACATCGACATAAACACAATTAAATTTAAGCAACGCGCATAAACATCACTCCCCAAAAAAGCAAAACAAATAATAACAGACGCAAAGTAACAAATTATGACAGACACAAAGTGTATATATATAGTATGTGTGTGTGCATATATATATATATATATATATATATATATTATGAACGATACATACATACACACACACGTTAAAACTTTATTAAGAATTTTTAACTAGGCTGAAAGAGACAAAATAAAAAAAATAAAAAAACTTTTAAAATAATACCATCGAAAACAAGTCGTAGTCTGCAATGTCATTGAAGGGAGATGACTATTTGCTGTGCCATTTGCAATTTTGAGTTTTGTCCCTTAGGCAGTGTTTGGTCTATCTGACTGTGGGAGAGAGAGAGAGAGAGAGAGAGAGAGAGAGAGCTGACTGTGGGAGGGAGAGAGAGAGAGAGAGAGAGAGAGAGATCGCGCTGCACACATCCGTAACGCGTGCCTGTGAGCGCACGTATCAGTGAGTGTGTGTGCGCACACAGGTATGTGTGATCTGCTTGTGATTTCCTAGTTCGTCATATCTTATCCCTACTCCCTGTTAAAAAACAACAACTACCCTCTCCTTTACAAATAAATAAATCTTTTATCGAACACCTTTCCATTACGTAAGACAGGAAAAAGTAATAAGAACACAAATGAAAGCAACAATAACTTTCACCTTTGATGTCACATTATGAAGGTGTACCAACTGGTATGTTAATGTGTTGTTGATTGTGTTGTTTGTTTCTGGGTTTAACACCCTGTAGGTTCTCTAGGTGGTGTACTTATTATTGTTTCTATGAAATCAACAAAATTAGCATGTTTACTGTTTAATATGCCCATAGCATTACTCATTGCTTTGATAAAATCAAGAAATTTATCCCAACACTTCATGTGCAGTACTAAAAAAGAAATATTACAAAACTCTCAAGTTTTCAGAAAAGTTCATTCCCTTATGTTATCGGAACATAATGTCCTTAATTAATCTAAAGACTGAAACTTTATTCATGGAAAACAATTTATTTTTCAAAAGCTGTAAATACTTCTTAGAAAAGGTTCTTGTTAAAGGTCATTTTGTTATGTTATCGGAACATAATGTCCTTAATTAATCTATAGGCTGAGACTTCTATCATGGAAGAACAAAATATTTCTAAAAGGTAGGTACATCTTCTTAAGAAATTTCTATCCAACATTAGCTTTTTAAGGTCCAATAACAGCACTTTTACAAACTCCCTGCTCTCTACAACCACATGTATAGTTGTAGAGATTTGTTAATTCACCTCAATGTCATATATTTATTTATTCTATTTAGTTTGCTTGCTCATTTATTTTCATCAAACATCACTCATAGTGTACAGACGTTAAATTGAAAAGTGAACAAGAATTTATTTATTTACGCATTCATTAATTCATTCATTGGTTCATTCATATATTCACAGTGTAAAGGTGTTAAACTGAAGAATGAACAAATAGCCATTCATTCATTCATTCTATATTCAGTCATTCATTCATTGAGTCATTCATTCACTCAAGTTTCTGTTCAACAACAAAGAGTATATCTTTTCTTAGAAACAGACCGAAACACCCCACACAGGAAAACTCTTGACATGCTATATTATGCATTCAAAGCACCTAGTCCCTGTGTTAAAGATATTACGCAGTGATAATGAACTTTGCACCAATGGGAGTATTTTTCAAGAAAGTTCGGAAACTACGACCTAGTGACCTACTGACCTTTTTTTAAATGTCCACAAGAGGTGAGTGCAACAGGGGGAGGGGTATGGATAATGTGGTGCTTTCGAGAGGGGGGGTGGGGGGGTTGGCAGAGGAGGGGCTGTGTGGCGTGGGAGTATTGAGCACGTTTAGTGCAGGAGCAAGCAAATTTAACTTTACCTATTAGTTCCCGACTTAACGTGTGTATTGGCTTAAACATGGATATACCCGAAAACAAAATGTGATTTTGGGGAGACATTTTTTACAACAGTCATAATTAGAATCCTTTAGTGTAGTAATCTCTGTGACATCACTTGACAAAGGAGACTTTTTTTTATCTCCCGTAGTACCACCAGCCACAGTGGACTTTGCTTTTCTACTGGGACACTTCCCGGATGTTTGACACTGTCTTCTCAGTCTAAAGATAATATTAGATACTGACTGTAACAGTATCTTATGAGCTGTGAGCATTTTTTATATATTTATACTTGTTGATTGTATTTAACTATGCTTGCTTGTAACTTATATGAGCCCTTTTGATATATTGACAATTCTGTATTTCTATTCGTATTTGTATGATACTGATTAACACTTACACTATCTTATGAGCTGCAAGCATGATGACTTCAGGGATGCTTGACAATCTCTGCACAGCTGTAACATTATGCAGGGTACTGACTTACGTTCACACTATCTTATGAACCTCGACCATGATGGCCATGGATGCTTGTTATTTTCTGCACAGCTATAAATAAAATATGCTCGATACTGACTTACATTTACTATGAGCTGCGACCATGATGACCAGGGATGCTTGATACTTTCCGCTCAGTTCAAACATAATTATGCAAAAATACTGTATGACACTAAAAACTGCCAGTAATATGAGAAGGCCTGTACCTGTGGCTGTACATAGGCCTCTGATCACCATCACTGAAAGTGCCACTTCAAGCAAATATATTGTCATACAGACTAGAAAGGTGTAAAGTAGGTTCAGCTTGTCAAATCACATATCTTTATCGTCTTTTATTTATGATCACTTCTTGGTTGTAAGTTATGTCATTTAGGTCAGTACTTTTATCTACTGGGAGAGGGATGGGCTTTGCAAGGTTTTTGTTTGTTTGTTCGTTTGTTCCTTGTCTGTTCGAGCGCTGAGATTCACTGATGGTGAGATTTTCTGTATGCAACTGTTTTTTCCCACCATGAAGGTAGCCGCTTTCCGACTTCAGTGACGATGTCTAAACACAACACTAGTATGGATGCGGGTTTTTTTTCATTTCGTTTGTCATCAGTTCTTACAGGCTCGAATGACCTACTCTTTCGAAAGGCAGTACGGGTTTTAGCATTTGTGAAAGATGTTCTCTGTGTGTTTGAACTTGGGATCTCAGTTTATAGTCTTACCTGGAGAACGTTTGGGGGAAACAGAATCAGCCGTTCAAGAGGAATTTTTCCCTTCGAGTTAACATCAGTGCCGACTCCACTCTCCCTAAAAGTCCTTCGGATGAGACTATAAACCGAGGCCCCCGTGTGCGAACTCACGCAGAACATCTTGCGCACACGTTCCGCTTTTTGGAAGAGTAGGCGCCATTGTGTGCCGGTGGGAACGGATGACACAAATTTACAAAACTGAATACACACGGAGACTAGATGAAAAAAAGCACATGAGTGCTGATTCCATAATCCTCGAAATAAAAGAATAAAACAAAAAATGATAATAAGTACTCCAGGGTAAAAGTCCTCTGGAACAGGCGTCTTGGGGGTGACTGGAACTGCACGCTTGATTCCGGGGCCGTCAAATTTCTAGCGTAGCACTCTAACCACTCAGCTCCCGCCCCCTATTCCACCTGACAAGTTTGATACGTTTATGACACGCTGCTTTTCAAAAGTCAGCACCATTCCTCAGCAGCTTCTCAAGGAGTTAAGTTAAACCCACAGCATCCGACCCTAGGGATCGGGAACTGGGTCCTGGAGGCAAGAGTAGGCGTGGCTTATCTGAGTGAAGAGACAGAGAAGCTGCCCCTAGTGATGCTTGTCTGTTAGCTGACCTTTTCTCTGCACCTCTCCTTCGTCTTCTTCACTTAACATTTTATCACCGTAATAAACTCCAACAGCTACATTCCTTAGGTAAATGATTGTTAACAGAGTGAAAGAAATGTTTATGAATTGACTGTGTGAAAAATAATATGAGCTTTGTACTTTTCTCTCAGTGCAAGAAATCTGTGATTATTTTACAGTGTCACTTCTTCCACACAGTTCGAAAAGTGAGATGAATATGCGTGCGTAGCAGAGTGCTTTTCCCGCCTTTATATGCTACTGTATGTATGTTTGTCCGTCGTGTTCGACAATGGCCTCCGAATCAGCAGAGGAGGCAGCTGCTGTTTCGGAAATTGGGTAGAAATGTGATTATAGTGGAGAATCCTTGCCCACAGTACATCCCCACTCTCGGCCAAGTGGGCATAACGACAGTCAGCGTTGGAGATGTTCTCCAAAGGCCAACTAGCCCCCAGGGCTGCAGCACATAAGGACTGTGCGAGTCAAGCCTCCTAGTCAGAGAGTCATAGTCGATCACTAAAGAGTAAGCTGTAAAGTGGAATTCCATGAGTGGGAAAGCCACTGGTCATACAGCCTCTCACTTTGCTGTTGCCCCCAGCGTCAATGGCTTAATCAAGAACTGTGATAAAGCCCAGGCGCTGACGCGTATATGTTACTATTGTCTCTTTAAGAGGGCATGTGAAGTCAATTTGTTTACAGTGAAACATTGGTTTTGAATGGATGTTCATTGGTTTTTCAAACGTTAAGAGCAAATTCCAGGAGTGAAAGAAAAGCTTAGAGAGCATAAATTGTATTTCTGAATGAAGATGAATGAAGTGCAGCCTGCGTGCAGAGAGAGAGAGAGAGAGAGAGAGAGAGAGAGAGAGAGAGAGAGAGAGAGAGAGAGAGAGAGAGAGAGAGAGAACAGACCAGAGAGTCGACAAAAATATACATTATTTTTAAAAGAACCACGTTGATTTTTTTATATGCCGACATTGAGAAAAAACACACATTAATTTTTTTAACAGCAGTATATTGGCACTTAAATAAAACAAAACCAGACTCAGAAGTATGGAGAGTAAGAAACAAAACCAAACCCATAAACAGACAAGACAGGAAACAGAACAAAAATCACACACGCGCGCGCGCGCACACAAACACACACACACATATCTACACACACACCTACACACACACACACACGCACGCATGCACACACACACACACACACACACACACACACACACAACACACACACACACACACACTCACACACACACACACGAAATACGAAAAACGATCCCTTATGTACATACATAAGGCTTCGAGTACTGTCTTGTGTTACCGAAGAGAGATCAGCGCTATCTCTGGCACTGTCACACGATCTGCAGCCTGATAAAAACCCAGCTTTCCTTTCAGTGTCAAAGCATCTTATAACCAAAGGCTCATTGCTCATTGCTTTGCCCTTCTGCTCTCTGTGTTACCTTTGGCCGCATTCTCGTGTAGGCAGTGTGAGTATCTCAGCATGTTTGCATGTTTCTTATAATTATTAGATTCTGTGTGCTTAAAGTATGTTTTTATACCCGTCTGAAGTCTTTCTTTGATATTCTTGTGTGTGTGCGCGCGTGTGTGTTTGTGTGTGTATGTGTGTGTATGTGGTGTGTGTGTGTGTGTGTGTGTGTGTGTGTGTGTGTGTGTGTGTGTGTGTGTGTGTGTGGTGTGTGTTGTGTGTGTGTTGTATATGAGATTCTGTGAAAGTGTTGTGTTCTAATACTTGATTGGACTCTCTTTGAAATATTTTATTTTCTTGAAAGTAGAAACGCAGGGAACAATTTGCTTGAAAGGACATCACCTGGTATACATTTTAGAAACATTGATCAAGTTCAGCATGTGTGTGTGAGGGAGAGAGAGAGAGAGAGACAGATAGACAGACAGACAGGCATACAGAGAGGGAGACAGAGAGAGAGAGGACAATGATGACGATACTGTTGCTTCTGGTGATGCTGCTGCTGCTGCTGCTGCTGCTTCTGCTGCTGCTGCTGCTGCTGCTGCTGCTGCTGCTGCTGCTGATGATGATGATGATGATGATGATGATGATGATGATGATGATGTTGACGATGAATTTAAATGTAAATATCCATAAAAAAAAATATATGTTCATGTCCTTGGCATTTCTATAAGAATTTTTAAAAATATTTTATTTAGGTTAAAACCTCAAAACTTCAACGACCAGGACACCCTAAGACACTGAACACAGCTCATCATGACTTCTTCTTCCTCTTCCTCTTACGGAACCACACTCTTCACCACAGCCACACTCATCGCCATCACCATCTTCCAAGTCCACAGCCACCCCCAATGCCTGGACTTCAGACCTCCTTTCGAAGCGCAATCCTCCCTTCAGCTGTGCGCCAACTACACCACCTTCGGCTGCTGCACGGTAGAGGACGACGAAAACCTTCACAGGCAGTACCGGCACATCCAGTCCCTGCTTTCGACCCGGGATTGGAACCGGTGCCAAGGCTACGTACAGGAGTTGCTGTGCCAGAGCTGCTCTCCTTACGCCGCCCATATATTTGACGCTGAGAGAACCATGCAGGCTAAGTCTTTCCCCGGGCTGTGCGTGGGTTATTGTTTGGAGTTCGTGGCCGCTTGTGGGGACGTGGTTCCTTTGCTGGACCCCTCCATGGCTGGGAGTCGTCTCTTGCTGCATGGTTACGTGTTTTGTCAGCACGTGGCTTTGGTGGATGTGGATTATTGTTATCCGGATTTGCTGACCAGGTTTTGATTTTGATTGGTTGTTGTTGTTGTTGTTGTGGTTGTGGTGTTTGTTTGTGTATTTTGTTGGTTGTTTGGGGGTTGTTGTTTTTTGGGGGATACTTTATTTTCTGGAAACTGTTTATATGACAGTGTTGTGAGGTTTTGGTGAAGGTGTTATTTCTGTGTCTCTGTCTTTGTCTCTGTCTTTGTCTCTCTCTCACACACATACATATACACACACGCACATACAGAGAGACAGACAGACAGGCATGCAGACAGACAGAGACAGATACAGACAGAGACAGACAGACAGAGAAAGAGACAGAATAAGACAGACAGACACACACGCACGCACGCACGCACATACACACACACGTGATATCAAAATGTACTTTAAGAACATGAAGCTCGCAAGAAATATAACCTTTGAATCTTTAAACGTTTCAGATAAATCATTAATTGCACTCATTGTTTCATTACTCAATGATGATCATACATGGGTAAGTACTTTGCAGCATAGTTTATGTGAAGTCTAAAACATTTTATTTTACCTAAAGCATGATCATATTTCCCTTCATTCTTGTAAAAATGAAAGAACGTTGAAAATGACCACTAACAAAGGAAAACAAACAGTGTATGGCAAACGTTTTATACAGTGGGACGAAAGAATCTTTCACTGGTTTATTTAATTATTATTTATTAACTATTTGTATTTTGGGGTATCCAACATTTGCTTAACTACCAGTGTGTTTCCTTAGTTTTTCAGCACGCTACCAGTTACGGGGACGGGATAGCCTAGCGGTTAGAACATTGCGCTCGCAATCTGACGACCCGGGTTCGATTCCCGTTCAAGGGGATATTTTCCCCTGGAGTTAACATCAGTGCAGACTCCACTCTCCCCAAAAGTCCTTCGGATGAGACTATAAACCGAGGCCCCGTGTGCGAACGCACGCAGAACATCTTGCGCACACGTTAAAGCCTGTTTCGCTTTTCGTAAGAGTAGGTCATTGTGTGCCGGTGGGAACAGATGACAAAATTGACAATACCGCATACACACGGGGACTGGATGTTAAAAAGCACATAAGTGCTTATTCCATTATCCTCGATATAAAACAATTTTTTTTAAGCTATCGTTTTTTCGTTAAAATTGTTTTTGCTTTTTAGTAGGCAGCAGTAAGAGTGTGCGTGGTATCTGACAGAGTCTGTAAACATTGATACGTCTGAAAAAATGAAAATGAATTCATTGTTACTTTCATTTCTTTCTTTTTTCTTAATTTTTTCCCCTTCATCTTATCTTCCTTTTCTCATTTTCTCCTTCTACCTTGTCTTACTTTTTATCTTTTATTTTTTTTATTCGGTGATTAATCAATAATTGTATAAACAATTTTATATTATTTTCTTTCTGCCTGTCTTCATTTCTTCTTTTTTTATTTGCTCCCTTTATATATCTACTTTGCTTATTAAGTAATTAACCAACATTTTACAGTTTCACTATTTATTATTCACACCTACACAGCCCAGTGCTAAACGGACAGCTACAACTTCAGAAGGAGACTACTGAAGGATGCCTGTGTATGGAGCCTATCGTAGAGGATGTGACGTCACCCATTTTTGCAAGGCATTCTGGGGACGGTACCGGAAGACTCTTTGTCGGCGAACAGCCGGGCATCGTGCGCATCCTGTATCCTGGACAGAAAAGATTGCTGTCTGCTCCTTTCTTGAATATAACTTCACGTGTAGAAGTGAGTACCAAACTTTTTGACTTATCATTGTATAAAACGTAAAGGTGTCACATAACCCATGAGGTCATAGGGGAGCAAGGCATCACAGACCTCAGCTTCTCCAGGGCCCAGTATATTGAGGGCGGCGCCCATCTTC
>CM054135.1:24814691-24827191 GCA_028751875.1 Rapana venosa
CAGCAGCAGCAGCAGTAGTAGTAGTAGTAGTGCACTGGGGCTTTTCTATTTGACAGATTGGTTGGTTAGATGGGTTTGTAATTTGACAGTAGACTTTGTTTTAATATCTGGAGCCTGTATTTTCAACTGGCGATATCGTGTTGACACACAGACGGTCACTGCTGGGCAAAGTGCTTCGTCTGGACATTGACTCCCGCCCTGACCTGCCCTACACCATACCTCGGGACAATCCCTTCGTTGGTGAGGAAGGCACCCGACCTGAAATCTTCGCTCTGGGAGTGAGGAACATCTGGAGGTGTGGCGTGGACCCTGGCAACAAGAAGACAGGTCAGATGAATGATGCATGTCCCAGACGTACACTCTCTGGGTGCAAAATGATGATTGCAATACGAATGTCACTTTGTAGTGGATAACAGTAGCATAGTATGGCACACGGTGATATGTTAAAAAAATGTTATCTTATGTTAGATATGTTAAAAATGACTATCCAAACTTACACTCAAGCTTTTTCTAGTTTTTTTATTCTGTTGACATTGTCAATCTCATCATAACTGACTTATTTGTGGGTGTACTGTCACTGGGGTTTTTTGTAGGTGCTATTCTGTTGGGCTGAATTATGCTTTTTGACGAATATGTGCCACAAGATTTAGTTCGTTTTCCTGAATAAAACTGTCAACTGCGTCTTAAAAATCAAATATAGAAAAAAGATATTTCTTTTTGTACAAAAGCTGTTGGGGATATTTTGGCAAATCAACATATGAATGAACGGTTTGGGCTATCAGATTTTCTTATTGCTACTGTTGTTAGTATTGCTGTTTTTGTTCTTGCTTTTGCGTATTCTAATACTGAAACGCATCGCGGGTCACCCAAAGTATGCACTCGTCTTACTACCTACGAATCAATGAGAGCGCACAGGATGAGAAGTTTGCATGCACGACTGTTTTCAAACACTTCGTCATATGGGTATCTGTATTGCCGCTTCGGGGGATTATTTTTCTCCTTTGATGGAGAGTACAAGTTGGGCTTACTATATTAAATGGGTACCTGCCCTCTTTAGGTTCAGAAAAGGTCATTCAGCGAGGGAGAGGAGATGGGCATCGCCCTCAATACGCTGGTCTCTGGAGAAGCTGAGGTCTCTGACGCCTCGCTCCTCAACGACTGCCTAGGTTATGGGAACACTATTGTTTTACCCTTTTTATGTTTCCTTGGATCCTTTAAGCTATCGTTTATTGATGCCCATGACCCTGCAGGTGAAGGAGCAGGCCGTGTGCTGTGTGGAGATGTGGGGCAGAACGCCCACGAGGAGATAGACCTGCTGAGGGCAGGAGCCAACTACGGGTGGAGGGCCAAGGAAGGGTTTGCCTGCTACGATGAAGACATCTGTGACCTGCCCATAGGTAAAGTCTACGTGCTGGTCATCAATCACTCTAAGCACCTCGAGGATTGTGCGATGGGGGGGGGGGGGGGGGGGGATGAGGGCTTCTTTCAATGGCGGGACGGAATGAATAGCCTGATGGTTAGAGTGATGCGCTCGTGATCTGCCGACCCGGGTTCGAATCTCGTTCAAGAAGATTTTTCTTCTGGAGTTAACGTCAGTGCTGACTTAACTCTCCCCTCAAAGCCTTCGGATGAGACTAATAACCGAGGTCCCGTGTGCGAACGCACGTAGAACATATTGCGCGACTTTTAAAACCCGTTTTGCTTTTCGGAAGAGTAGGTCATTGTGTGTCGGTGGGAACGGATGACAAGTTTTACAAAACAGCATACAAACGGGAACTGGATGTAAAAAAGCACATGAGCGCTTATTCCATTATCCTTGAAATGAAAGAATAAATGAAAGAATAAAAAAAAAAATGAATAGTATCTCCATCCCCTATGGGGTTTATATTAGATACGCCTACTTTTCTGTAGCACTCTTTGTTTCTGTATTGTACATTTTTTTAACAATGATTAATGATTTAATTATTTTTTTATCCTTATTTTTCTGTAGCACTCTTTGTTTCTGTCCTGTACATTTTCTTTAACAATGATTAATGATTTCATTATTTTTTATCTTTATTTTTCTGTAGCACTCTTTGTTTCTGTCTTGTACATTTTCTTTAACATTGACTTACTGTCTCACCCGCTTTCATATAGCAGTTGTTTCTATGCGTTAACTGTTTGTCTGTCTGTAACTGTGTATAACCATCCGCTGTTTAAATCAATGCAAGTCTAAAAGAGTTGTGGGTTTCCAGAAAACGAGGAACTGCCCGTCCATAGCTACCCACACTCCGTGGGCAAGTCAGTGACCGGTGGTCAGTTCTACAGGGGCTGCGAGAGTCCTGCCCTGGATGGACGTTACATCTACGGCGATTACGTCTCAGGGTCAGCGGCTTGCTTGTTTGTTTGTTTGTATGTCCACTTGTCTGTTGGTCTGTTTGGCTGTGGGTTATCTATTACGACTCGGAGTGGGAGACTTGTTTTATTCGTGTGTGTGCCTGTCTCTTCGTCTGTCTGTTTATTTATTTTATTTTATTTATACCGCGTTAAGTTCACGGCAGAGTTCTCTGCGTGAAATCCGAGCTGCTCTCTCCCGGGGAGAGCGCACCGCCACAAGAGCAGCGCCACCCTTTTTTTTTTCTCTTCCTGTCTCCAACTGTATTTGTTTCACTATCAGAGTGTGGGTTTTTTCTACAGAATTTTTCTAGGGACAACTCTCTTGTTGCTGT
Organism: Rapana venosa; assembly: GCA_028751875.1. Classification (NCBI taxonomy): domain Eukaryota; kingdom Metazoa; phylum Mollusca; class Gastropoda; order Neogastropoda; family Muricidae; genus Rapana; species Rapana venosa. The sequence continues at coordinate 24,817,400 of CM054135.1, forward strand.
GGTTTATGTGCGCTAAATAATTTTGTGTAGCACACGGGACCTCGGTTTATCGTCTCACCGAAATACTAGCACCCATACCACCACTCATGGTCTAATGGATGGGGGGACAGTTTCGGGCCCAAACGGGGATGGAACCACCGCACACTTCCGAACCGGACTTTTCGCTTTCTAGGCATTATCTCTAGACCACAAATCCACTCATACGTTTGTGTATCTGTGTGTCTGCCTTGTATCCATGCTCGTCGGCAAGTTCATCCATTCGTAGGCATGTACACAGACTTTTTATCGGAGCATACACTGATTTTTCATACAAGCATGCGCACGTGCTCGCACTTGCGTGATGCCGTGTTAAAACTAAACAAGCAAATACATTGCCAAGTGCACGGAGCACCTCGCAGTTAAACGAATACATAGCAAACAGGAAAGGTGTATCAGGTATGGGGTGGTCCTTCTCCATAGGGGCACGCACATCTCCTGAAGGGAGCATTCCAGTTTTATGCCATAGCTCTGCCAGACTGAAATTGTGTGCAATACTGATTACATTTACAATGACATGCAAGTTAATGTATGCTAATGCACAAACAGAACATAAACCACACTATATCACTGCACTCACTGCTAATCACTGACTGCACTGCGATCGCACGAAAACATCCATCATCGCCATACCTCACTACACTGCATACAACTGCACCACACCACACATACACGCTATCACTAAGTACATTACCTTATACTGCACTACACACAGCACACGAACGACAGCCACACCAACCACACTACTATTACATCATAAACTACACTTAACGAACGAACACCACACACAACCACATACACTACACTACATGCACTGCACTCATTAATATTTACTCTTTATCGCACACACAAAACACACAACAAGTACCACTAGTACACACAACTACAGTACAGTAAATACTTGACATACACTGCACGCACAGCATCAGCGCAACGCGCACACCACACATACAACCAACTTACACATCACACCAACCCCATCCACCCCACACCCCACCACACCATACTTACCCCACACACACCAGACCACACAACTCCACTCTATCTACACCACACGACACTCACACTACAATCACCACACCACACCATATCACATCGAACCCACCCACACCACACCTACCACATTACGCCACACCTCACACCACACAACCCACACCCCACCTACACACCACACTACACAAATACACCCACACCCATCACTCACCCACCCCAACCCACACAAACACAACCACCCCCCCCCCCCCACCCCACCCCAACCCACCACAAACACAACCACCCCACACCACCAACACAAACCACAGAAGACAGCAATCATTGAAAACCCAAACTGCCCTGCCCTTCCCTGCTCTGCCCTGCCCTTTCCCTTATACGCAGACGACTGTTCACCCTGGAGGAAGAGAGAAGAGGGAGGTGGAGGAACAAGGAGGTGAACCTGTGCGGGGAGGACGTCTGCTTCAACGGCTTGACCAATGACTACGATGTCCACATACTGTCCTTTGGCCAGGATGAAGATGGTACGGTGTTGTTTGTTGTTGTTGTTGTGCTGTTGGGCGTTCTCTAAGAAGAAGAAGAAGAAGAAGAAGAAGAAGAAGAATGTATGGAATTTACATAGTGCTGAATCTTGTAAAGCAACAAATCAAAGCGCTCAGATTCTTTTTTTCTTTAATCGAGGATAATGGAATAAGCACTCATGTGCTTTTTTCACATCCAGTCCCCGTGTGTATGCGGTTTTGTAAATTTTGTCATTTGTTCCCACCGGCACACAATGGCCTACTCTTTCGAATAGTGGAACAGCATTTAAAGTGTGCGCAAGATGTTCTGCATGCGTTCGCACACGGGGCCTCGGTTTATAGTTTCATCATCTAGCTCGATAAGTTTCAGAATCACAGAGAATAGTTACATTCTCATGTCTCTTTCATGAAACCTTGGGAATGTCTCTATGAGACCGTTAAAAAATTAATAAACCAGGAGTGGGGATAGGGCAAGAGGTGGGATGGGGTAGAGGGGGGTTGGGGGGGGGGGTGTTAGGGGGGAAGCGTGTTAGACTTTTGGCGTTTATGCCTTGCAATAAAAGCAGAGAAATTCTGAATTTTAAAGCATTTTTTTCCTGATGTAAATCTATACACTTATATCCTTGTTTTTGTTTTTGTTTACTTTTCTTTCTTTTTGTTGTTTGAGAGCTGGATACAAAATCATATTTTAACAAAGGTAGCTGTAAAGGTGTCCCATAACCTATGTGGTCGTAGGAGTAGTGAGGCATCAGAGACCTCAACTTCTCAAGGGGCCAGCAGCATATTGTGGGCGGCGCACCATCTACCTCTCCCTCGCTGCTTTACCTTCCCTCATCCTAAAGAGGGCAGGAATCCATTTTACAGCTGGGTGAACTGGGGGACTGTACTGAAGCCAAGGCGCGCAGACAGTCACCCATCCAAGTGGTAACCACGCTCGACGCTGCTTAACGTTGGCTTGGGGGAAAGCGAGTGCTTTGACCACTGAGCTATCCCGTCTCCTGCAAAAAAAATATGTGTACTGATAAGAAATTACTACCCTCAGAGTTTATTCTTTGTTCCTTGGCTAGAGCTCCGAGACTCAACAATGGAGTGATTTTTGCGTATGTGACCGGTTTCCCACCCACCCCAGCCCCACCCACTCCATTTAGGTAGCCGCATTTCGATTTCGGGAATCCGCAGAAAATAAGATATTTTGTTCCTTCCCTGCTTAGTTGATGATTGGTAGTGTCTGCCGCTCTCTGTCTCTCTCTGTCTCTCTTTGTCTGTCTCTGTCTCTCTCTCTCTGTCTGTCTGTCTGTCTCTCCCCTTCTATCTCTCTCTCCCCCCTATCTGTGTGTGTGTGTGTTTCTCTCTCTCTCTCTCTCTCTCTCTCTCTCTCTCTCTCTCTCTCTCTCTCTCTCTCTCTCTCTCTCTCTATATATATATATATATATATATATATATATATATATGCTGTGTGTGTGTGTGTGTGTGTGTGTGTGTGTGTGTGTCTCCGTGTGTGTGTGTGTCCATGTGTGTTTGTGTGTGCCTGTGTGTGTGTTTTGTGCGTGTCCGTGTGTGTGTGTGTGTGTGTGTGTGTGTGTGTGTGTGTGTGTGTGTGTGCGTGCGTGTGTGTGTGTTGTGTGTGTGTGTGTGTGTGGTGCGTGCGTGTGTGTGTGTTTGTGTGTGTGTGTGTGTATTTGTGTGTGTGTGTGTGTGTTGACAGGAGAGGTGTACATGCTGACCAGTCCTTCCAGTCGTCCGCGTCGCGCTGATGGCCGAATATTCAAAGTGGTGGACCCTCTCAGGTGAAGAAGTGGTCACTATTGCGCAAAGAAGACAAAATTAATGATGGTGGTGAAGGTGGTGGTGGTGGTGGCGGTGGTGGTGGTGGTGGTGGGAGTGGTGGGGGTGGTGGGGGTGGTGATGGTGATTAGGAGGAGGAGGATGGTGATGATGAGGGTGATGAGGGTGATGGTGATGGTGGTGGTGGTGTAGGTGGTGGTGGTGGTGGTGGTGGTGATGATGATGATGATGATGATGATGACAGTGGGGATAATGGTTTTTGCTGTTTCTCCCTCTTAACATTTCAATTCAAACGTTCTTTCTCTGTCTCTCTGTCTCTCTGTCTCTCTCTGTCTCTCTTTGTCTCTCTCTGGTGGCCTAAGGCCGATGTACAGTAAAAGTCTGAAGTCTGAAGTCTCTGTCTCTCTCTCTTCCTCCTTCTCTGTCTCTGTCTCTCTCTCTCCCTCCTTCTCTGTCTCTCTCTCTCACTCTCTCTCTGTCTCTCTCTCTCACTCCCTTCCCCTCTCTCTCTCTAGGCACGCACGCACGCACGCGCGCGCGCACGCACACACGCACACACGTACACACGCGCGCATAAAGGTTTTACACTTTGGCAGTGTGGTGGGGATTTCCGCTGTTGAAGGCAAGGGCAGATATGAGATAAAACAGGAGGGAAAAATCTTAGGTTTGGAATAAATATGTCTTGGAGCTGCATTTAAAAGTGTCGTAGCAAGTAGGCATTTGGCGAAGGGAGAGAGGGAGGTCATTCCAGATCGATGGACCAGAATCAGAGAAAGAGCGACGGCCAACAGTTGAAGACATTCACAGAGGTAGGAGGAAGCTGTTTTGTGGAGACACTTGTAACAGAGGGTACTGATTTGATAGCATACTCTCTGTTGCACAAGCAGCTAGTGGAGGAGTTATGTGTTCAGATTTTTTTCTTTCTGAGGACTAGTGAGTCCAGCGGTTAAATGCAAGGATATTGGTCAAAATCTGCAAATGAGGGTGACAGTGTGCTTCTCTATATACACATACTTTGGACCTCACTATCCCCATCTTCTTCCTCCTACCCCCATTTTCCATCTCCTTACCCCCTCCCTCACCCCCCCTTTCCTCCTCCCCCCACTATCCCCTCCTTCCACCCCCACCTATCGCCCTCCCCCTCATTTCCCTCCTACAACCCCCCTCCAAAACAACAACAAACTAAAACAACCCAGCACGAACATAGGAAGATAGACAACACATCTCCTCCAAACTTCAGAGGATTAGAAGTTAGGGAGTAATCCCCGTAGGGAGCACACTTTTCTAACTCACAGCTAAAGCTGTTTTCTTCGTACTTTTAGAACGTCTTATTAAACTAACAATTCCACAATTTAAAGGTGTTTTTTTTTCTATATCTATTCAGAAATAGAAAAACAGCTTATTTTAAATCATGAAATTTTTATCATGTCCTGTTTCAGATAGGTAAATGGTTAAGTCTAAATTTTTTTATAAAAATAATGCTGCTTCACTTGCAGTACAAACTTTTATCTGGAGTTACGGGCTTTCGAACAATAAAAAGGAATGTAACTGTTTATGTTAGCCTATGAAGGGGAGTTAATATTGTTATAAAATAAAATGAAAGTTTTATCATGCACATAAAACGTATCAAAAACTGTAAATACAGATGAGCATCGTTCATATGCAGCGTAACTTAACAGTTTGAACTCAGATGCCACTGGAAAATTTGATAGCTGGAGGGTAACAAACACAGGACATACACACACACACACATACGTGCACGTGCATGCACATACCTAGGTTAGAAAAATAAGAAATAATAAAATGTCAAGCAAACAAATTATATCAGGTTACAATATCACCCATTCTGTCACGTTCATATTTATAAATAATAAAAACCAACGAAACAAAACAAAAGAAAGAAATAAAGCGAAAGAAAACAGGAACAACAAAAAATGCAAGTCATTCCTAGTCGTTACCATTGACAATACTGACAGTAATGACATCCCTCCTCCCTCCCTCCACCTATGCGAACGTGTACTCATATGCGCTCATACTCTTAAAGTAGCGCTTTTTTAAACATACTATACATCCATACAATAACGATCAAACAAACGAAACATCTCACACAAATAAATGAATAATAATGATAATGATAATAGAAATACAATAAAACTGATAATCACCCATCACCACTGAGAGCAACAACATCAATAACAAACAAAAAAAGCAATTGAGAGGACGGATGGGAGTGAGTACCCAGGAGGAAGGGGAAAGACAAACAATCAAACAGAAAAATAATATTAGAAAACAATTATGTAAACAATTAAAATTTTTAAAACCTACATAATAAACAAAAAACCAACACCACCATCTTCATTTATTAGATTGTTGTTTACCTAGTAGGAATATACATATGTTTGGATATGTTTTGTTTCGATGGGTTTAGATAAAATTGACAGAAATTACAACTGGTCTGTAATTTAAAGGACAAGAAGAATCACCTGATTTGCAGACTGGTATGATTTTTGCCCTTTTAGACATGAGGGGAATGTTGTTTTTCTCTATGCACAAGTTATATAGATATGTCAGTGTATGAACTGTAAATGGACCAGAAAGTTTTATTATTCTTCCATCCAGATCGTCTAGATCACATGTTCTGGAATTTGTTTAGGGAGATTGGCCAAGACGTTTATGATTGTCACTGGAAGTAGTTCAAATGGGAATTTTATTTCTTTGGATTCCATATATTGTTCTAAGTAATAGAGATCATTTTCACTTGACTTGTCACATGATATTACTTTAGTAGCATGTTTCAGAAGTGGTTGTTCAATTCATCAAGCATTATGTCTTTAACTGTCTACTGACTTTTCGATATAGGTTTATTACATAATGTATTGATGGCTTTCTATACTTGGCATGAGTCAGTATTTGTAATTAAGGACTCTTGGAAGTAGTCATGTTTTGATTTGCATTTTAGTTAAGTTATTTTGTACGTTTTTCGCATTCCAGACTGTTCTTTTGAACCGTGAGTTTTCAGACAATCTCTTAAGTGTATTTCAGATTTTATGCCTTTTGTTATCCAAAGAGGTTTCATTTCATAACTCTTTTCTTTACAAAGGGGGTATGCTTGTTGTACATAGAAATATATGTGCTAATCCACATTTCAGCAGCTTCATTGGGTCCCTGATTTGATATAATATATCGTATAATTATTGGCAAGTTTATCAAGTATGAAAGAAAAGTTTGCTCGTTGAAATTAAAAAAAAACTGTAAGTGATAGTTTTATGCCCTACTTTCAATGTCATGTCCATCAAAGTTGTATAGTGTGTGTGTGTTGTTGTTGTTGTTGTTGTTGTTGTCTTCGATTTTACGTCTGTTCACGCTCAGTGATATTAGACGATGTGTGTGTGCATGTATGTGTGTGTGTGTAGATGCATGTTTAAAAAAATAGTTTGAATGCAAGCGCTTTGACATGTTCTTACAAGTTATAGGGTCAACATGAAAAAACAATCACATTATTATTTCATCATGTAAAGCCAGAAAAGACCAGGCCATGCCAAGGATGTCCTGTATTCATTAACCTTGCCCCCCACCCCCCACCCCCAATATCAATTTTGCCAGTGACAACTGTCTTCAATCTGTTAAGTCATGCTGCATATGAACGTTGCTCAACTGTATTTAGAATTTTTGACACAGTTCAATGTGTGATAAAACTTTCATTTTATTTTATGGCAATATTAACTCCCCTTCATAGGCTATCATAAACAGTTATATTCCTTTTGATTGTTTGAAATCGCCCAAAAATTCAGATAAAAGCTTGTATGAAAAGGAAATGAAGGGACAACTTTTATCTAAAATTATAGACTCTACTGCTTACCTGTCTGAAACAAGGACATACTGAATAATTTAGAATAAGCTATTTTTTCGATTTCTGAATAGATATAGGGAAAAAAACACCTTTTAATTGTGGAATTGTTAGTTTAATAAGATGTTATAAAAGTATGAAGACAACAGCTTTAGCTGTGAGTTAGAAAAGTGTGATCCCTATGGGGATCACCCCCTAACTTCTAATCCTCCGAGTTTGGAGATGTGTTGTCTGTCTTTCCATGTTCGTGCTGGGTTGTTCTTTATTTTAGGTGAGGGGGGTGGGGAAGGAGGGAGAGGAGGGGAAAAGTGAGAGGGGGGGGGGATAAGTGAGAGGTGGGGGGAGAGAGAAGGGGATAAGTGGGGGAGCGGGTGGGTGTGGATAGGGAGGGAGGGGTGGGTGAGGGGAGGGAGGAGGGATAGGTGACGGTAGGAGGGGGTGTGGGGGAGGTTGGGGTAAGGAGGTGGTGGGTAGGCTAGGGGGGAGGGTAATAGCATAGGGGTACGAGGGGCATAGGGAGGGGGATAGGTCATGGGGGAAGGAGGTGATGGGAAGAGAGGTTAAAGGGGGCACAACTTGCCACTATAATAGTAAGTATGTAAACTGGCTTGCTGTCACTCTTCATGTCAGATCTTGTGCTAAGTCGAGCTGCAGAGTTTTGTATACGTTCAAGGGAGTGGATAGATGATGCTGGCAGACCAACCAGAAGAGAACTGCAATAGTCCAGACGTGAAAGAATGAGAGACGTGACTAGTTTGGATGTTGCATCAGTCGGACAGTTACTTTCGAATGGCACTAATAAGCCGTAATTGATAGTAGCTTGACTGACAGGTCTATGCTATGGTCTATGTTATGAACTGTGGTCTCTGCTATGGTCTATGTTATGCTAAGGTTTATGCTATGCTATGGACTATGCTATGCTATGGTCTATGCTATGGTCTAGGTTGTGCTATAAACCATGCTGTACTACAGACTATACTATGGACTATGCTGTGCTGCGGACTATGCTGTGGTATGGACTATGCTGTGCTGCGGACTATGTTATGCTATGGTCTATGTTATGCTATGGACTATGCTGTGGTATGGACTATGCTATGCTATAGACTATGCTGTGGTATGGTCTATTCTATGCTATGGTCTTTGCTACGGAGGGCAGAACCTTTGAAGTTATCTGGCAGGACCGCGCTCTAAATCGCTATCATGATAGTGTAATGCAATACAGCACAATACAGTACATTGTATGCTATGCACTATGCTATGCTATGGTCTAAGCTATGCTATAAACTATGCTGTGCTACAGACAATACTATGGACTATGCTACGCTATGTACTGTGCTATGTACTATGCTATGCTATGGTCTATGCTATGGTCTAGGCTATGCTATAAACCATGCTGTGCTATGGACTATACTATGGATTATGCTACGCTATGTACTATACTATGCTATGCTATGGACTATGCTATGCTATGATTTATACTATGTTATGGTCTATACTATGCTATGGTCTATACTATGCTATGGACTACGCTATGCTATGGACTATACTATGTTATGGACTATGCTATGTTATGGTCTATACTATGCTATGGTCTATACTATGCTATGGACTATGCTATGCTATGGACTATACTATGTTATGGACTATGCTATGCTATGGTCTATACTATGCTATGGTCTATACTATGCTATGGTCTATACTATGCTATGCTAACGACTATACTATGCTATGGACAATGCTATGCTATGGACTGTACTATGCTATGGACTATGCTATGCTATGGACTATACTATGCTATGGTCTATACTATGCTATGGTCTATACTATGCTATGGACTATGCTATGGAATATACTATGCTATGGACTATGCTATGCTATGGACTATGTTATGCTTTGGTCTATGCTATGCTATGGTCTATGTTATGCTATGGACTATGCTGTGGTATGGACTATGCTATGCTATGGTCTATGCTATGCTATGGACTATGCTACGAAGGGCAGAACCTTTGAAGTTATCTGGCAGGACCGCACTCTAAATAGCTATCATGATAACACAGCACAATACAATACAGTACAATACAATACAAAGTAACACAATGTGCATCATCGCAATTCAAGAAAACATTATTCTAGTACTAACTGATACGAAATAATACCATCTGACATTGCACAAAGCAATACAATCGAAACTACAACGTGATGTGATGCAACTGAAAGTGACATAATACAGTACGATGCAATACACTACACTGCAAAACAGCCTGACACAACATAATACGACATAACATGACACACTGCACCACACCACACCACACCACACCACACTATACTGCACTTCACAGCACAGCACAGCACAACACACCACAGAACGCCAAGCTACACTGCACAGCACAACACGCCACTCAACACAACACAAAACACAACAGCACTCAACATGACACGATCCAGCACAACCCAACACCTCTCAACACCAGTCACATCACTTCACATCACACCACATCACACCATACCACACCACACCCTACACATCACACAACATTCTTCTTTGTTTTCCTAACCCAGGTGTGGATATGCCTCAAGGCTGTCCACCACATTGCATCATACCTCATCACA
>CM054135.1:24829691-24837191 GCA_028751875.1 Rapana venosa
AGAGAGAGAGAGAGAGAGAGAGAGAGAGAGAGAGAGAGAGAGAAAGACACACAGACAGACATACACACAGACGACACATAGACGAAGACCTGAAAATGTCAAAGTGGAGGAGAGAGAGAGAGAGAGAGAGAGAGAGAGAGAGAGAGACAGACAGACAGACAGACAGACAGACAGACAGACAGACAGACAGACAGACAGAGACAGAGAGCAAGAAGAGAGGAGGAGGAGGAAGAAGAAAGAATGGAAAGATTAGACAACAACAACAACAATTTAAAAGAAAAAACCAGACATACTAGACTGACCCAACGAAGTTAAGAGGGTGGATGTGTGAGAGCATCATCAATCTAAGCCTAACTCTGTGCAGTCCTGTTTTTTGTGTTTTGCAGACGGTGTAATGCAAGCTCCCATCATTCGGCAAATTCACATTCGGGTGTGTGGAATGACCGCCTCGTTTCTGTGCAATTATCTGAACAACCTGGCAACGGCAGAGGAAGTATTGAACACACGGAATTCCCAAAGAAGCTGATTGAACCTCAGGGCTTGTATAAGTATAGTTCCTCGTGTTCTGTACTCTTTTTTGTTTTTTTGTTTTACTGCATTGTTTTCCGTCACTGCTTTTTGTTTTCAATACACACACGTACACGCACATACACATTCCGCCCATACACCCTTACTCACACACACCCATACACACACGCACGCACACCCATACACACACATACACAAACATTCCACCCACACACCCCCTTTTCCCAAATACACACACGCACACACACCCCTATACACACGCACACACACCCTACACACACACATTCCACACACTCACCCCTATTCCCAAACACACACACACACACACACACACCAATAGAAATATTTTTATCTATCAATTGTAGGGACACTGTTTCACCGATTTGGATATTTTTTAATGCATAAAAAGACACCTTGCTGCTTTCAATACCACAAACAGGTAAAAAGAGGACAGAATTAGGAAAAGTACTTTTAAAACTTTGTCTTGTTAATGTGTGTGAAGTCTTTTAAAAACAGGTTTTGGGTTTGTTTATTTTTTAAAAAACTTTTTTACTGCTGTGGAAGACTGTCATTTCAAAACACATTTTGCTACTTTTGCAATAATATAAATAAATAATAATCATTTTCGTGTGTTATGTTATTTAAAAATGTGTGTGTATGTGTGTGTTTTGTGTGTGTTTGAGTGTTTGAGTGTTTGAGTGTGTGAGCGTGTGGTGTTGTGTGGTGTGTGTGTGTGTGTGTGTGGTGTGTGGTGTGTGTGTGTGTGGTGTGTGGTGTGTGTGTGTGTGTGTGTGTGTAGTGTGTGATGTGTGTGTGGTGTGTGTGTGTTGTTCGCGCGCACTCCGTTAGTTCTGCTCTCACTGTAATTTTGGGTCTTATTTCTTTTTTCTGCTGCAATCATATAAGGTGGTTGGATGGGTGTTGGGGGTGGTTGTGTTGTTCTTGTCGTTTGCTGCCACTGTTGTTTTTGTTGTTGTTCTTGTTCTTCTTCTTTTCTCTTCTTCTTTGCAATGCTCTTCTTCTTCGCAATATGCTCTTCTTCTTCGCAATTCGCCTTCTTCTTCGCAGTTCGTCTTCTTCTTCGCAATTCTTCTTCTTCTTCTTTTTCTCCTTCGCTATTCTTCTTCGGGGCGGGATAGCCTAGAGGTTAGAACATTGCGCTCGCAATCTGACAACCCACGTTCGATTCCCGTTCAAGGGGATATTTTCCCCTGGAGTTAACATCAATGCAGACTCCACTCTCCCCAAAAGTCCTTCGGATGAGACTATAAACCGAGGCCCCGTGTGCGTACGCACGCAGAACATCTTGCGCACACGTTAAAATCCTGTTCCGCTTTTCGTAAGAGTAGGCCATTGTGTGCCGGTGGGAACAGATGACAATTTTCAAAACCGCATACACACGGGGACTGGATGTAAAAAGCACATGAGTGCTTAATCCATTATCCTCAATTTATATAAATCCTGTGGGGAATACAGTAACCTGTCAGTATAAACAAGCATTCCCACCTTTTGAAATGTTGTACTTGAAATTCTCTTTCAATTCCTTCTTTAGTTTCTGCTGTTTCTTCTTTTTCATCTTCTTGTATTTATTTCCATCTTGGTTCATAACTTTTCTCCCCTTGTTTGAAATGTTGTAAATTAAAAATACTTTTTCAATTCTCCCATTGCGAAGTGTGCGCTGCCTTGATTGTCTATGGTCTTTATCGCACGCATACGGTATTTATCGTTTTATTTGACAGACTCTCTGAGCGTTTGACGTAGAAGAAAAAAAGAGGAAATAAACTATGCCATGTCTGTAAATCGAATCTACCGGAAAGCCTTTTTTACACGTACATGCTATATCTAAACGTGATGCTAATTGGAGTCAAACTTTCTTTTTTTTTGGGGGGGACAGTCTGAAATATTAATGAGTACACTTGCACCCGTCTTGTGACTGACTGTTGCGTATGTTTCTGTTATTTTATACAGCAACATTATTTCGGTTGGATATCTATAGAAGCTTCTTTTTTACTAGATTACAACTCGACTCAACTCAACTCAACTGTCTTCATCGCCACTATTGTCGTCGGTAGGAGCTCCACGCAATGCCACCAAGACTCGACATCTCTCTCTCTCTCTTCTCTCTCTCTGCTCTCTCTCTCTCTCTATCTCTTCACTCTCTCTCTCTTCTCTCTTCTCTCTTTCTCTCTCCTCACTCTCACTCTGGTGTTCTTCGATGAGACTATAATGCAAGGGCCCGGTGCGAACGCATCCCAGAGATCTGCGCACGCGTTAAATCCTGCTCCGCGTTTCGAAGGTAGGCCATTTGTGTGCCGTGGGAACAGATGACCAAAATTTACAAACCGCTACCACGGGAACTGGATGAAAAAAAAGCAATGAGTGCTTCGTTTAAAAGAATAAATAATAAAACCCATAAATAAATGTATCTGTGTCTCTCTCTCTGTCTCTCTCTCTCTTGTTTTCTCTCTCTCTGTCTCTTTTCTCTCTGTCTCTGTCTCTCTTCTTCTTTCTCTCTCTCTCTCTCTCTTCTCTTCTTCTCTCTCTCTCTCTTCTCTCTTCTTCTAGTCTCTCTCTCTCTCCTCCCCTCTCTCTCTCCTCTCTCTCTCTTCTCTCTCTCTCTCTCTCTCTCTCTCTCTCTCTTTCTCTCTTCTCTTTCTCTTTTATCTCTCTCCCCTCTCTCTCCTCTCTCTCTCTCTCCTCTCTCTCTCTCTCTCTCTCTCTCTCTTTGTGCTGAGTTCTACGATCTCCTTTAGCTTCCTCCCAGACCACAGATCTCAGCGATGTTGGCAATGTAGGATGTTGAGGGATATACTAGATGAAGCACACAAATTCTAAGCGAAGCCATAGCTATGCTATATAAAGCATGTTTTTACCCAAAATACAAATGCCTGGGGAGATTTTGGTTTCGCGAGGTTTAAATTGCACAAAACACACTGCCTAAGAAAAACCTTAAGTGCAAAGCCCCTAAAATGCCTCAAAAGGAGTTAATGGACAAATCGAGTCGAATCAAATATTCAACAGGCTTAAGACCTGGGTATGTGTCTAAACTAATTTTGCAGGCGTCAGGGCTCATTTTGCACTTGGGTGTCAAAGACGATTGTTGATACCTTTTTTGTGCTTGGGCAAATACATACAACACTTGTTGGCTGGTTCGGCCTCTTGCTTGGTTTGGTCAGTAAACAATTCCTTCTGTTACATGAGCATGCAGTTTTCCTTTAAAAAAGTAATACTGATAAATGCAACTACTATCTTGCTGAATCTTGTAAAACAAACAAATCCAAGCGTTTGGATTGAAACATTCACACGCATGTAACTATTCACCAAAGTTCAACAGATTTTAAGTTTAGATACTCACAAGTGTGCGTGCACACACACGCACACACACACACACACACACACACACACGTACACACACACGCGCGTGCACGCACACACATAAGCTGGGGGATGCAGATGAAGATGCCTGTTGAACTTAGGAATCGATAAGAGAAGAGTTTACTAACAAAGAAGATTCTTCTTTTACTCGCACACCCCCCACCACACACACACATTACACACCACACACACACACACACTCACATACACACCCCCACCACACACACACATACACACCACACACACACACACACTCTCTCTCTCTCTCCTCTCTCTCTCTCCCCTCTCTCTCTCTCTCTCTCTCTCTCTCTCTCTCTCTCTCTCTCTCTCTCTCTCTCTCTCTCTCTCTCTCTCTCTTCTCCTCAGTCACACCCATGTTTGTCACGTCGCATCCTCAGGATCAGATTTCCACGAGGAGATTGTCAATATCAGGCAGCCGTGGAGCCACGTGCTAGAGGAGCCCTGCACTGCTGCTGGGTCACTTGGTGGTATTCAGTGGAGCCTGTTCAAAGCTAACACACGCAGAAAACCTTCAGCTGTACTGATGACAATTATGGCTTAGTCGCAGAGAGAGAGAGAGAGAGAGAGAGAGAGAGAGAGGGAGAGAGAGAGAGAGAGAGACTAAGACATCCACCAAGGATAGTGACCATCACAACGTTCCTCCAGAAACCTTCCAGAAACCTCCAGCCACGAAGGCTTTACTGCCGGTGGGAACAGATGACAAAATTTACAAAACTGCATACACACGGGGACTGGATGTAAAAAAAGCGCATGAGTGCTTATTCCATTATCCTCGATATAAAAGAATAAATAAATAAAAAATAAATAAATGAACTGCTAACTCACCATAGCCACCAAAATAGGACGGAGAAACTGAAACATGTATTCATTTATTTATTTATTTTAATTTATTTTATTCTTTTATAGCGAGGATGATGTAATAAACGCTTATGTGTTGTTTTATTTACATCCAGTCCCCGTGTGTATGTGGGTTTGTAAATTCTGTCATCTGTTCCCACCGGCACACAATGGCCTACTCTTATGAAAAGCGGAACAGGATTTAACGTGTGCGCAAGATGCTCTGCGTGCGTTCGCACACGGGGCCCCGGTTTATAGTCTCATCCGAAGGACTTTTAGGGAGAGTGGAGTCTGCACTTATGTTAACTCCAGGGGAAAATATCCCCCTTGAACCGGAATTGAACCTGCGTCGTCAGATTGCGAGCGCAATGTTATAACCGCTAGGCTATCCCGTCCCCATAAGCAGACAAGGCCATTGAATTACAAGACATCTTTTTTTTTCTTGCATGATCGTCAATGATGATGAAGGTGATGTACGGATGCTGATGCTATGAAAATGCATGTGTTTTGAGATAATTCAAGAGGGATGAACTCGATGCTTACTATCATAGCATATTCCAGCATCAATTTGGCCCGAACGACACAAACACCAACAGAGTTGGTCTGAAAATTTGTAAAGCTTCCTGTGAAGTGGATTGGTGGTCTAGAGGTAACGCACCTGCCTAGAAAGCGAAAAGTCCGGGTCGAAAGTGTGCGGTGGTTTGATCCCATTTTGGGCCAACCCCAAGCCCCCCCCCCCCCCCACCTCCATTGGACCGTGAATGGTGGTCTGGGTGGTAGTCTGTCTGATGAGATGATAAACCGAGGTCCCGTATAATACATAAAATTATTTAGCGCATGTAAAAGAACCCACGGCACAAAGAGAGTTACCCCTGTAGAATAAAGCTATTCTGAAATGGAAACAATTACAGTTGCAAACAAAAACATAAATAATAATGGGTGGCGCAGCTCTTGTGGCGACGCGCTCTCCCGAGGAAGAGCAACCCGAATTTCACGCAGAGAAATCTGCCGTGACTTAAAAATAGTATGAACATGAACAATGGAGTTCGACTGTGTTGTTCCAGCCTTCCCAACAAGCCCCTAGCAAAGTCACTCTAGTAAGAGCCGGCCGTAGTAAATCCAAAACCAAAAAAAGAAAGCTATAACTGTAATAGAATTCAAACCCACAACCTTCTGGCAAGCAAATGAAAGCGTTGCTCACGTCACAGAATCTTGGGAGGCTGGTGACACCATGGGTTGTTGTTTTTATTATATAAAAAATGAAGTGCCAAAAGACATGACACAAACCTTGACAAGATCTTCACACACACACACACACACACACACACACACACACACACACGCGCGCGCGCGCGCGCGCGCACACACACACAAATACACACACACTTTCTCTCTCTCTCTCCTCTCTCACTCCTCTCTCCCTCACACACACATAAACTAACTCACACACATGCACACACACGCGCGCACACACACACACACACACACTGTACCACACACATGCATACACGTGCGCACGCACACACATACACACACACATACATATTCGTCTAATATCACTTAGAGTGAACAGACGTTAAATTGAAGACAACAACAACAACACATACATACACACACACTCTGTCTAATGCCATTTATAGTGAACTGACGTAAAATGCAAGAACGAACGAACACGTCACACGTATATCACACACACACACTTACACAACTTCTACACACACACACTCACACTCTCACAAACACACACGCTCGCACACACGCACGCACACACCTTCTACACACATACAGAGAGAGAGAACTCGAACTCGAACTCTCGAACTCGAATATTTTAACGAGGGTAAATAGATAAGCCAGAGGCTTCTTTACACCAGGCCCTCATGGGGAAAAAGTGAAACAAACAGAGAGCGAGAGAGAGAGAGAGAGAAGGAGAGAGAAAAGGGAGGGGAAGGGGGGGGGGTAGAGAGAGGAGAGAGAGAGAGAGAGAGAGAGAGAGAGAGAGAGAGAGAGAGAGAGAGAGAGAGAGCGATCGATCACAGCATTTCGTTCTGTTTTTATTCACACCAGTGTTTTCTTCTGCTACCGGTAACGTCAGAGTGAATGTAGAATGTGAGGGTCTAAGTCCAAGAGACAAGGTAACCCAACACTATGTCAATGTCCAAGGCACTTCAGCGTGTGAAGGCCTGTTGACAGCACTCAGTAAACACGGTAACACAACACTATGTCAACGTCAGAGTGAATGTAGCGTGTGAAGGCCTGTTGACAGCACTCAGTAAACACGGTAACACAACACTATGTCAACGTCAGAGTGAATGTTGCACGTGAAGGCTTGTTGACAACATCAGTACACAAATATAACACAACACTATGTCAACATCAGAGTGACTGTAACTTGTAACGGCTTGTTGACAACCTAAGTGCACAAGATAAGGTATAATAACACAATGTCAACGTCAGAGTGACTGTAACACGTGAGGGCTTGTCGACAGCACTCAGTAAACACGCTAACACAACACTTATGTCAACGTCAGAGTGAATGTAACATGTAAAGGCTTGTTGACAACCTAAGTGCACAAGATAAGGTATAATAACACTATGTCAATGTCAGAGTGAATGTAACATGTGAAGGGCTGTTGACAGCACTAAGTATACACGGTAATACAACACTATGTCAACGTCAGGGTGAATGTAGCATGCAAAGGCTTGTTGACAACGTAAGTGCACAAGATAAGGTATAATAAC
>CM054135.1:24844691-24859691 GCA_028751875.1 Rapana venosa
TCAAATTGATAGTTACTTTTGATGCTTTCAAAAATGCGTCCTAATGTTACACTTTTTAACTTGTTAGTTACTGTTGATGCTTTCCAAAAATGCGTCCTAATGTTACACTTTGAACTTGTTAGTTACTTTTGGTGCTTTCAAAAATGCGCCCTGATGTTACACTTTGAACTTGTTAGTTACTTTTGGTGCTTTCAAAAATGCGCCCTGATGTTACACTTTGAACTTGTCAGTTACTTTTGGTGCTTTCAAAAATGCGCCCTGATGTTACACTTTGAACTTGTTAGTTACTTTTGGTGCTTTCAAAAATGCGTCCTAATGTTACACTTTTAACTTGTTAGTTACTTTTGGTGCTTTCAAAAATGCGTCCTAATGTTACACTTTTTAAATTGCTAGTTACTTTTGGTGCTTTCAAAAATGTGTCCTGATGTTACCTTTTTAACTTGTTAGTTACTTTTGATACTTAAAAAAAAACATCCTAATGTTACACGTTTAACTTGTTAGTTACTTTTGGTGCTTTCAAATATGCGTGCTAATGTTACACTTTTAACTTGTTAGCTATTTTGGTGCTTTCAAAAATGTATCTTGATGTTACACTTTTAACTTGTTAGTAACTTTTGGTGCTTTCAAAACATTAATTTGTCTTAATGTTACACGTTTTACTTGTTAGTTACTTTTGATGCTTTCAAAAATGCGTCCTGATGTTACACTTTTTACTTGTTAGCTACTTTTGGTGCTTTCAAAAATTCGTCCTAATGTTACACTTGTTAACTTGTTAGTTACTTTTGATGCTTTCAAAAATGCGTCCTAATGTTTCACTTTTTAACTTGTTAGTTACTTTTGGTGCTTTCCAAAAATGCGTCCTAATGTTACACTTTTAACTTGTTACTTACTTTTGGTGCTTTCAAAAATGCGTCCTAATATTACACTTTTAACTTGTTAGTTACTTTTGGTGCTTTCCAAAAATGCGTCCTGATGTTACATTTTTAACTTGAATTCATGGTCCAAATTATGTTTCTTTACAGAAGTCGGGGTAGGGGAGGGGGGGGGGGGGGTGGAGGGGTTGGGGGGGGGGGGGGGGCTTAAGGGACACGATCAAAGGAAAAGATTGTATTTACTCAGTAACGTAGGGATATTTTTTTCGTTCCTCGGCTACAGCTCTGAAGTTCACCATTGGTAAGCTTTTTTAGCGTATGTGACCGTTTTTGCCCATCCTTAAGGTAGCCGCTTTCCGACTTCGGGAACTGATGCAGATGTGAATCACTTCGGTTGTATGGCATAATGCCCAGCAAGTTTTTGTTTTCTAGATTGATCTCTTTTTTTCGGAGGAGATGGGGTGGGCTGGCATTGCAAGTTTTCATGAAGAATGATAGTGACCAAAGTGACAATTCTGTTATTTTGCTGTGAAAGAGGTTTCTGGCTGGCAGTCCAGATCAGAAACAGTTTTCAAAACAGGCTTCTTTCCATAAGGGAAAAGAGCTTATCTCTGTTTTGTGTTGAGAAGCTTACCTACAACATTCATTAACCTAAGTACCAAACAAGGAAAGAGAGAGAGAGAGAGAGAGAGAGAGAGAGAGAGAGAGAGAGAGAGAGAGAGAGAGAGAGAGAGAGAGAGAGATATGATATGATATGATATTTATTCAAAAAGGCCATGGCCCCTTAGAAGGGGGTTGTACAAAACATTGTTGACAAGACACATCCACATTAACAATTTGCTACACACTCACTTCTCCTTTTAAAGGCTTTGTACAAATATATGCTTAATCTCTTAACAGTAGTTTCATTTGTTGCTGACATTAACAATATTAGTTTAAACAGACATGGATACCTGGAATATTTTGCCGGAATAAATTGTTCTCTAATATCTTTTAATTCTGGACAAGAAAGTACAAAATGAACCTCATCTTCTATTGAATCCTTACACAGTGGACACATAAAAAGCTCTACCATCTGAGTTACTATAGCGTTTTGAATGGACAAATATATCTGAAATTCCGAATCTAAATTTGGTCATGATACGCTTTATGTGTCTATCAATTTTCATAGACATGTAGGTTGGTAACCGATTAAAAATGTGTGAACAGTCTATAAAAATCAAATCTATCACTATTTTGAACATGAGAATTCCAGTCCTGCCATCGACATTCTACCAGCCTCTCTCTAAATGTACAAATAAATTCTTTTATATCTTCCACACCTTGATTAATCCAAACAAAGCCAAAGCCATATTTCAAACAATTTCATTCTTACAATTGATAACCAGTTCTTTTGCCCTATTATCCAAGTCAATAGCATCTTGTAAGCCTTAAAAGGTAATCTCTGTGTACCCAAATCTGAGTTAATTTTAACCAATAGCTAATACATTTAACTGCAGAAAGAATCTTTAATGGATATCTAGCTGTTTCACCATATACAAGGTCATTGGGTGTTTGTGGAGATACTCCAAGAAATTTCTTTAATGCAAACAAATGCACTTTTTCACAGTGTACAGCAGCAGCATCAAGCCCCCAAAATTCAAGATCCATATAAAAGAGCAGGCTGAATTTGAGTATCAAATATTTTCAAAAAGCAAAGTAAGAGATTCATTGTTTAATGACGCTAATTTCTTCATTATACACAATAACGTACATTTTGCTTACTGCAAGATCCCTGCATGCACAATTAAAACTAAGACGAGTAGAAAAATAAATACCCAAATATTTGTACACATTTACTAAGGCATCAGAACATCTTCTATTTCCATTTTTCTCTTTCAGAAAGATAACCTCCTTTTCTAAATACAACAATGTTACTTTTTGCATGTTGACTTTTAATTGCAGAGAGACAGCAGCTTTCTGTAGACTGTTCAGTGCGTTTGAAACCAACCACTGTTTCTGACATCAAAAAAAAACATCGTCAGCAAGCAAAAGATGAAAATCTCTATGATTCATTTGTAAAAGTGGCACCATGACGACCGGAAGTTACGACTTTTGTGTTTAATTCATTTATGAAGATAGAAAACAGAAGTGGACTACAGATGTCACCTTGCTTCACGCCATTTGTACAGTTAATTTAATCAGTTAACAAACCCCCAGATCGCACTCTTGCTTTTACAGAATCATACATACTTAATATGCACTTATACATTTTCCCACGAATACCGTTTTTAAACAATACAGGCCACAGTAAACTTCTGTTGATAGAGTCAAATGCCTTTTCGAAATCAATAAAGGCAACATATAGTTTACGATTTAGACTAAACTGTTTCTGAATAAATGCCATCAAAGTAAAGATATGATCAATAGTTGAGTAATTTTTCTTGAAGCCAGCTTGATATTCGCCAGTTAAGTTATTCTCTTCTACCCACTCCTGTAATCTTCTATTGATAATAGCACCATATAATTTACTACAAACATTACATAAAGAAATACCTCTATAATTACTTGGATTGTTAGCATTACCTTTCTTATATAAAGGAATAACAATAGATTCTGACCAACTCTCTGGATATATACCTTTATCAAACAAAGTATTAAAAAAGTTAACTAAAAAAGTCTACAATAAAATTTGAGCCACAAGCAAATTTTAGAATTTCACTTACAATTTACCATCTGGGCCAGCAGCTTTACCTGTTTTCAGTTTCCTTAAAGCTAACACAATTTCTTCTCTTGAGATGCGCTGATTTAAATAATCAGAAGCATACTCATAAGCAGTTTCATCAGCTTCATACGTCAAATTGTTATCGTTACCTACATTCGTTCAGTAACTCTGTAAAGTGCTGGAACCATGTGTCTACACTGATATTATTTGTTGGGTGTTTTCTGATTTGAATTTTCTGTTTATGATATTCCAAAATTCTTTTTGATCACCAACCGAATTAATCAACGTAGTCAATAAGATTTGTCAAAGTCTTTTTTCTTTCGTTTCAATAGATTTTTATACTCTCTCCTAGCCTTACAAAAGGATTCACGATTAACTGTAGATAATACACGGCGATAGTTCCTTAACAATTACGTACATTTCTTTTACGGGTACGACATTCCGTGTCATACCAGTCATCTTCTTTGACAGTTTTGCCCAAACATATCTTCTTTTTCATACATTCTGCTGCTTTCTTTAGACAGAAATTGAATATATTCAACGCTTCATTAATATCAACGTTAATCGACGTGTTTGCTTTTTCTATATGAGACCATATTTCCTGTGAGTCAATAATTTCAGAAAACATATCACTGTAGACATCATTCCAAACAAACTTTTCAACCATGCATGCAGAGTTATTTTTTTGTACATTATTCTGCCTGTTATCAAACACTTTCACGTGTAATTCAACAGGCATATGGTCAGACTGAACTTGATCAGAAACAAGCAATTCACAATTGTTAGACATCTCGGCAAAAAGGTCACATGACATTAAAAAATAATCGTTCACGCTGCTTCCACTTTCCCTTATGTACGTGTAACGACCTTGAAGGTCGCCCTCACACATACCGTTCAGAATACACAAAAGCAAAGCATGACACATATTAATCAGTAGCTTACCATAGTTATTCAGTTCAGTGTCTTCAGAATTTCTATCACAGTGCAAAGGACCACTGAGATACATGTCATCGAGTGTGTATGTAGCTTCTTCAAAATCATTTGACATATTTGAAATTCTACTGTTTAAATCGCCACATAACAAAACAAAAACATCATTTTTAATGGAAAGTAAACAATCACATATAAATTCTTCCAACAAAGCCACACCATTTTCAACATTACTAAAGTGTAATATGGTGATCCTTCCGGTGGGATATAAACACACACACATATATGACATCTTTGGATGCCCCAATCACACATTTATCAATACTGAATGCACAAAATAATCAGAAGCAACATCAATGGGTTTTATGTACAGGGCTAGCTCATTTTTAACAAGACACACGATCCCACCAGATCGTCTTCCACGTGCTGTTAGCTTCAAAGCAGGTTTACAGTAAACAGTATACCCATCAAAAATTGACGCCTGAAAATTTTCCACAAATGTTTCAACTAAGCATACAAAGTGAAACTTGCATACAAAAGACACAAAATCCTTATCAGACAATTTAGCCAGAAGACCATTTACATTCCAATGAAGGAAAGAAACATGTTTCAGTTTATTACAGTCATCAACACAAAATGATTCATCAACATCATTAGACAAAGGAGGACACACATTTTCACAAGGCACTCCCTCTTCTTCACTGTTTACATTATCCTGAAACACAGAAACAGAAACAGGTGGAGCAGGTAAACCCTCCTCAAAAATCACGGACTGGGAGTCTGGTTCACGTGCAGTGCTACTCTCGCTACGACACTGCAACAACATTACCGGTGTCGACCCACAGTGGTTGTCCCTACCATGTGAAAATATGGACCGGCCGAATTCCTATTTTATTTCCACTAGTTTATCGTCTTTACTCACTGTGTATCGTTTCCCGTCCACACGAAGATGGTTGAACACAAGGGTAGCGCGCTTGCCGTCACTCCTGGCTTTCTTCATGTGGGGTGTCAGCTTTCTCCTGATGTCCCTCACTCTGGCAGAAAAGTCCTCCCCAATGAAGACGTCTGTCCCTTGCAGTTTGCGCTTGGCTTTCAGGACTTCTACTTTCTGCTTGTAGAAGACGCACCTTGCGATGACAGGGGAGTCTGGCTTTGAGTTCAGACGGTGGACCCTATCAAAGTCAATGTCATGCGCTAACTCAAGTTTGTCCGTGATAAATTCCTTCAGCATATGCTCACATTCTTCAGGTGTCTCGTCCTCCCTCCGTTTCAGTCCGTAAAAGATCAGGTTGTTCCTTTTGGACCTCCCCTCCAAGTCGTCGGTCTTCGTCTCGAGGTCCCTGATCTTCTCTGCCATGTCGTCGTTCCTCTGGGTCAGCTCCTGGTTCTGCCGTCGTAGGTCTTCAACTTCCTCCCGCAGCCCTTGCAGCTCTGTGCGCACGTCTTCACGCAAGGCGTGCATCTCTTGCCGTACTGCATCCAGCCCAGAATCAAGACTTGACTTCATGTCATGCAGCAAGTTCACCATATCAGACAGTGAAAGGTCTTTCTCCGGCTGACTGGAGGCTCCTCCCTGAGGACGTCCAGGTTTTTCCAAGCTCGACCTGGTACTGGACGTTCTGCCGCTGCTGGAGAGCTGGGTCTGCCTCATGCTGTCCCTCTGGGGTCGGGTGGGACCTGGGTTACTCTCCACGTCTCCACATTGGAGCAAAAAACTCCCCCAGAAGAAATACGTGAGGAGCAATCCTACGATAGCACCGTCTACTCCTCTCTTCAGCTTCAGTATGGCCACTCGCTTTGCCATGTTTTGCTTTGCCCGTTTGTACATGAAAAATTGAAATACGGGCACAAAGCAGCCACAGACTGCCCGAAAGTCCACATTTGCTGATGGCATAGTCCTTCACTATGTCACATACCAGTGACTAAGGAATAGGTCAGTCTCTATCTTCTATAATTTCCAAAAGTTTAGCAGAGACTATGAAGCGTGACTTATCGTGAAATACGCTCACACACGCCCCCGAGAGAGAGAGAGAGAGAGAGAGAGAGAGAGAGAGAGAGAGGGGGGGGGGGAAATGGGAGAGAGAGAGGGAGGGAGAGAGGGAGGGAGGGAGGGAGAGAGAGAGAGGGATGGAGAAGGAGAGGGAGGGAGAGAGAGAGAAAGAGGGGGGGAGATAGAGCGAGAGAGAGAGAGCTAGAGAGAGAGAATGTGGATGCGAACAGTTTATTCAGATTTTAGGTCATGGCCCTTTCTGAAGGGGGTTACACATCATCATGAACAACAAGAACCACAATATATTTCCCAGCTATATATCCACAGTCCACGTAAAGTTGCAACAATTAAGGATGCATTTCTAATATTACGATAACTCTGTATTTACCCTTTTCAATGCATGATAAACATACATGGCAAGAGCGAGAGAGACAGAGCGAGAGAGAGAGATAGAGATAGAGAGATCGTCTAGTCTAGACATGTATTGTATTTTTCTATTCAATTCCGCAAAATGCTGGCCTCGTGTAGATCTGTCCTGTTGATATGCCACAGAGATCCTTTTCTTCTTCTTCTTCTTCTTCTCTTCTTCTTCTTCTTCTTCTTCTTCTTCTTCTTCTTCTTCTTCTTCTTCTTCTTCGCATTTCTTCGCATTCTTCTTTTCTTGCATTCTTCTTCTTCTTCGCATTCTTCTTCTTCGCATTCTTCTTCGCATTCTTCTTCTTCGCATTCTTCTTCTTCGCATTCTTCTTCGCATTCTTCTTCTTCGCATTCTTCTTCTTCTCCTTTGTATTGCTCTTGTATTATTTTTATTAAATGATTTTTTTTCTTATGTTGATCTAGTTTGCTGGAGACAACATAGAGAATGTGTTCCTTACAAAGACAACAAGACTTTGGAGGTAGCCTTAAAAAAGATCTCAGAGTGTTTTCTCTCTGTGTCTGTGTCTGTCTCTCTGTCTCTGTATCTACTTGACTGTATCTGTCTCTCTCTTTCTCTGTCTATCTCTGTCTCTTTAGGTCTGTCGGTCTGTCTCGCTCTTTCTCTGTCAGTCGGTCTGTCAGTCGGTCTGTCAGTCGGTCGGTCTTTCCCTCTGTCCGTCTCTCTCTCTGTCTCTCTCTCTGTCTCTGTGTCTCTCTCCATCAAGAATCAAGCTCTACGACTTTAATTTTGAGTATGTGATGCGACATAAAAAAATCAGGAGCACACACACACACATACACACAGACATATACAAACATATGCATACATACACACACAGTCGCGCGCGCGAGCACGCACGGACGCACATATACCCAAGCCAGAGAAATCTGCCGTGACTTAAAAAGGTTTTCAATGCAAACCAGACACGCAGACACATACACAGACATACACACACGCACTACACACACATACACACGAATACACACACACGAACACACACACACAAACACACACATAGTGGAAAGAGACAGACAGACAGCAGATAAATCAGAGACTAGTAGACGCAAGAAGCACAAGAACAAAAAACCCGGGAGAGGGGGGGGGGGGGAGAGAGAGGGTTGAATAGCTGACAGATGCAACCTTTCATAGACAGGAAATGTAATAGCGCAGTCCTCTACACCACCGTCACATTCTGTCAGTCTATCCTGGGTCCCTAGACTCCAGAGCACTGAGATGGGCTCGTAAATGATGTCTATTCATAGACACGTCTGCTTATGGACCTGACAACTACCTGCATAATGTGTCTTGTCCTCCTTTATACAGTCTTCAGACGTCTTGTGTGCATGCATCAAACTGACGTGACATGCACCTGATAGGTTTGGTAGAGATATCTGAGCTGCCACTGTTTCCACTGCTGCTGGTGCTATTGCTACTACTGCTGCTCCTGATACTACTACTGCTGCTGCTGCTGCTGCTGCTGCTGCTGCTGCTGCTGCTGCTGCTGCTGCTGCTGCTGCTGCTGCTGCTGCTGCTGCTGCTGTTATTGCTATTGCTCCTAATAGATCGTGGTCTAGATGTAACACACCTGCCTAGAAAACGAAAAATCCTGGTTCGAGGTTCGTGGTGGTTCGATCACCGTTTGTACCCGAACACCCCCCCCCCCCCTCCACCTCAATCCACTAGATCATGAGTGGTGGTTTAGGTGTTAGTCTTTCGGATAAGAAGATAAACCATGTGTAGCACGCATTTAGCGAGCTAAAATTTCCCACGGCAACAAAAAATATCCTGGAAAAAATCTGTAGAAAAAAGCTGGTCTGATAGAGAAACAAATACACAAGCAGATAGGAAAAGAAAAAAATGTTGGGTGGATGCTGCTCTTGTGGCGACACACTCTTCCTGGGCAGAACATCCCAAATTTTCCCGCAAAGAAATCTGCCGTGGCTTAAAATGGTATACAAATACAAATACTTCCACTGGTGCTATTACTGCTGCTTCTACTATTGTTGCTGCTGCTGTTACTGCGGATTTTAATGTTGTTGCTTGCATTTGTTGCTGGTCATATTTTGTCATAGCGATTGTATTTTGTTCTGTATACCACTTTCAGTCACAGCAAATTTGTCTGTGTGAATTTTGACATGCTCACTATAGGTAGAGCGAACAGCTTTAAGAAAGAAAACACTACAATTTTTCTCTCGTTTATTTTTTGTGTGGCCTTCCTAGTGCATTCTCCTGCCTTTTCCCGAGCAGCGCTATCAAATATTCTTTTCTTTCATTATTATAATATTATGTCTGTATTGTTTTGTTCTGGATACCAAGCAGTGATATTTTAAACACTGGGATGGACACAAGACGTCCATTCTGCAGTGTTATTTGCCCATATGGTATGTTCTTACAAGTATTTTGTGCTTTGAAGTATTTTTGCGTTTTTACGAGGATTTTTTAAAATTATTTTGAGGATAATGGAACAAGCAACCATGTGCTTTTTTTCATCCCGTCCCCGTGTGTATGCAGTTTTGTCAACTTTGTCATCCGTACCCACCGGCACACAATGGCCTACTCCTCCGAAGAGCGGAACTGCTTTTAACGTGTGCGCAAGATGTTCTGCGTGCGTTCGCACACGGGACCTCGGTATATAGTCTCATCCGAAGGATGACAGATTAAGCATAACTGCTGGCGTCAGCAGCATATCCTGGGTTTTACCAGCCTCAAGAAATGAAAGAGTTTTGGTATTTGGGCATTTAATGTTTTCTTTTTTCAAATTGTCAGTGTTAGACATTTGAAGGTACCAGGAAGCATTAGTTTCTGAACTTGAAAGTGAAAGTGACTGAAGTCACAGAAACTGACTGTTGTGTCAGCCCTGATATGGAGTTCGTGGTCGGTAGGGCTGTAAAAAACCAGGAAATGAAATATTCTTTGTTCTTTTCCTTTTATCCCCTCACCCCTTCCCCTCTGTCTTCTCTAGAATGATGATGCCAGAAGACAGTGTCAGTATCAGGACGAGAGCTCTGACAGCTGCTGAGCGCAGCTGATGATTTTCTGACAGATCACTACCATATCATCAATATCATCAGTATTTCTAGCTACTTTCTCTCCTTCCTTCCTTTTCCCTTAGATTCTTTTTCTTTGGGTAGAAATGCCACACGTTCATCTGTTGCTATATTATGGGGTTTAAACAGAATTTATTCATGAAAATTGTCACGAAAATACGAGCATGCCTTGACAAGACAAGTAAACTTACGATAGCCCTGTCATATTCTCATACATACATTTTGTTTTATGTGTCGTCTGTTTTTGATTTTTTGTCGTATGCCATAACACATTTTTTATATTAAAAAAAAATTGAAAGAGCTTTATTTTTGGTAGAACGAGAGACAAACAGAGACAGAGACAGAGAGACAGAGAGAGACAGAGACACAGACACAGAGAGAGACAGAGATACAGAGACAGAGACAGAGATAGAGAGAAAGACACAGAGAGAGACAGAGAGAGACAAGAGAGAAGAAAGAAAGAAAGAAAGAAAGAAAGAAAGAAAGAAAGAAAGAAAGAAAGAAAGAAAGAAAGAAAGATGCCTGAGTAGACACATGTAGACAGATCGTCGGACACACTGACAATAATATGTGTTGTATTGTGTTGTGATGTTTATACGCATTGCGTTGTTTTATACTTTAGTATATTGTATTGTATGCATTGTATTTATTGTATTGTATTGTATACACCTTCACATAATCTCTGAGTAAAATTCGAGCAGCTCTGACTGAGGAGAGCAGGTCGCCACAAGAGTAGCGCCACCTTTTTTTTCATTTTTAGTTTTTCTTTTCTTGTTTGCGGATGTACTTGTTTCCCAGAACAGAATGGTTATCTTAACAGAATTTTCCAAGGACAACTGTCCAGAAACCAATAGTTCTTTTACGTGCGCTGAATACACGCTTCATACTAGGACCTTAGAGAATCGTCTCATCCCAAAAAAGACGCACTCAGGCTATCACTCAAGGCCTAGTGGCTGGTAATGGAAAGGGGGATTTCGGGCTCAAAGGGTGGATTTAATCCTCACCGTTTGCTTTCGAGCTCAAAGGAGCGATTGAATCCTCACCGTTTGCTTTCGAGCTCAAAGGAGCGATTGAATCCTCGCCGTTTGCTTTCGAGCTCAAAGGAGCGATTGAGTCCTCACCGTTTGCTTTCGGGCTCAAATGGGGATTGAATTCTGAATCCTCATCGTTTGCTTTCGAGCTCAAAAGAGAGGATTGAATCTACACCTTTTGCTTTTGATGCAGGTGCGTTATCCACAAGACCACCTATCCCCGTGTTTCTGTTGATGCTGGTGCTACCACGGCCTGCATCCTTCACTGTCCAGTTCCGTTTTCTTCTGCGGCTGACATCTGTCTAAGCATCTCAGTGTGGTACAGAGACTGGACATGAGCCTGTTTTGACTGCTGCCTTTCTGCTTGTCTAACATTATTATAGTATGTGTGCGTGCGTATGTGTGTGTGTGGGGGGGAGGGTAGTGTGTGTAGTGTGTGTGTGTGTGTTTTGTGTGTGTGTGTAGGTATGTGTGGTGGGTGGTGGTGGGTTAGTGTAGAGTGTGTAGTGTATGTGTTAGTGTAGTGTATGTACGTGCGTGCATGCTTGCGCGCGTGCGTGCGTGAGTTGTGTGTGTGTTTCGTGAGTATGTGTGTAGTGTATGTGTGTGTGTGTGTGTGTGTGTGTGTGTGTGTGTGTGTGTGTGTTGTGTGTGCGTGTAGTGTGTGTGAAGTGTGTGTGTAGTGTGTGTTTGTGTGTGTGATAGTGTGTTTGTGTGTGTGTATGTATGTGTAGCGTGTGTGCGTGCGCGCGCGCACATCAAGTCAAATTTCTATTTCCAGATGGTACATTGAATAAGCAATGCATGTGCTTTTTTCATCAAGCCATCTATCTAGGAATGAAAATGTCTGAATGATAACGTGTGTGCGTGCGTGTAGTGTGTTGTGTATGTGTGTAGTGTGTATGTATGTATAGTGTGTGTGTATGTGTGTAGTGTGTGTGTGTGTAGTATGTGTGTGTATGTGTGTGTGTGTGTG
Organism: Rapana venosa; assembly: GCA_028751875.1. NCBI lineage: Eukaryota > Metazoa > Mollusca > Gastropoda > Neogastropoda > Muricidae > Rapana > Rapana venosa. Next base: position 24,856,660 of record CM054135.1, read on the forward strand.
TGTTATCAGTGTATCCCACAGGCATCGTGATGACTATTTGTGTTCCATTCATTTGTGTCTGAGTTCCTTGTACTACTCATTTTCTGTGGGTCTGTGGGGATTGGGTTTTTTTTTGTTGTTTTTTTTTTTTTGGGGGGGGGTTGTACCGATGCAGGTAGGTCTATAGTAACTATGTAGGTGCTGTGATGCTGATAGTGGGTTTTTGTATGATTATTGTGTTTCTGGTATGATTATGGGTTGGTTTTTTTCTTATTGTCAGTCTGTCTTTTCTATTTAGCATCTTGTTTCTGTTTTTGCTTTTTTCCTTCCTCTATATTCTCTGCCTGTCTGTTTGGTTGTGGGTTGTTTTGGTTTTTTATGCCTTTTGTTATTTCTCTGCATTTTTTTTCGTGTTTTTGTCTGTATGTTTTTGCGTGTGTTCCTTTGTGTTCTCTCTGTCTCTGTCTGTCTGTCTGTCTTCTGTCTCTCTCACTCACTCACTCTCTCTCTCTCTTTCTCTCTCTCTCTCTCTCCTCTCTCTCTCTCTCTCTCTCTCTCTCTCTCTCTCTCTTTCTCTGTGTCTGTCTTTTTCTTTCTTTTTTTTCTTTTTTTTCTTTTATTTCGAGGATATTGGTATAAGCATTCATGTGCTTTTTTCATCCAGTCCCTGTGTGTATGCAGTTTTTGGAAATGTTGTCATCCGTACCCACCGGCACACAATGGCTTACTCTTCCGAAAAGCGGAACGGGTTTGTACGTGTGCGCAAGATGTTCTGCGTATGCTCGCATACATGACCTCGGTTTATAGTCTCATCCGAAAGACTTTTGGAGAGAGTGGAGTCGGCATTTGGTGTGTGTGTGTGTGTGTGTGTGTGTGTGTGTGTGTGTGTGTGTGTGTGTGTGTGTCTGTGTGTGTCTGTGTGTGTCTGTGTGTGTCTGTGTGTGTCTGTGTTGTGTGTGTGTGTTGTGTGTGTGTGTGTGTGTGTGTGTGTGTGTGTGTGTGTGGTGGTTGGGTGGGTGAAAGTCAAAGTCAAAGTCAAACGTTTATTTCCAGACGGTACTTTGAATAAGCAGTGCGGCTGCTTTTTTCATTGAGCCAACTAAAGATAGTACATTTACTGCTTAAAACCTTACGCAGAAGACATAAACTGAGGTACGCACAAGTACATGAGCATACAAATACGATTGCACACACACAAACACACACATAAACACAAACACACACGCACGCACGCACGCACACACACGTACACGTACACACACACACACGCAAACACACACCGCACACGCACACACACACACACGTACACGCACACACACACACACACACACACACACTCACACGCAAACACACACAACACAAACACGCCACAAAGCACGCACACCCACGCGCACACACACACCACGTGCACAGATGCACGCACTCGCACATACACGCACATACACACACCCCATCAATTCACAGACCCCATCCATATGAAAAAATGGTTAACTGCCGGGTAAGGGGATAGCTTCCACAAGCAATTTGTTTTCCTCTGACACTTGGGTGAAGGGTAGAGAGAGAGGGGGTGAGAGAAGGGTGGAGAAGGAGGGGGAGAGATATGTAGCGAGGAAGGTGGCAGAGAAGAGAGTGAGTGAGTGAGGGGGAGAAAAAGGAAGAGAAAGAGAGGCATATATAGAGAGAGATAGAGAAAGAGGGAGAGAGAGAGAGAGAGAGAGAGAGAGAGAGAGAGAGAGAGAATTGATTGAGAAAGAAAAAGGGAGCAAAGAGAGAGAGAGTAAGACAGAGACAGAGACAGACTGACAGAGTGAGAGAGAGACAAAGAGAGACATAGAGACACACAGACTAACATAATGTATATATATACAGAGAGACAGAGAGAAAGACATAGACATAGGAGAAAGACAGACAGACAGGAAAAATAAGGAGACAGACAGACAGACAGACTAAATGGAGGGAAGTGTGGTTGGTTGTTAAAGGTTGTAATAATGTAGTCTTTCAGTATAATCATTAAGAAATTTGTTCTTAGATAGATGGCTTAATGGAAAAAAAGCAAATGCATTGCTTATTCAATGTACCATCTGGAAATAAAAATTTGACTTGACTTGACTTGACTTGCTTTCCCCCCTCTTTTTATCACTCTTTCCCTTCTCTCCTCCCCTTTTCAATGTTATTACTGCCTCTCATTCTTCCAAGCTTTTTCTACCTTTCGTCACTCAGTCTTCACAAGACACGAAACGGAATTAACAATCAACACAAAGCCCACGTTGATGAAACACAACAACAAAACGCCACGCATAGGTTATTGGCATGACCTAAGCCATTCCAAACGCTCTCACCTGGTATTAAAGGCAAATCCCTTTGGATACAGCGCCTGCTGATTGCATTTGCGTTTCGGAAGGAAACGGCAATTAGAAGAAATCCTGTTGTCGAGTTTATTTTGGAGATCTGGAATTTCCGAGGCGTGTGGCGGGGATTAGAATGTTTTGTAACATGATTTTTTTTTATAGTACAACCCATTTGGTAGGTTTGCTTTTCATAAAGGAAGCAGTGAACAGGTGAGAAAGTTTTGCCGATAAGGTAGTCTGCTGTTGTTGCTTCGGTTTTACATCTGTTCTCTCAAAGTGATATTAGTCTCTGTGTGTGTCCAAAGACTTGACTTAAGAAAGGACGTGTTTCTTCTCTCTCGCTTATCTGGTCAGATTTTTAAGATCACTCATCTTTTGTGTCGAATTTTTTTGTTTGTTTCAATCGAAATTGGGGTTTTGAAATGATAAACATTTACACGGGCGTGCGCAAAGATAAATAAATGCACACGCAAGCTCGCACATGCACAGTCAACACACGCGCGCTCACCACACACACACACACAAGCACACACGCACACGCACGCGTACACACATGCGCGCGCACGCACGCGTACACGCTCGCTCGCTCGCACGCACGCACGCACGCACGCACGCACACACACACACAAACATACATACTTCCCTTTTGCTTGGTGTGCTGTTTTATTGTTCTTGTCTTCTTCTCGTTCCTGTTCTTCTTTTTCT
>CM054135.1:24864691-24887191 GCA_028751875.1 Rapana venosa
ATAAGTGCTTATTCCATTACCCTCGACATAAAAAAAATAAAAAAAATAAATAAAATAAAACACACACAACCCAAAAACCAAAAAAACAACAACAACCAAAACCCGAAAAACAAAATACCAAAACAAAAGCAAACAACACGCCCACCTCTACACAAAAAAACTCAACCGAACACAATCAAACAAGAAAAAAAGCAAATAAACCAGCAATATATTAAACAAAATAAAGAAGAAGAAAACAACACAACACAATCCATGGTAAAGCGAAAAAGAACAACCAAAAAACACTACAAAACTAACGACAACCAAAACAAAAAAACAAAACAAAAACCCAAGAAAACTAAGTTTGAACCCTGCTGACGTCGATGAATTCTGTACTTTCTGTCCTCAACTGACCTATTTCTCTAGGGATCTGTTGTGACAGTAGGACAGAATTGTAGAATAAAAAACAAACAAGCAAACAAATAAACAAATAAACAAACAAACAGAAATAAAAAAGGAAAAAAAAAAAGAAAGCAAATAAAATCTAAAAAAACTAACCAGCAAGTCAATCAACAAGCGGAAGAAGCAAACTACACACACACATACACACACATACACACACGCGCACGCACGCACGCACGCACGCGCACAAACACACACACACACACACACACACACACACACAAACACACAAGTACACACATACACACACGCGGGCGCGCACACAAGCCCACACACACACGCGCGCGCGCACACACACATGCGAGCGTGCAATCTCTCTCTCTCTCTCTCTCTCTCTCTCTCTCTCTCTCTCTCTCTCTCTCTCTCTCTCTCTTCTCTCTCTCTCTCTCTCTCTCTCTCCCTCTTTCTCTTTTCCTCTCTCAACAAAACGCAGAAACAAACAAAAAAAACACCTCAAACAAACAACCCCACCCCCTCCCCACCCTCACCAACCCCTGCCCCCCCCCCCTACACACACCACCACCACCAAAAAAAAAGGAAACAAAAACCTTACAATACAGTCGATCAATAATATTGGACAGCAACAACAACACAAAAAACAAAAATAATAAAAACAAAAAAACCGTTTTCGCGCAGACGTGAGCTTAACGTATACAATCAACATATTTGAAAAAAGAAAAATATGTACAACAGACCTTCAGTGCAGCTCCTCTGTAAATCTCTAGGGTCTTAAAGGCCGAGGAATAAGAGGATTTTTTAAAATAGTCAGTTACGATAGTGATGTTTCATCAATCGTGATAGTGTGATGTATTACCAATCATTGTAGTGATGTATCATAGATCATTATGGTGATGTATCACCAGTCATTATAGTGATGTATCGACAATCGCCATAGTGATGTATCACCAGTCATTGCAGTGATGTATCGACAACCACCATAGTGATGTATCACCATTATTTATAGTGATGTATCGACAACCACCATAGTGATGTATCACCAGTCATTATAGTGATGTATTGACAACCACCATAGTGATGTATCACCAGTCATTGCAGTGATGTATCGACAACCACCATAGTGATGTATCACCATTATTTATAGTGATGTATCGACAACCACCATAGTGATGTATCACCAGTCATTATAGTGATGTATCGACAACCACCATAGTGATGTATCACCAGTCATTATAGTGATGTATCGACAACCACCATAGTGATGTATCACCAGTATTTATAGTGATGTATCGACAATCACCATAGTGATGTATCACCAATCTTATACAGTGATGTATCACCAATCATTATAGCGATGTATTAACAATTATTATAGTGATGTATTTTCAATATTTATAGTTTTATAATCACCAATCATTATAGTATTGTATCGACAATTACCATAGTGGTGTATCACCAATCAGTAGGGTGATGTATCACCAATCCTCATATCGATGTATCAACAATTATTATAATGATGTAATTTCAATGTGTATAGTTATATTTCACCAACTGTTATAGTGATGTATCACTAATCATTACATTGACGTATCACTATTCAGTATAGTGATGTATCACCAATTATTATAGTGATGTATCAACAATTATCACAGTGATGTATTATCAGTCTTTATATTTATATATTACCAACCATTATGGTGATGTATCAACAATCATTATATTGACGTATCACCAATTATTACAGTGGTGTATCACCAATCATTACAGTGATGTGTCACTATATATTACAGCGATTTATCACCAATCATTACAATGACGTATCACTGATTATTACAGTGACGTGTCATTAATCATTATAGTAATGTATCACGAGTCTTTATATTGACGATACACCAATCACTACAGTAATGTATCACCAATGATTACAGAGATGTGTCACTATATATTACAGCGATGTATCACCAGTCATTACAATGATGTATCAACGATTATTACAGCGACCTGTTATCAATCATTATAGTAATGAATCACCAATCATTATAGTGATGTTATCACCAATCATTATTACAGTGATGTATCACCAATCATCACAATGACGTATCAACGATTATTACAGTGGCGTGTGTCATCAATCATTATAGTAATGTATCACCAATCGTTATAAAGATGTATCACCAATCATTACAGTATCAAAAATTATTACTGTGATGTGTCACCAACTGGTACAGTGATGTATCGACAGTCACCCCAGTGATGTATCCCCAATCACCATATATGCTGTATCAACAGCTTTACTCGACATTAAACAGATGGATGGGTAGAGTGTTTCAGCTAGCAATACCATTGGAAACAACGCACACGCCAAGATAAACAAGGTCAGAGAGTGGGAGAGAGAGAAAGGGGGGGAGAGGGAGGGAGGGAGTGAGAGGGAGAGAGAAAGGGAGATATTTATTTATTTATTTATTTATTTATTCTTTTATATCGAGGATAATGGAATAAGCACTTATGTGCTTTTTTACATCCAGTCGCCGTGTGTATGCGGATTTGTGAATTCTGTCATCTGTTCCCACCGGCACACAATGGCCTACTCTTACGAAAAGCGGAACAGGATTTAACGTGTGCGCAAGATGTTCTGCGTGCGTTCGCACACGAGACCTCGGTTTATAGTCTCATCCGAAGGACTCAGAGAGAGAGAGAACTCTGAACTCTGAACGTTTAATTGTACTTCGGCCTTGGGCCACAATACAGGTAAAGGGGACAAAAGGGAACAAACTGAAATATGTAAATCAATAGTTTTCTGTATACTGTCTAGTGATGCGCACATTCTTCAAACACATAACACACGACTGAGAGCATCGTCCTTATCATAATCCTAAACACATGATGTCACCGTTATCAGTAATTACATTCAATACAATCATCGTTATTAACTTCATCATCTTCATCTATATCCTTGTTTGGTATTATGTTATCAATTCCGAAAGTGACATCTTGATCATACTTTTAGTATGAGCATGGCACTTTCCATCATTACTTGTTTAGCAATTCAATATTGCACACACACACATTCATGAGCTCTCGCACACGCGCACGCACATACACACATGCACTCACCCACGCAGGTGCGCGCATACACATACATACACACAGACATACTCACAGGCACACACTGACACACACAAACACACAAACACACACACACACACACACACACACACACACACACTTACACATACATCACATCAGCATTTCAGAAGCAGTACTTAACTCCACACAAAAAACAACAACACCATCTATCTAAGTTAAGTTGTCAAAGCCCATCAAAAGGATATCAAATTCCAATCAAGTTTCTCTTCCTCCTGTTCACTGCATGGAAAATGAACCTGGAGACACTGTGCATATGTTTACTATTAGTCATTTGTAATAACACATGAATGGGGGTTTTAGCTAACCCCCCAGAAACTTTGTTCTTAAATCAGAATATGTGGGACATACAACAAGAAAATGCTCTTCGTCTTCCAATGCTGACCAGAGAGAGAGAGAGAGAGAGAGAGAGAGAGAGAGAGAGAGAGAGAGAGAGAGAGAGAGAGAGAGAGAGAGAGAGAGAGAGAGAGAGAGAGAGAGAGAGAGAGAGAGAGAGAGAGAAGACCGGCTGGGATGGATATAAAAGCGGATAAGAAGAAACACAGACATTGTCGGCTGGCCAGAGGTCCCCGATATTATCTGGATTCTATTAGAGCCATGTGTGTTTTGACAGGCAAAACTTATAGGTACACTGGCAGCCTGACCTCATCTGCCTCAACCTGCGTGACGGTCAGGAAGAAAAGAAAGAAAGAAAGAAAAGAAGGAAGACAGACAGAAAGAAAGAAAGAAAGAAAGAAAGAAAAAATTAGATAGATAGACAGACAGACAAACAGATAGATAAATAAATAGATAGATAGATAGATAGATAGATAGATAGACAGAAAAATAGATAGATAGATAGATAGATAGATAGATAGATAGATAGATAGATAAACAGATAGACAGACAGACAGATAGATAGATAGATAGATAGATAGATAGATAGATAGATAGATAGATAGATAGATAGATAGATAGACAGACAGACAGATACATAGATACATAGATACATAGATACAAACAAACAAACAAAGAAAAGAGAAACAGAAAGAAAGAAAGCAAGACATTCAAAGTAAAAGGCAAGCCATACCAGAAGAACATTTATGCATAAAGCATATATCAAAAAGCATGCATAACATGACAAAATCGCACGTGGCAAAGACAAAAGTGTCAACGAAACAACAAGCATTCACATAAGAAACAATAGCGATAAAATGTAAACCAGTGAGGAGAACAAACATGTCTTTGAGAAGAAAAAAAAGAATAAAAGACAGTTGACCACAAAAAAGAAAAGATTTCGAAGCAATCATTACGTTAGATTTGTTAAGCAAGTATACAGGCTATATATCATCTCCGATGCACTCACCAAAAGCTCTGTAAATGGCGATACAAGGAAGTCCACGTTTAAACAAGCTTTGGCACAGCTCACTTCTCCCACACTTCTGCGGTAGTCAACAAGACAAATATTTTACTTTTGTTTAAATCTATGATTGACAACCCCCCCCCCCCCCCCCTCCTAAAAAAGCAACGACAAAACAAAACAAAAACAAAACACGAAAAACAAAATTAAAAAACCATAAAAGCAACAGCAACAACAATAACAACAACAACCAAACAAACAAGCCAAAACAAAACTAAAAACAACTGTTCGATGCATTGATTTATCAAGTTGAAAGCAACAGGAGAGTGTATATCACAATCCTCTGTCATAAACCAAAAGAACAATCCTCCAATATCCTGCTGAAAGTGCCAAAACCAACTCTCTCTCTCTCTCTCTCTCTCTCTCTCTCTCTCTCTCTCTCTCTCTCCTCCTACACACACACACACACACACACACACACACACACTCACTCACACACACATACACACACACACACACAGACACTCACACGCACGCACGCACGCATGCAAGTTGCTGTTACTAGTGAGTAAACAAACCTATTTTCTTTTGTTCTATTTTGGTCAGGGACCACATTGAGGTCATCACAAGACTTGTTTTCATTGGCCCAGAGGCCAGGAGCAGTGAACTCTCTGTACACCAGAATGCAAGCTGAGCATACTTACCACCCTGTGAGAGAGGTCCTCAGAGTGTTTACTCAACTGGCTCTTGGATCAAGGTTGATGCAATCTTCTCATCAATTAAGGTCGTAGAAAGAGCAGAAAATAGCTGATCCAAGAAGGTAGGCTATGTATACCAAAGTCTTCTTAACCATAGGGGCATCACCACAGGTGACTGGACAACCAGCCTTCTCCATCGTTCTCTGGTTTTCGTCTCTCTTAATGCTTCACTTAGCCTCTGCCATCCAAAGGAACAAGCGAGGCAGACAAAAAAAACATTCGAAAAGAATAAAATGTGTGTATAATCTTTATATTCAGAGGTGCTGTTCTCCCATCTTCTTCTCTTTCTTCTTCTCATTCTCCCTTATTGTAACATGCTCTACAGGACTGTCTTCGCAAGCACTTTAGATCGCGAGGCGTACAATACTAGTTCAATTTTTGTCTCTTCACTGTGGTGGTCAAAAGGTCTTCATGTGACCTTGTAAACTGCCTGATGCTGTTCCCTAGAGAGAGAAGAATTATGTTACACTGCAGTTTTAAAAAGGTAAAGGTGTCCCATAACCTATGTGGTCTTTGGGAAGCGAGGCATCAGAATCCTCAGCTTCTCTTGGGGCCAGCATATTGAGGGTGGCACCCATCTCCTCTCCCTCGCTGCCTTACCTTCCCTGACCCTAAAGAAGCAGGTACCCATTTACAGCTGGGTGGACTGGAGAACTATACTGAAGCCATGGCGCGCAAACAATCACCCATCCAATGGATAACCACGTTCAATCCTGCTTAACATTGGCTGGGAGAAAGCAAGTGCTCTGACCACTGAGCTATCCCGTCCATTATAGTTTTACTGCACTGAAAATAAACATGGTTGCAGAATGTTTTGAGGTAGCAAGGCAAAGTAAGGCGAGGCCAAAAGGGAACCCGAATAGCCTGGGGGCTAGAGTGTAGTACTTTACAATCTGATGGCCTGGGTTCGAGCCCAGGTTTGAGCCACCACTAGCTCAATCAAGAGTATTTTTCACCCGGAGTTCACATCAGAGTCGACTCCACTCCCCTGAAAGTCTCATATTCGACTATAAACTAAGGTCCCGTGTGTGTAAACGCACGCGCAGAACATCTTGTGCACACGTTAAAACACAACCATGTTCTGCCTTTCGGAAGAGAGCACTATGTGTGCCGTGGGAATTGATGGCCGAGTCATAAAACCGTCATACAGGGACTGGATGTAAACACACACACACACACCACCACATACACACGCTATCCTCGAAATACAAAAGAAAAAAGAGAAATACTTCTTTTTCTAGTAAATCAAATAGCACTTGTATGACTTTTAACACTCATTCCCCTTCCTTAAAGGTAACAATATAATTAAAAACAAAACAAACCCAGGATAGACAGAGCAGAAAAGCCAAGACGAGGAAAATGAGAGAAAGGGGGGATGAAACAAAGAAACAAAAACACCTGCAGACTATGCTTGAAGCCTTGAGACCTGGCTCGTATTATAACCGTGTCTGTTTTGACAGGCAAAAATAATACGCTAACAAACTGACCTCACTTGAACCTGGGTGATGGTCAACTGAAAGAAAAAAGAAAATAGATTATAACAAAAAAAGAACAGACAGAAAAAGACCACAAAGAAAGAAAAGAAAAGAAAAGAAACAAAATCCAAGAAGGTAGAAAAAAGCGGGCAGGGTGTGTGTGTATGTGTGTGTGTAGGGAGGGGGGCGGGGAGGTTGTGATCCAGAAATGTACAAGCATAGCAAGCCTGAAAAAAAAATTTAAATAGCAGAAATGGCGCGCGTGCTATGACAGAGTTGTTTGCAGAAAAAAAATGTGAACAAACAAAAACACACAAAAATGAATAAAAAAGAAGAGAAATCAAGTAGAGCCATGGAGAAGAAGAAAAAAGTCAGTGAGGAAAAATGATGGTAAGTAATGGAAGGAAAAGGAAAAGGAAAAATATTGTAAATCTTGGAATGCTTTACTTTTAACGCTGCTCTCTCTCTCTCTCTCTCTCTCTCTCTCTCTCTCTCTCTCTCTCTCTCTCTCTCTCTCTCTCTCTCTCTCTCTCTCTCTCTCTCTCTCTCTCTCTCCTCTCTCTCTCTCTCTCTCTCTCTCTCTCTCTCTCTCTCTCCGTCTCTCTGTCTCTGTCTCTCTCTCTCTCTCTCTCTCTCTCTCTCTCTATATATATATATATATATATATATATATATATATATATCTATATATCTATATATATATATATAGATATAGATTTATTTATTTATTTATTTATTTATACCACTTTAAGTCACGAGATTTCTCTGCGTGAAATTTGGGCTGCTCTCCCCGGGGAGAGCGCGTCGCCACAAGAGCAGCGCCACCCTTTTTTTTTTTTTTTTTTGGTCTGCAACTGTATTTGTTTCCCTATCAGAGTGGCTTTTTTTCTAAGAATTTTGCCAGGGACAACTCTCTTGTTGCCGTGGGTTCTTTTACGTGCGCTGAATAATTTTGTGTAACACACGGGACCACGGTTTATCGTCTCATCCGAAAGACTAGCGCCCAGACCACCACTCATGGTCTAATGGATGGGGGAAAAGTTTTGGGCCCAAACGGGATTTGAACCACCGCACACTTCCGACCCGGACTTTTCGCATTCTAGACAGGCGCGTTACCTCTAGACCACGATCTATATAATATATATAGGATATTGATGAGATATATTATTTATATATATTTACTGCCGTAGCCACCAAGTGAAAGAAAAATAATTTTACGTGCAGAAGCTGCATTTCAATCATTCGGATGTCATGGCCTGACTGTAGGGAGTCTTAACGGTCCACGCAACTCATTTTTGTTTATGGCAGTCGACTAAGAAGATAATATAGAAAGATGAAGAAGAATAGAAAAGAAAAAAATACTGCAGTAGACAAGGAAGAAAAAAAACCAGAACAAGAAAGAGACGGCAGAACAGTAGAGGACTAAGGAGACGAAGATTAGTTATGAGCGAAAGAAGAAGAAAAGAAGAAGAAAAGAACAAAAACAAGAAGAAGAAGAAGAAGAAGAAGAAGACAAGAAAAGACAAGAACAAGAAGAAGAAGAAGAAGAAGAAGAAGAAGAAGAAGAAGAAGAAGAAGAAGAAGAAGAAAAGAACAAGAAGAAAAGAACAAGAACAAGAACAAAAACAAGAAGAAGAAGAAGAAGAAGAAGAAGAAGATGATGATGATGATGATGATGATGATGATGATGATGATGATGATGATGATGATGATGATGATGATGATGATGATGATGAACGGTGGTTCATCATGAATGGATCGGTGGTCTAGAGGTAACGCGCCTGTCTAGAAAGCGAAAAGTCCGGGTCTGAAGTGTGCGGCGGTTCGTACCCCGTTTGGACCGGAAAATTTTCCCCCATCCAGTTTGACCATGAGTGGTGGTCTGGACGCTAGTCTTTCGGATGAGACGATAAACCAAGGTCCCGTGTGTTACACGTAACTATTTAGCGCACGTAAAAGAACCCACGGCAACAAGAGAGTTGTCCCTGGCGAAATTCTTAGAAAAAAGCCACTCTGATAGGGAAACAAAATACAGTTGCAGACATGAAAAAGAAAAAAAAATGGGTGGCGCTGCGCTTGTGGCGACGCGCTCTCCCGCTCTCCCCGGGGAGAGCAGCCCGAATTTCACGGAGAGAAATCTGCCGTGACTTAAAAGTGGTATAAAATGAAATCTGAGCGCTTTGATTTGTTGCTTTACAAGATTCAGCGCTATATAAATTCCATACATGATGATGATGATGATGATGATGATGATGATGATGATGATGATGATGATGATGATGATGATGATGATGATGATGATGATGAACAAGAAGAACAAGAAGAAGAAGAAGAAGAAGAACAAGAACAAGAAGAAGAAGAAGAAGAAGAAGAACAAGAAGAACAAGAAGAACAAGAACAAGAACAAGAAGAACAAGAAGAAGAAGAAGAAGAAGAAAACAACAACAACAACAAGAGGAAGAGGAAGAAGTACAAGAACAAGAAGAACAAGACAAAAGAAAGAAGAAGAAGAAGAAGAAGAAGAAAAGAAGAAGAAGAAGAAGAAGAAGAAGAAGAAGAAGAAGAAGAAGAAGAAGAAGAAGAAAACAACAACAACAACAACAACAACAACAACAACAACAACAACAACAACAACAATCATTCTTTCCCCCATACTTTTTGCAGCAGTCAGAAAATGAAAACTTTTCAACTCATTTAAATGGTAGATGAACCCAAAGAACATCCTTACATTGCACTTGTTCAGTTTTAAAAAAGTGGTAAGAATGTGCATCAAAATCCATCCCACATCATCAAATGTAATCAAAGCATCAGAACCTACACCAACAAGTTGTTATGCTTAAAAATGTTCTGTTTTTGGTTGTCGTTATCTATGACAAGCACTGACAGTAACAACCTGTACACTTCTTCAAAGGAAAAGTAATCCTCTGAAGCTAGATTATGGCTACCAATACATCAACGTATTTGACGACAACATTACAGGAAAATTTATCACCCAGCGTCGTGTATTGTGATTTCTGGGTGTAAGACATTGAATAGAGTACATATTCAGGGTGATTCCCGGGGGGTTCGTCTGGGAAACGTCTAAAAGCAACAACAACAACAGTAACAACTAATTTGATACTATCCTACACAAAACGAAACAAAAAAGTTTCAAACAAGAGCCAACTGAAACACAAACATACCGTGTTTTCTTTCCTAAGTAACCATGACGATATTGCACGGCCAATTTATTGGGTAGAATGTGTAGTGCCTGGTCTTCTCCTGCGCTTGTAGGCTACCTCTAGAAGAGGTCTGCTCGCTGGCCTCAGCCGACACATTCTGACTTCAGAGCAGCTTGTTGATTAAAAAAAAGATTCATAAGAAAATATTTCAGATTTGCTTGAAACAAAGGTAGGAGAAGGGTCTGGGCAGGCAGAAAATAAGTGAGAGAGTGAGAGACAATGACCATGACATGACAAATTCTTGTATTTCGAGGATAAGGAATAAGCACTTATGTACTTTTTTACATCAGTCCCCGCCCGTAGGGATACATCTTAATAATAATCCAATACTTATACTCTCACATAGTAGAAACAAAAAGAAATAATCTTTTTCAAAACAAAACAACACCCACCCACCCCCCAAAAAAACTACAACAAAAAAACAAACAAATAAAAGAAAACCCTAAAAACACCCACTCCACCCCCTCACCCCCCCCCCCACCAAACTCCCAAAATCCCCCAACCAAAACAAACAAACAAACAAAAGAAAGAAAAAACAAATCAACAAAAAAAGAGAAAAACAAACAACAACAAGAATAGCAAGAAAACCAATAAAAAATAACAAAAACCAAACTTAATAAGTCATAAAAATAAACATTTACACATTGTCAAATGGTACACATACTTGTTACATATAACAATAAGATATTGAGAGAGAGGAGAGAGAGAGAGAGAGAGAGAGGAGAGAGAGAGAGAGAGAGAGAGAGAGAGAGAGAGAGAGAGAGAGAGAGAGAGAGAGAGAGAGAAAAAGCCAAAAGCAAATGGAATGATAGGATAAGGGAAATTTCTTGCACAGAATTTTCAGAAAGTTGGGATGCTATTTTTCATGAAAGAGCCCCTGCCATCCCCACGGGGGGAGGGGGGGGAGGAGGACAAGACTTTGTTTTCATTGGCCGTGAACGTGGTGTTAAATCAGCGTGGTAGTTCAGCTTGGGCCATGCAAGAAAACTCCTCTGAGTGTTTATTTACCTGATTCTTATATTAGCTGAAGGTTGAGGTCATCTTCCTATTAAGCAGACGAAAATGACAGTGAATTGCTAGCAGATAGCCAAATGAAGAACACTCGTGGGATATTTTCTTTTTGATAGTAGATTTTTGCTTGGCTCTGCGTTTTTGCCTTTTTATATGTATGTATGTATGTATGTATGCATGCATATTTATGCCTAAATCTATAATTATATATATAGATATGGATAGATAGACAGACAGACAGACAAACAGATAGATAGATAGATAGATAGATAGATAGATAGATAGATAGATAGATAGATAGATAGATAGATAGATAGATAGATAGATAGATAGATAGATAGATAGATAGATAGATAGATAGATAGATAGATAGATAGATAGATAGATAGATAGATAGATAGATAGATAGATAGATAGATAGATAGATAGATAGATAGATATGGGTTTGTGTGTGCATGTGAGTACGTAAGCATGCATAACATCGATTTGGGGGGCATAAAATCCTGTCTTGCTCACTCACACTCACACACACACACATACATACATACATGCATACATACATACATACATACACACACATACATACATACATACACATACATACACACACATACATACATACATACATACATACACACACATACATACCTTCATACATACATACATACATACGTACGTACGCACACACACACACACACACACACATACACATATACATACTCTCTCTCTCTCTCTCTCTCTCTCTCTCTCTCTCTCTCTCTCTCTCTCTCAACAACTTCAATACCACAATTGCACACCCTTCCCTTCCCTTCCTCCAAAAATTCAAACAATCTTCACAACCGAAGTCTATCATGTTGAAAGAAAAGGAGAGAACCCCTCCCCCACTCCCATCCCCATCCCTACCAAGTCGTCTTCAATCAATCTCCCTTCCCCTACCCCCCCCCCCCCCCCCCCCCCCCCCCACCCCCGAAAAAAAACATAAGTTTATTTTTCCTATGTGCAGAGTCACCCTGACTTTACATATTTCATCATGTTACCACTACACCACCTCTTGCTGTTGCCTCCATCCACTTCTCTCTCCTACCACAACCACCACCACCACCACCAACCCCCCACCCCCTCTCTCTCCCACCATCACCACCACCCCTCTCTCTCTCTCTCTCTCTCTCTCTCTCTCTCTCTCTCTCTCTCTCTGTTTATCTCTTCCACCTCCTTCCTCCATCTTCCTCCTCACTTCACTGAGTGGGGTAAAAGGCATGGACGGTTCAGAACATAATTATTATAGTGTTACTGTTTTGTCCTCTTGTTTGGAATCATTCACAGAGGCAACTGCAAAAAGTGGGATATATATATATAATCAGAACTTTTCGTCAAATTGGCCTGTACTGTCGCCAAGTAAACTAACTATACAGGTCTTTCGATTTCTCTTCCTGTTGTTGTTGTTGTTTTTAAATTCTTTTTTTATCGAGGATAATGGAATAAGCACTTATTGGCTTTTTTACATCCAGTCCCCGTGTGTATGCGGTTTTGTCAATGTTGTCATCTGTTCCCACCGGCACACAATGGTCTACTCTTGTGAAAAGCGGAACAGGATTCAACGTGTGCGCAAGATGTTCTGCGTGCGTTCGCACACGGGGATCGGTTTATAGTCTCATCCGAAGAACTTTTGGGGAGAGTGGAGTCTACATTAATGTTAACTCCAGGGGAAAAATATCCCCTTGAGCGGGAATCGAACTCGGGTCGTCAGATTGTGAGTGCAATGTTCTAACCACTAGGCTATCTCGTCCCTGTCCTGTCTGTGTCTCTGTCTCTCTCTGTTATTATTATGTATGTCTGGGCATTGTGGCCTTTTTCCCTTCCCTTGCCCCTATACCCAACCCCCTTCCCCTTTTCTCTGTCTCTGTCTCCGTCTGTCTGTCTTTCAGTTTGTTCATCTATCTGTCTATCTGTCTGGCTGGCTGGCTAGCTGGCTATCTTTATCTGTCTATGTCGGTTATTTGTCTGTCTCTTGTCTGTCTCTGTCTCTCCTTCTGTCTGTCTGTCTCTGTCTCTGTCTGCCTCTATCTGTCTCTGTCTGTATGTCTCTGTCTCTGTCTGCCTTTGTCTGTCTCTCTGTCTGTCTCTTTCTCTGGGTTTATTTTTCTGTCTGTTTCTCTCTCTCTATCTGTCTGTCCATCTATCTGTCTCTTTCCCTGTCTGCCTGTCTGTCTCCCTCTCTCTATATCTGTTCATCTATCTATCTGTCTGTCTGTCTGTGTGTCTCCCTCTTTCTATATCTGTTTATCTATCTGTCTGTCTGTCTGTCTGTCCATCTCTCCCCCCAACTCTCTCTCTCTCTCTCTCCTCTCTCTCTCTCTCTCTCTCTCTCTCTCTCTCGTCTCTGCTCTTTTTTTTTCTAATGTCTCTGGCATAAGAGACAATCTTCTTTGAAGAAACATGTTATCTTTGATTTCATTTATGTACTATTTATCTCTTGAGAACCCTACTACAGTGTTGTGTGTATGTGCGTACGCACGTGTGTGTGCATGTGTGGGTGTGCGCGCACGCACGCTGGAGAGTATTGGTCAGAAGTTAATATCCGCTTCCTGGTACTTCCTGTCTATGTCTCTCTTTTTTTTCTTGTTTACTCTTTTCAGGACCCTTCCCCCTTTCCTGTTGTTCGTTTCAAGTACATGTTTTTCTTTGATGCCAGGTACGTGCTTTGCTTCTAATTACCGAGTCTATATAAGCATGGTACTACAGAATAATGCTAACGGTTGTTTGGTAACGGAAGCAAGATGCTTCCTTAAGCTTTGTTTTTATTTTCTAGAGTAAGTGCTGTGAGAATGGTTCTTAAAAAGATATCCTAAGATTGAGACTTAAAGATCTCTCTGTCTTTTTCTCTGTCTGTCTGTCTGTCTGTCTGTCTGTCTGTCTCTCTCTCTCTCTCTCTCTCTCTCTCTCTCTCTCTCTCTCTCTCTCATTTTCTCTCTCTGCTTTTTAAAGCCTTTTATTTTAAAGTATAACAGGAATTGGGACGGGATAGTTCAGTGGTCAGAGCACTCGCTTTTCCCAAGCTAAGGTTCAGCAGGGTCAAGTGTGGTTGCCAAGCAGATGGGTGACCGTTTGCACGTCTTGGCTTCAGTACAGTCCCCCAGTTCACCCAGCTGTACATGGGTATCTGTCCTCTTTAAGGTCAGGGAAGGTAAAGCAGTGAGAGAGAGAGAGAGAGAGAGAGAGATAGAGAGAGAGAGAGAGAGAGAGAGAGAAGAGAGAGAGAGAGAGAGAGAGAGAGAGAGAGAGAGAGAGAGAGAGCGAATAAGTAAAAAAGCCAAAAGCAAAGGGAATGATAGGAAAAGGGAAATTTCTTGCACATAATTTTCAGAAAGTGGGGATGCTATTTTATATTCAAAGAGCCCCTGCCATCCCCATGGGGGGGGTGGGGGGATAAGTGTGTGTTTTTCTATTTTGGGTTTAGGGCCATGTTGAAGTCATCACAAGACTTTGTTTTCATTGGCCGTGAAGTTGGTGTTAAATCAGCATAGTAGTTCAGCTTAGGCCATGCAAGAGACGTCCTCTGAGTGTTTATTTAGCTGAGTCTTATATTAGCTGAACGTTGAAGTCATCTTCCCATTAAGCAGATAAAAATGACAGTGAATTGCTAGCAGATAGCGAAATGAAAAATACTCATAGGATATTTTCTTTTAGGTAGTAGATTTTTGCTTGGCTCTGTGTTTATGCCTTTTTATATGTATGTATGTATGTATGTATGTATGTATGTATGTATGTATGTATGTATGTATGCATATATATATGCCTATATCTATAATTGTCTATATAGATAGATAGATAGATAGATAGATAGATAGATAGATAGATAGATAGATAGATAGATAGACAGACAGACAGACAGACAGATAGATAGATAGATAGATAGATAGATAGATAGATAGATAGATAGATAGATAGATAGATAGATAGATAGATAGATAGATAGATAGATAGATAGATAGATAGATAGATAGATAGATAGATAGATAGATAGATAGATAGATAGATAGATAGATAGGTGGGTGGATGGATGGATGGATGGATGGATATATGGATGGATGGATGGATTAATAGATAGATAGATAGATATATAGATAGATAGATAGATAGATAGATAGATAGATAGATAGATAGATAGATAGATAGATAGATAGATAGATAGATAGATAGATAGATAGATAGATAATGTGTGTGCGTGTGTGCACGAAAGCACGCATAACATCGATTTTGGGGGCATGAAACCCTGTCTTGCTCACTCACACTCACACACATACATACACACACATACATACATACATACATACATACATACATACATACATACATACATACATACATATACATACACACACACACATACACATACACATACTCTCTCTCTCAACAACTTTAATACCACAATCGCACACCCGCTCCCTTCCCTTCCTCTGAAATTCCAAACAATCTTCAGAACCGAAGTCTATCATGTTGAAAGAAAAGGAGAGACCCCTCCCCCACCCCCACCCCCATCCCCACCACCTCGTCTTCAATCAACCAGCCCCCCCCCCCCCCCACCCCCCCACCCCCAACCGAAAAAAAACCGATAAGTTTTTTTTCCCCTGTGCAAGGGTCACCGCGACTTTACATATTTCATCCTGCTACCACTACAACCCCTCTTGCTGTTGCCTCCATCCACTTCTCTCTCCTACCACAACCACCACCACCACCACCAACCCCCACCCCCCTCAATCTCCCACCATCACCACCACCCCTCTCTCTCTCTCTCTCTCTCTCTCTCTCTTCCACCTCCTTCCTCCATCTTCCTCCTCATTTCACTGAGCGGGGAAAAAGGCATGGATGGTTCAGAACATAATTATTATAGTGTTACTGTTTTGTCCTCTTGTTCGGAATCAAGCACAGAGGCGACTGTAGTAAGAGAGATATAATCATCAGAACTTTTTCGTCAAATTGGCCTATACTGTTGCCAAGTAAACTAACTATACAGGTCTCTCGATCTCTCTTCCTGTTTTATTTATTTTTTAAATTTTATTCTTTTATATCGAGGATAATGGAATACGCACTTATGAGCTTTATTACATCCAGTCCCCGTGTGAACGCGGTTTTGTCAATTTTGTCATCTGTTCCCACTGGCACACAATGGCCTACTCTTACGAAAAGCGGAACAGGATTTAACGTGTGCGCAAGATGTTCTGGGTGCGTTCGCACACGGGGCTTCGATTTATATATAGTCTCATCCGAAGGACTTTTGGGGAGAGTGGAGTCTACACTGATGTTAACTCCAGGGGAAAATATCCCCTTGAACGGGATTCGAACCCGGGTCGTCAGATTGTGAGCGCAATGTTCTAACCACTAGGCTATCCCGTCCCCGTCCTGTCTGTGTCTGTGTCTCCCTCTGTTGTTATTGTTATGTATGTCTGGGGGCATTGTGGCCTTTCTCCCTTCCCTTGCCCCCATTCCCCACCCCTTTCTCTGTCTGTCTTTCTGTTTGTCTGTCCATCTTTCTATCTGTCTAGCTGGCTGGCTGTCTATCTTTATCTGTTTATGTCGGTTTATTTGTCTGCCTCTTGTCTGTCTCTGTCTCTCCTTCTGTTGTCTGTCTGTCTCTGTCTCTGTCTGCCTCTGTCTGTCTCTGTCTGTCTGTCTCTGTCTCTGTCTGTCTCTCTGTCTGTCTGTCTGTCTCTATCTCGGTTTATTTTTCTGTCTGTTTCTCTCTCTCTTTATCTGTCTGTCCATCTGTCTGTTTGTCTCTGTCCCTGTCTGCCTGTCTGCCTGTCTGTCTGTCTCTCTGTCTCCCTCTTCATCTCTGTTTATCTACCTATCTGTCTGTCTGTTCTGTCTGTCTTTCTGTCTGTCTCCTCTCTCTTCTCTCTCTGTTTATGGCTCTCTTTTCTCTGCTCTTTTTTTCTTTTTTGTTCTAATCTCTCTGGCATAAGAGACAATCTTCTTTGAAGAAGCATGTTATCTTTGATTTCGTTTATGTACTACTTATTTCTTGAGAACTCTACTACAGTGTTGTGTGTATGTGTGTGTGCGTGTGCGTGTGCGTGCACGTGCACTGGAGAGTATTGGTCAGAAGTTAATATCCGCTTCCTGGTACTGCCTGTCTATGTCTTTTTTTTTAATACTCTTTTCAGGACCCTTAGCCCTTTCCTGATGTTCGTTTCAAGTACATGTTTTGTCTTTGATGCCAGATACATGCTTTGCTTCTGATTACTGAGTCTATATAAGCAAGGTACTACAGAATAATGCTAACGGTTGTTTGGTAACGGAAGCAAGATGCTTCCTTAAGCTTTGTTTTTATTTTCAAAGGTAAGTGCTGTGAGAATGGTTCTTAAAAAGATCTCCTAAGATTGAAACTTAAAGATCTCTCTGTCTCTTTCTCTGTCTGTCTGTCTGTCTGTCTGTCTTTCTGTCTGTGTGTGTCTCTCTCTCTCTCTCTCTCTCTCTCTCTCTCTCTCTCTCTCTCTCTCTCTCTCTCTCTCTCTCTCTCTTTCTCTCTCTACTCTCTCTCTCTCTCTCTCTCTCTCTCTTACATGAAAGTGGATGGGATAGTTCAGTGGTCAGAGCACTTGCTTTTCACAAGCTTAGGTTCAGCAGGGTCGAGTGTGGTTGCTAATAAGATGGGTGACCAAACGTCTTGGCTTCAATACAGTCCCCCAGTTCACCCAGCTCTACATGGGTACCTGTTCTCTTTAGGGTCAGGGAAGGTACAGCAGTGCGCGCTCGCGTGCGCGAGAGAGAGAGAGAGAGAGAGGGGTAGGGCAGGAGAGGAGAGATGGGCTCAGAGCTGCGGGACTGACGCTGCAGAGAGAGAGAGAGAGAGGAGATGGGCGCCATCCTCAATATGCTGGCATCTAGAGAAGCTGAGGACTCTGACGCCTCACTCTTCTACGACCACATAGGTTATGGGACACTTTTACCTTTTACCTATCAGGGGAAAAAAGACAATCTTCTTTTGAAGAAGCATTATATCTTTGATTTTGTTTATGTTTTACTTATCTCTTGAGAGCTCCACTACAGGTTTGTTTTTTGTGTGGGCACAGGAGGGTATTGGTCAGTTGTTAATATCCGTTCCCTGGTACACCCTGCCTATGTCTCTCTCTGTTTCCTTTTTCTTTTATTCCTTTCACGAATCTTCCCCCTTTCCTGTTGTTCGTTTCAAGTACATTTTTTTTCTTTGATGCCAGATACATGCTTTGCTTCTGGTTACCGAGTCTATATAAGCAAGGTACTAATAAATAATGCTGACGGTTGTTTGGTAACGGAAGCAAGATACTTCCTTAAGCTTTGTTTTTATTTTCTAGGATAAGTGCTGTGAGAATGGTTCTTTAAAAGATCTTCTAAGATTAAGCTTGAAACGATAGCAGTCTCTTTTATTGTTGTTGGTTGTATTGTGTTGTGTTTTGTTGAATTGAGTTGTGTTGTATTGTGCTGGTGTGTTGTTTTCTTAATTTTATTTTGTTTTTGTTTTTTTCTTTTGTATCGAGGATTATAGAATAAGCACTTTTTCGCTTTTTTTTTACATCCAGTCCCCTTGTGGTAGCGCTTTTGTGAATTCTGTCATCTGTTCCCACCGGCACACAGTGGCCTACACTTACGAAAAGCGGAATAGGATATAACGTGTGCGCAAGATGTTCTGCATACACTGGCATATGGGACCTCGGTTTATTGTCTCACCTGAAGGACTTTTGGGGAGAGTGGAGAGTGTGCTGTATTGAGTAGTGCTGTGCTGTATTGTGCTGTGTTTGTATTTCCATTGCATTGTATTGTGTGTTGTGTTTATTTTGTTGTTATTTCTTGTATCTTATTACAACGTATTAAATTGTTTTGTGTTGTATTATACTGTTTTGAACTGTATACTACTTTATGTTTTTAAGTTACGTGCACGTTTTTACTCTCTTTTTGTGGGGATGGTTTTTATCTTTGAGATTCTGCTTTGATATTGATCATACTTAGTTTCTGATTGATAAATGTAGTCTTTTTTTGAAAGTTGAAATTTTTTTATCATTGTGAATATTAATTTTGTTATCCATGTCGTAAACTTAATGTAATAAAGTGTGTGTATGTGTGTGCATGCGTGCGTGCGTGCATGTGTGTGTTGTGTTTGTGTGCATGCGTGCATGCGTGCGTGCGTGCGTTAAAACGTGTGTGGGTCCTTGCGTGCATCTTTCCGTCTTTCTGCCTGCCTGTCTGTGTGCCTGTCTGTTTCTACCTCTGTGAATAAGCTACACTGATGCATCTTCAGCTCAAGGAACAAAAATCTTCGTTTCCTACCCCCCCTCCCCCCCAAAAAAAAATCAATCTTCCAAAAGAAAGAAAATTGCACTGTCATCTTCTGCACACTGCAATACAACTTCAACACTACTGCAATCCTTTCTTCTTGCTTCCAAGTGTGTGTTTTCCTTTTTGCCTTCCTTCCTTCCTTCCTTGTATGAAAGACATGGGTATGTGGTTCAGGGCATATCACTCTGTGGTCATGTTCGGCCGGCATAGGCCGTACATTGGATGCCGTCATAAGGGAAATATGTTAGTGTGTTTCCGTGAAATTGGCCCAGTTGTTTCCTCTCTTCCCTTTACATTTTAAGGGAAAGCTAAAAACAGAGAGAAGAGGTGAAATAAACATTAACCTTTTTTTCCACACGACAATGTTGTTTGAAGAAACTCCGAAGCAACTCAAGCTCTGTTCATAAATTGTCCCTAAAGCTGACAGTGAGACAAGCTAATAAGCGAAATTCTCCAACTTGCTCAACAAAGTTTGACAAAGTTAAGTATCTCTATACGCCAGCATTTGGTAAACAAGTCTATAAATTGCATCTCCGCAAGATCAGACACTCTTGCGAAGAAGAAAAAAGGTCTTTGTCATTATCCTGAAAAGCTGATGTCACATTGGGGTTATTCTTTTGGAAACGCATTTTAAACTATATTTAGAATATTCCTTAAAATGTCCTAACAGATGAGAAAATAGTCTTGAAACAGCTTGAACGTTGTGATGCTACAAGTAAATGTCTGAATAGAATGTGTTTCAACAAAAAAAACAAGTCCGGTAGCAAATTTAGACGCAAGGCCTCTAAATGCTTAGTGTTATCATCTAATCGTATCTCAGGATAATGTCCAGTGCATTTCTGCTTATTTCTGATATTGTTAAGTTGTTTTGGGTTTTTGTACAAAATTCAGCGCTATATAAATTCCATATATTATAATTACAGGATGAGGAGGGAAGAGGATATAACTACATTTCAGTATGTTTTTATTCACATGAGAAAGTAGTTTTTTAAAAGCCTTAAACGTTCTCCTGTAGTCATTAGTTTGAATTGTGCTTTTCGTTTTGAGTTTGTTCTATACTATATTAAAGCCCTACAAAGCTAATTCATAATTTGTCCATTAGGAACTGGAAATGACTCTGAAACAAAGCGTCTCTTCTGGGAAACAAAATGCATGAGTAGATAAACTTGGCATATCTAAACAAGTACCGCATGTCAGAACTTAATAAACATGTCCCAAACCCCTTCATCACATCGTCAAGAGAATTGTTTTCCAACCGTCCATACTTGACAGAAAGCTGCCATCTCGGGTAGAAGGAGGGATGACGACAACAGATGACAAAAAAATGACCAGTTTTGACAAAAAAGAATAAGCTTACCAACATTTTCATGTAGCCCTACACCCCAATCACGGTTGTGCGAGCAATAAATTATTATACTTGAAATTTTAACGATGCCTTAAGACTAAAGAGACAAGACAGAGAGACAATAGACGGGCTCATCCGGCAAAATACAAAGGAGCGAGTAGAACAAAAGACATAATTCAAACATTTACCGCAGGACAAAAGTCCAACATGTGACTCAATGTAGGAGAGCTTCAACTTCTACTCTACAGCTGTCCTCATTCTCGTTAGGCAATGGCATCAGACAGAATATTTTCAGTAAAACTCACTCAGTTTTGAAAAAAAAAGACATAACCTCTAAACTTATTATGTTAGCTCTAATCATAATACTACGTTGTGCAGCAATAAATTTATTTTCTTTAATAATAAAGATGCTTAAACAGAAACAGAGACAGAGACAGAGAGACAGAAAGACAGAGACAGACAGACAGGCAGATACAGACAGAGACAGAGAGAAAGAGACAAACAGACAAACATACAAACATACAGACGGACAGACAGACAGACAACTGACTGACAGAGAGAGAGATTCACCCTCTCTCTCTCTCTCTCTCCTCTCTCTCTCTCTCTCTCTCCTCTCTCTCTCTCTCTCTCTCTCTTCCTCTCTCTCTCTCTCTCTATCTATTTTCTCTCTCTCTCTCTCTCTCTCTATCTATCTTCTCTCTCTCTCTCCCTCGCTCCTTTCAGTCACGGTCTCTCTTGCTTGTTTGTTAGATTTTCTGTCTCTTTCAATCTGTCTATCTGTCTGTCTGTCTGACTCTCACTCTGTCTGTCTGTCTCTCTCTCTTCTGTCAATATTCTGCGTGAAAACAGAAACAACAACCACAACAACAACAATAACAATACCTACACCATTCTGCCTTACCGGCTTCCCTTAAGCTACCAAACCGATTTTTACTACACTGTTGTACGATTTCAATCCGGTCCCAGATTGTTCCTGCCTAGTGTGATGCGGCCCTAAGCTGCGATGACTGGGTGACAAATTTAAACGCAGAGGTGAGCTAGTAAATAGCTTAATGTGCTCCTCTCTCGAATCATTTGCTTTTAATTATGTATCTGCAAACTTCAACGTAATTTGTTACTGGATTTTAAGCGTAGTTTACAGTTTCAGATGGAACGGAAAATTGGAAGCGCTAAAATTGGGGTGATGAAAAACAAACACAAGAAAAATAAACAGTTCAAATGGAAGATGACAGAGTTGGTAACAGGTTTCTCCACTTTGTCTTACGTTCTTTGTCTAATGATGTCTTCTCTCTGCACCACATTTTTCTCTAGGTCTGTCAATCTGTCTGCCTGCCTGTCTGTCTGTCTGTCTATCTGTTTGTCTGTCTGTCTGTTTCTTTCATACATGTTTTTCATTCTTTCTTTCTTTCTATTCCTAGGCTTCCCAACTAAACTCTAAGTTTTAGGAGGTTTTTTTCTAAAGACAAAAAAATCTCCTTTCTCTCTTTCTCTCTAC
>CM054135.1:24892191-24912191 GCA_028751875.1 Rapana venosa
CGTGACGGGACGAGAATGAACGGGCGTGCTGTTAGTAAGCTGCTGCAAATTTTTGCATTTTAGCTTCAATATGTCAGTTACTGGCCTTCCAGCTACTGTAATAACAACTTTTAAACGCCCTGCTGATCGACAACGTCGTATCGAGTTGGAAAGTCGCGGGGGAGAGCGGCAGTGTTGTGTTCGTCTTGCGAATGAAGCCAGCTGACAAGCCAGTTGTCAACAGAAATGGCGGACCCGGTGCTGAACCGTAACTCCCGTGTTCAGTACTATCGCAAGAAACCCCCTTGTCAAAGACGTCGCGATGTTCAAAGAAGTAGACAAACACAAGAAAGACAGGCAAGTCGCCAATGTGACAATAACAGTGTCTTGGAAGAGCCGGTCTTGTGTAACATTGACTCCCTGCTCGATGTGGAAACAGAAGGAAAACAAACCAGTGTGTACACAGAACTGTGTGTCAGCAGTGAATTGAATGCCTCAGCCACACCAGATACACTTGATCTACTGTGTGATCCAGCAACAGACAGCAAGATGGGTGTGTCTTCTGAGGCGTCTGATGTGCAGGAAGAGCTGACAGTTGGCTGCACAGTGGATGACTCTGATACTGATACTGGTATTGTGAAACAGTATGTGTCTACTCTAACTGACAAACGTGTACAGCGTCGATTAAGGGACAGCAAGAGAAACACACGGTTTCGAAAGGTGGTGGTACATAGTTCGGTTGATCAAAACATTGTGATGTGTGAATCAGATGACATCATCCTGGAATACTCTTGGAATGGAGATCCTGGCGAGGAATCTAAGTGTGTGTTCTGGTACATCAAGCAAGAAGAGAAAAACATGTTGCCAGAAGAACGTGTCAGGTTTGCCAGACTTCGTAAAGGGAAACAGTGTACTAACACACAACACACAGAGACAGTGGTGGCGAGTGCTGAGCAGGAGTTACATCATCTTCGGGACCTGATCCGGTCTTACATGGGCTGACTTCACTGGCTGTAGACTGGAAAAGGAAAGGCTGGTTTGAAAATTGAGACACTTGAGACACAGACAATAAAGTATCGAATCTTGATGTACATACCACCACTGCCATGGTTTCCATGTCATTGTAATCGCGTCGCGTTCGATATCGTTGTTACCGCGCCGCAGCGCTATATGGCTTGATCGCTAAATAGCAATAAAAATTGTGTCAAATTGTGTCAAATTGTGTCAAATTGTCTCTCCCTCCCCCCCCCTCTCTCTCTCTCTCTCTCTCTCTCTCTCTCTCCTCCCTCCCCCCCTCTCTCTCTCTCTCTCTCTCTCCTCTCTCTCTCTTCTCTCTCTCTCTCTCTCTCTCTCTCTGTCTGTCTCTCTCTGTAATGTGGTTTGGGTTTTTTATACTTGTTTGTCTGTGTTTGTTTGTTTTTTGTTTGCTTTTCTTTCCTTCTTAATTGTTTCCCTTGTATGATAGTCACTGTCATTGTATCTAGGTCTCATTTATAGTGTTTGATTATAATAATCATTTTTGAATTTTCATTTTGGTGTGTTTAAAAATGTTGATAATGATTGTTTGCGGTTTGGTTTTTTGTTTGTTGTTGTTTTTGAGAGCATGGTGTAAAAAAGCCCTGAGCTTATCCATTTACTCTCAATAAACAGAGTTTCAGTTCGAGTTCTCGTTCTGGTGTGTGTATGTGTGTGTGTGGGGGGGGGGGGGTGTTGCTTGCTTGCGTGTTTGCTTGCTCGCTTGCGAACAGGGTTAGACGTGAGGAGTGGGTTGTAAACTCTTCTGTGGTACCCACAACCATCATCTACAAAGACTATGGGATTGGTGTTGTGTTGTTGTTGTTGTGTTGTGTTGGTTAATCAGTTGGCTGCTTTTATGGTTGCTTGGATCCTTGACTACTTCCTTGCTTGCTTGCTTGGATAGTGATTTTCCTAATTTGCTATTTAAAAAAAAAAAAAACAAACACACACATAAATCAAAATACAAAAGGTATTTTTTTTTAGTTCTAAAATCGTAAGTCCAAAAGCTTTTCTTTTCAAAAGGTAACACTGACAGCAATTCCATCGCTTGTCTTTCAAGCAATCAGCTTCACTTCAGAACACCTCTCGGGGCCGTTAAAGGTTATAGTAACCTTTTGTGGGGCTGGTCTTTGTGCTCTCTGTGTGGTTCTTTGATATGATGTGTGTGGGCTTTGAAGTCAGCTCTGGTTCCATCCCGTTAGTCAGTGCTGATGAGATGTTTTATCAAACAGAAGAGGGTGGTGAGGGGAAGGGGTGGGGTTCAAGGAAGAAAGAGGGAAGGGGGCGGATTTAATTGCTGCAGTCTAGGGAGATAAAGTAGTTTCTGGTTGTGTTCTTTTACCTACACTATGTCAGGCAGTTTTGGTGTGTTCTTTTGTTGGTTGTTCGTTGGTTGGTTGGTTGGTTGGTTGGTTTACATGGGTTTTTTTTCTATTTCTTGAAATACTTGTTTGACTGCTTGGTTGGTTGGTTCGTTGGTTGGTTGGTTGGTCAGTTGGTTGGTTGGTTGATTTGTTGGATGGGTTGTTGGTTGGTTTGCTGGTGTGTTGGTTGCTTGGTTTCGTGGTTGGTTGGCTCATTGGCTGGCTAACTGGCTGGCTGTTTGGTTGGTTGGCTGGTTGATTAGCTGCCTAGTTGCCTGGGTTTATTTTTCAATTCACAAGAAAAGACTAATACAAAAACTTTTTTTCTTTTCATATATTAACACTGTCTGAACATAAGCCCTACCATTCCACCACTTGCCTCTCAAACATTGAGTGACTGCCACTTCTCTTCAGAGCACCTCTCATGCCAATAAAGGTTATAGTAACCTTTCTGACTGGCCTGTGTGCTCTCTGTGTGGTTCTTGATGTGATGTGTGTGGGCTTTGAAGTCAGCCCTGCCCCATCCCGTCAGTCAGTGATGGTTAAAAAAAACTTGATGAGATGCTCTATTCAACAGAAGAGGGTGGTGGAAGTGGAGGGGGTGGGGGAGGGAGCGTGGGGAGAAGGAGGGGAGGGTTCAGTTGCTGCATGCAGTCTATAGAGATAAAAAAAAATGTTCTGGTTGTGATTCCTTTATGTTCAGTAGGTCATACAGTTCTGGAGTGTTTTTTTGTTTGTTTGTCGGTTGTTGTATTTTTGTTTGTTTATTGGTTGGTTGGTTAGTTAGTTAGTTGGTTGGTTGGTTGGTTGGTTGTTGGGTTGGTTGGGTAGTTGGTTAGTTCGTTGGTGGATGGTTGGCTGGTTGGTTGGTTGGTTGGCTGTTTGGTTGATTTGTTTGTTGGTTGGTTGGTTGTTTGACTTGTTTTGAATATGTGTTTCTTTTATTTTAACAAATTTTTGGCTGCTTGTTTGGCTGGTTGGTTGGTTGGTAAGCTGGTTGGTTGGCTGGATGGCTGGATGTTTGTTTGTTTGTTTATTGGTTGGTTGGTAGGATGCTTGGCTGCTTGTTTGCTTGATTGGTTTTCTTATTTCACAAGAGAAGACTATTCCAAAAGCCTTTTCCTTTTTATACAGCAACACTAACTGAACACAGGCTTTGCCATTCCACCATTTGTCTCTCAAACACCCAGTGACTGCCACTTCTCTTCAGAGCACCTCTCATGCCAAATAAAGGTTACAGCAACCTTTCTGACTGGCCTGTGTGCTCTCTGTGTGGTTCTTTGATGTGATGTGAGTGGGCTTTGAAGTCAGCCCTGCCCCATCCCGTCAGTCAGTGATGGTTAAAAAAAACCTTGATGAGATGCTCTATTCAACAGAAGAGGGTGGTGGAAGTGGAGGGGGGCAGGGAGCGTGGGGAGAAGGAGGGGGGAGGTTCATTTGCTGCATGCAGTCTATAGAGATAAAAAAAATGTTCTGGTTGTGATTTCTTTATGTTCAGTAGGTCATACAGTTCTGGAGTGTTCTTTTGTTTGTTTGTCGGTTGTTTGTTTTTTGTTTGTTTATTGGTTGGTTGGTTAGTTAGTAGTTGGTTGGTTGGTTGTTGGGTTGGTTGGGTAGTTGGTTAGTTTGTTGGTTGGATGGTTGGCTGGTTGGTTGGTTGGTTGCTGTTTGGTTGATTTGTTTGTTGGTTGGCTGGTTGTTTGACTTGTTTTGAATATGTGTTTCTTTTATTTTAACAAAATTTTGGCTGCTTGTTTGGCTGGTTGATTGGTTGGTAAGCCGATTGGTTGGCTGGCTGGCTGGATGTTTGTTTGTTTGTTTGTTTATTGGTTGGTTGGTAGGATGCTTGGCTGCTTGTTTGCTTGATTGGTTTTCTTATTTCACAAGAAAAGACTATTCCAAAAGCTTTTTCCTTTTTATACAGCAACACTAACTGAACACAGGCTCTGCCATTCCACCACTTGTCTCTCAAACACTCAGCAATCCTGTCTTTTCTTCAGAACACCTCTCATGCCGATAAAGGTTACAGTAACCTTTTGTGGCTGGCCTGTGTGCTCTCTGTGTGGTTCTTTGATGTGATGTGACTGGGCTTTGAAGTCAGCCTTGGTCCCATCCCGTCAGTCAGTGATGGTGAAGATTTTTGTTTAGATAGAGGGGGTTCAGGATTCAATTGCAGCAGTTCATGGTGATAAAACAGTTTTGGCAGTGATTACTTTAGGTAGAGTACGTCATTTAGTTTCTTGGTGTTCTTTCCTTTGTGGGTTTGATTTGGTTGGGGTTTTTTCTCCTTTTTTGTGCTATTCCTCAGCTAGAGCTTTGAGGTTTACCAATGGTCGGATTTTGTGAATGTAGCCAATTTTATTCACCATTAAGGTAGCTGCATTCCGACTTCTGGGATAGATGCATGCTTATCTATTTTTAACTGGCTGGTTGGCTGGTTGGATGGTTGGTTGGTTGGTTGGTTGGTTGGTTGGTTGGTTGGCTATTTGGTTGGTTGGTTCTTTCATTTGGTTAGGTAGTTAGTTGACTTGATAGCTGGTCAATCAGACAATTAGTTGGTTGGTCGGTTGACTTGCTTGCTGCCTGGTTGGTTGTTTGGTTTGCTGTCTGGCTGGTCAGCTGACTGGCTGGCTTGCTGGCTGGTTGGTTGGTCAAAGTCAAAGTCAAACTTTTATTTTCAGATGGTATATTGAATGAGCAGTGCATTTGCTTTTTTTGATCAAGCCATCTATCTAAAGAAAAAAAGAGAGAGAAAAAAAATATATGCAGACATAGAATAATAAACCTAATCACTGATAAACCATACAAATCAAACAAGAAAAGACAATAACATATGCATACATGGAATTAAAAACAAAACATAAAACCCTGAAAAATATTAAACCATACAGTTCAAATAATTCAAAAGTCTTGAAAATATATCCATCATAATACAAACAAGCAACAAAGAAAAACCAAACCGAAACAAACAAAGAAGACAAAACAAATTTTTTAAAAAGACACACCAACTGCTCCCCCCCCCCTCACACACACACACAAACAAAAACCTTCAACCATACACTTATACCCACATGATCAGTTGGTGTGTTGGCTGGTTGGTCAGTTGGTCGGCTGGTTGGCTGTTTGTTGTTGGCTGGTTGCTAGGATGTTTGGCTGCTTTGTTGCTTGATTGGTTTTCTTAATTTACAAGAAAATACTATTTCAAAAGCTTTTTCTTTTCAAAGGATCGCACTGACCGACTAAACACAGGCCTACATTCCATCACTTGTCTTTCAAACCACTGAGTTATCGCCTCTTCTCTTCAAAACACCTCTCATGCCAATAAAGGTTATAGTAACCTTCTCGCTGGACTGTGTGCTCTCTGTGTGGGTCTTTGATGTGATGTGAGTGGACTTTGAAGTCAGCCCTCGCCCCCATTCCGTCAGCCAGTGATGGTAAAAAGTATCTTTGGGAGACCTTCCATGAAACAAATGGGAGCCTTTATCTGTTACAGTCCAGGGAGATAAAATAGCTTTGATTTTTTTTATTTTGTTTATGTGAGGAACTGCCGAACCTCACGTAGATAAAATGCCTATGGCTGTGGTTCCTTTATGTGCAACAGTTCATGTAGATAAAAGAGTTATTGCCGTGATTGTTTTATTCGCGGCATACCACGTAGATAATATTGCTCTGAGTTTTTTTCTTTGTATTTGTTTTTTGGGGATTTTTTTGTTTTGTTCCTGGGCTAGTGTCTTGAGGTTCACCAATGGTGAGATTTCTGTTTATGCGATCACTTTTGCCCACCATCGAGGTAGTCACAATCTGACTTCAGGGATGCATGTGGAGCATGTTTGTTTGATGTGTTGTTCTGTTACATTTTATATAGATAATACAGCTATGTTTGTGTGTTTTTATATGCAGCTGCTCATACAGACAAGTTATGTCTTGTTATAATTTCTGTATGTGTTGGTCTGCTACATCCCGCTAGGTAAAAGTTTTGGTTGTGATTCTTATGGATTGGTACATAACAATGTGTAGAATTTAGTGTGTGCATTTGGCGTATCAGTGGTCTAGTGGTAATATATATATCTCGAAAGTGAGCTAGCTGGAGGTTTGATTCATATATGAATCTGGATATTCCTTATTCATTATGTTAATGTTTGTCTGGGTACAAATCTTTAGGATTTCTAAGATGAGATGAATGACCAAGATTCCAGTTGTAACATACATCTAGTACAGCAAATTGTCTCTAAAAATGTGGTTTTTTGTTGAAAAAGTGTCTTTCACAAGTACACAAATCTATCGGCGGATATTTAAAAAATGGCATGGATGACGCTGTTCTTGTAGTGATGTGTCAAGAGCACGCTGTTCTTGTAGTGATGTGTCAAGAGCAACCCAACATTCATACAGAAAATCTGATTGATGCAAAACGAAACAAAACAGTACAATACAATAATCACAATACAATACAATACAACGTATTACATTTGTTTCGCAGAGTGGTATTCAACAATGTTAGTTTTGAAAACCAAACGATTAAGCCAGGAAACGCGCAACAAGAACAACAACAACTATAACAACAGACGTGTATGTACATGACCTTTCAAAAGAACGTAGAAAGAAAAAAGTCTTCTCTAAAACAATCTGTAGGCGATCTTCCTTGCCTGGCTTCGTGCACGTAGGCGTGGGGTACTCTACAGTGAAGTGACTGTGTGGAGTGCCACCTGTCAGTCAGCTCTTGTGCAGAAGTCTGTGAGATGTTCTCACACCAACGTCTATTTTCCTATCACATTACGCGGAGACAGATTCGTGGGCCTGTGATTTGTTTCCCTGAATATTCCCTGGCATGGCAGGTCTGGAGTACCACGCTTCGTTGGAATTTGGAAGGCAAACAGCAATGCTGGCGCGGAGATGTGGATCCGCGGTCTAGAGGTAACGCGCCTGCCTAGAAAGCGAAAAGTCCGGGTCGGAAGTGTTTTGTGGCTAGATTCCCGTTAGGGCCCCAAAACTTTTCCCCCATCCATTAGACCATGGGTGGTGGTCTGGGTGCTAGTCTTTTGGATGAGACGACAAACCGAGGTCCCGTGTGTTACACAATATTATTTAGTCCACGTTAAAGAACCCACGGAAACAATAGAGTTGTCCCTGGCAAAATTATGTAGAAAAAAGCCACTCTGACAGGAAAACAAATAGTTATAGTTAAAGACAGGACAAGAATAAAATTAAGGGGTGGCGCTGCTCTTGTAGCGACTTGCTCTTCCACGGGGCGAGCAGCCAGAATTTCAAGCAGAGAAATCTGCCGTAAATGAGGTGGTTCGAAAAAAAATATGAAAAGGAAATAAAATGAGATGCTTTGATCTCTTTGTTCCGGATTTTTTTTTTACAGATAGGTCTTAGTGCGCTAGCTTTGCCATGCATTAATCGTGTGCTGGAGAGACGAACACTGTTACACACTGCTACTAGTTTTTCTTATACAGATGCTGCTAGTACCCCTCCTCTTCCGATTTTGCTGTGTAACTACTGCTGCTGCTGCGGCTGCTGCTGCTGCTCCTGCTGCTGCTACTGCTCCTGCTGTTGCTGCGGCTGCTGCTGCTGCTGCTGCTACTGCTGCTGCTACTGCTCCTACTACAAGTACTACTACTGCTGCTGCTGCTGCTGCTGCTGCTGCTGCTGCTGCTGCTGCTACTACGACTACTACTGCTACTGCTACTATTACGACTACGACTACGACTGCTGCTACTGCTGCTACTGCTACTACTACTACTACTACTACTACTACTACTACTACTACTACTACTATTTCCACTGCTTCTGCTGCTGCTGCTGCTACTGCTGCTGCTGCTACTACGACTTCGACCGCTGCTGCTGCTGCTACTACCACAACCACCACCACTACCACCACCACCACTACTACTACTACTACTACGACGACGACGACGACGACGACGACCGACCGACTACTACTACTACTACTACTACTACTACTAGTACTACTACTACTACTACTACTACTACTACTACTACTACTACTACTACTACTACAACTAATCCTGCTGCTACGACTACGACTACTACTACTACTTATACGACTACTACTACTACAAGTACTACTGCGACTTCTACGACGACTATACTACTACTATGACTACTACTACCACTACTACTACTACTACTACTACTACTATGACTGCTGCTGCTGCTGCTGCTCTCCATAATTACATTCACCAAAGTGCTCCAGTGCCAAAGACACATTGAGAAAGAAAAACAAAAAACGAGAAGCCCAACCAGTGCCATACAAACTTACATAGAAGATGAAAATGATGCATCATATAATTATACATCCTACACACTGATTTCAAAATGACGCTTTCCACAATGGGGAGTGTCACACTCTGTGCAAGCGGTTTGTTTGTTTCTTTGTGTGTTTATTTGTTTATCTGATGGGCCAGAAACCAAGCGATGGCGTTGTGTTATAGTAGGCAAATCAGGCTAACAATGTGCAAAGGGCAAATGGCTCATGCCAGGTTGTTAATACACCACAGGCAGCGTAAATAACCTAAAATGTAAATAGCGAGGCAGAAAAAAACCCTGTTGAAACCACGGTGTCTTGTGTAGCACAGCAGAAGACGGAGAGGGAGAAAAGGAGGAAATGGAAGGGCAGAGGCAGAGGGATAAGAGAGAGAGAGGGGAGGTAAAGGGAGAGAAAGAGGCAGGGAAGAAAAAGTGGGAGAGAAAGGGAGGCGTTGTGTGAGAGAGGGAGGGAGAGAGAGAGGAGAGAGGGAGCGAGAGAGAGAGAGGGAGGAGGAGAGGGGGAGGAAGAGAGGGAGGGAGAGAGAGAGGGAGAGAGAGAGGGGAGAGAGAGAAAGAGGGAGAGGGAGGGAGGGGAGGGAGAGAGAGAGGGAGAGAGGGAGGAGAGAGAGAAGAGGGAGAGAGGAGGGGGAGGGAGAGAGGGAGGGAGGAGAGGAGAGAGAGAGGAAAGAGAGAGGAGGGAGGAGAGAGAGAGAGGGAGAGGAGAGAGAGGAGAGAGAGGAGAGAGAGAGGGGAGAGAGAGAGGAGAAGAGGAGAGGGAGGGAGAGGAGAGAGAGAGAGGGGAGCGAGAGGAGAGAGAGGGAGAGAGAGAGGGAGGGAGAGAGGGAGAGGGAGGAGAGAGAGAGAGGGAGAGAGAGAGGAAGAGGGAGAGGGGGAGAGAGAGAGGGAGAGAGAGGAGAGAGGAGAGGGAGAGAGAGAGGAGGAGAGAGAGGGAGGGAGAGAGAGAGGGACAATGACAATGACAATGACAAATTCTTTTCTTTCGAGGATAGTGAATAAGCACTCATGTGGTTTTTTTACATCCAGTCTCCGCCCGAGCGATACATCTTAATAATAACCTAATACTTATACTCTCACACAGTCGAAACAAAGGGAAATAACCCTTTTCAAAACAACCCCCCCAAAAAAATCCAACAAAAGCAAATAAACAAATAAAAGAAAACCCTAAAGATATAACCCCCCCCCACACACACACACACACACACACACACACACACACACACACAAACACAACCAAAACAGACAAAAGAAAAAGAAAAAAAACCCAAAACAACAAAAGAAGAAGAAAAAGAGAAAAACAAACCACAACAAGAATAACAACAAAACAATGAAAAATAACAACAACCAAACTTAATAAGTCATAAAAATAAACATTTACACATTGTCAAATGGTACACATACTTGTTACATATAGCAATAAGATATTGAAATAGGGAATTCATTAAAACTTAAGTACAACCGACAAGCCCAATAAAGTATTAAAAATATAAACTAGGAATCCTTTATCAGGATACACTAAAGCTATAAGCAAAATGATAAAAGGCGAGAGAGACAGAGACAGAGAGACAGAGATAGAGTGTGTGTGTTGTGTGTGTGCTTCAAATATATAATTCTCAAAACAGTACACGATCACCATCAACACTCATTATTTTATTATACTCGTTCAAATTATGTCATGATAATGAAATAAACTCAATACCCATACACTCACTCAATAAAAACAAGAAACAAAAGAAAAGGATAAATCCAAACCTATACAGTCATTGATGAGAGGGGGGAGAGAGGGAGAGGGAGAGAGAGAGAGAGGGGGGGGGGGAGAGAGAGGAAGAGAGAAAAGGAAAGAAAAGAGAGAGAGAAGAGAGAGAGAGAGAGAGAGAGAGAGAGAGAGAGAGATTTTTTTTAGATTTTTTTTTTTTTTTTTTTAGAGAGAGAGAGAGAGAGAGAGAGAGAGAGAGAGAGGAGAGAGAGAGAGAGAGAGAGAGAGAGATACGAAATACGAAATACGAAATTTTATTTAAAGAGGGTAGTGGATTAAGTACAATGACTTTTTAAAATCCATCCCTCAAAAGAAAGGGAGGAGTTTCAACATCAGAGAGAGAGACAGACAGACAGAGAGACAGAGACAGACAGACAGACAGACAGAGACAGACAGAGACAGACAGACAGGCAGACAGAGACAGAGACAGGTATACAGACAGAGACAGACAGGCAAGCAAAAAGAACCAAACCACCCACATAGTTATGTGCAACAACAACAAAAAGTACAATGCATAGCTCCTTTCAGTAATAGTTTTGTACATACAAAACATAGACTATTCATGCTTATTCCTCATAGGAAAAGAAAAAAACAGCACAAGAAATGTGAATCATCATCTCTTTCTTTCTGTGGGTGGAAACAAGATACATTAACATCCCCCATCTGCTGATACACAGTAACTGTACTCTCTCTCTCTCTCTCTCTCTCTCTCTCTCTCTCTCTCTCTCTCTCTCTCTCTCTCTCTCTCTCTCTCTCTCTCTCTCTCTCTCACGTGGTGGTTAGTGTGGTGTACTCGTGATCTGCTGACCCGGGTTCGATTCCCGTTCGAGAGGATTTTTTTCCCTCTGGAGTTAACTTCAGTGCTGACTCCACTCTCACCTAAAAGTCCTTCGGATGAGATTATAAAACGAGGCCCCGTGTGCGAACGTATGCAGACCATCTTGCGCACACGTTAAAACCAGTTCCGCTTTTCGGAAGAGTAGGCCACTGTGTTCCGGTGGGAACGGATGACAAAATTTACAAAACTACATACACACGGAGACTGATGATGATGACTTCAGGTTGCTGTGCCCATTATGTAAGCAAACAGTGGAAGATGAAGTTCATTTTGTGCTGTGCTGTCCAGTATTAGAAGATGTAAGACAGAATTACATTCCGGTAAAGTATAGTAGACAGCCTAATTTATTTAGATTCTGTCTACTCATGGATCTAGTCACCCTGTGATTGTGCGCAGCCTTGCTTTATATTTGTATAAAGCCTTTAGAATAAGAGATATCTTGGCTTCTTAAGTCATATTTTTAAAACTGATTTTTATTGTGGTAGTTGTGGGTATGTATTAACATTGGGGTTTTTTGTGTTACTTATTGTTCTCACTAAAATACTAAGCAGTTTGGCAACCCCCCTTCATGTATGGGCCAATGGCCTTTTTGTGAATAAATCTTTCGAGCTCGAGTTCTCTGCTGAGTTCTACGATCTTCTGTATGTAGCCCTCCCTCCCAGACCACTGATCTAGAAACAATCCTATTCATTGTTAACTGGCTGCTGTGTGAAGGAGTAGGATGAATGTATGAAAGCGCTTTGATTTTGGTTTTTGTGTGTGTTGTTGTTGTTGCGAGATATAGCGCTATATAAATTCCATACAAATGTATGATGATGATGATGATGATGATGATGATGATGATGATGACTATTATTATCATTATCATTATCATCTCAGTGTGATGTTGGCAATATAGGATGATGGTTGTGAAAAACGCGTGTGATGAGGTCATGAAATGTAGATTATGGAGAGGAGGAGGAGGAAGAGGAGGAGAAGGAAGAGGAGGAGGAGGAAGAGGAGGAGGAGTAGGAAGAGGAGGAGGAAAGTAGACGAGCTTAACCAAATGAAAAAGTCACAGAGTACTACGACTACTTTGTCCTAGAAGTCTTGTGGTTCCTGTCACTAGCTATCAGTTAAGAATTTCTCACTAATGTTGAGTCAGGGAATAAAATCAAATTGTTATCACAATGGGGAATTTTGGTGTCAGATCAGTGCTAAGCGTTTCTGTAAAAAAATAAGTCCTTTGTTATCAAGGTTGGCAAGTTCTCAGTTTCATTTGTAGGTCTATTGTAAAGGTGGTTAAGTGTTAGTATTTAAAGTAACCACAGAATAAATAAGAAAACAAACCTGCCTCGTCCTTGAAAGTTTTGTGAGACTTTTATTGTACACAGTTTTTTGAAATACTACGACGTTTCCCTCCTGTTCCATCTCGTATTTGTCCCTGCCTTGAACAGCCGAAATCCCTATCACCCTGCCAAAGTGTATAACCGTTATGCGCGCGTGTGTGCGTGCGTGTGCGCGTGTGCGTGTTTGTTTGTGTGTGTGCGTGTGTGTGTATGTGTGTGTGTTTGTATGTACATTTGAATTTGTTAACATTGTTAATTGTTGTTGGTTGTATGTGTAAGAATGTGTTGAGCGTAGGCGCTTTAATTTGTTTTTTACAAGATATAGTGCTATATAAGTTCCATTTATTATTATTATTATTATTATTATTATTATTATTATTATTTATTATTATTATTATTATTACCATTACTACTACTACCACCACCACCACTACCACTACCACCACCACCACCACCACGACTACTACTACTACTACCACTACTACCACGACTACGACTACGACTACTACTACTATTGCTGTTATTGTTATTGTTGTTGTTATAATTATTATCATCATAGTTATTATAATAATATTTTTATTAGTTAGTATTGTTGTTGTCATGTAGTGCGATGTATTGTTTTTGCATTGTGCATTGTAGTGTGATGTATTGTATTGTATTGTACTGTGTTGCGTTACATTGTGTTACATTGTGTTGTATTGTATAATGTACCGCTTTCAGTCTGCAGATTGTTCTGTGTGAAAATCTTGGGCCACTCTCCCCGGGGAAAAATGCGTTACCACAAGAACAGCGCCACTCCTTTTTCTTTTAATCCTGCCTGTGTGTGTGTGTAGTTATTTCCCCATGAGATAGGACTTTCCCCTATAGAATTTTGCCAGGTACATCTCTCTTGTTGCCATAATTGTCCTTCGACGACGACGATGACGCTGCTGCTGCTGCTGCTGCTGCTGATGATGATGATGATGATGGTGATGATGATGATGATGAGGAGGAGGAGGAGGAGGAGGAGGAAGAGAAGGAAGATAAAGAAAATAACAAAACTTGATATATAAAAAAACAACAACAAGATAACGAAAAAAATAACTCACTGATTAAATTGACTCGTCTGACGGACTGACTGATCAAAGCTTGTGCTTCCAAGCAAACACATGCAGATGCAAAGGGGGTGGGAGGTTGGGGGGTGGAAGGGTGGGGGGTGGGCAGGGAGGAGGGGGGAGGGCGGAGGAGGAGGAGGAGGCGAGTGCAGCAAAAGAGACCGGAAGAAAAATGTGTACTCTGCGTTTATAAGCTAATTTGATCAGACTACAGGGATGCTCGACCCTTGCTATCCAGTTTCAGTCAGAGAGTTTGGTAGAAATCCCTGCCTTGCCTGCCAGCCTCTCTGCCTACTGCTTGTTTGTCTGTCTGTCTGTCTATCTGTTTGTCTGTCTGTGTGTCTGTCTGTCTGCATGCATATCAGGATGCCTGACTATGTGTCTCTCTGCATGTCTTTCTGTCTGTCAGTCTGTCTGTCTGCTTGCATGCCTGTCAGTCTTTCTGTCTGTCTGTCTCTCTGTCTGTATGTAAGCATGTATGTATGTATGTATGTCTGCATGCCTGTATGTATGTATGTCTGTCTGTCTGCTTGCATGTCTTTCTCTCTGTCTGCATTTTTTGTCTGCCTGTCTGTTTATCTATCTGTCTGTCCGTCTGTCTGCCAGAATGCCTGTCTGTCTGCCTGTCTGTCTGCCTCTCTGTCTGTCGCCATATCTGTCTTTCTGTATGTCTGTCTGTCTGCGTGCTTGTCTGTCTGTCTGTCTGTCTGCTTGCATACCTATCTGTGTGAATCTTTATTTCTGTTTATCTGCCTTATTCCTCTACGCTACTCAATTAGTCTGATAGAGTATTTCTTTCTCTCTGTCTGTTCCGTTCTGTCTCTGTCTCTGTGTCTCTCTCTCTTTCTCTCTTTCTTCTATGTCGAGGATAATGAAATAAGCACTCATGTGCTTTTTTACATCCAGTCCCCGTGTGTATGCAGTTCTGTAAATTATGTCATCTGTTCCCACCGGCACACAATGACCTACTCTTACGAAAAGCGGAACAGAATTTAACGTGTGCGCAAGATGTTCTCTGTCTGTCTGTCTGTCTGTCTGTCTGTCTGTCTCTCTCTCTCTCTCTCTCTCTCTCTCTCTCTCTCTCTCCTCTCTCTCTCTCTCTCTCTCTCTTTCTCTCTCTCTGGAAAACAGCCATACACTCAAGCATTTTTATCATATGTGTACTTACAATCTCACAGTGATTCTCAGGTGGAATGAACGAGTCAGAGTGCACATTCTGGGAGACCCCCAAAATGTTAAACTAGAAGAAAGTACAACAACAACAACAACAACAACAACAACAACGGGAGACGGGATAGCCTACTGGTCAGAACATTGCGCTCGCAATCTGTCGACCCGGGTTCGATTCATCTTCAATGGGATATTTTCCCCTGGAGTTAACATCAGTGCAGACTCCACTCTCCCCCAACATCCTTCGGATGAGACTATAAACCGAGGCCCCGTGTGCGAACGCACGCAGAGCATCTTGCGCACACGTTAAATCCTGTTCCGCTTTTCGAAAGAGTAGGCCATTGTGTGCCGGTGGGAACAGATGACAGAATTTACAAAACCGCAAACACACGGGGTCTGGATGTAAAAAAAAAAAAGCACATAAGTGCTTATTCCATTATCCTCGATATAAAAGAATAATTTTTTTTTTAAACAACAGCAACACTACCAACACCAATACCAACACCACAAAAAAACAACTGAAAAACCAACAACAACAACACCAACACCACCAACAAAACCACCACCAACACCACCAGCCACCACCACCACCAACACCAACACCACCAAAACCACCGACAACAACACACTACAAGCAACAAGAACAACAACAAAAAGATGGAGCTTATTTTGTGCCCTATAAATGATCAAAATGGATGGATGGGGGTGTGTTGTGCTGTGTTGTGTGTGCACAGGCAGACGCAATCCGAGTTCTCTTGACTCAGGGAAAATGGCGATCTTGGCTAACCCAGATCAAGTTTCCAGTCAATAATTGTCTGAGACACACATCACACACATACACGCACACACGCACCCCCATCCACCCACCCACCCACCCACACACACACACGCATACGCACATACACACACATCGCCTGATATCACTAGAAGTGAACAGACGTAAAATTGAAGACAACAACAACATACACACACACACACACACACACACACACACACACACTAACACAATCTAAATATCTTGCGCACACGTTAAAGCCCGTTCCGCTTTTCGGAAGAGTAGGCCATTGTGTGCCGGTGGGAACGGATGACAAAATTGACAAAACTGCATACACACGGGGACTGGATGAAAGAAACACACGAGTGCTTATTCCATTAACCTCGAAATAAAAGAATAACATTAAAATAAGAAACCACACACGCACGCACGCACGCACGCACAGACACACACACACACGCACACACACACACACACACACGCACGCACACACGCGCACGCACGCACACACACACACACACACACACACACACACACAAGGCTGCAGCAGTTTGGCATCCCCACCAACCCACTAAATTTTTCCCTTGTCCAATCTTCCAACCCTGACGCAGCCATCACTGTGTGTTGTGCGGTGCGGTGTGGTGTGGTGTGGTGTGGTGTGGTGGAGTGGGGTGGGGTGTGGTGGGGTGGGGTGTCGTGTAGTGTGGTGTGGTGTGGTGGCGGTAGTTTGTGTGTGGTGTGGTGTAGAATGGAGTGTCGTGTAGTGTGGTGTGGTGTGTGGTGTGGTGGTGGTGGTGGTGGTGGTTTGTGTGTGGTGTGGTGTGGGTAGAATGGAGTGCGGTGTGGGATGGTGTGGGGTGGTGTGGTGTAGTGTGGTGTCGTGTCGTGTGGGGTCGTGTAGTGTAGTGAATTGTAGTGTAGTATCGTGAAGGGTAGTGTAGTGTAGAGTGGTGCGTGTGGTGTGGTGTGGATATACTCTGTGTCTCTCTCTGTCTGTCTGCCCCCCACCCCTCTCTCTCTCTCTCTCTCTCTCTCTCTCTCTCTCTCTCTCTCTCTCTCTCTCTCTCTCTCTTCTCTCTCTCTCTCTCTCTCTCTCTCTCTCTCTCTTTCTCTCACTCTCTCTCTCTCTCTCTCTCTCTCTCTCTCCTCTCTCTCTCTCTCTCTCTCCTCATCTTCTCTCTCCTCTCTCTCTCTCTCTCTTTCTCTCTCTCACACACACAAACTCTCTCTCTTCTTTCTCTCACTCTCTCTCTCTCTTCTCTCTCCTCTCTCTCTCTCTCTCTCTCTCTCTCTCTCTCTCTCTCTCTCTTTTTCTCTCTCTCACACACACTCTCTCTCTCTCTTTCTCTCTCTCACACACACACTCTCTCTCTCTCTTTCTCTCTCTCACACACACACTCTCTCTCTCTGAGGTGCTGCACTACTCTCTTCTTCTTCTTCTTCTTCTTCTTCTCTCGTCATCTCCTTGTTTTGTGATCCGTTGCTGTCTGTATATCGCGGTCTTCGTGTTTATTTATTATACTGTTCTTTTCTTGCATTCTTTTTTTTTCTTCTATCTTTGGTAACCTGTCTTCCTGGTTCTCTGTATGATATCTTGCATTTTATTGCAGGGTAATGTGTACGCTGCTTTTTTTTAGGGGAGGGGGGGGGGGAATTAGAGAGTTTTATTATTCTTCTGTTTGTGCGTGTGGGAGAGAGAGAGAGATAGAGAGAGAGAGAGAGAGAGAGAGAGAGAGAGAGTTGGTGCGTGCAAGAGAGAAAGAGAGATAGAGGGAGACGGGGGGGGGGGGGGGTGCAGATAGACAGAAACAGACGGAGACACGGAGAATAAGGAGAGACAGACAGTAGAGAGAGAGAGACCGAGATTTTGAAAGATATTCAGACATAAAAAAGAAAGACAGAGATAGATAGAGAGAGGGGGGTTATAGACAGACAGACAGATAGACAAACAGACCGAGTCAGAGGGAAAAAGAGAGATACAGAGAAAGA
Source organism: Rapana venosa (assembly GCA_028751875.1). Classification (NCBI taxonomy): domain Eukaryota; kingdom Metazoa; phylum Mollusca; class Gastropoda; order Neogastropoda; family Muricidae; genus Rapana; species Rapana venosa. Next base: position 24,909,790 of record CM054135.1, read on the forward strand.
GAGAGACAGAGATAGACTGGAGATAAACAAATAAACAGAGATTTTGAAGACAAAGAGAATGTGAAATGGAGAAACGGCACACAAACAGACAGAAGGACAAACAGACAGAAATATAAGTTAACTGCGACTCAACTGTCCAACCAACCAGGTTGCCTACCCACCCAACAAAAAGGCTTTAAAGAAAAAAAGAACAACGACATACAAAAGATATGCAGCTCCAGACAAACAGAAAAAAAAGCGAGAGAAGACTGAATAAATGAATAAAGCGAATAGTGAAGCGAGCGCATAAGTCTTATACCGTATACGCGTAAGCCAATCGGAGAGACAAAGGTGCGCAGACTAATTCCATCAGACTGTTTACTACTACTACACAGAGAGACAGAGAGAGAGAGAGAGGGGGGGGGAGAGGGGGAGAGAGGGAGGGGAGAGAGAGGAGAGAGAGAGGAGAGAGAGAGAGAGAGAGAGAGAGAGAGAGAAGCGTGGCCGTCTGAGATCAAGTTCCAGTCAGAATATTGGTCTGATATACTCCCCTCCTCCCTCTCTGTGTGTCTCTCTCTGTGTGTCTCTGTCTGTCTGTCTCTGTGTCTCTCTGTCTCTGTCTGTCTCTGTGTCTCTCTGTCTGTGTCTCTGTCTTCGTCTCTGACTGTATGTCTGTCTGTCTGTATGTTTGTCTCTGTCTCTGTCTCTGTCTCTCTCTGTCTCTGTCTCTCTCTCTCTCTCTGTTTTTTTTTCTTTTTCTGTATGTTTTTTTGGTCTGTGTCTGTCTGTGTCTGTCTATGTGTCTATCTATGTCCCTGTGTCTGTCTGTCTGTAGGTCTGTCTCTCTGTCTCTGCCTGTCTTTCTCTCTCTCTTTCTCTCTCTCTCTCTCTCTCTCTCTCTCTCTCTCTCTCTCTCTCTCTCTCTCTCTCTCTCTCTTCTATCTATCTATCTCTCTCTCTCTCTCTCTCTCTCTCTCTCTCTCTCTCTCTCTCTCTCTCTCTCTCTCTCTGTCTCTATCTCTCTTGTGCCTTCTAAGAGGTAAACTGAGAATCATTCAGCCCACGCAAATTTTTCCTACAATTTTATGTTTGCTTATTCTTTCGACGTTTTAAAAAGCACAGCTTTATTTTCTGAGCAAGTAACGTAGTCATCATGTGCTTTGTATGAAACACCTCAAGTTTCGTACTTTCATATGGACTACAGTTATATTTTTGTTGTTGGATTTTTTCTCTTCTGAATAGTATTTAGCCTACCATTAAAACCCAAAAGTCCAATACATAACTATACAGTCACGTCATACATGAATTCAATAGGGATTCATGGTCATTGTCTCTCAACAGTTTGTTTGGTTTAATGTTGCCGGTTTGGGGGTGGATGCGTGGGGAATGAGGTATTTGTTTCTTTTGGTTTGGTTTAGTTTTTTGTTTGCTTTGTTTTTTTCCCTTATTTTATCATTAGCTTTTCAGAATTTAAGCACCCTAAAGATCGACCAGATTGTGTTGCTGTTTTACTCTTCATACCAAGCAATCACTGTACGACCGTAAGAAGAACCTGGAAGAGAAATGTCCGTGTGGGGCCATTTTCAAGTGCATCACCATCCCCCGTCATCAAAATGCGGCTACCTTAATGGTGGGTCAAAACTGTCGTGTACACAAAATCTCACCATTGCTGAACATAGGAGTTTTAGCTGAGGAAACAAAAAAAAGAAAAAAAGTTCCTAACTAGGTAGACAACGATATTCCAGCTGCGAAGCGTTATTCTATATATCCATTAAAAAAGAAGGCCAGGCTGTTATTTCAGAAGTTTCTCCGATCTCGAGTTGTGGCTGCCTTAACGGTGGATATGCAAAAATGGTCACGTACGCAAAAAACGTCACTATTGTTGAGCCTCGAGGAACGTCAACAAGAAAAATGTCAGAAATTCGTCATTATTGAAGGTAATATCGGTGAAGCATTTCAAAATATATCGTCTTAACGTAGGCTTTAGCATACTTTGCTTACCTTGATAAGTGACAGAGCCTTTGGCCAGGGTCTAGAAGGATCAGTTTTATCATATCTTGAAAGTACTGTTTCAAAAGTTCAAAAAGATTTCACCATATTGGATCGGTAGGAACTATTCTAAAACCTAGGTTGTATCTCTCAACAACAACAAAAATGACCGCCCAGCTCAAGTCGTTTTAAGCTTGTTCTCATGTTTGATTTCATCAGAGACCTATTTAATTTTAGGCTACTATGTCTGCAGATTCTTCTGTATCAGACACGTCACATTATTTGGCAATAAAGCCCTAGAAGTTAAAACTAGATAAGGAAGAAATTATTCCAAGTTTTCAACTGGTATGTTTCAGTATTGCCACCTTTTCAAAAGTTCGACAGGGATATATTTGAACTTAATGAATGTGCCAAGCGGAGCAGAGAAGAAGATT
>CM054135.1:24917191-24934691 GCA_028751875.1 Rapana venosa
CTTCTGTTCTTTCATGGACAGGCACGAAACTGAGCTCATAAAAGATAAGTGTACTGACTTCAGAGACAGAAAATTCCACAGAACATCTAATGATATGAGATCTTGCTGCCAGCATTTCAATCTGTTGCTTAGACCACAAACACTTTAGTGGACGGAAACGTAAAAGGCAAAATAATTGACGTTGTTGTTGTTGTTGTTGTTGTTGTTGTTGTTGTTGCTGCTGCTGCTGCTGCTGCTGCTGCTGCTGCTGCTGCTGCTGCTGCTACTGCTGCTGTTGTTGTTGTTGCTGTTGTTGTTGTTGTTGTTGTTCTTTCGATTTAACGTCGTTTCACTATAAGTGATATTAGACGAAGGGAGACAGACAGGAAGAAATGTAGGAGAAAAGGATATGATTATGTGTGACTGAAAGTTTGTTTTGTCACTTGTGGTATAGTGTAGTGTAGTGTAGTGTAGGGTAGTGTAGTGTAGTGCAGTGTAGAGTAGTCTAGTGCAGTGTAGTGTAGTGTAGTGTAGTGTAGTGTAGTGTAGTATAGTGTGGTGTAGCGTAGTGTAGTGTGGTGTGGTGTGGTGTAGTGTAGTGCAGTTTAGCGTAGCGTAGTGTATTTTATTATTCTTTTATATCGAGGATAATGGAATAAGCACTTATGTGCTTTTTTTTACATCCAGTCCCCGTGTGTATGCAACTTGGTAAATTCTGTCATTTGTTCCCACCGCCACACAGTGGTCTACTCTTACGAACAGCGAAACAGGATTTAACGTGTGCGCAAGATGTTCTGCGTGCGTTCGCACACGGGACCTCGGGGAGAGTGTAGTCTGCATTGATGTTAACTCCAGGGGAAAATATCCCCCGTTAACGGGAATCGAACCCGGATCGTCAGATTGCGAGCACAATGTTCCAAGCACTGGGCTATCCCGTCATGCAAAGTAATAACATGCACAGGATAAGACCTGGAACTATGAGTCCTTCCCGGTTAAGGGAATGTAGAGATCGCGAGAAAGAGAGATTTTATTGTTTGTTTATTTATTCTTTTATTCTGAGAATAACGGCATAAGCGCCCATGTGCTTTTTTTTAAATCCAGTCCCCGTGTGCATACAGTTTTTTAAATTTTGTCATCTGTTCCCACCGGCACACAATGGCTTCCCAAAAGCGGAACGGGTTTTAACGTGTGGGCAAGATGTTCTACGTGTTTTCGCACGCGGGACCTCCTCGGTTTATAGTCTTATCTGATGGATGAGAGAGAGAGGGGGTGGGGAGAAAGAGAGAGAGGGGGGAGAGGGGGGAAGAGAGAGGAAGGGAGGGAGGGACAGACAGACAAAGAGAGAGAGAGAGAGAGAGAGAGAGGAGAGAGAGAGAGAGAGAGAGAGAGAGAGAGGAGAGAGAGAGAGAGACGAAGGCAGACAGACAGAAAGATAGACAGTCAGAGTCAGAGTGAGAGACAAGGAGTGCATTCATAGTTTAAAACTGAATCAGACTGCTCCACTGTACAAGATAAAACGGCGGGGGGGGGGGGGAGGGGGGGAGAGAAAGCTTAGTGGTTAGAACATTGCGTTCGCAATCTGACGACCCGGGTTCGATTCCCGGTCAAGGGGGATATTTTCCCCTGGAGTTAACATCAGTGCAGACTCCACACTCCCCAAAAGTCTTTCGGATGAGACTATTAACCGAGGCCCCGTGTGCGAACGCACGCAGAACACCTTGCGCACACATTAAATCCTTTTCCGCTTTTCGTAAGAGTAGGCCATTGTGTGCCGGTGGTAACGGATGACAAAATTTACAAAACCGCATACACACGGGGACAGGATGTAAAAAAAAGCACATAAGTGCTTATTCCATTATCCTCGATATAAAAGAATGAATAAATTAATAAATAAATAAATAAATAAATAAAACGACCGGTTCTTGTGTCTTAGATCAAATGTCATTGATTTTAAAAATCTTTCAGGGAGATGGAATGCTTTGCCTTCTTCTCCATTACCTCTACTGATTTTCTGTCTTTTTTGTTTTTTTTTGTTTTTTGTAAGGGGGTGGTGGTGTTTATAGCCTCGCGGAGGGAGATTCACTTGTCCTTTGAGACAAGATAAGGTGGTTTGATAATGAATTTATTGGGCAATTGATGTCTTAATTCTATTTCCATTTGCCATCTTTGATTCCGTTTTGGTTCTCTTGGGTATTTTCTTAGATCACAGTAAAGCCTGTGTGGCGCGCCGTGTGTTGTGTGTGTTTTGTGTGTGTGTGTGTGTGTGTGTGTGTGTGTGTGTGTGTGTGTGTGTGTGTGTGTGTGCTGTGTGTGATGTGTGTGTGTGTGTGTCGTGTGTATGGGGTGTGTGTGTGTTGTGTGTGTGCGTGTGTGTGTGTGTATGTTTGTGTGTGCGTGTTCAAGCGCGTGTGTGCATATGCATGCACGTAGGTGTACCTGACACACACAAACACACAAAAAATCACCTTATACAAAATACGTAGATAGGCAAAGAGAGTCTGGACGTGGATACATCAATACCAAATTAAATGCTATTCTCTCTCTCTCTGTCTCTCTCTCTCTGTCTCTCACTCACTCTCTCTGTCTCACACACACACACGTGTGTGTGTGTGTGTGTGTGTGTGTGTGTGTGTGTGTGTGTGTGTGTGTGTGTGTGTGTGTGTGTGTGTGTGTGTAGTATATATATATATAGAGAGAGAGAGATAGATATACTCTCACGCACACACACACATACACACACATACCACGCGCGCACACACAGACTACTAACACACACACGGAGCAAACATTTCATGACAAGCTGTGTGTGTATATATATATATATATATATATATATATATATATATTCTCACGCATACACACACATACACACACACGCACGCACGCACACAACGCAAACACACACGCGCGCACACACACGCGCGCACGCACGCACACACACGGACCAAACATATCATGACATGCTGACTAGATCCCGCTCTTTATTCTTGCAAGCATCTGTGAGTCTGGCCTCTTTCCGGGCACTAACAAAGATGCTTCTGTTCTTTCATGGACAGCCACGAAATTGAGCTAATAAAAGATGAGTGTGCTGACATCAGAGACAGACCTTCCCACCCAAGATCTGGTATAAGGGATTATGTAGACAGCATCCATTTTAAATCCGCTGCTTAACCTTCAAACAGCTTGCAGAAGAAAAAAAAAGTAAATACTGAATAATTGACGTGGATATTTGTTTGTGGCTCTGAACATGTGGTTGCATCTGTGTACCGTTTTATCAGAACTTAAAGCAAATAAATAAAGATTCAATGAGAACAGCTGTTCAAAAAATTTAGAATTGAAAAAATGAAGTGAACAGATGAAGAAATAGAGAGAGAGAGTGATAGAGCATTGCGTTTTAGTGAAAATCATATCAAGTGGCTAATGGGGTGTGCAGTAACATAATTTTTAGCTTGCCATAACACTACAAGGGAAAACCAAAATCTTAACTGCCGCCGCCGCCGCCGCTGCTGCAGCTGCTGCTGCTGCTGCTGCTGCTAATGATGATGACGACGACGACGACGACGATGTCGATGATGATGATGATGATGATGATGATGATGATGATGATGATGATGATGATGATGATATTGCTAATGCTGCCGTTGCTGTTACTGCTGCTGCTTACACTGCAACTGCTGAATCTGATACTGCTGTTGTTGTTTCTGCTACGGCTGCTGTTGCCACTGCTGACGATAATACTTACGCTGCTGTTGCTATCGCTACTACTGGTGATTGGTTATACTGCCATCGATAATGTCGCAAATGCTCTGCTGATGCAGCTGCTAGTGCTACTGTTGCTGCTGATACTGCTGTTTTTGAGTTATTTCAGTCGCTGCCATTGTCTCCGATCTTGTTGCTGATTATGCCGCAGTTTTGCTGCAGCGATCTGTTACGCTTGTTGTAAACTTTGCTGTTCTTCTATATAACATCTTTGGTGTTTGGGGGTTTTGTTTTTGCTGTCGCTATTTCTGTTGCTTTTTGTTGTTGTAGATGTTCTTTTTGGGACTGTTATCATTGTTGCTGCGGTTGTTCTCGTTCCTGTTGGTGTTGCTGTGGCATGTTGTTGTTGTTTCATTCTGGTCTCTGTAGAGTAGTCAAATGAAGTCAAAACACTTTAATTATCCTATGAAGGGGAATTACAATACTAACAGGCACATTGATGCATACCATTATCTCGAAAGACTTAAGGAACATAATAATACATATAGTAACATATCAATATACCTCCCAGTTAAGAACGATCCTCCTGGCTGGTAGGTAGTCACTTGGACCTTGCTCTGAACTTCCCAGAATGTACATTTTGGGCGGAGTGAACCTGGTGGAGCTTATCCCTCTCCATGATCCAGGGTGCATGCTAGGCATATTGATTTTTTTTTCATAACCCTCTGAACACGGACATAAACTATAAGCGAACAAAGTTGATCAACTGTATGTGTACATACACGAAGGGAGAATGAAGGCACTGATAACGTAGATCTACACCTCTAATCTACCTGAAGCCGCTGACAAGATTCGAATTCACGGCTTTATGGGATGATAGTCAAGACTTCTTTCTACTCATGTAAAGCGCCTATGTAAATATGTCTAAAAAATCAAATAGAACATAAAGCTAGGACTTTGGGGTTTTTTTTCGTTCTTCGTCTAGACCTCAGAGGCTCACCAATGGTGAGATTGTTGCGTATGTGATCATTTTCCCCACCGTTAAGGTAGCCAAATTCTGGCTTCGGGATAAAGCTAGGATTACCAACTACTGTCATTTGAGAAGAGTTTCCAGCGATAAGTTTGACGTTCACTACCAAAGAGCACGCGCAAAGGTCTTTATTGGAAAGGGGATGTGCGCCAATGACAGAGCAAAGACATAAACAATGTGTAATGCCTTGGAAATGTTGCGCTGGGCTTTGTCAAAGTACAAAATAGGACACGAATCTAGCGCGTTATTTGCGCCGATTCCCGATATGCAAATTCCAATAATGATGCATCACACAAATAAATCGCCCTCGTTGTGATGTCAAGCCATGTCGCAGTGACCATCTCTCTGTCTCTCTCTGTTTCTCTGTCTCTGTCAGTCTCTCTCTGTGTTTCTGTATGTTTGTTTGTCTCTGTCTGTCAGTCTGACAATCTGTCTCTGTCTGTCTGTCTGTCTGTCTGTCTGTCTGTCTGTCTCTCTTCTCTCTCTCTCTCTCTCTCTCTCTCTCTCTCTCTCTCTCTCTCTCTCTCTCTCTCTCTCTCTCTCTCTCCCTCTCTCTTTGTGACTGTTTCTGTCTGTCTGACTCTCTCTCTCTCTCTCTCTCTCTCTCTCTCTCTCTCTCTCTCTCTCTCTCTCTCTCTCTCTCTATTATCTATCTATCTATCTTTCTTAAGAAAAGAAAGAGAGGCAACGACAGACTGATAAAAAGAACGGACAGGGACAAGAAGAAATAAAAGGGGGAGAGATAATCGTTGCATTGTGTATTGCAGTTTACCAACACTATTTGCATATCAGATCAGAGGTCTCCTCTGGGGCCTATCGAGAGTTTGTGTCAGACACTGAGAAAAAGGTGGTTTGTATTTTGGACCTTAGGAGAAAAAGGGGGTTTGGCCGTTTGGATTTTGAATCTGGCCAGGATAAGGTGGTTTGGAACTTGAAGTTGACCTAAACAAAACCCTGTGGGATGAAATCTGGACCTGTCCTTTAAGAGATTTTGGTAGGAATCGATTTTTAAGATTTGCACCTGGCCAGAAAAATGTGGGTTGGAATTTGGATCTGGCCAGAAAATGGTGGGCTGGAAATTTGGACTCGTGGAAAAAAAAGTAGGTTGGATTTTGGACTGACCAGGAAAAAGATGTGGGTTGGAATTTAGACTTTAGGGGGTAAAGGTTGTTTGGATCTTGGACATCGTCAGGAAAAAGCAGGGTGGAATTTGGAACAAGTCTTTAGGAGAGTTTATGGGTCAAAGTAGGACAAAATAGACCTGCCTGTGCCCAAGACTGGCAGATAGATAGAGCAAAAAAAAAACAAGAGACAGACCATGACAAGGCCAGAATAAGTACATGAACTAGCATTAATTTATGTTCCCAAATCTCCATCCCATACGAACTCCTGCCATTTCACATTATCTTCCTTTCCAAAACCATTCTAGCAGCCAATTGGAGGCATCACCCATTCATCCATCCAAAGGAAGGGTAGGAGTAGATCAACACATCCATAAATCTTAACTGCCACTGCTTCATTCCAAGCTGCCAGGAAGCAATCTCGTTAGCTCAGTTCTGCCTGCCTGCATCAAAGACACCTGTTACTTAGAGGAAACATATGGCGCACGTTGCGAGTGTAAGTTTATAAGAGGCAAGGTGGTGGAGGGGATGGGTTGGAGGAGGGAAAAGCCTTCAGACATCCTTGTGACGTGCTTAAAGAGACACAGTCTGAAGGTCATTATGCAAAGGTTGCATCAGTGTTAAATTGGGAATACAGGTGAGTTTTGTTGTTAGGCTTTTTACTTGTGTGAAGTATGTTTTAAAGCCACTGGAGGATGTGTAATCAACCCATGACCCTGTGATTTCAATCTAGTAGATCTATGAAGTCATCCTTTCAAATGGCAGCAGTGACGTCTGGTGAATTAAGGGTAGAGACTTTACGATCTCCCGGGTCATCTTAAAAGTACAACTGCATGGGCAGACAGACAGGCAGACAGACAGAGAACTCTGAACTCTGAAATGGTTTAATGTACATCGGCCTCAAGCCACAATGCACTTTGAGGGGCAAAAAGGAAGTTAAAGTGAGAGAGAGACAGACAGACAGACAGAAAAGAGAGGCAGAGAGAGATAGAGACAGAGACAGAGACAGACAGACGGACAGAGAAGATTTAATGCATTCCAGAGTCAATTTTCTAGTGCTGTAAATCACTATCAGGACTGTCTCTGATAAAAACCTAGCTGGCATGCACTATACGCATACATGGCTTTCATCCCAGTTTCCAAACATTCACATCTTACCTGCGCCCTGGAGTTTAAGCAGAAGGAAATTTTCTTCTAGGAAAGAGAGAGAGAAGGGGGGGGGGGATACAGAGACAGAGATACAGAGATAGAGACAGAGATACTGACACAAAGAGAGAGAGAGAGAGAGAGAGAGAGAGAGAGAGAGAGACCGAGAGACCAAGAGAGAGAGAGAGAGAGAGAGAGAGAGAGAGAGAGAGAGAGAGAGAGAGAGAGAGAGAGAGAGAGAGAGAGAGGAGAGAGGAACTCGAACTCGAACTCGAACGATTTATTCACAAAAAGGCCATTGGCCCATACATGAAGGGGGTTGCCGAACTGCTTAGTATTTTGGTTTAAACACACACGCACGCACACACACACACACACACACACACACACACACACACACACACACACACACACACACACACACACACAGACCAACATGTTACTGTATAACACAAAGTCAGCTACAAAAATATGACTTAGGATAACATTATCTCTCTTATTCTGAAAGCTTTACACAAATATAAAGTGAGGCTGCGCACAATCTCAGGATGACTTGATGCCAGGAGTAAACAGAGTCTAAATAAATTAGGCTGTCTACTATATTTAACAGGAATGTAGTTCTGCCTAACATCCTCAAATACTGGACAGCACAACACAAAATGTACTTCATCCTCCGGAGCTTGCTTTCATAACGGGCATAACAGCCTGAGGTCGTCAATACCATGTTCTCTGTATCTGAATTTATGAACATTTATATCTGATACACCAAGTCTAAACTTAGACATTATTCTTTTCAAATGTATATCCATATCAAGTTTTAGATAAGGTTTGACATCATGCGAACTTATAAATTGTCTGTACATTTGAAATCTTTCACTGTTTTGTATATGATTACTCCATTGCTGCCATCGGCAGTCAATCAATCTTTGCCTGAAAGAGTTAATAAACTCTCTACAATTTCCGACTCCTTGATTGAGCCAAACAAATCCAAACCCGAGTTCACACAAACAGGTACGTATTTGTGTTGCCCAGTTGTTTTTCCCTTTGACAACTCGATCATAAAGCATCTGGAGAGAGAGAGAGAGAGAGAGAGAGAGAGAGGAGAGTTATATCTTATTTTTTTATATATATTTTGTTATTCTTTTATATCGAGGATAATGGAATAAGCACTCATGTGCTTTTTTACATCCATTCCCCGTGTATATGCGATTTTGTAAATTTTTTCATCTGTTTCCACCGGCACACAATGGCCTACTCTTCCGAAAAGCGGAACAGGATTTAACGTGTGCGCAAGATGTTCTGCGTGCGTTCGAACGCGGGGCCTCGGTTTATAGTCTCATCCGAAGGACTTTGACATTCAGCTCGATTAATTGGTCAAACTGGGAAGAAAGGGCGAGGCTGGGAATCGAACCCACAGCCTCACGGTTTACTTGTTGGCAGGCAAACGTCTTAACCATCCTGCCACCTTCCTGAGAGAGAGAGAGAGAGAGGAGAGAGAGAGAGAGAGAGAGAGAGAGAGAGAGAGAGAGAGAGAGAGAGAGAGAGAGAGAGAGAGAGAGAGGATGCAAACAATGGAAAAGATTGAAGCAGACAGACACAAAGGCAGAGAGAAATCGTTCGTTCAGCAAGGCCAAAATCGATACCCGTCTACAATAATAGCCACTGTTTGTATGCACGCTTGGTGGTTTACATAGAAGAACAGTAGGAAGGACAGAGAACATGCAGCAAAAACGATAACAGCAATAGCGATGATGATGACTGAAACATCAACTGTAATAATGATTCTGATGGTACTGCTACGACTGATGATGACGATGGTGATGATAATGATGATGGTGATGACGATGATGATGACGACGACGCCGGCGGCGACGACGACGACGACGACGACGACGATGATGATGATGATGATGATGATGATGATGATGATGATGATGATGATGATTAAAGAACGAAAAGGGATGATGCTTCCCCACAACAAGGTGACTGACCATTCTAGTTTGACCCTGACAGTTGGCTAGAGTGTTAACGGGAGAATGGATAGTTCAGTAGTCAGAGCACTCGCTTTCCCCCCAAGTTAAGGTTAAGCAGCATTGAGCGTGGTTACCAAGTGGATGGGTGACCATTTGTACGCCTTGGCTTCGGTTCAGTCCTCCAGTTCACCTAGCTGTAAATGGATACCTGCCCGCTTTAGGGTCAGGAAAAGTAATGCAGCGAGGGAGAGGAGATGGGCTCCACCCTCAATATGCTGTCCTCTGGAGAAGTTGAGGTCTCTGACATCTTGCCACCAAACGACCTGCATAGGATATGGGAACACCTTTACCTTTTACCTTAAGATGTTGATACAAGGAACGACAGATTATTCCAGGATTTTTTTTTCTTCTTCTTCTTCTTCTTCTTCTTCTTCTTCTTCTTCTTTTAATCTGCATAAAGCTGCACAGTTTTGATCGGATCTTTCTTCAATGTTGTGATGAAGCTGTTATATGGTTTCTGTGGTCGGTGGGGCTATAAACAATAATTATGTTTGGAATGGACCAAGCGATGGCATTGAAAGAGCATGACGAAACGTCTGCCTCCTGGGCATCTACACTCAGACGCTTGGAACCCAAACAATCCCCTGACTTTCCACTTGTTTAATTTAGTGGTGCGTGTTGGTTCGTGTCAGTTTTATTGATTTGGCTGTTTCGGAAATATATCACTCATGTTTCCGAGTCAGTGGTTACTGGTCTCTTGAATTTAGGAAAGTAATATTTTGCGCAATATTGTTTTTCAGAAAACTTGATTCCAACAATACTTTTGTTTTGCTTTTCTGGACTGTATTATCACAAGTTTCAGGTCTGCAAATTTTTTAATGATTTTTTTCGATGCGAAAAGTTATTGGGATAGATGTGGGCAATAACATGTTTTAGCTGTGACAGATGTCACACCAGATAGAGATATACATTATAGTTAAGCAATCACTTGATCGATTAATCTATAGAATGGTTGGTCGGTTGATTGATTGATTGGTTGAATTATTGATTGATTGATTAATCGATTGGTTGATTGGTTGAATGAATGATTGATTGATCGATCGATTCATTCATTCATTCATTCATTGGTTGGTGGGTGGGTGGGTGGGTGGGTGGTTGTTGGTTTGGTATGGTGGGTGGGTGGGTGGGTGGGTGGATGGGTGGGTGGTTTGGTTTGGTTGGTTGGTTGATTGGGTGGGTGGGTGGATGGTTTGTTGGTTGGGTGGGTGGTTAGTTGTTTATTTAATTGACTGATTGGTCAATTGATTGGTCGGCTATTTGGCTGCATTGTAGCTTGGTTTGTTTGTTGGTTTTTTGGTTGGTTTGTTGGTTAGTTGATTAGTTGGCTGGCTGGCTGGTTGGTTGGTCGCTTGATTACTTACTTGATTGATTGATTGATTGATTGATTCATTGATTGATTCATTGATTGATTGATTGATTGATTGGTAGGAACGTGACAATACATCCTTTTTTTATTTTATAGTGTCACTTTGAGGAAGAATAATTAATTCATTGCTTATGGAAAAATACAGTCTACAAGTTCTCGCTCAATTTTCTAAACTACAGAGCGTCCCTTTGACAGTAAAGAGATAATTTCCCTACAAATTTGAACACTCTTTGAAGTAAAGATCGATTTATCAGTCTGGGAATGCACTTTATTTTTAGTGAAAAGTTGGTTAACTAGTTTAAGTACCTCAGCGCTTTTACAGCAAATGATCATCTACTGCTATAGAACTTCACCTTTGGTGTGAAAACTGCTTTAACAACGTAAAAAGCATCACTTATATGTGACGCTCCATCACGAAATGAGTCGCTCAGCACCAGATTTTTTTTTCTCGCTAAAAAGCCGTTTTAGGCAGGTGTGGGGGTTAGGTTGTCGATTTTGACATTTGGATTGATTATAAAACTATAGCCATGATTCGATCTACCTTGTAATGAAATATCAAGGCATAGTTTTGTTTCCTTTTGCTTTTAAAGGTTGTACTTTTAATATACCCAAGACCTCATTTTGACTATCTATAACGATGATAAACTTGTAACTTTCTCATTTTGTCACATCCTGCAGTGTATCATTTCAATGTGTTTCAATTATCATTTCAATTTTTATTTCAAAAAGTCCTTCGGTGAGACTTAAAACCGACGTCCCGTATGCGAACGCACGCAGAACATCTTGCGCACACGTTAAATCCTGTTCCGCTTTTCGTAAGAGTAGGCCATTGTGTACCGGTGGGAACAGATGACAGATTTTACAAACGACATACACACAGGGACTGGATGTAAAAAAAAAAGCACACAAGTGCTTATTCCATTTTCCTCAGTATAAAAGAATAAAAGTAAAAGAAAAGAAATTTGTAATAATTTTCATAGAAATGTCCGATTTTCAATCTGTTCTTTTTTGTATTGAATAGCCTTTTTATTGCAGACTTCTTAAACTTATCAATAACTAAAGAATGACCTCTGGTGCAATGCGACTCTTTACGTGCTGGAGCATCACATAAATATGGTGAACAATCTAAATGTACTATCTCTGGAGTAGCATTCTGCAGTAACTGTTGTGATGGAGAGTTGTAAACAGCCTGTGGTAAAGTAGGCCTGTAAGAGTCGGTTTAATATTTTCAGATCAATAACTTTTACGAGTGGAAATGTGACTCTGTGTTTCTCGTTATATTTATGGGGTAAGAGGTACATCCTAGTTATCCTCTGGCCTTCCCCCTCAGTTACTTTCTATTGCTTGCACGCACGTTTGCACGCACGCATTAACTCAAACATACATGCACGCATGCACGTCCACGTGCACACACATGCACGTATACACACACGTACACATGCGCACATGCACGCACACACACATACACTAGTTTTATATTATTTTCTTATATCACTATAAAGAAAGAGTCTTGGAATAAAAGAAAGAAAAAAGAACACACACACACACACACACACACACACACACACGCGTCTAATATCACTAAAAGTGAACAGACGTAAAATTGAAGTCAACAACAACAACAACACACACACACACACACAGGGAGCGAGAGAGAGGAGAGAGAGAGAGAGAGAGAGAGAGAGAGAGAGAGAGAGAGAGAGAGAGAGAGAGAGAGAGAGAGAGTAGATCAAACCTCCAAACACACGCCTTTCTAGCCACAGTCAACAGAGGCCACATATGACTTGGCAACCCTAGTTAAAAAGGTAAAGGTGTCTATAGCCTATAAGATCGTAGGGGAGCAAGGCGTCAGAAACCTCAACTTCTCAAGGGGCCAGCCTATTGAGGACGGTGTCCATCTCCTCTCCCTAGCTGCTTTACCTTCCCTGACCCTAAAAGAGGCAGGTACCCATTTACAGCTGGGTGAAGTGGGGGATTGTACTGAAGCCAAGGCGCGCGAACGGTCACCCATCCAACTGGTAACCAGGCTCGTCGCTGCTTAACTGGGGAAAAGCGAGAGAGAGAGAGAGAGAGAGAGAGAGAGAGAGAGAGAGAGAGAGAGAGAGAGAGAGACAGAGAGAGACAGAGAGAGACAGAGAGAGACAGAGAGAGAACAGATCAAACTACCAAACAACACACTTTCTTGCCACAGTCAACAGAAGCCACACATGAGACTGGGGAAAGCGAGTGTTCTGACCACTGAGCTATCCCGTTCCCTAGTTAATTAATGGCTGAGAGAGGAACTGATGAAGCTGACTGACGTGTAGTAATGATGTGGAAAAGGAAAACAGTCTTGCCTGAAACAACAACGACAAAGTACCTCACGTGAAGACCATCCTGGCATGGAGCAGCCAGAGTTTTCCCTAGGGCACCCCTGACTCAATACAGAACTCAAAAGCCAGACCATTTTGTTCGTGGACCAAAACTATTTTGAGGGAATATATCAATCACGTTCATAAGGTGTGGACCTCGATTTATACACATACACATGCACGCATGGGCGCATGGACACACACACATACACACGTGTGCATGCACGTACGTTACACACACACATACACACACACGCAAGATTCAAGATTCAAAATTCAATTCCTTTCACCCTTTTGGGAGTATTGAAGATTACAAAAGAATTCAACAGGAGAATAAACCTAACAGCAACGCACCCCAAAATAATATCAATACTTACAGGAACCGAACAGCAAGAGTTCATCGCAAAATGATAAGCAAGCAGTATTACAGACTTAAGACTATATTTTAAGTATGCAGATTTCTTCCAGATAAATTTTTCGTAGACCAAACATATTTTGAGAGACATATTAATTACGTCCATGAGTTTTGGACCACCTTCCACACACACACACACACACACACACACACACACACACACACACACACACACACACAACATACACATACACGAAATGTTGCACAGTGCCCTCCATTTATATTTCATTTGCACTTGTCTTCCTATGCACAAGCTAAGCTTGATTACACATGTAAACGCTAGGACCTATGCACGCACAATTGCACATGATGAATATATGCATTCTGAAGCACACACACACACACTACTACCACATCCACCATTATACATACGCACACGCACATATATACACCACACACACACACTCACACACACACCACACACACACACACACACACACACACACACACACACACACACACACACACACACACACGCTGTAAGGCATGTAATCTAACTTTTGGTGAAGAGGCGTTAAAATGACCCCTCCCTCCCCCATCCCATACACACTCAAAACAGACTAAATTGTTGCAGGTAAAAGAAAGAAAATACAAAACTAAAACTAAAGCACCTGCTAAAATGAACAGAAAGCAAACAGTGCTGTTTCTTTTCCATTTTACACAAGACTTGCAGGGCTGATTGCAGAGATAACTTGGCAATGAACATGACCAAAGAAGTGCAATGATGTGGAAAAGAGAAACAGAAACGGAACACTAAGTACCTGTCATGATTACCTACAGGTAAAGGTGTGGGGGATGTAGTGTGTGTGTGTGTGTTTGTGGGTGGGTGGGTGAGTGGGTGGGTGGGGGGTGTTTGAGCTTCCTTTGAACTGCTTACACTACATTTGTCCTGTAAGAAAGAATTGTCTTAAGCGCACTTGCCAGACTATATCCTCAGCTCATTGCATTTCGCGGGGTGGGGCAGGATGGGGGGCGTGCTAGAGGATCTGTTCAGGGAATTTGCCCACCCATATTTTAATGTCGCTGAGTATGTTAATTTCTCAGGGGAAAGATTGTGATATATTCACAGGTGGGAGGCTAGGACCACAGGTGAAAACCTAGTACTATGTTCTCAGGAGAAAGGTCCCGTGTGTGCGAACGCACGCAGAACATCTTGCGCACACGTTAAATCCTGTTCCGCTTTTCGTAAGAGTAGGCCATTGTGTGCCGATGGGAACAGATGACAGAATTTACAAAACCGTAGACACACGGGGTCTGGATGTAAAAAAAAAGTACATAAGCGCTTATTCCATTATCCTCGATATAAAAGAATAAAATAAAATAAAATAAAAATACAATTCTCAGGGGACAGACTAGGACCATATTCACAGTTGGAAAACTAGGACCATATTCTCAGGTGAAAGACTAAGACTACAAGGGATAGTCTAGGACCATATTCTCAGGTAAAAGACTAAGACTACAAGGGATAGTCTAGGACCATATTCTCAGGTAAAAGACTAAGACTACAAAGAATAGTCTAGGACCATATTCTCAGGTGAAAGACTAAGACTACAAGGAATAGTCTAGGACCATATTCTCAGGTGAAAGACTAAGACTACAAGGAATAGTCTAGGACCATATTCTCAGGTGAAAGACTAAGACTACAAGTGATAGTCTAGGACCATATTCTCAGGTGAAAGATTAGGATTACAAGGGCCATATTCTTAGGTGAAGGGCTAGGACCCTAATTATTCTCAAGTGGAAGTCTAGGACCATATTCTCAGGTGAAAGAGTGGGACCACAGATGTAAGAGAACATAACTATATTCTCAGGTGAAAGACTAGGAGATGAAAGACTAGAACTACAGGGAAAAGACTAGGACCACATTACCAGGTGAAAGCCTAACACCATATTCTCAGGTGAAAGACCAGGACCATATTCTCAGGTGAAAGACTGAGACTATATTTTCAGGTAAAAGACCAGGACCATATTCTCAGGTGAAAGACTAGGGCCATATTCTCAGGTGAAAGACCAGGACCATATTCTCATGTGAAAGACCAGGACCATATTCTCAGGTGAAAGACTAGGACCATATTCTCAGGTGAAAGACTAGAGCCATATTCTCAGGTGAAAGACAGACCATATTTTCAGATGAAAGACAAGGACCATATTCCTAGGTGAAAGACCACGACCATATTCTCATATGAAAGACCATGACCATATTCTCACGTGACAGACCAGGACCATATTCTCAGGTAACAGACCAGGGCCATACTCTCAGGTGGAAGACTAGGGCCATATTCTCAGGTGAAAGACTAGTACCATACTGTTAGGTGAAAGACTAGGGCCATATTCTCAAGTGAAAGACCACGACCATATTCTCAGGTGAAAGACTAGTCCCATACTGTTAGGTAAAAGACTAGTACCATATTCTCAGGTGAAAGACAAGGGCCATATTCCCAAGTGAAAGACCACGACCATATTCTCATATGAAAGACCAGGACCATATTCTCAGGTGAAAGACTAGGGACATATTCTCAGGTCAAAGACCACGACCATATTCTCAAGTGAAAGACTGAGACCATATTCTCATATGCAAGACCAGGACCACATTATCAGGTGAAAGGCTAACACCATATTCTCAGGTGAAAGACCAGGACCATATTCTCAGGTGAAAGACTAGGGCCATATTCTCAGGTGACAGACTAGGACCATATTCTCAGGTAATAGACTAGGGCCATATTCTCAGGTGATAGACTAGTACCATATTCTCAGGTAAAAGACTAGGACCATATTCTCAGGTCAAAGACTAGGACCATATTCTCAGGTCAAAGACCAGGACCATATTCTCAAGTGGAAGACTGAGATCATATTCTCAGGTGAAAGACCAGGACCATATTCTCAGGTGAAAGACTAGGACCATATTCTCAGGTGAAAGACTGGGATCATATTTTCAGGTGAAAGACTAGGACCATATTCTCAGGCGAAAGATTTGGACCATATTCTCAGGTAAAAGAGCAGTGCCATGCTCTCAGTGAAAGACTAGGTCTATATTCTCAGGTGAAAGACTAAGACCATATTCTCACGTGAAAGATTAAGATGATATTATCAGGTGAAAGACTAGGACCATATTCGCAGGTGAAAGACTAGGACCATATTCTCAGGTGAAAGACTGGGACCACAGGCGAAAGACCAGGACAATATTCTCAAGTGAAAGACCAAGATCATAATTTTTCTCAGGTGAAAGTCTAGGACAATATTCTCAGTTGAAAGATTGGGACCGTAGGTGAAAGATCAGGTTCATAATTATTCTCAGGTGGACAACTGGGACTTCAGATGGAAGACCAGGACAATACAGATGTCCATCTACTACTTTCAGGGACGAGTGTGAAAGTAGTTTCTAAGCTGACAAGACAAACACAGCAGATGTCTGTAACAAAGGGTACATTTGCAATGTTCTATCTCTCTGCACCAACCCCAGTGCTGCAAGTGTTGCCTCTAAATAGAGGCAGCATGAATTCTACCTTTCACCGAGTGAGCTAAGTATGTGAAAGCTAGTAAAGAGGTTTAAACCGTCACCCAATAAAATAGACTGTCGGCACAATTTGCTGGTGTGTCCTGATTTAGAAACACGACGCTGCAACAGGTCTCTGAGTGCATGGAAGATAATCCAGTCACTGCCCCGTCATATCCCCCCACTGCTCTAACCTAGGCTAACTGACTAGCATATTTGAAGCTCAAACCAGTTGCTCCTAACGCACCCTTATCGGGACCCATTCGGAGACTGGTTACCCTGGTCGTGATCTGCTGACCAGGGTTTGGATCAGAATATAATAATTATCATCAATTTCTTCATCATCAAAGTCTTGACCACCACACAACAACAGTCGGCACTGATGTTAATTCCAAGGGCAAAAATCCTAATGAACAGGTCGTCTCGATGGTGGCTCGACCCTGGGCTCGAATCCCGGGGCTTTAGATTGTGAGCGCAACACGCTACGCCCTAACCACTGGGCTATCACGCCCCCAATTTAATTTATGTGCGTTTTACCAAAACGTAAAAGTACACCGTCTACTAAACAATGACCTGACACTGAATAATTACGCATGCATGAACATCTACAGGAGTCAGTCATAAGACACCTTATCAAAACTTCTTATTTACGCTGTCTACTGAACAATCTCTTCTCAGTGAATGAAGATACTGCCCGTGTCTTCGTTTCATCCCCTATATTCAGCTAACCTGACAACTTCACTGTAGTCTCTCAGGCCGAAAATCTGCTGCCTGCAATTTGCCGTGGTTCCCCACGCTGACATTCTAAACTCCAGGAGATTATTATAATTGTATGCTATCACATGACCAAAGAACTAGAAGGATTCA
>CM054135.1:24942191-24964691 GCA_028751875.1 Rapana venosa
TGACAGTCACTGTCCTCGTAAAGTAAGAATGTTTTCTAGTTTATGCGTGTCTAGCTATGTGTTTGTTCTTTTGCGTGAGGGGTATTTTTTAAATTATTTATTCTTTTATATCGAGGATAATGGAATAAGCACTAATGTGCTTTTTACATTCAGTCCCCGTGTGTATGCGGTTTTGTAAATTCTGTCATCTGTTCCCACCGGCACACAATGGCCTACTCTTCCGAAAAGCGGAACAGGATTTAACGTGTGCGCAAGATGTTCTGCGTGTGTTCGCACACGGGGACTTGGTTTATAAGTCTCATCCGAAGAACTTTTGGGGAGTGTGTCTAGCTATATGTTTGTCCTTTTTGCGTGAAGTGTGTTAAGACAGATAGAGAGACAGACACAAAATAGACAGACACATAGACGTGCATTCGTAGATACAAACACACATAGATAGATAGATAAATAGATAGATAGATATATAGATAGATAGATAGATAGATAGATAGATAGATAGATAGATAGATAGATAGATAGATAGATAGATAGATAGATAGATAGATAGATAGATAGATAGATAGATAGATAGATAGATGACACATAGACTAGAAATTTAAATACATAAAAAAAAAGCAGCACGCACAGACAGCACATACCACTTCGCATACAGACAGAATAGAAACAACAATGGTACTGTCAGACAAAACAAAGAAAGACAGAGAAAAAAACAATACATAGGAAAAACAGACAGAAACATGAAAGAGGAGACAACAGAATATACAAGAATTTAACTCGGAAGATTGTTACTGGAAACAATAAATTTTACCTTTTAACGGAGTTGTTTGATCATAAATTTTACTTCTAATAGTGAGGTGTGGTGTGTGTGTGTGTGTGTGTGTGTGTGTGTGTGTGTGTGGTGTGTGTGTGTGTGTGTGTGTGTGTGTGGTGTGTGCCGTGTGCGTGCGTGTGTGTGTGTGTGCCTGTGTGTGTGTTTGTGTGTGTGCGTGGGTGTGTGTGTGTGTGTGTGTGCGTGTGTGTGTGTGTGTGTGGGTGTGTAGGCATCCACGGTTTGATTTGGTATATGGCGTGCTACAGTGGATTTTGTTTTCTTTGTAGTTGCCGCCTATATTAAAGCTATTGTTTGATGTTTGTATAACGAGAGAAAGGGGAAGAAGATAAGTGAAAGACACACAGACAGACAGACAGGCAGATAGATAGATAGATAGATAGATAGATAGATAGATAGATAGATAGATAGAGATAGATAGATAGATAGATAGATAGATAGATAGATAGATAGATAGATAGATAGATAGATAGATAGATAGATAGATAAGATAGATAGATGAAGAAACAGAGACATTCATTCATTTTTATTCATTTATTCTTTTATATCGAGGATAATGGAATAAGCACTCATGTGCTTCTTTACATCCCGTCCCCGTGTGTATGCGGTTTTGTAAATTCTGTCCTCTGTTCCCACCGGCACACCATGGCCTACTCTTACGAAAAGCGAAACAGGATTTAACGTATGTGCAAGATGTTCTGCGTGCGTTCGCACACGGGGCCTCGGTTTATAGTCATCCGAAGGACAGGGGCAAAGAGAGGGAGGGAGGGAGGGAGAGGAATAGGCAAAGGCAAAGCGAGATAGAAAAAAAGACAGAGAGAATAGAAATAGAGAGACAGAGGCACAATGGCAGGGGAAACAAATTAGACAGAGAGAGGATAAACGAATAAAAGAGGCTAAGACAGACAGACAGACAGACAGACAGACAGATAGAGAAAGAAAACAGAGAGAAAGGGAGAGTAAGATAGGAAAACAGACCGACAGAAACATGTACAGAGACAGAGACAGGCACAAACACTTGAGTGAGTGAGTGAGTGAGTGACTGGCTGGCTGGCTGGCTGGCTGGCTGGCTGGCTGACTGACTGACTGACTGACTAACTGCCTGACTGTCTGTCTGCCTGTCTGCCTGCCTGCCTGACTGCCCGCTGACTGACTGACTGATTTACTGACTGACTGATTTACTGACTGACTGACTTGACTGACTGGCTGCCTGAGTGACTAGCTGGCTGACTGACTGACTGACTGTGTGCCTGACTGACTGCCTGCCTGCCTGCCTGACTGACTGACTGACTGACTGCCTGCCGGCCGGCCTGCTTGCCTGTCTGACTGACTGACTGCCTGCCTGATTGACTGACTGACTGGCTAACTGACTGACTGCCTGACTGACTGACTGACTGACTGACTGCCTGCCTTCCGGCCTACCTGCCTGCCTGCCTGACTGACTGCCTGACTGACTGACTGACTGAACGAATGAATGAATGACTGCCTGCCTGACTGAGTGGCTGCCTAACTGACTGACTAACTGACTGACTGACTGACTGGCTGGCTGACTGACTGACTGACTGACTGACTGACTGACTGACTGACTGACTGACTGACTGCGACTGACTGCCTGCCTGAGACAGATGTCTTTCTTTTTACTTGGGCGGCAGATTGTCTCTCTATGTTTGTTAGGGAGGAGGAGAAGCAGCAGGAGGAGGAGGAGAAGCAGGAGAAGGAGGAGGAGAAGCAGGAGGAGGAGGAGGAGAAGCAGGAGGAGGAGGAGGAGAAGCAGGAGGAGGAGGAGGAGGAGGAGCAGCAGCAGCAGCAGCAGAAGAAGAAGAAGAAGAAGAAGAAGAAGAAGAAGAAGAAGAAGAAGAAGAAGAAGAAGAAGAAGAAGAAGAAGAAGAAGAAGAAGAACAACAACAACAACACAACAACAACAACAACAACAGAAAAAGAAGAAAAAGAAGAAAAAGAAGACAACAACAACAACAACAACAACAAAAAGAAGAAGAAGAGGGTCAGACGCAACAGGAGCCTAGACAGCATCTTATATTATCGTGTGGGCGAGTCACAGACAATAGGGACAGAGACAGTAAGAGGTCTGGCACAAGAGATCTCTGGATTGATAAATCTTTACTTTACTTTCAGGAATAAAGATACAGACAGAGAGAAACGGGGAGAGGGATGAAGAGAGAGAAGAGGGGAGGGAAGGAGGAAGGGAGAGAGAGATAGTAGAGTAGACAGAGAGAGAGAGATGGGGGGCACACAGAGAGAGAGTAGACAGTGAGAGAGAAGGGGAGGAGAGACAATGCCAAATTAATTTTTGACAAATTCTTTTATTTCGAGGATAATGAATAAGCATCCATGTGCTTTTTTACATTCAGTCCCACACAGAGAGGAGGCAGAGAGAGAGTAGACAGAGAAGGGGGAGAGAGAGAGAGTAGACAGTGAGAGGAGGGGATAAGAGAGACAAAGACAGAGAAACAGGGTCAGAGAGAGAGAAACGAGTCAGAGACAGAGAAACAGAGTCAGAGACAGAGACAGACAGACAAACAGAGAAAGAGAGATAGAGAGCAGATATTCAGAGACAGAGAAAGAGAAGGATAGACAGATAGAGAAGGGGAGGAAGTAGAAAGAGAGAAATAGAGAAACAGAAACAGACACACACAAAAAAACAAAAATACAGTCACAGGCAGACACAAAGGCAAACATCATAAGACAGACAGGCAGACGAACAGACTAGACAGACAGACAAACCGACCAGACAGACAGGAAAGAGAATTGTCTAGTCTGACCCATCAGTCTTCGCATCGTGATCACTAACGCTCTTAACTTCAGCCGACAAGCTCCAGCGAAGGATCAGTCAGTGACCGTACTGCTGAAGAAAGCTGATTGACAGACAACACCAAGCACACGGGCAAAGCAGTCACAAAAACAGGCTACACACCTGTGTTAGAAATTCGTACTTGTCCTTCTGTTTGTTTGTTTTTCCATATATATTCATACCGCACGTACTAAAGCATCCACAGAAATATAAAAAACCCACCTATTTTGGATTAAAGACCAGCCTTTGACTCAAAACTCGTGTGATTTTGCACAAATTTGGTACATCTGAATTTTTATTTTTATATTTATTTTTCAGCAAGCACTGTACCCCCTTCAGGCCTTTGTCGTCTGCTAGACTTTCTAACAGCATATGCGAGCGCTGGGTCAACACTGTAGGAATACAGGCAATCCCCATTATTTTATGATCATTTCCAACTTTTTCGTGACTACCTGGTATTGCTCTATGTCTTCAATCCCAAAAAACAAGTATAACAGTGCATTTTTGATACTTTAACAAAAATCTGTGAGAATCACCAAACAATTTTCCGTTTTGCTCTCTATACAAGAAAAAACACAAATAATCATGTTTAGACACCTGACTTTTGTGGTACATCTATTAGGGAAACACTGCACCGAATATTTAAAGACAATACATCACGAGAAAAAAATGTAACCTTTCAGAGCTTATCTTTCTCCAGGTACAGATTACATCCTGACCATAATCGTGTTCTGGTACCTCACATACCACTGACATGCAATACGTGATCTTTAACGTGCATAATTAATCTTTTCCCCGCGCATATATTCCCAAAGAACATTAGACATAAACACAAGACCGTCAATTCTTGAATGAAAGACATTAGACATAAATACAAGACTTTGGATTCTAGAACGAAGGACATAAGACATAAACACAAAACCGTCAATTCTACAACGACTGTGTAAGAATGAGTTGAGTGCAAGCGCTTTGATTTGTCTGTGCAAGATACAGCGCTATATAAATTCCATTTATTATTATTTATTATTATTATAAACACAAGACCGTCAATTCTAGACCGAAGGACATTAGACATAAACACAAGACCGTCAATTCTAGACCGAAGGACATTAGACATAAACACAAGACCCTCGATTCTAGAACGAAGGACATTAGACATAAACACAAGACTGTCAATTCTAGAACGAAGGACGCTAGACATAAACACAAGACCGTCAAGTCTAGACCGAAAGACATTAGACATAAGCACAAGACCGTCAATTCTAGACCAAAGGACATTAGACATAAACACAAGACCGTCAATTCTAAACCAAAGGACATTAGACATAAACACAAGACCGTCAATTCTAGAACGAAGGACAATGGACATAAACTCAAGACCGTCAATTCTAGAACGAAGTACATTAACACAAAACCGTCAATTCTAGAACGAAGGACATTAGACATAAACACAAATCCGTCAATTCTAGAACGAAGGACATTAGACATAAACACAAACCCGTCAATTCTAGAACGAAGGACATTAGACATAAACACAAACCCGTCAATTCTAGAACGAAGGACATTAGACATAAACACAAACCCGTCAATTCTAGAACACAACTTCCCCAAGTTCGTGAGCAGCTTTACCTATAACGGCCAGTATTCTGCTGCTTCACATCAATCCACAAGTATGGAGTCTGCGCAGGTATTGTTTTTCTGGGTGGCTTTTTTTTTCTGATCTCATCAAATGGTCATTTTCTTAATGCCGGATATGATCTGTGTGTAGCAGACGTCATTTCCTGTTGCGTTTGCTTGGACGGAGGCTATGTTTTAGCAGAAATGGAGAGGAATATGAAGACAGAGAAAGATGGAGAGAGTTAGTAAGAGAGAGAGAGAGAGAGAGAGAGAGAGAGAGAGAGAGAGAGAGAGAGAGAGAGAGAGAGAGAGAGAGAGGGAGGGAGGGAGAGAGAGAGAGAGAGGCGCACATACGACAGCGACCATACCACTTTGCCACGGCAGATTTGTTTGAGTGAAAATCAGGCTGTTCTCTGCGGGGACAGTGCGTCGCCAAAAGCGCAGCGCCACCCATTATTTTATTTTTTCCTTTACTGTCTGTATGTGTACATACACACAGACACATATACACACAGAATTTACAAAACTGCATATACACGAGGACTGGTGTAAATAAACGTACATGGGTGTTTATTCCATTATCCTCGAAATACAAGAATTTAAAATATAAAAAAAGAACGCGCGCGCGCGCACACACACACACACACACACACTGTCAAAGACAGATAAATACATAGTCATTTTTATTTATTTTTTATTTTATTCTTTTATATCGAGGATAATGGAATAAGCACTCATGTGCTTTTTTAACATCCAGTCCCCCGTGTGTATGCGGTTTTGAAAATTTTGTCGTCTGTTCCCACCGGCACGCAATGGCCTATTCTGACGAAAAGCGGAACAGGATTTTAACGTGTGCGCAAGATATTCTGCGTGCGTTCGCACACCGGGGCCTCGGTTTATAGTCTCACCAGAAGGACTTTTGGGGGAGAGTGGAGTCTGCACTGATGTTAACTCCAGGGGAAAATATCCCCCTTGAACGGGAATCGAACCCGGGTGGTCAGATTGCGAGCGCAATGTTCTAACCACTAGGCTACCCCGTCCCCCCCTATTCTAGACAGGCAGACAGGTGCCAGTCAGTCTGTGTATCATCATGATCACCTAATCGCCAGAGGTTTCTATCAGGATCAGACGGCGTTATTAGTGGAGAGACGCCTAAGGGAGCGAGGGGCGGGGGAGCAAACGGTCAGGAAATTGGGAATGAGTGATAAATATTTTATTTTATTTTATTTTATTTTTATTTTTTATTTTTTTTATTTTATACCACTTTAAGTCACGAGACTTCTCTGCGTGAAACTCGGGCTGCTGTCCCCGGGGAGAGCGCGTCGCCACAAGAGCAGCGCCACCCTTTTTTTCTTCTTTTGTTCTGCAACTGTATTTGTTTCCCTATCAGAATGACTTTTTTCTAAGAATTTTTGCCAGGGTGAGCCGATCCTCTGAATATTTCGCTCAATCAAAGCTGAACTTCAAATTTTGTTTTGGTGTGTGTGTGTGTGTTGTGTGTGTGTGTGTGTGTGTGTGTGTGTGTGTGTGTTGTGTGTGTGTGTGTGTGGTGTGTGTGTGTGTGTGTGTGTGGTGGGGGTGGTAGGGTAGTGGTTTTTTTATATAAATATCTACATGTTTTGATTTGATGTGCGAATGTGAAAACAAAACAAAACTGATTCAGAGAGCACAAAAATTAGTAGTAGATTTTTAAAAAATAATTTTAGCTTTACATTTTTTTTTTAATCTTTTATATCGAGGATAATGGAATAAGCACTTATGTGCTTTTTTACATCAAGTCCCCGTGTGTATGCGGTTTTTGTAAATTCTGTCATATCTTCCCACCGACACACAAAAAGCAAGCGGAACAGGATTTAACGTGTGCGCAAGATGTTCTGCATGCGTTCGCACACGGAGCCTCGGTTTATAGTCTCATCCGAAGGACTTTTGGGGAGAGTGGAGTCTGCGCTAATGTTAACTCCAGGGCAAAATATCCCCTTGAACGGGAATCGAACCTGGGTTGTCAGATTGCGAGCGCAATGTTCTAACCACTAGGCTATCCCGTCCCCGTAGTTCATTTTGTATGTTATGTGTGTGTATGTTTGTGTGTACGCGCATGCGTGCTTGAGTGCGTGTGTGCGTGCGTGCGTGTGTGCCTGCGTTCGTGCGTGCGTGCGTGTGCTGTATAACGTGATTGATCCAAGAGCCGAATTGATAAAACAATGGATTCTAGCAGTCGCTTAAAGCGCAGATTTAAATCTTGGATTCTCGTGGGGAAATAAGGATGGCGATTTCTTTGATAATGTCAGGCAGATTTATATGCACTCGCCAGTTCCTTAACTCCCGTCTCCCTGAACTCATTCCATCTCATCTCACCAGCCTTTTTGAGGGCTGGCTGGAAAAAATGTCTTTGTTACTTAATCTATTACCCTCGTGACATAAAACTGCGTTTGCGTTTATCCCGTAGTCCCTTGGACCGTGGGGGCACTAATGAAGATTTTGCAACCAGATTCCTACAATCCCCTCAGTCTCCTGCTTTCCGTAGCAAATCGTTTCACTCAAGGCCAGTTCACTCTCTGATGTTGTCTTCCCATCGTTTTGTCTGTCTGCCTGTTCTTCGTCTCCCTCCTTGTACTGTTCCTTGTAGGACAGTCTTGGCCAGTCCAGATGTTCGTGTGAACTCATTCGCTTGCTTTTAAACATTGCGCTTCTTTTTGTTAGTTGTTGATGGGTTACGAAGACACATTTACACTCACCATCTTTATCTGCTAGGAGACAGTTATATTCATTACGTAACATTATAAATAGCATTATATTACATAGTTACATTGCATTACGTCATTATACTGCATTACATTACCATAGCACATTAACATCATTTCATTACATTACATTACATCATTACATTACATATCCCGTAATCTTCTCACTCGTAAAAACCGCCATGGATAAATTTTATTTGAATTGAATACCATTCATTTTTTCAGTCTTCTTCTTTCGTTCGCCTTTTTACACCGTCAGATGTGTCTTGGGGAAAAATAATGACATGTCCTTTCCAGCTCCTCTCGTGGAGCCGTACAGCTTGGTTTGCAGGGTTATATCTCCGTCGGCCACACCATCTTCCTCAGGTCGCTGAATAGCGTGCACCTCCGAAGGATGTGTTCGCCAGTCTGGTTTTCTTTGCCATTTTTAGTCACGGGAGATAATCTATGCATGAAATTTGAGCTGCTCTCCCCAGACAGTGCGCGTCACCACAAGAGCAAAGCAGCTAATTTTTTTTTAAATTTGTTTGCAAGTGTATTAAATTTTGTTTTCCTATTAGAAAAAATCCGTTTAGGGCAGGATTTTGCCAGTGACAGCTCTTGTTGCTGTGGTTACTTTTACGTGCACCGGGGACGAGATATCCTGATGGTTAGGGTGATGCGCATTGCGCTCGTGATCTGCTGACCCGGGTTCGAATCTCGTTTAAGAGGATTTTTCCTCTTGAGTTAACATCAGTGCCGACAGTACTCCCCCCTAAAAGTCCTTCGGATGAGACTATAAAACCGAAGTCCCGTGTGCGAACGCATGCAGAACATCTTGCGCACACGTTAAAACTCGTTCTGCTTTTCGGAAGAGTAAGCCATTGTGTGCTGGTGGGAACGGATGACAAAATTTACAAAACTGCATCCACACGGGAACTGGATGTAAAAAAAGCACATGAGTGCTTATTCCATAATCCTTGAAATAAAAGAATAAAATAAAATAAATAAATAAATGAACACGGTTCCTTGCAGGAATGTCTAAGCAGCCTTATTTTCATCAAGAGACACGACTCGTTTCACTTTAATTTCTGTCTCCTCAACTAAAAAAATTAGAGAAAGAGAAGAGGGGAGAGAGGAAACAACTTTTTAAAGCAAATGTTCTAAGAATCTGTCTTTGACTACTGCTCACAGCTGTCAGTGCCCCCCATTCTCAGCTACTCTCATCTGCTATTATTCCAGTCCAGCTGGTGCTAGTTATTGCAGAAACTGACCAAACCTGGACTTTCGAAAAGGGAAGGGGTTAATTTTAGCACTGGACCCTTGACTGAGTTATGCTGGATTTGTGCGCTGTGCTGTTATATTCTTCCCATCTTCTAAAATAACGCATGGCCGTATGCAGTGCTTACTGAAGCTGCCTAAATTTGTCTTGGATATTTTTTTCGTTCCTGGGCTAAAGCTTTGAGGATCATCAATGGCGAGATGTGTCCCATATGCGACCGTAACCCCTACCCCCCTTCCCGCCTCCCTCAATCCTCCCACAATGTATGTAGCCGCATTCTGACTTCGGGTATGGTTTCTAAACACGACACCTGTGTGCATGCAGTTGTGTGTTGTTGTTTTAATCTATTCCTACCGGCACGAAATGGTCTACTTTTTTAAAAGGCAGACTGGTTTTTAACATGTGCTCGAGATGTTCTGCGTGTATTCGCACACAGGGCCTAGCTCGGTTTATGGTCTCATCCGCAGGACTTTGACATTCGGTTCGATTTTCTGGTCAAACTGTGAAGAAAGAGCAGTATTGGGAATGGAACCCAGTACCTCTTAGTTTACTTGTTAGGCACGTGGACGTCTTAACCGTCCTGCCACCTTCCTTCTGATCTTTGAACTAAAACCATCAATCTCCCAGTTCCTCATCCACGTGTGTTTGAAGCTGTAAGGAGACAGGTAAGCTCATTCATTTGGCCTGTATTCCAGCCAGATTTTCACCTATGTTTGCCATCATTCCCAAGGCTGTCTGATTATCTCAATTCATTGATTAAGGGATATCAGCACGTAATTGCTGCCTGGAAGACGACCTGAAGGGCATAGAGGGGGTGGGAGGGGGGGGAGAGGTGTACGTTTATGAGTGTAACACGAACTGCTAGAATCCTGACTAGCAAACTGACCGGGGTGGGGGGAGAGGGGCGGCAGGAGGGGAGAGGGAGCGGAGGTGGCGGGAAGGGATAGTCTAGTGGTTTGAGCGTTGCACTCGTGACCTGACGGCTGGGGATCTAGCCACCGCGGAGGCTACCCGTTCAAAGGGATTTTTAACCTGGATTTAACATCAGTACTGACTCTAGTCCCCTAAAATTCTTTCGGATGAGTCTGTAAACCGAGTTCCCATATGCAAACGGACGCAGAACATCTTGCACACACGTTAAAAACAATACCACCTTTGGAAGAGTAGGCTATTATGTGCCGGTAGTCCTGAACAAATGACTTTTTTTTAAACCGCATACACGCAGGTGTTGTGTTTAAAAATCATCCCCGGAGGTCGGAATGCGGCTAGCCACCTTCATGGTAGGCAAAAAAACTGTTGCATATGCCAAATCTCACCATAGGAAAACCCTCAGAGCCTTCTAGACCAGGAAGAAAACAAAACAAAAAACCTGGCTGGAAGTATATTTCCGTTTCCCTTTTTATAGAGTTTTTCGACATTTTGTCAGGAACATATCTCTTGCTGCCATAGATTCTTAAACGTGTGCCTAGCATATGTTGCACGCAAGAACACTAACACTCAGACTACACGTACCTTTCAGTCCAGTTATGTAGAGGGATTCAAACCCATAATCTCCTTTTTTTCTAGATAGGTGCATTACATCTAGACCACGGAAGCATCATCGACAATATCAAAAACTTTATTACCGGTCAGATTTTAATTCATGTTCATGATTATAAACAAGTAGACATCAATCATTTCTTGAAGCTTTTTCAGTTGAGAAAAAATGGATTTAAAAGAAATAGTATCAGAAAAGACGCACGTTTATTCATTTCTTTCCCTTCCTCAAACCTTCAGAACCCCCCCCAACACACACACACACACACACAAAAACCACACCACCACCACCACCACTACACGCACACCACCACCACACCGCATCAAACCACACCACACACACACGCACGCACGCACACACACACCACCACCACCCCTACAACTACCACCCCACCACCACCACCACACCACACCACACCATACCACACACACACACATCACCACCACCACCACCCCTCACACACACACCACAACCACCACACCACACCACACACACACACACACACACACACACACACACACCACCACCACCACCACCACCACCCCCACCACCCCACACACACCACCACCACCACCACCCCCACCCACCCCACACACACTACCACCACCACCACCACCACATTTTTTTTTCGGGAACGTAAATAAGAGGAAATTAGAAATAAAACACAATCTACTGGAAAACTCCCCATTTGAACATGTACTTCGTGTTTACAAATCCCCCCCCCCCCCGACCACGCCCCCCCCTCCCCCGCCCCCCACCAAAAGACATAAACGAGATATCTACGTCTATTCAGCGGTCAGTCTAAAAGATAGAAACAGCAGAAAGAAAAAATCCACTGCCGCAGTTACTTAAAAAAATGTTTTTTTATTCTTTTAGATCGAAGATATTGGAATAAGCACTTATGTGCTTTTTTTTGGTCATCCAGTCCCCTGTGTGTAAGCGGTTTTGTAAATTCTGTCATTTGTGTATTTGATATAATCAGTGCACTGCAAGTTGTTTTCATTTGGTTGTTATTGTTTTTGTCGTTGTTGTGGTTGTTGTTGTTGTTGCTATTGTTTAAAAAAAGATAGGTGGAAATTCTATCGTAAATGAAAGTGGAACACAATACAACACCACACCATACAATACAATACTATACTAGTCATTGATTTGTTGCCCTTTTTTCTTATATGGATTATTATCTTTGAATTCCTTAATAGTAAGTCAATAACTATATAACAAGAAGAGAATACCTCTGTCTGTGTCTGTCTCTCTCTCTCTTCTCTCTCTCTATCTCTGTTTCTGTCTCTCTGTCTCTTCTCTATCTCTATCTCTCTCTCTCTCTCTCTCTCTCTCTCTCTCTCTCTCTCTCTCTCTCTCGCTCTGTCAGTCTGTCTGTCTGTCTGCCTCTGTCTCTATCTCCGTCTCTGTTTGTCTGTCTGTCTGTCTGTGTCTCTCTCTCTCTCTCTCCTCTCTCTCTCTCTCTCTCCTCTCTCTTCTCTCTCTCTCTCTCTCTCTCTTCCTCTCTCTCTCTCTCTCTCTCTCTACTCCTCTCCCTCTCTCACCTCCCCTACTCACCACACACACACCCCACCTACCCCCATTACCCCCCAACCCACGCCCCACCACACCCACAATCCCCCAACCCTACCTCCCCCAACCCTACCCCCACACACCCCACCCATCCCCCCCCCCACACACACACACCCTACACACCCAACCCCACACACCTCCACAACCCACACACCCCAACCCACACCCACACACCCCCCACCCACACCCACCCACACTTCACCACACACACCACACCCCACACACCACACCCCACCCACCCCAACCAAAACACCACCCACAACCACCACATCCCCACCCACACACACAACACGTACACAACAACACCTACACACACACACACACACCACACACCTACACCCACCCCCCCTACGACAGAAACTACCAAACTCTAAACAGACACGAAATCACCACCACACACACCAATCAGTCTACTTGTCATCAAGTGTAAACGTGCTCATCACTTGGGTCTCTCTCCCGCCCCCCCCCCACCCAACACCCCTTTTCACTGGGCAAGTTCCAAGGAGGGATTAGGTCTTCCCTGGGTGGTGAAAAGGGCAGACAGCTGGGGCAACCTAGGGGCAACCTAGGGGCAAACCTAGGGGCAATCTAGAGGGGCACATTGGGGGCACTTAAGGGGCCGGTCGTCAGCAAAATGAAAGGAAGGACAAAAGATACTGGGTCGTGTCTGGTGGTGGTACCAATCATTACTGGGATGGAAAAAACTTGATTTGGTTTGAAATGGTGTAATTTGTAGGTTACAACTTAAAGCGATGTGTGTGTGTGGGTTGGGGGGGTGGGGAGGGGGGTGTGATGAGTGTGTGTGTGTGTGGGGTGGGGGGGGGGGTGATGATGTGTATGTGTGTGTTGGGGGGTGATGATTGCGTGTGTGTGTGTGTGTGTGTGTGTGTGTGTGTGTGTGTGTGTGTGTGTGTGTGTGTGTGTTGTGTGTGTGTGTGTGTGTGTGTGTGTGTGTGTGTGTGTGTGTGTGTGTGTGTGTGTGGCGTGTGTGGTTTTATTATTTTTATTGTTATTTTATTCTTTTTATATCGAGGATAATGGAATAAGTACGTATGTGCTTTTTTTTACATCCAGTCCCTGTGTTTATGTGGTTTTGTAAATTCTGTCATCTGTTCCCAACCGGCACTCAATGGCCTACTCTTACGAAAAGCGTGTGTGTCGAGTCAAGTCAAGTCAATTTTTTTAATTTCCAGATGGTACATTGAATAAGCAATGCATTTGCTTTGTGGGTTTTTTTTATCAAGCCATCTATCTAAGAGCAAATTTCTTAATGACAATACTGAAGTACATTTTGGGAGGGGGGGGGGGGGAGAGGGGGGAGGGTGTGTGATGAGTGTGTGTGTGTGTTGTGTGTGTGTTTTTATTTATTGTTATTTTTATTTTATTCTTTTATATCGGGGATAATGGAATAAGCACTTATGTGCTTTTTTTACATCCAGTCCCCGTGTGTATGTGGTTTTGTAAATTCTGTCATCTGTTCCCAACCGGCACACAATGGCCTACTCTTACGAAAAGCGTGTGTGTCAAGTCAAGTTGTTTTTTTCCAGATGGTACATTGAATAAGCGATGCATTTGCTTTTTTTTTTAAATAGAGCCATCTATCTAAGAACAAATTTCTTAATGATAATACTGAAGTACTCCATTGTGTGTGCGCGCGCGCGCGCGCGCGCGTGTGTGTGTGTGTGTGTGTGTGTGTGTGTGTGTGTGTGTGTGTGTGTGTGTGTGTGTGTGTGTGTGTGTGTGTGTGGTGTGGTGTGGTGTGTGTGGGGGGTGTGGTGTGGTGTGTTGTGGTGTGTGTGTGTCGTGTCGTAATGTGTTGTGTTAGTGTAGTGTGTGCTCTGCTGCGTTGTGTGTGTTTGTGTGGTGTGTGTGTGTGTGTTGGTGACTGTGTGTGTGAAAGTTTTCATGGGCTTTATCAATAATATATTCATCCATTTGGTCAATCATTCACTCATTTATTCATTTATTTATTATTCTTTCATTCCTTGATTCATTCGTTCATTCATTTATTCATTTATTTATTTATTCATTCAGTTATTAATCTGATGTATCTACACAATTTGAAGTATGTTAGAAAGGTAATCAAGCATTGCACATGGCACACACTTTGTTTAATTGATTGATTCATTCATTTATTCATTGATTCATTGATTGATTCATGTATTAATTTATTCAACCATTTATTCACTCACTCAATTTCATTCAGATTTGTTTCTTCTTATGAATACTATGAACTATGTAAGAATGGTGATCAATCCATGTGAAAGCTAACCTGTTGCTTATTCTAGATAAAAGGTAAAGGTGTTTCATAACCTACGTGGTCGTCGGGGGGCGAGGCGTCAGCGACCTCACTTCTCTAGGGGCCAGCATATTGAGATCGGCCCCCATCTCCTCTTCCTCGCTGCTGTACTTTCCCTGACCCTAAAGAGGGCAGGTACCTATATACAACTGGGTGAACTGAGGGGACTGTACTGAAGCCAAGGCGCGCAAACGGTCACCCATCCAAGTGGTAAGCACGCTGGACGCTGCTTAACTTGGCTGGGGGAAAGCAAGTGCTCCGACCACTGAGCTATCCCGTCCCCTTATTCTAGGTAGCTGCTGAGCGCTCTCACGTCGACAATGAAAGTTTGTGTTCTATGCTTTAATAAAAACTTATTCTAGATAGCGTAAGTTGGGTTTTTTAAGCATAGAACACAGACTTTCATTGTTTGACGTTAAAGCGTTCAGCAGCTGAAATTAAAAAATAGAGATTTTGGGTTTTTTTTCTATTTTTCAATTATGATTAATGGTGTCTGATCATACGAAAGGTCTTCAGAAAATTCACAAAGTAAGTTTCCACAGATTTGACATTGTGTCTCACGCATAATGGTAAAGATATTCCTCTAAATATTGAGTGATAGGATTGTACGTATATTCCGGTTAAAGGTATCAAACACATTTATATGAAATAAAAAGAGATCTACAATGCCTGGTGATGAAATATAAAAAAAAATATAAAAAATAAACTACAACTAATGTTGATATTCAATTTTATTTCTGAAAGTAAAAAGCTCCACAATTGTTCTGCAATAATTTTTTTTAAAGTTATTAACTCTCTCTCACATTCAATTGCTACACATGCAAAACTGAAAGAAACACAGAGTGGGACTGAAAAGTGATATCATGAAACATTTAGCTAAGGATGCTATGCATATGTCAGACAAGACAACATCGTTCAACACTTAAGTGACTCAACAAAAGCGGCATAGGGGATTCTTCTCTTATGCAGAAGCTCCAGGGCAGAAATAGGAAGCCTAATAATTTCTCCGTGTGTGGAACTTACTGGCTCTGGGAGTGCTATAAGACAAACCTCAATGACATCGTATGAAAAAGCCGCGAGTGGGGTAGAGTAGGGTTGAGATGCGGTGAGAAGTTAAAGAGGAGCTCGTGATCTGACGGTGACTAGAAACGCAATATGACTTTGCAGAAATGCTCTTTTCTCTTGGATAAAGGTATTTGTTTTCTCTTGAGTTCTGGTTTCGTTTCTGGGATAGAGCTATAAGGTTCACTAATGTTGGGATTTTTGCGAATGCGACCGGTTTTTTGTCCACCATGAAGGTAGCTGTAATCCGATTTCAAGCATGTTTTCCCCTAAATAAAGGCGCTCGCTCGTTTCATTTTACGTCTCTTAACAAATTGTGATATTAGACGGAGAATTGGGGGATGGAGGGGGGGCTGGATCAGTGTTGGGGGGGGAGGGGGGTAGAGGCACACATATTTTGAATACTGGTGAGCGAATAAATGAAAATGAAATGACCGACCTACTATGAAAAGCTACAATATGCAGCTCTTGATTTATGCTTAAGTATAACAGGCCAAAACATAAAAATAGCCCCCAAAATAATCTCATTTGTAACAAGATCTAGCATGTGAACAGTAAAAACCGTATGTCTAATAATAACAATGAAAGGAAATATATTCCACCAAAAAAGGATGTCTTTAAAGCCCGTAATAATCATGATAAAGAACCAACTGGGCTATGCAATAACGATTTGAAAAAATGTATACATCAACAGAGGATCGCTGAAGATTGCCGATGAAGATAATGAGGTAAGAATAGGTATGTAGTCTTTCAGCATCTGGCATATTAGCATATGTTCAATACGTGTCCAATATACCTAGTCAAAAAACATTTCAATTTCCAGCTGAAGGCGATAGATACAATCTGTTTTATACGTGAGGCGCTCATTTTCCCTTGTATGAACCATACCAGCTTTACTCCACAGCAAATCCTTCGGATGAGACTACAAACATAAGTCCAGTATGCAAACACTCCCATAATGTATTGCACACATTGTAAAATAAACTATCTTCTGCAGGAAAATAGACAAACCCGTGACTGGTAGCGTGGACGACACGAATTTATAATCAGCATGCGTTGTAAAACATGGAGGATGATGGAATCCCACGAATGTTACTTCCCCTGGACATATTGTGTGCATTGCCTGAGAAAAAATCACAATGGTGTCAAGACGATTCCTTACAGAATTCATGGTATATACGAGTCAAACCCCGTCAAATTGTGTTGAAATCACAAGGAACTGCAAGGAAGGGGAGTGACAGAAATAAACCTTCACAAATGGCAGAAATAAACCTTCACAAATGGCAGAAATAAACCTTCACAAATGGCAGAAATAAGCCTTCACAGATGGCAGAAGTAAACCATCACACTTGACAGAAATAAACCACCATAAATGGCAGAAACAAACCATTATAAAGTATTACAAAAAGCCAGAAAAAGCCCATCACATATGAATGAAATAAACCACCACAGATAGCAGAAATAAACCATCACAGATGGCAGAAATAAACCATCGCGAACGGCAGAAATAAACACTCACAAATGGCAAAAATAGGCTATCACAAATCATCACAATTGGCTGAAATAGACATTCACAACAGGCAGAAATGGGCTATCATAAATCGTAAAAAATGGCAGATACCGAACATCACAAAATGACAGAAATAGAACATCACAAAATGACAGAAAACGAATATCACAAAATAACAGAAATAGACCCTCACAAAATGACAGAAATAGAACATCACAAAAATGACAGAAATACCCACCCCAAATGACAGAAATAGAACATCACAAATTATGACAGCAATAGAACATCACAAATTGCAGAGATAGCCGTCATAAAATGACAGAAATAGAAAACCACGGAAATAGACCATCACATAATTACAGAAATAGACAACATCACAAAAGTTAATAACAGAACTAGAGAACATCACAAATGACAGAAATAGACCATTAAAAAATGGCAGAAACGGGCTCTCAGAAAAGATTATAATCACAGTCCCAAAAACAAATATGCAAATACCCTACGCTTACGGCAGATATCTGTATTAAGGGTGGACGTCTATTCCGTCGAAGAAGGCAGTTTTGACCTGTCTATGAAATAAAGCAAACCATCACCCGTCTCTTTGCCTCCTCAAGGTGTCGTTTTAGTTGAGAAATTGCAGGCGTCTCTGAATGTTCGCCAGCAACCAGTAACCTCCCCTTGCTATTTACTCTTACTCCCTAATCTGTCTGATCAACCTCAAGAATGTCAATAGCCTATCTAATACTTGGGTGTGTATGTATGTGTGTGTGTGTTTGTGTGTGTGGTGTGTGTGTGTGTGCGTGCGCGCGCGCGTGCACGGTGAGGAGGGGGTGGAATTTGTGCATGGCTGGGTAATTGTTGGAATGAATATCAAGGATACACATTCTGACTTGAGGTCTGTCAGAAGGTGTATTTTGTTATTGTTATTGTTTCTTCTGTCGGTATACTATACCTGTTCGTTTTGGAATTTCTTATGCTTTGAAAGGCCTCTCATTGAAAGAATTAGCTGAAAACTAAAGTACTGCAGGAATTTAATCAATCTTTTTCATATGTATTACGGTAAGATTTTCTCTCCCGAATTATTATCCACGCTTACTCAAGTCTAATTTCTGCAGAATAAAATTTTGTTCTTAAGTGTAAATGTAAGTGTAAAGGTGTCTCCGTAAAAGACTTATTTCAAATCCAAAGTGCTTAAGGATGTTTCATAAATCTATTCATACGTGTTATGATAATGAAGATTTTGTGCGTGTTAGCTCACATGCGAACAAGGTTCACACATGTTTTGTCCTGATATCGATGTTTGAATCAAGACCGTACTGCTGCCGCTGCTGCTGCTGCTGCTGCTGCTGCTGAGGTCATGCTTTTGCTGTTGTTTCTGCTGCTACTAGCTTTGCTGCCACTGCTGTCTCTGCTTTTGTTGCTGCTGCTGCTGCTGGTTGTACAACCTCTGGTGACTTTGCTGTTGCTTTTGTTGCTGCTGCTACTGCTCCTGCTTATGGTGGTGGTGGTGGTGGTGGTGGTGGTGGTAGTGGTGGTGGTGGTGGTGGTGGTGGTGGTGGTGGTGGTGGTGGTGGTACAGCCGCTGCTGTTGTTGCTGATCCTGCTGCTGCTATAACCGCTGTGGTCATCTTTGTTGTTGTTGTTGCTGCTGCTATAACCGCTGTGGTCATCTTTGTTGTTGTTGTTGCTGCTGCTATAACCGCTGTGGTCATCTTTGTTGTTGTTGTTGCTGCTGCTATAACCGCTGTGGTCATCTTTGTTGTTGTTGTTGTTGCTGCTGCTGCTGCTGCAATAGCCGCTATGGTCGTCTTTGTTGTTGTTGCTGTGGCTACAGCCGCGGCTGTTAACTTCGTTGTTGCTGCTTCCATCTGTTGGGTTTTTTTTTGTTTTTGTTCTTACTGTTGTTGTTGTTTTTTTGTTTTTCTGTTGTTGTGGTTTTGTTGTTGTTGGTTTTGTTGGTTTTGGGGTTGTTGTTGTTTTTTGGGGGGTGGAGTATGCTGCCTTATCATTTGTTGTAAGCGCTACTTTTAATGCTCCTGGCCTTTTCATACCAACAAGATAATCCGGATTTCTTTTTATTTTTACACGATGTGTCATTAACCGAGATCGTTAAGGATGGACTGTTATTTAATAGATCGAATTCCCTGCTGCCTAATGACTGCGTCTTCGATTTTTCGCTCCCTCATACATTTCTTACCTCCTGGGGTGATTTTGGTATAAAGGGAGTCTATGAGTGTATAATATGACTTTATTTTTATTATTTTTATTGATTCTTTTATATCGAGGATAATGGAATAAGCACTCATGTGCTTTTTTACATCCAGTCCCCGTGTGTATGCGGTGTTGTAAATTTTGTCATCAATTCCCACCGGCACACAATGGCCTACTCTATCGAAAAGCGGAGTAGGATTTAACTTCTGGAGGAGTTGTTGACGCATTGGCACTGAGGACACAGTCTGTCGTGGACAAAATTTGGCAGATTCTGGCAGAGTCCGGGTAGCAGGATACATGCTGGGTATCTTCGTGTCGTACACGCCAACACCATTCTGGTTTACTCTTCAAACGAAAACCAGATGGGTTGGGGTGGGTTTTTTTAACCTAAGCCTAAGATGCCCCTTGAGTATTTGAACCCAAATTTTAGTTTATAACTTTATTTGAAGGATGTTGAGAACAATGGATATGGTACTAATGGTAAGTTTAGGTGTTAAGAACAAACAAATCGAAACAACAAAAGACCTGGAGTGACATGCTTTAGTGAAGAATCAAACCCATATCATCACTTACCATCATATCACCACTAGATTATTCCCTCCCTACATTTTTGCATCATTAATGTAATCTCCAATATCAAATTTCGGAGTGCCGTTTCCGCTGTGTCTCTCAAACATCCTTTCTAGGCATCCCATAAAATACTATGTATGGTCAATAGTCGTTCTTTCTTTTCAAAGCTTATCTGTCTGCAGCTTGTTCATTTCAAGTCCAGTGGTCATTTTTTAGCTTCCCGTTTTTGTTGTTTTAGAGAGAGAAAAAAAGGACTTGAAAGCTTAAATCTCGTTTTCGAAATCTATGATAGTGTGAGTAAATTGAAACTACATAATTATGAACACACATACACAAACATACCTACAAACACACACGCCCGCGCGCGCAGAGACAGAGAGAGAGAGAGAGAGAGAGAGAGAGAGAGAGAGAGAGAGAGAGAGAGAGAGAGAGAGAGAGAGAAAGAAGAGAGAGAGAGAGACAGAAATGACAAATGAATGACAAATTCTTATTCGAGGAAGAATAGCACAATGTGCTTTTTTAATCAGTACCCGTTAGGGATACATCTTAATAAAATACCCAAATGATACAGTTCACAATAAACAAGAGATACCCTTTTCAAACAGTCTCGCCACCCTCCCAAAACCTCCCACCCCCCCCCCCCCCCAAGCAACAATAAAGTCCTTTTTTACCACCCTCCCATCCCCCCCGCCCAAAGAGGAAAAACACACTAAAAAATAAACAATACATAACAGCCACAAAGAAAAACAAGAGGAAAGTAACCATTTTCACAAGTCCCCCCCCTTTAAACATTCACCCACCCCAAAGCAGTAATTCAAAAGAAAATCCCTAAAAAATACCCCACCCTACCCCACCCAAAAAAACCCTAAGCAAAAAAACAAACAAACAAAAGAGAAGAAAAACCACCAACCAACAAAATGATGATTAAAAAATACAATGAAAGAAAAGCACAGAAAGAAAATGAAGAAGAAGGAGAGAGAGAGAGAGAGAGGAGAGAGAGAGAGAGAGAGAGGAGAGAGAGAGAGAGAGAGAGAAGAGAGAGAGAGAGATTTTACAATGTTCGGGGCACATTTTTGTATAACTGAGTTGCAGACATGGACAAGTGTATGGTGTTATCATTCATATTCAGTCAGTCACCATAAACACAAAAACCCCTTAGACTCCAGATGTGTCATCATGCTTTAGATTTCTTTCCAGACTCAAGTCCCCAGGTTTCTGTGATCTGCTCTGTATGCCTCCTTCTGTTACAACGAAAACCTTTTTCATTTTTATTTTTATTTTATTTTTTATTATTTCATATCGAGGATAATGGAATAAGCACTTATGTGCCGCTTTTTTTCACCCAGTCCATGTATGTATGCGGTTTTGTAATTTGTCATCTGTTCCCACCGGCACACAATGGCCTACTTTTACGAAAAGCGGAACAGGATTTAACGTGTGCACAAGATGTCCTGCGTGCGTTCGAACATGACAAATGACAGAAATAGAACATAACAAATATCAGAAAAAGAACATCACAAATGGCAGAAAAGAACATCACAAAATGACAAGACTAAAAGTTATAAGCTAATGAATCGTTTTTTGTCCTCATTCTAGCGTGGACCCTTTAATCCGATGTGAGAAACGTAGTTCTTTTTATATACATAATCAGAATGTCCGCCTAATTTGGTCGAAATGTTGAACGGATTTGACTGATCCTGTTGGTGACACAGCAATTTTGACTTTTAGCTGACGACAGCAAGCTGACGATAGCGCACCCATTAATTTTGATCCCAACCCATGAGTTAAGACTGGAAAACTAGCTCGTTATTTTTTCATATGATATAATGGCGAATGTGGGGTGAGTGTGAATCAATGATTGATTTGAGTTCAATTTGCTGCCAAGTTCTGTGTGTTCGCCTTTTAAACAACAGTTGGTTGTTTTGGTTTAAGTTGTTTTGCTTCTCGAATATTGTTGTTGGGGGAGCGGGGGGAGGGGGGGGGTGTGGTTTGGGGTTTTAGGAGGAGGGGGGGAAGGCATACTGAAATATCATGTGTTATATAGTGTGCACTTTGCAAACTTTAACTTTTGAATTGGCGTAAACACTTCAACACGGTTAAAGATGGTGTAACCACCCAGACCATACCCTAACATTTGAAAGGATTCATGAAGTTCATCTCCCTTCGTCCTCCCCCTTCTCCATCTCCCCCCCCCCCCTCCCCGCCCTCCCCTCTTCGTCCCCCTCCCCCTCTCTCGTGGTGTAGCTAGATTATTGGATGATTTAAGTTTGTAAAAATTATTTGCTTGTCAGCTGATTCCAAGGCGTATTTA
This sequence comes from Rapana venosa, assembly GCA_028751875.1. Lineage (NCBI taxonomy): Eukaryota > Metazoa > Mollusca > Gastropoda > Neogastropoda > Muricidae > Rapana > Rapana venosa. Next base: position 24,964,521 of record CM054135.1, read on the forward strand.
GAATTGGTTAGTCTCTGTCTCCAAGTAGGTCCATTGGTCGGTAGGAATCAGAGCCCTGCCACTGAACTGTAATAGAACAGGACGTGTGGCGTTTTTCAGAGTCCTTCTCTTGTGTGCTGTCTGGTGACGGAGTCAGTAGTGACGTCTTGTTTCTTCAAACAAGACGGGCCG
>CM054135.1:24967191-24969691 GCA_028751875.1 Rapana venosa
CTCATTGCTCTCTCTCTCTCTCTGTCTCTCTCTCTGTCTCTCTCTCTCTCACCTACTCTGAACTACACAGCGAGAGAGACAGACAGACAGACAGACATACAGATAGACAGACAGACTGACAGAAGGAGAGAGAAACAGAGAAAGATAATTTCGGAGGAAGATTTCACAGAGCAACCGAAAAACTCCAGAAATTAAAACTAAAACGAATGAAGAAATCAACAAAAACACTTAGATAAATAGATCTTATATATTGTTCACTAGGCAGAACAATTTTTTTTATAAGAGAGTAATCAGAAAGAGCATATACATCATTTTTTTCTCCCGCTCCTCACGCGGCTGGCTAGATCACCGAAGTTCACCAACAGTGACATTGTCCGTATGCGACCGTTTTTAACCCACCATGAAGGTAGCCGCATGTCATCTTCGGGGATGGTGTCTAAACACGACACCTGTTTGCATCCATTCCTAATTAGATTTTGTAAGGCCGTCCTACTGGCACAAAAGACGGAAGACGGGATAGCTTAGTGGTTAAAACATTGCGCTCGCAATCTGACCACCCGGGTTCGATTCCCGTTCAAGGGGATAGTTTCCCCCTGGACTTAACATCAGTGCAGACTCCACTCTCCCCAAAAGTCCTTCGGATGAGACTATAAACTCAGGCCCCGTGTGTGAACGCACGCAGAACATCTTGCGCACACGTTAAAATCCTGTTCCGCTTTTCGTAAGAGTAGGCCATTGTGTGCCTTTGGGAACAGATGACAAAATTGACAAAACCGCATATACACGGGGACTGGATGTAAAAAAAAAAAGCACATAAGTGTTTATTCCATTATCCTCGATATAAAATAATATCATTTTTAAAAAATTTTAAATGACAGAATTCTTTGTTCGAAAGGTGGAACGGGGTTTAGTGTGTGTGCAACATTGTTCGGCGTGCTTTCGCACACAAGGCTTCAGATTATAGTCTCATCTGAAGTGATTGGAAGGCAGGGGGGTGGAGAGTGAGTACTGATGTGAACTCCAAGGGAAAAGCCCCTTCTAATAGATATTGCGGTGGTGATTCAATCCCGGGCTGTTAGATCACGAGCGCAAAGTTCTAACCACTTAGCTATCCTGTCCCCGTAAAGCATAATGAATTCAGGGATTATGATATTTAAAATAATAAAAGGGATAAGAAAAGGACAAGGACACGCTCTCTCTCTCTCTCTCTCTCTCTCTCTCTCTCTCTCTCTCTCTCTCTCTCTCCTCTCTCTCTCTCTCTCTCCTCTCTCTCTCTCTCTCTCTCTCTCTCTCTCTCTGTGTCATATGCCCACCTCGTATACCCATCATTCTTTTGTATTGTGGCCTAAGGCCGATGTACAGTAAAATTCTGAAGTCTGAAGTCTCACACACACACACACACACACACACTCACACACACGCACACACACACCACGAACATACTCAGATTGACAAAATTACAAGAAAGAAAGAAAAGAAAAAAAAAACAACCACAAAAAGATAATCCTACCTTGAACAAGTCTGAGAGAGAGAGAGAAAGAGAGAGAGCAAGAGAGAGAGCGAGCAAGAGAGAGCAATGACAATGACAATGACAAATTCTTTTATTTCGAGGATAATGAATAAGCACTCATGTGCTTTTTTACATCCAGTCCCCGCCCGTAGGGATACATCTTAAAATAACCCAACACTTATACACTCTCACATTAGAAACAAGGGGAAATAACCCTTTTCAAAACAGCCCCCCCAAAAAAACAACAACAAAAAACAAAAAAACAAAACCTTAAAAACACCCCTCCCCATCCCCACCCCCCCAAAACCCCCAACCAAAACAAACAAACAAGGAGAAAAAAAAACAAATCAACAAAAGAAGGAAAAGGGAAAAAAAAGAGAAAAACAAGAGAGAGAGCAAGAGGGAGAGAGCAAGAGAGAGAGAGAGCAAGAGAGAGAGAGCAAGAGAGATTCGGATAATCCGAATTTATCCGATAATCAGATAAATTCCACGAGAGAGAGAGAGAGAGAGAGAGAGAGAGAGAGAGAGAGAGAGAGAGAGAGAGAGAGAGAGAGCGAGAGAGAGCAAGCGAGAGAGAGAGAGAGCGAGCGAGCGAGAGAGAGAGAGAGAGAGAGAGAGAGAGAGAGAGAGAGAGAGAGAGAGAGAGAGATTTTTATCTATTCTTTTATTTGGAGGATAATGTGTGTGAGAGAAAGAGGTGATTGAGAAGCGAGCGCCTACGCGCGCGCGCGCGCGCACACACACACACACACACACACACACACACACACACACACACACACACACAGAAGAATCTACAACGCAACGCAGACTTGACAAAGAACAAGGCAAGGCAGTGGTTAGGGACTAGCCAGTGGCCATAACCAACTAGCTCAGTGAAATGCACACAGACACACACACAGAGACACAGACACACTCTTTCTCCCTCTCTTTCCCTCTCACTCGCTCCCTTGGTGTGTTTGCACCTGTGAAGGAAATGGTGTCTGACAT
>CM054135.1:24977191-24982191 GCA_028751875.1 Rapana venosa
TGAAAAGAAGAGAAGAAGAAGAAGAAGGTAGCTGCATTCTGACTTAAAGGGATGATGTCTAGACACCAACTGATGCGCCCTTAAAGATGAAAAATCTGTCCACCGTTTAGACAAACAGACAGAAAGTTGGCCACTGGCAGACAGAGAGCATTGAATGGTTTTTCACTGCAGGGGGGCAAACCTAACGAGTCTGAAACTACCAGGTCTGGGTACGGTAGTTTAAGGCTAGCTGCTCCAGTGGAGTTAACATCAGTGCAGACTCCACTCTCCCCAAAAGTCCTTCGGATGAGACTATAAACCGAGGCCCCGTGTGCGAACGCACGCAGATCATCTTGCGCACACGTTAAATCCTATTTCGCTTTTCGTAAGAGTAGGCCATTGTGTGCCGGTGGAAACAGATGACAAAATTTACAAAATCGCATACACACGAGGACTGGATGTAAAAAAGCACATAATTGCTTATTCCATTTTCCTCGATATAAAAGAATAAAATAAAATTAATAATAATAATAATTGTAATTTATATATTGCTATATCTTGCAAATACAAATCAGAGCGTTTGCATTCTATCCGCTCCTACACATGCAACCAACAATGATTAACAATAATTATTTTAACAAATTCAAATTACACACCCACAGGTTATACATTTCAGCAGAGTGATGGAATTTTGGCTGTTAAAGGCAGGGACAGATATGAGATGAAACAGGAGAGAACAATCTTAGGTTTACATTAAGAACTACACTGATATCTTTAGAAAAATGGTGATCAAATAGAAGGAAAAATGAAAAGGCCTTGAAATATACACCATTTCAAAATAAAAAAGACAGAAATAAAAAAGAACCTCCTCTTCGAGTTTTGTTAATCACTGATGCTTAACAATTTAGTTGTGTGTGCGTAGTAGTAGTAGTAGTAGTAGTAGTAGTAGTAGTAGTAGTAGTAGTAGTAGTAGTAGTAGTAGTAGTAGTAGTAGTAGTAGTAGTAGGGCGACGACGACGACAAATAAATAATAAAAATAAAAAATATAATTAAAATTTTTAAAAAAAAATATAATAATGATAATAATAATAATAATATAATAATAATATAATATAATAATATATTAATATATAATAATAATAACAACACAACAATGATGATGAGACGACGACGACAACGAGCGCTGCTGCAGCGCGCTTGTGCTGCTGTGCTTGATGATGATGATGATGATGATGGATGTGTTGTGTGTGCTGCTGCTGCGCTGCTGCTGCTGCTGCTGCTGCTGCTGCTGCTGCTGCTGCTGCTGCTGCTGATGATGATGATGATGATGATGATGATGATGATGATGATGGTAGCACATGCAAACACCCGAGCCAAAAATGTCTGTCAACTTAAAAGTATTCTCTTTAGATATAAAAAGCACGCACAAAAGAGACGAATGGTTAAATCGAGCGTCGAACCTGTAATCTAACGATGACTGAAGCCATACCATTTTTATTTATTTATTTATTCATTCTTTTATATCGAGGACAATGGAATAAGCACTTATGTGCTTTTTTACATCCAGTCCCCGTGTGTATGCGGTTTTGTAAATTCTGCCATCTGTTCCCACCGGCTCACAATGGCCTGCTCTTACGAAAAGCGAAACAGGATTTAACGTGTGCACAAGATGTTCTGCGTGCGTTCGCACACGGGCCTCGGTTTATAGTCTCATCCGAAGGACTTTTTGGGGGAGAGTGGTGTCTATACTGATGTTAACTCCAGGGGAAAATATTCCCCTTGAACGGGAATCGAACCCGGGTCGTCAGATTGCGAGCGCAATGTTCTAACCACTAGGCTATCCCATCAATTCTTTGCTGCCATGTCTACTGGAAAACGATCTTCTTCTAGAATTAATTAACTCTGGTATGCTCTGACTCTGCTTCTGTTGAAAGTATTATATTGTATTGTATTGTACTGTATTGTACGGTACTGTATTGTATTGTATTGTATTCCACTTTTCAGTCACGGCAGATTTCTCTGCGTGAATTCGGGCTGCTCTTCCCGTGGAGAGCGCGTCGCCACAAGTACAGCGCCACTCATTGATTTTTTTTCTTGTTCTGTCTGCGCTTGTCTTTCCCTATAAGGATTACTTTTTTCTATGTGAATTTTTGCCAAGGGACAACTCCCTTGTTGCCGTGGGTTCTTTTACTTGTACTGAATATTTATGTGCAACACACAGGACTTCGGTTTATCGTCTCATCCAAAAGACTAGCACCCAGACCACCACTCACGGTCTAGTGGATAGGAGGGGGGAGGAGTTTCTGGCTCACACGAGGATCGAACCACCACACACTTCGAACCCGGACTATTCGCTTTCTAGATAGGTACGTTACCTCTAAGACGACCACCGATTCACTAAGTCCTCCGGATAACACTATAAAGCAACATCCTGTGTGCGATCACTTGTAAGAACATTTCGCCTACAGGATAAAAACCCCGTTCATTTTTTTTTCGTAGAAGAATGGACAAGCTATGATGACTTAGGACATGGATGACACGTACATACCTAGCATGCATCTCTACCTGGAAAGGGATAGGCTCCGCCAGGTTCAACTTGTCCGAAATTCATTGCCAGAAAATGTCAGGGCAGTGCCCGAGTGACTTCTCAAAGAATTAAACAGGTCGGGGCAGTGCCCCAGTGAGTTCTCAAGGAGTTAAAAATGTCAGGGCATATATTATGATAGTAAGGTAGAGTACAACTCTGTCAAGTAGTCTCAAAGCATATGCACAGCAGCATAATTACGTCATCCTCATTGTCATTGATCATCATGCAATATAAAAAAAAGTTGCCTCTGATTCGGTGGTCCCAGTTACTCTGGTCTCATGGTGACCTCAGATTCAGTTTGCCCATACACTTCTGTGCCTGTGGTGAGTTTGTGTCAGGGCCTTTGGGGTTGGAGGTTCGCGGGGGACGGTCGTTGGAGGGACGTTGTGGTGGTTGCCACTTCGGGTGGGCAACTCACTCAGTCTGGCTCCGCGACTGAGCTTATACTGTCGCTAGTAGGGGGCTTAGTAGGTGGTGTCTTGCGTATGTTAGCTCAGAACAGGCACTACTGAACACCACAAAAGTGACCCAGCAGCAGTGCAGGGCCCCTCTGGCTGGTGGCCCCACGGCGGCCTGATAGTGATGGGTTCCCTGTGGAACTCCGACTCTGAGGATGAGACATAACAAATCTGGGTATGACTGTGGCGGGGAGATTGGAATGAGCAGCGTGGGAACAGCAGGGCGGGGGACGTCACAGAAGATGAGGCAGCAAAAAAAAGTCAGGGCAGTGCCTGAGTGACTTCTCAAGGAGTTAAAATGTCATGGCAGAGCCTGAGTGACTTAAGGAGTTAAAATATCATGGCAGAGCCTGAGTAACATCTCAAGGAGTTAAAATATCATGGCAGAGCCTGAGTGACTTCTCGAGGAGTTAAAATATCATGGCAGAGCCTGAGTAACATCTCAAGGAGTTAAAATATCATGGCAGGGCCTGAGTGACTTCTCGAGGAGTTAAAATATCATGGCAGAGCCTGAGTAACATCTCAAGGAGTTAAAATGTCATGGCAGGGCCTGAGTGACTTCTCGAGGAGTTAAAATGTCATGGCAGAGCCTGAGTAACATCTCAAGGAGTTAAAATATCATGGCAGAGCCTGAGTAACATCTCAAGGAGTTAAAATATCATGGCAGAGCCTGAGTGACTTCTCGAGGAGTTAAAAATGTCAGGGCAGATCCCAAGTGACTTCTCATAGAATTAAAAAATGTCAGGGCATTGCCCAAATGCCTTCTCAAGGAGTTTAAAAAGATCAGGGCAGTGCCCAAGTGACTTCTCAAGGAGTTAAAAAGATCAGGGCATTGCCCAAATACCTTCTCAGGGAGTTAAAATGTCAGGGCAGTGCCTGAGTGACTTCTCAGGGAGTTAAAATGTCATGACAGTGCCTGGGTGACTTCTCAAGGAGTTAAAAATGTCAGGGCAGTACCCGAGTGACTTCTCAAGGAGTTAAAAATGTCAGGGCTGTGCTCAAGTAACTTCTCAAAGAATTAAACAGGTCGGGGCAGTGCCTAAGTAAGTTCTCAAGGAGTTAAAATGTCATGGCAGTGCCTGACTGACTTCTCGAGGAATTAAAAATATCATGGCAGATCCCAGATGACTTCTCAAGGAGTTTAAAATGTTATGGCAATGTCTAAGTGACTTCTCAATGAGTTTAAAATGTAAGGATAGTGCCAGAGTGATTTCTCAAAGAATTAAACAAGTCGAGGCAAAGCCTGAGTGACTTCTCAAGGAGTTAAAAAAGTCAGGGCAATGCCCAAGTGACTTCTCAAGGAGTTGATGAAGGAAGAAGTCAAATGAAGTCAGTCTTTTGGATCGCAGGAGACTATAAACCCAGGCACCCTATACGAACGCGCGAAGGACATCTTGTTCACACCTCTAAAAAAAAACACCTGTGTTTTGCCTTGCGGAAGAGTAGGGCATTATTGTGTGCTGGTAGGAAATGGATGACAAAATGTTGAGGGGAAAAATATATACCAAAAAAGTGCATGCACAGTGGTGTCGCGTTTTGACATTGTCCCCGAAGTGTTACGGGGGAAAAAAACGACCAAAAATGCATGCTCAGGGGTGTCGTGTTTAGACATCATCCCCGAAGTCAGAATGCGGCTACCTTAATGATGGGGTAGGGGTGGGGGTGGGGGGTGGGGTAGAACGGTTGTATAAACAAAATCTTACTATTGGTGGAATCTTGGAGCTGTTGCCGAGAAACGAAAAATAAATGATTTGGGGATAGAATAAGTTAAATCTACATTTGTTGCAAGCCTGTCCTTTAAAGCAGTGCTTGCTTTATTTCTTCCTTTGCTATTTCACTTGTAACCTCTGAAACCTCCCTTCCCCTCCCCCTCCCTCCCCCGCCACTTTCTCCCCCTCCCCCTCCCCACTCCCCTCTTTTCCCCAGCTTAAATTATTCAGATTTCTCTCTAAGGACATGCTTGACATCCAATCCAC
>CM054135.1:24987191-24992191 GCA_028751875.1 Rapana venosa
TGTGCTTTTTTCATCCAGTTCCCGTGTGTATGCAGTTTTGTCAATTTTGTCATCCGCTCCTACCGGCACACAATGGCGTACTCTTCCGAAAAGCGGAACGGGTTTTAACGTGTGCGCAAGATGTTCTGTGTGCGTTCGCACTCGGGGCCTCGGTTTATAGTCTCATCTGAAGGACTTTTGGGGAGAGTGGAGTCTGCACTGATGTTAACTTCAGAGGAAAAATCCTCTTGAACGAGAATCGAACCCGGATCAACAGATCAAAAAAGCATCACTGTAACCAGGCTATCCCGTCCCCGTGTGTGTGTGTGTGTGTGTGTGGTGTGTGTGTGTGTGTGTGTGTGTGTGTGTGTGTGTGTGTGTGTGTGTGTGTGTGTGTGTGTGTGTGCGTGCGTGCGCGCGCGAACGCACTGGTATGCAATAACACTTCATCCACAAATCCTCATTTTTTTACTGTAGGTCTCCATCCACTACCCCCTCCTACCTCCGCCACCCACCCCCGTCCTACCGCACCCATGCATTTCGCCATGATCAAACGTGATCTGACGGTTGCTTATCTTAACGCCCTAATCAATGTAGTGGCGTCACGGTAGCCTTAGGAATCTCCATTCCTGCACCACCTCCTGAGATCAAAGTCTCTGTCTGTGGCACTGTCTGCTCTTTATACAGACAGACAGACAGACAGACAGACAGACAGACAGATAGATAGATAGATAGATAGATAGATAGATAGATAGATAGATAGATAGATAGATAGATAGATAGATAGATAGATAGATAGATAGATAGATAGATAGGTAAGTAGGTAGGTAGGTAGGTAGGTAGGTAGGTAGGTAGATGGATGGATGGATGGATGGATGGATGGATGGATGGATGGATGGATAGATAGATAGATAGATAGATAGATAGATAGATAGATAGATAGATAGATAGATAGATAGATAGATAGATAGATAGATAGATAGATAGATAGATAGATAGATAGATAGATGTGTGTGTATGTGTGTATATGTGTATATGTGTGTGTGTGTGTGTGTGTGTGTGTGTGTGTGTGTGTGTGTGTGTGTGTGTGTGTGTGTGTGTGTGTGTGTGTGTGTGTGTGTGTGTGTGTGTGTGTTAAACATTACAATGCGGCAAGCGAAAATGACAGTAATAAGACAGAAACTATAATTATGTTAATAACCAAGCCTTCGTTAAACCGATTATCCCCAATACAATTTTTTTTTCTCCCGCTTCTGTCCACTAGTTGTATAACGATGTACCCGTGTTCACCGTGTCTCCTCTTTTTTTCATTTTATTCCCCTTTTATTCTTTTATATCGAGGATATAAGTGCTGTATTTCACATCCAGTCCCCGTGTGTATGCGGTTTTGTCAATTCTGTCATCTGTTCCCACCGGCCACAATGGCCTACTCTTACGAAAAAGCGGAACAGGATTTAACTCGTGCGCAAGTTCCTCAGCTTTCTTTTTACAATGACTATCCCAGCTTTGATCACCAGAGTGATATTCTACTTCACTGAACGGTTACTTCATTACTTACTTAGGCCCATCACTCTCCCTGGAGCATAGGCCGCTGACAACAGTCCGCCAGAGTCCTCTGTCCTGGGCTATTCTCTCCAGCTGTCTCCAGGTATATCCCATCTTCCTGGTTTCTGCCTCAAGGTCACGTCGCCAGGTGTTTCTTGGCCTTCCTCTTTTTCGTTTTCCCTGGGGGTTCCATGATAGTGCCTGCCTTGTGATGTTGCTGGCTGGCTTTCTCAGGGTGTGCCCGATCCATCCCCATCTCCTGCGCCGGCTTTCATTCTCGGCGGGCAGCTGGCTGGTACGTTGCCACAGGTCTGCGTTGTCAGTGAGTATTTAGTGCACACTGTGCATTACTCCAGCTGCGGTGACAAGTTCTTCAGCTTCGTTACATTCAGCAACACTCCCCTCCCCCCCACCCGCCCCCTTCCCTTCCCCCGATGGTATGCTGGGGATGCCTGTGGTCTGTCAGTAGTAAAGAGCACCCCCCTCCCCCCCCCCCCCCCCCCCCCCCCGCATCTTCTGGAAAATGTTGCGGAAAGACTGCAGACGACGAAGTCGAAATGTCTTTGGTGGTGGTGGTGGTGGTGGTGGTGGTGGTGGTGGTGGTGGTGGTGGTGGACGAATTCCACATGGTGGTGGTGGTGGTGGTAGTGGTGGTGGTGATGGTGGTGGTGGTGGTGGTGGTGGTGGTAGCGGCGGCGGCGGCGGCGGCGGCTGCTGCTGCTGCTGCTGCTGCTGCTGTTGTTGTTGCTGCTGCTGTTGTTGTTTTGTTGTTGTCGTTGTTGCTGTTATAGAGGTTTTCCAAGAAGAACTGCTTTTTTGTTTTCATGTATTCTTCTTTAACGTGCGCTGAATGCGTTTTGAACACGAGACCCAAAAGGCTAGCACTAACACCAAACACTACTCAAGGTCTAATGTATGGAGGAAGAGTTCGAGCTAAATTTAATACAGACGAAATCGAAGCTACATAATTCACGTTTGAGACGGTTGCATTTCCTCTAGACCATTAGTCCAACTTCGTCAGCACCTGGGCTTTATCCCAGTTCTTGATTAAACCATTGACGCTGGGGGCAACAGCAAAGTGAGAGGCTGTATGATCAGTGGCTTTCCCACTCATGGAATTCCACTTTACAGCTTAGTCTTTAGTGATCGACTATGACTCTATGACTAGGAGGCTTGACTTGCACAGTCCTTAATGTGCTGCCGCCCTGGGGGCTAGTTGGCCTTTGGAGAACATCTCCAACGCTGACTGTCCTTAAGCCCACTTGGCCGAGAGAGTGGGGATGTGCTGTGGGCAAGGCATCTCCACTATAATCAAATTTCTGCCCAGTTTCCGAAACAGCAGCTGCCTCCTCTGCTGTTTTGGAGGTCATCGTCGAACACGACGGACTAACACACAAAACGTCCAACTTCGACATCAAGTCAGGTCAAGTCAAGTCAAGTCAAAAATACTAAAATCATCCTATGAAGGGCATTTACAACACTGAAAGGCTCATAGTGATTGTGTAGTCATCAAAATAATCTGGAAGAAGAAAAAAACAGGAAGAGTCAAGTCAAGTCAAGTCAAGTCAAAAATTTTTTTCTAGATGGTACATTGAATAAGCAATGCATTTGCTTTTTTTCATCAAGCCATCTATCTAAGAACAAATTTCGTAATGATCATACTAAGACATTACATTATTGCATCATTTACCATTAAATTAAACCAGTAAAAAAAAAAAAGAGGAAAAAATCGATAAGGAAATACATTGAAAATACAAATTACCACATATACATATACACGCACACACATACTCATGCACACCTGAGCGCGTGCGCGCTTCGCATCCACAACACATTTAAATAAAAATGTTTTAAGAATTAAAAAAAGAAAATCATAAAACGTCAGGACAAACAAATTACTTCACTTACTGTTTCATCCATTTTTTCACGTTTATACTTTAGATAATAAAAAAGGTACAGGGATAAAACGTTAGAAAATACTAGGCATTCGTCATTACTGATAATATTACCTTCAATGACCTCCCTCCTCTCCTCCTCCACCAAGCAAACGTGTGCTTTTTATGCGCTCATACTTTTCAAATAGCGCTTTTTTTAAAATGACATATTCACACAATAACTATCAAAGCAAGAGAAGTCAAATAAGATTACAATAATGATTATTATAATAGAGATACAATTATAACAACAATCACCCATCACCATGAGACAACAATATAACAAATGATCCTCATCACCATGAGACAACAACATAACGATGATAACAGAAAAGCATTGGAAAGGATGGGGGTGGGGGAGGAGTATCAAGGGGGAAGGGGAAATACACCTTCGATCAAATAGAGAAATAATAATTTTTTTAAAAACCAATTATTCAAACAAGTAGAACCCCTATACAATACAGAATTCAAAAGCCCATAATCAACTGGACTATCAAACTAAAACAATATCAAACTAAAACAGTATCGCTTATAATAGTACTAATAATCTCATCTCTAACTGCAATAAAAACAACATCCACGATAAATCTATTGAATTAGACAAGACAAAGGGCATGAGGAGAGGAGAGGAGAGGAGAGGAGAGGAGAGGAGAGGAGAGAGAGAGAGAGAGAGAGAGAGAGAGAGGAGAGAGAGAGAGAGAGAGAGAGAGAGAAGAGAGAGAGAAGAGAGAGAGAGAGAGAGAGAGAGAGAGGAGAGAGAGAGAGAGAGAGAGAGAGAGAGAGAGAGAAGGACACCCCTATCAAGCTATCAGGTCTACCATAAAAAGATTTTAAAAAATTTCCTCCTTTCCACTTGTTTCAACATTGCAGATTATTTACTAGCTTGCATAGATTCTCTTACTTCTTTGCATAATTAGTGTGCCTCTTTCCTGCCTCCCCCTCCCTCCACACATATACAGTGTGTGACTGTAGAATTTCTAGTCACAGTAAGATATACTTGATTTTTTGTTGTTGTAGGGAATACCATTTGTGCTGGTAAATGTAAGTATGGTTGATTTTGCCGTATTAATCATGGTTGATTTGCCTTATTAGTCAATTCCTAGGCATTCATGCATTAAATGGCTTTTTAGCTGTGTCTTGAACTGATTTTTGTTTTTAATACATTTTAAGCGTTTTGGGAGCTTGTTCCATAAGTCACTACCTGAGTACAAGAAGCTTGTTTTGTAAAGATTATTTCTTGGTCTCGGAAATGTTAGTAGATGATTATGTCTGTGTTCATTGATTTTGAAGCTATTGGTGATCTTTGGAGGGGCATTTCCATTGACAACTTTCTGGACAAATAGAGGTTTATTTAGATAAAGTCTGTTTTTGGTTTAAATAGTTTTTATTCAGAAATGAGTATAAGCATTGAAAACAAACAGCATTTTGGAATCATAGCAACAACAAGCTTGTAGCTTATGGTGTGCTCAATTAAACAATGAAGATTAACATGAACATAACGGCTGCTGAGCTGAAAAATGTAAACCAACAACAACAAACATT
>CM054135.1:24997191-25007191 GCA_028751875.1 Rapana venosa
AGACATACACACACACACACACACCACACACACATTCCCCAAAACAAAAACCACATGGCTAGAATCAAAATAGTCCTAACCTCACAATACATACATAAATACATACATATATACGTGCATACAGACAGACAGACATAGGCTTACCTACATACATACATACATACATACATACATACATACATACATACATACATACGTACATACATATATACATACTTACATACATATATACATACATACATATATACATACTTACATACATATATACATACATACATACTGACAGACAGACAGGCAGGCAGACAGACAGACAGACATAGGCCTACCCACCTACATACATACATACATACATACAAACTTACTTAAATACTTACATACGTACATACACACACACACACACAAACACACACACACACACACAAACACACACACACAAACACACACACACACACGCACACAAACACACACACAGACACACACACAAACACACACACACACACACACACACACACACACACACACACACATACACACTTACACACACACCGACCGAAATCAACGGACTTCATTCCATTAGCACGCTCAGTAAATGGTACGGTCAGTGTAGACCTTCTGGTCAGCTTGGTCAGAGTCTGGAAGCATCAGAGGACCCATACGTTTTAATCACTGACCAATTACCCTGCCTGCCCTTTTTACCCTGCAGGTAGTGAGTGAGTGGTCAGGTCACTACGGCCATCGTCCATCACCACTGACCAGTGCAACAACTATCCATGCAAGATTTGGGTTTTTTTCTACGTTTTTTTTGTTTTGTTTTGGGGTATGGAGGAGGGCAGGGGAAGGGGGGAGGTGGAGGTGGGGTGGAGTGGGGAAGGGGGAGGGGGGTGTGGGGGGGGGGTATGTGTGTGAGTGGCGTTCGTGCGTGTGTGGGTGTGAGAGTGTGTGTGTGTGTGTGTGTTTGTGTGTGTGTGTTGTGTGTGTGTGTATGTGTGTGAGAGAGAGAGTATGTGTGTGTAAGTGTGCGAGTGTGTGAGTGTGTGTGTGCGTGTGTGTGTGTGTGTGTGTGTGGCGTGTGTGTGTGTGTGTGTGTGTGTGTGTGTGTGTGTGTGTGTGTGTGTGTGTGTGTGTGTGTGTGTGTGGGGGAATGTAGGTGTACTTGCACGTGCAGGTGTGTTTTTATTGAAGCTGGATTTGTTTGTTGTTGTTGCTTTGGGGGGAGTTCTTTGGTGGGGGTTGTTTACTTGTTGTTTCTTTCTTTTTTTCTTTTTCTGTAACCTGTTTTCTTTTTTCAAACCATTTTTAGTCAAGCCCATCACTTGTCCATTGTTATATGTTATAATAGTACTGTTTTTATATTGACAAAAAAGCAATTAAAAAATCTTAAAATGGAGAAAAAGGGAAAATGAAAAAAATTGGTTTTTTAAGTTCTTTCTTTTCATCTTTCTTTCTTTCTTTCTTTCTTTTTTCTTTTTTCTTTTCTTTCTTTCTCGCTTTCTTTTTTTCTTTTCTTTCTTGTTTTCTTTTCTTTTCTTTCTTTCTTTCTTTTTTTTTTTTCTTTCTTTCTTTTTTCTTTCTTTCTATGTATTTCTTTCTTTTTTCTTTCTTTCTTATCTTTCTTTTCTTTCCTTTCTTTCTTACTTTCTTTTCTTCTTTCTTTCTCTTTTTCTTTCTTTTTTTCCTTCAAGCTTTCTTTCTTTTTTTTCTTTCCTTCGTTCTTTCTTTACTTTCTTTAGGCTTGATGTTGAATCGTCTTCTTTGAATCTTTTTTCTCTGCCTCTACGTCTTGATCATGAACCTTTCGATTGATTATAACCTGGCTGAACGTGCCACTGCTCTTCAGATTGTGTAGAATGATGTGTATGACGACAAGGGGAACAGTTTGAATAAACTTAAACCATCCAAGTATAAAGGGGTTCTTCCCCTACATTCATGCTCACACACACACATGCACATATGCACACGTCATATACATATACATACACATGCGCACACACACATACATACACACACATGCACGCACATGCACACGCATGCACGCATGTTCATACACATGCACACACACACACACACAAACGCGCGCGCGCAAAGAGAGAGAGACAGACAGACAAACACACAGACACACAGCAAATCAGAGACAGAGTGCCAAGAATACAGAGACAGCAACAGATAAACAGATAGACAGACACACACAGACAGACATACAGACAGACCAACAGACAGACACACAGACAGACACACACAGAGACACACAGACAGACCAACAGACAGACAAATCAGGCTGATCGGAGAGGAAAGAGGGGAAAACAGTCAAGTACATAAAAAAACCAACTGGGTCTAATATCACGCAGACTCTGGAAGTCAAGCAGTACATTGTTTCCCTTCGTGGCCAGCATCCATCACTCTTGACTTACTTGACTTATGCCTCTTGGTTTCTTGGGGAACATAGGGCTGCAACAACACCCCTCCAACGAACTCGGTTTTGGGGAGATCTTCTTCAGCTCGGCCCATGTCGTTCCGGCTGCCTTCGTTTCTTCGTCAACACTTCTGCGCCAGGTCTGTTTTGGTCGACCAACTTTCCGCTTCCCTTTTGGATTCCAGTCAAGGGCCTGCCTGGTGACACTTGACGCAGGCTTGCGAAGTGTATGGTCGATCCATCCCCACTTTTCCTTTGTTTAATGATGGACTCGATTGGGGTTTGTCTGGTCCTGTCCCACAGTTCTTTGTTGGATATGACTTCCGGCCACCTGATGTTGAGGATGTTCCTGAGGCATTTGTTGGTAAAAGACTGGAGTTGGTGGGTGTTGGTTTTTGTTACCCGCCAGGTTTCTGAGCCATAAAGTAGGACCGATTTGACATTGGTGGTGTTGATCCGAATCTTGTTTTGAAATGAGAGGGCTGTTGACCTCCAAATTGGCCGAAGGGTGTTGAAGGCGTGACGGGCTTTGTTGATTCGGCACTTGATGTCTTCATCTGTTCCCCCATCTTTACTGACGACACTGCCCAGATCCATCACTCGCTAGCCTGATTACTACCCGCACCAAGGCATCAGCGGAGTGTAGCCACTGAATGGATAGCCACAGGCTGGCCACAGTTTGCAGCGAAAAGCTCGGTTTACAGTCTCATCCGAAGGACTTTTTGGAGGAGTAGAGTTGGTACTGTGGTTAAAAAGAGGGTGGATCGGTGGTCTAGAGGTAACGCGCCTGCCTGTCTAGAAAGCGAAAAGCTCGGGATCGGAAGTGTGCGGTGGTTCGAATCCCGTTTAGGGCCCGGAACTTTTTCCCCCATCCATTAGACCATGAGTGGTGGTCTGGGCGCTAGACTTTCGGTTGAGACGATAAACCGAGGTCCCGTGTGTTACACATTATTATTCAGCGCACGTAAAAGAACCCACGGCAACAAGAGAGCTATCCTAGGCAAAATTCTTAGAAAAAAACCACTCAGATAGGGAAACAAAAATTAATATAGTTGCAGACAAAAATAACAGGGTGGCGCTGCTCTTGTGGCGACGCGCTCTCCCCGGGGAGAGCAGCCCAAATTTCATGCAGAGAAATCTTGTGACTTAAAGTGGTATAAATAAATAAAATTTACATAAAATAAATAAGTCCAGGAAAGACAATTCCCTTGAACCAGTAGCGGTTTGAACCCAGGTTATCAGATCACGAGCGCAAGGCTTTAACCTCAAGGCTTTCTCGCCCACTGAATGTCCTTCGGATGAAAATAATAAAACGAGGTACCGTGTGTTGAAGGCACTCAAAACATCTTGCTCACACGTTCAAACCTTCGGATGAGACTATAAACCGAGGCCCCGTGTGCGAACGCACGCAGAATATCTTGCGCGCACGTTAAATCCTGTTTCGCTCTTCGAAAGAGTAGGCCATTGTGTGCCGGTGGAAACAGATGGCAAAGTTTACAAAACCGCATTCACACGGGGACTGGATGTACAAATGCACATGAGTGCTTATTTCATTATCCTCGATATAAAAGAATAAATAAATAAAGAAAGAAAGAAACCTGTCCTGCCTTTCAGAAGAGTATCTATTTATTTATTCTTTTATATCGAGGATAATGGAATAAGCACTCATGTGCTTTTTTTATATCCAGTCCCCGTGTGTATGCGGTTTTGTAAATTTTGTCATCCGTTCCAAAGGACACACAATGGCCTACTCTTCCGAAAAGCGGAACAGGATTTAACGTGTGCGCAAGATGTTCTGCGTGCGTAGTAGGCTAGGCTATTGTGTGTTGGTACGAACGGATAAAAAAAAATGTACAAAGCCGCATGCATACTGGGGACTGGATGTAAAAGAGCACATGAGTGTTTATTCCATTATCCTCGATTTTAAAAAAAATGTCATCTGAGTGCTTTGATTTGTTGCTTTACAAGATTCAGCGCTATATAAATTCCATACATTATTATTATTATTATTATTAGATGAGTGCTTATATTTTATTATCCTCAAAATAAAAGGACGAATGAATGAATCAATGAAACAAATAAATGTTCTATTAAGCGCAAAGGAATCCTCTTGCTTACCATCATCAGAAACAGTTTCGTGTGTAGCTGCTCAAGGTGAGAGTGTGTTCTTTCATTCTCTCTACAGTAATCACCAACAATCACAACGACAGTTAAAACGTTGACAAAGGGACACTAAAGCCGAGTGGTTAAAACCCCCGCCCTCACCTCACCTATCCTATAGTCCCTTGGACTGTGTGGGCACTAATGAAGATTTTTGCAACCAGCTTCCTCCACTCCCCAGCAGTCATCTGCTTTCCGTAGCAAATCGTTCCACTCAAGGCCAGTCAGTCCACTCTCTGATGTTGTCTTCCCATCGTTTTCTCTGTCTGCCTCTTCTTCGTCTCCCTCCTTGTACCGTTCCCTGTAGAACAGTCTTGGCCAGTCCAGATGTTCGTGTGACTTGCTCCTACCACTTCAATCCCAGGAGTCCATGAAGTCGTGGGTTCGAATCTCGGCGTTGGCGAATGATGAATCAAGAGTGAGGAATTTTTTTTAACGATCACCCAGGTCAGTTTCAAGTGCAGACCTGCCAGAGCCCTACAAGACTTAGGGGTGAAATAGTCTCTACTTCGTGCCCAATAAACCAGTAACAGCAATAACTGAACAGCCAGTACCAGCAGCAGACGAAAGAAAGAAAAAGGAAAAGAACAAACAAGCATGAATGCTAAGATATTTATTTATTTCTTTATTCTTTTTTATCGAGGATAATGGAATAAGCACTCATGTGCTTTTCTACATCCAGTCCCTTCAGTTACCACAGTGAATAATTCCGCTCCAAATCATGCTAGGTTGTTGTTGGTGGGTTTTTATTATTTTCAATTATCTTCTGATTACCTACGCAGTAACGAAAGAACTTTCTTCATTATCTACTGCCCATAGACTTAAGTTGTGTACTCTATTTTCTTTTTTTTTCTTTTCTGGCAGTATGTTAACTGTACCACACCACCACCACCAACCCCACCGCCCACCCAAAAAAAAAAAAAGATTGCCAGATATTGGTCAAGTGGTGTGTGTGTGTGTGTGTGTGTGTGTGTGTGTGTGTGTGTGTGTGTGTGTGTGTGTGTGTGTGTGTGTGTGTGTGTGTGTGTGTGTGTGTGTGTGTGTGTGTGTGAAGTCAAGTCAAGTCAAGTCAAGTCAAGTCAATTTTTTATTTCCAGATAATACATTGAATAAGCAATGCATTTGCTTTTTTTCATCAAGCCATCTATCTAAAAACAAATTTCTTAATGATAATACTGAAATACTACATTATTGCAACCTTTACCAATAAATTAAACCAGTAACAAGTGGAAAATCGATAAGATAATACATTGGAAAATACAAATTACACATATGTACATACACACGCACACACATACTCATACACACCTGCGCGCGTGCGCGCACGCGTACACACACACTGTGTGTGTGTGTGTGTGTGTGTGTTGTGTGTGTGTGTGTGTGTGTGTGTGTGTGTGTGTGTGTGTGTGTGTGTGTGTGTGTATGTGTGTGTGTGTGTGTGTGTATGTGTGTGTGTGTGTGTGTGTGTGTGTGTATGTGTGTGTGTGTGTGTGTGTGTGTGTGTGTGTGTATGTGTGTGTGTATGTGTGTGTGTTTGTGTGTGTGTGTGTGTGTGTGTGTGTGTGTGTGTGTGTGTGTGTGTGTGTGTGTGTGTGTGTGTGTGCATGTGTGTGTGTGTGTGCGTGTGTGTGTGTGTGTGTGTGTGTGTGTGTGTGTGTGTGTGTGTGTGTGTGTGTGTGTGTGTGTGTGTGTGTGTGTGTGTGTGCTTCCGAAACCATTCTCACTAGTTTCTGGATGTGTACTTCTGCCTTTCATGTTTTCCAGTCAATGAGTGTTGGCTTGGTCTCTAACTGACCTCCTGGCCTGCAACCCCTGTTGGGGGGGGGGGGGGGTGGAGAGAGAGAATAGGGTGATGGGGCTGGCGGGGTGAGGGGAGGGGAGGTGGGAGGTGGGAAGGGAGGTGAGAAGGAGGTCAGTGGATGATTACGTTGTGTGTGGTCTTTTTTTATGTAGTCAGTGGTAGGTTTGATGGGACGGAGGGGGAGGGGGGGGGGGGGGGGGTCAGGGGGAAGGTCCGTGTTTTGTTTTATGGTTGTTGTTGTTGTTGTTGTTATAGGTAGTCTGTGTGGGTTGTTTTTGGGGTTGGGGGTTTTTTTGTCTTTGTATTTTTCTGTTTATTTCTGTGTACTGATTTCTGACGTTACAAGGGGTTTTTTTTTGTTTTTGTTTTGTTTTTCTTTCTTTCTTTTCTTTTGTTTCTTTTATGTTTGTTTCTTTCTTTTAACTTTCTTTATTTTCCATTCTTACGTTTTACTTTCTTTCTGTCTCTCTTACTTACTTACTTTCCTTATTTTACTTACTTACTGAACTTTACTTCACTTATTTAACTCTACTTACTTATCTTACTTATCTTACTTACTTGCTTACTTACTTACTTGCTTGCTTACTTACTAACTTAACTTCATTTACTTTACTACTTAACTTTACTTTAGTTTACTTTACTACTTTTACTTATTTACTTACTTGCTTGCTTATTTATTTACTTACTTAGATACTGACCTAATTACTTACTCACTTACGGTCTTTGTTGTCGTTGTGGTTTTTGTTTGTTGGATGTTTGTGGGGTTTTTTTGGGGGGTGGGTGGGGGAGATTCTTGGGGTCTTTTTTGCTTTCTTTTTTCTGTTGCCCCTTTCTTGCCTTGTGTAGGGGAACATCCCTTGAGAACGTTTTCTGTCGTCGTAGGGGATGTCGTTCTTTTTTTTTTTTCCATTCCTATCTTTTCACATTTATTTCTTTTTTTCTTTTTATTTCTTTCTGTTTTGTTTCTTTCATCTATTCATTCTTTCTCTTCTGTTCTTTTCTCTCTTTTTTTTCTTTTTTTTCTCTTTTGTTTCCTTCTTTCCTTCTGTGCTTCTGTTGTTTTTTTCTTCTTTTAATTTTTTTAAAAAATAAATTTAGATAACTTTTACTTTTTCTTTTCTTAATTTTTCTTTACTAGTTCTTTTTTAGATACTTCTTTTTTTTTAAATCTGAGCATGGGTTGGGGAATATTGTGGTTTTAATTTTCTAATTTTGCTAGACAGACTGACAGAGACAAAGAGACACAGAGAGAGAGTGAGAGACAGATAGAGAGAGAGAGACAGAGACAGACAGAGAGAGGGAGTGTGTGAGAGAAAAACAGACAGACAGAGACAAAGACAGACAGAAACAGGGAGACAGAGAGAGAGAGAGAGGCAGACAGAGAAAAAAAAAGCCGACTTCTTTTATTCTAAATATGTATTGGGAGGATGGGTATGGGTGGGCACTTAAATTTCTCTTCTCTCCATTTTTTTGTTTTTACCCTAAACTGCGTGCTATTCTTTTCAGATGGGGACTACGCAACGAGCGAAAAAGTCAGCATAGCCAGACGTGAAATAAATCCAAAACCTGCCCCCCACCCCCACCCCCACCACCCCAAAAACATAACCCAAACACAACAAAACCCCACATCTCTCATCTCCTCTCAAAGACTTCTTTCTGTAACCTTTAGAACGTTCACAAGAGACTTCCAAGCACGATGGAGGACGGAAGCGCAGCTCCCATGGAAGCCATCTTCTCGCAGAGCTCGGCTCTGGGCTTCTACCAGAAGCGTCTCTTCCTCTGCTCCTGCTTTCTGCAAGCTCTGACAGTCTCCGCCCTCATCTACGCCTCCCACTGCCGTCCGAACGTGTCCGGCTCCATCTCACCTATAGCAGACTCCGTCGTAGCCTCCACCAACGGAGAGGCTCTTCATGCAGGATGCGAGATGCTGCAACCTCGCTTGATACCTCCAGACGGTGCATCAGGAAACGAAACGTCTTCTACGAAGTCGCCCAATTCAGCGTTAGGCTACAACGATTCTGTGGACTCCTCACAAGCCCAGCGCAGGGTTTCTAGGAGCGTCCAGTCGCTGATCACTTCGGACAGAAGTGAAAGGTATTCTGGGGGCGGTACGTCTTCATCCGTGGTAGTATCTAAGCGCGTGATGGCGGAGAAGGGTCGGAGGACTTTTCGAGCAGAGCTGGGTACGTCCGCTTCAAGAGCAGACAGAGTCCCTCGAGGGCTTTCCACAGAGATGGTGACTCGAAAACACCGACATCGTTCGTCCAAGCTTCGTCACCACGAGTTTAGAGAGAAGGTGGCTTCTAAGCGGATTTCTGAGGATGAATCAACAACGTTGACCCCCCGCTCTCCCCAGGAGGTCGTGGTCAACGCTTACGTGGAAATAGCCCAGCCCCGAATTCGGCCTGACTCTCCGGGAGTACGCGAGCATCAGCAGGACGTCAGTGGTGACGTCAACATCTATGATTACGAGTGGAGTGATGACATCACGGAATCTGTGACGGCAACGACGGTAGTAAAACGTGGTGATCAAGGCGTTCCGGATTTCGGTGACTCAACGCGTGCGAAAGGAGGTAGAGACGAAGTTACCAGTCATGTGTCGTCACCGCAGTCAGGAGGACGTCATAGTGTTGGTGGTCATGACGTCACCACGGCCCTTTCAGACAGGCAGGGTTGCAAAGAAGAGGAGGGGGAGGAGGGGGAGGAGCAAGAGGCCTTGGGGGGACTTGGGGGTCTGATTTATCTGTCCGGGACACATCTGCAAGCCTCTGAGGTAAAGTCCGACCAATATTTATGCAATGTAGTGGTAGGAAAACGATACTGATTTCGTAACAGAAAGTTTGTGTGTGTGTGTGAATGGCGATACGAGCGGACCAGGAGAGATTTTTGACAAAACAAATGAAAACCTCGTTATGTATCTCTGTCTGTCTGTCTGTCTATCTGTATGTCTGTCTGTCTGTCTGTCTGTCTGTCTGTCTGTCTGTCTGTATGTATGTATGTATGTCTGTCTGTCTGTCTGTATGTATGTATGTATGTATGTATGTATGTATGTATGTCTTTCTGTCTATATGTGTCTGTATGTATGTATGTGTATATGTGTGTAGGTAGGTAGGTAGGTAGGTAGGTAGGTAGGTACGTACGTACGTACGTAGATAGGTAGGCATGTAGGTTTATAGGTACGTAGGCAGGTAGGCAGGTAGGCAGCTCTCTCTCTCTCTCTCTCTCTCTCTCTCTCTCTCTCTCTCTCTCTCTCTCTCTCTCTCTCTCTCTCTCTCTCTCTCTCTCTCTTATATATAGAATAAACCATTGAAAGTTTATCTTTGTTTTTCGCGCTCACGAGCAACGCACGCGCGTGCGCGCGCGCGTGTGTGGTGTGTGTGTGTGTGTGTGTTTAAATATCTGACAATCAGTGTGTGTATAGATAGATAGATAGATAGATAGATAGATAGATAGATAGATAGATAGATAGATAGATAGATAGATAGATAGATAGATAGATAGATAGATAGATAGATATACAGACAGACAGACAGACAGACAGACAGATAGACAGACAGACAGATAGACAGACAGATGCACACAAACTTCTAGGACGCAATATTCTACATAAACCTGCTGCTAAACATTAT
>CM054135.1:25017191-25029691 GCA_028751875.1 Rapana venosa
CGTCTGTCTACGTCTGTCTCTCCGTCTGTCTGACTGCCTATATCTGTCTGTCTGTCTGTCTGTCTGTCTGTCTTTCTTTCTTTCTTACTGACTGCATTGGCTTTACTCACAATAAGAGTTAAGATTTCCCGTGGGGATGCCAGGGGCCTGTCGGTATAAATAGCATCCCCGCCCTTTGCAAATTCAGGGCTAGAAATTCCCTCTTTTCTATCCCTTTCTTTCTTTCTACCTCGTTTTTTTTTCTTCCTGCAACCTTCTTCTTGTCTTTCTCTTTTTTTCTGCGGAGCCAACTGGTGCGACGTTCGTCACTGCAGTATCCCTACGACCCCGGAGGGGGTTACGGGAGCATACGAGATGAGATGAGATGAGTCCATTCTCCTGCCTTTTTTTTTCCAGAAAGACATCAAAATATAACAATCCCCCCCGCCCCCGCCGATTCAGATATAGATACGCTGGGCTTGACTGGTCAGGCGCTTAATAGCACCGCAACGCATTTTCGCTCATATGACGTACAATCTATTCTTGTCTGAGCGTTCAAAGACGAACTGGACCAAAATACTCTATAAGCCAACAAAGAAGCACCCGACTGTAAGAGAGAAGGAGACAAACAAACAACAACTAACAACAACAGCATCTAGCCCTAATCTAAGAGTACTCTAACCGAAGATGAGTTTTGACAACACAAACAAAACAAATAAACAGACTGTATCTTAGTTGACTCTAACAACAGAAAATAAATATTTACAACAAAAACAACAACAAAAGCGACAACCTGTGAATCGAATTTTACTTCCACCTAAAGATAGATGATCACAACAACAGCCATACCACCACCAACAACAGCAAAATAACAAATAAACAACAACTGAAATCAAATATTTACAACACCAACAAAAACAAAACAACCCCAAAGAGGAAACAAAGCAACAAACAACAACAAACTATATAAATTTTTTAAAGTTCTTAAGTCCCAAGTGCCTGAAACTGATGACAAAATATTCACATCAGCAACACAACAACCAAACAATTTTTTTTAAATCCACCGACAAAAACTCACACAAAGAAAACATAAACAACAACAAAACAACAAAAAAAAAAACAAAAGAAAACCAAAAAAAAAATCCAGCCCAACCCACCATTCTTAGTCCCTAGTGACTCTTCACAGAAAATGATTTTTTCTCGCTTCAAAACCATGGCCGCAATATTTCTTCTTTTGTGTTTTTTAATCGGTTGGAAAGCATTCGGCACTTAAATTAAATACGTCCTGCGACGCTTCTTTTGAAAATCTGACAGCAGTTCTGCCCTGGGGGGGGGAGGGGGGGGAGGGGAGTGAGGGGGGGGGGGGGGGGATATGGAGGGCTTTTAGCTTGGAATCAGTTGGGACGAACTGTGTGTGTGTGGTGTGTGTGTGTGTGTGTGTGTGTGTGTGTGTTGTGTGTGTGTGGTGTGTGTGTTGGTGTGTGTGGTGTGTGTGTGTGTGTGTGGTGTGTGTGTGTGGTGTGTTGTAGATGGATATTCATGTCCTTAACCAAATGTCGAATGATATTTTGTACGAGATACTGAACTTTCTGTCATGTTGTGTGGTGTGGTGTGATGTGTGTGTGTGTGTGTGTGTGGGTGTGTGTGTGGTGTGTGTGTGTGTTTGTGTTGTGTGTGTGTTTTTTCTTCCTTCTTCGTGTTTTTTTCTTTATTTCTTTCATTTCTCTTCTTTCTTTCTTTTTTCTTTCCTTTCTTGCTTCCTTCCTTCCATCCTTCTTGTTTTTCTTTCTTTCGGGAAGATGTAGTTGCTTCTTTTGCTGTACTTGTTTCTACCCTCCTATTTTCCTGTCCCTTGTTTTTATTTATTTCTTCTATTATTCCATTCATTCTTCCTATTCTTTTCTTTCCTTTTTTCTCTCTTTCATCAATCCTTTCTTTCTTTCTGAAAGACTTACATGCTTCTTTTCCTGCACTTATCTGCTTTCCTGTACAGGTTGCTTTATTCTTTTTTCATTCATTCTTTCTTTCCTTTTCTTTTCTTTTTTTCTCTCTTCCATCCATCCATCCACCCATCCATCCTTTCTTTCTTTCTTTCTGAAAGATTTAATATGATTCTTTTCCTGTACTTCTTTCTACCTTCCTACTTTCCTTTGCTGTTTGCGTTCTCAATTTCTTTCTTCTTTTTTTCTTTCTTTCCTTACCTTTCTTTTCTTTTCTTTTTTATTGCTCTTCCATCCTTCCAATTTTTTTTCTTCTTTCTGAAAAATGTGTATGATTCTTTTCCCGTATTTCTTTCTTTCTATCTTCCTACTTTCATTTGCTGTTTGCTTTATTTGCTCAGTCTTTCCTTCTTTCTGTCTTTCTTTTTTTTCTTTTCTTGTCTTTTCTTTTTTTTCCTCTCTTCCATCCATCTTTTGTTTCTTTCTAAAAGACTTATGTGCTTCTTTTTCCTGTACATTTTTTTCTACCTGCCTACGTTCCTTTGCTGTGTCGTTTTTTCATTCTTTCTTTCTGTCTTTCTTTCTTCATTTCTTTTCTCTTTCTCTCTCTTCCATCCATCAATCGTTTCTTTCTTTCTGAAATATTTATATGATTTTTTTCTGTACTTGTTTCTGCACTCCTACTTCCCTTTGCTGTTTGCATCTTTTTCCATTCTTTCTTTCTTCCTTTCTTTGTTTTCCTTCTTTCTTTCTTTCTTTCTTTCTTTCTGTCTGTCTGTCTTTCTTTCTTTCTTCCTTTCTTTTGTTTTTTTGTTCCTCCCCTTCCATCCATCCATCCAACCATCCATCCTTTCTTTCTTTCTGAAAGATGATATGTTTCTGTCCCCGTATTTCTTTCTTCCCTCTTTCCTTTGCTGTTTGCTTTATTCGTTCTTTGTTTCCTTCTGTCTTTCTTTCCTTCTTTCCTTCTTTCTTGCTTTCTTTCTTTCGCTATCTCTGTTGCAGTCTTACGTCTAGTGATTTAATGATATGGGGCTGGTTTTTGATGCCATCCTTGAGGGGGTGTTAAAATGCAAAATCCGTTGTTAGGAAACCTTGTGAGGGCCTCGGAGAGCCAGACTTAAGGCAAAATCCTCGGTTGCTGCTAGCATCCCTGAAAGAATCTCTCTCTCTCTCTCTCTCTCTCTCTCTCTCTCTCTCTCTCTCTCTCTCTCTTCTCTCTCTCTCTCTTGTTCTTTCCACGGAATGGATAACAAGCTTTACAAAAACTGCATACACG
Source organism: Rapana venosa (assembly GCA_028751875.1). Classification (NCBI taxonomy): domain Eukaryota; kingdom Metazoa; phylum Mollusca; class Gastropoda; order Neogastropoda; family Muricidae; genus Rapana; species Rapana venosa. The sequence continues at coordinate 25,020,390 of CM054135.1, forward strand.
CGGGGACTAGATGAAAAAAGCACATGAGCGCTTATTTCCATTATCTCGAAATAAAAGAATAAAATAAATTTAAAAAAATTTTTTTTTTAATAAAATCTCTCTCTCTCTCTTCTCTCTCTCTTCTTCTCTCTCGTTCTCTCTGGTCTCTCTTCTCTCTCTCTCTCTCTCTCTTCTCTCTCCTCTCTCTCTCTCTCTCTGTTCTTCTTCTTTCTTCTTCTTCTCTGTGTGCGTGTGTGTCTGGTGTGTGTGTTGTGTGTGTGTGTGTGTGGTGTGTGTGTGTGGTGTGTGTGTGTGTGTGTGTGTGTGTGTGTGTCTGTGTGTGTCTATGTGTGTGTCTGTGTGTATGGGTGTTGATGGGGGGGAGGGAGGGATGTGGATGGGTGTTAGACGTGTGTATGTTGGGTATGTGTGAGAGAGAGAGAGAGAGAGAGAGAGAGAGAGAGAGAGAGAGAGAGAGAGAGAGAGAAGAGAGAGAAGAGAAGAGAGAGACTTTCTGTCCGTTTGTGTGTAAGTCTTTCTGCTGTGTGTGATTTCTCTCTTCTCTCTCTCTCTCTCTCTTCTCTCTCTCTCTCTCTCTCTCTCTCTCTCTCTCTCTCTCTCCTCCTCTCTCTCTCTCTCTCTCTCTTGCACACACCACACATACACACACGCGCGCACTCACACACACACAATTCCTTCAAAAGATGAGGTGCGCGTGCTGCGTGCGTGCGTGCGTGTTGTGTGCGTGGTGTATGTATGTGTGTGTGTTTGTGTGTGTGTGGTTTATGTGTGTGTGTGTGGTTGTGTGTGTGTGTGTGTGTGTGTATGTGTGTGTGTGTGTGTGTGTGTGTGTGTGTGTGTGTGTGTGTGTGTGTGTGTGTGTGTGTGTGTGTGTGTGTGTGTGTGTGTGTGTGTGTGTGTGGACTGATAGATGAATGAATGAATGAATGAATGAATTGCTCGAGAAAGTGACAGGGTGAATGGAATTTATTTTTGTTAGTTGTGGGCGTTGTGGTAGTTGTTGTAGTTGATGATGATGATGATGATGATGATGATGATGATGATGATGATGATGATGATGATGATGATGATGATGTTGTTGTTGTTGTTGTTGCTGTTTTTGTTGTTATTGTTATTGTCGTCTTCAGACTGGCTTGGAGCGGGGATTAAGAAACAAAGCACCACTCACACAGGCCGACAATCGTTTGTCATTAGGCCCATTTCATGGCTCTTTTCTCTCACCCAAAAGGATTACAGTTTGGCAGTTATTTATTCTCTCTTTTTATCTTTATATTTAGCGGGGTGTGTGGTGGTGGTGGTGGTGGTGGGGTGTGGTGGTGGTGGTGTGTGCATTCTTTTTTTTACTTCCTGAAAGTTACAGAGAGAACGAAAGAGGATAACTCCCTCATTGTGTTTTTATTTATTTTTTATTTACTTATTCTTTATTTTCTTGATAATGAAATAAGCGTTCATGTGCTTTTTTATCATCCAGCCCCCAGTGTGTATGCAGTTTTGTCAATTTTGTCATCCGTTTCCACCAGCACACAATGGCCTACTCCTCCGAAAAGCGGAACGATGTGCGCAAGATGTTCTGCGTGCGCTCGCACACGGGACCTCGGTTTATACACTCATCCGAAGGACTTTTGGGGAGATTGGAGTCGGCACTGACGTTAACTCCAGAGGAAAAATCCTCTTGTACGAGATTCGAACCCGGGTCAGTAGATCATGAATACATCACTCTAACCACCAGGATATCCCGTCCCATTTTAAGAGAAGAAGTACAGTTTACAATTCAGCTCACTAAAAAATGGGAAGACTGCTGCTTCAACAACAAGGGGACGGGATAGCCTAGTGGTTAGAACATTGCGCTCGCAATCTGACGACCCCGGTGCGATTCCCGTTCAAGGGGATATTTTCCCCTGGAGTTAACATCGGTGCCGACTCCATTCTCCCCAAAAGTCCTTCGGATGAGACTATAAACAGAGGCCCCGTATGCAAACGCACGCAGAACATCTTGCGCACACGTAAATCCTGTTCCGCTTTTCGTCAGAGTAGGCCATTGTGTGCCGGTGGGAACAGATGACAAAATTTACAAAACCACATACACACGGGGACTGGATGTAAAAAAGCACATACGTGCTTATCCCTTTATCCTCGATATAAAAGAATAAAATAAAAATTTTTAAAGCATTCCCAGCAGTATTTTGTCAAGAATGGAGGTGACCCAGTTGATTGGTCTACTAACACACCTCTGCAACAGAATCTGAGATACAACAATAACTAATAATTATACAAACAACATGGACTATAGTCGCCTGACGTCACACCCTCCAAGTTAAATAATCTCCAGCTCCGTCAGAACTAAGAAATAATCAGCCACCCTGGTAAAAAAAATAGTGCTGAAGATTATTTTAGTTGATAATAGTATACGATAATATTATTTGTTACCGTTATTAGATCTTTAACATAAAAAATAGAAAAAAAACCGTGGGTGGACGAAGTAATTGCAGAAGAACAAACTGAATTTTGCAGTACAAGAAGCACCGTGGACCAGATTTTTCATCAAAGAGTAATGTGTGACAAATACATTACAGCATCAACGGAGCATCTTCTATGTCTTCGTTGACTTCAAGAAGGCATTCAACAGAGTGTTGTCATTATGCAATGAGAGCAGCTTAAAGAAGTACAGCATTAGCCAGCACCTGATTTTCACCATCCAACAGCTTTGCATCAAGGCTAGCAGTGCAGTTCCTGTTCAAATTTTCTTTCAGGAAAAGGTTCCATATTTCTGTTGGAGTAAGCCAAGGCTGCATTCTGTCACCCACTTTCTTTAACTCCAGTTTGGAACGCCTTATGTCATGATTGATGTTTTTGAAGACCATCAGGGCTCAGGCAGTATCAGAGAGAGGTGGTGGTGGTGGTGGTGGTGGTGGTGGTGGTGGTGGTGGTGGTGGTGGTGGTGGTGGTGGTGGTGGTGGTGGTGTGGTGGTGGTGGTGAAGAAGAAGAACAAGAACAAGAACAAGAACAAGAAGAAGTCAGCAAGAGAAGTCAGGTCGAAAAGTCAGTGAAAGGTAAGGTAGAATTAGGGTGTACCCATAACCTATGCGGTCGTTGAGGTCACCGATCACCGATTTCTCGGATTTCGAATCCTTTGGGGCGCCTTCGAAGCTTTGTCAACCACACCTTTCTCCAGTCCTCGCGTCTCTCAGCCGCCCTCCTGCCAACCAACAAACATTCCTGCCAACCAAAAACATTTCTGCCAACCCACAAGAACTTCTGCCAACCAACAAACGCCCCTGCCAACCAACTCCAAAGTACTCCTGCCAACCCTACAAACACTCCTGCCAACCCTACAAACACTCCTGCCAACCCTACAAACACTCCTGCCAACCAACACCCCTGCCAACCCTACAAAACACCCCTCCAACCAACCCCCTCCCAAACCCTAAAAACGCCCCTGCCAAAAACACCCCGCCACCCTACAAAAAACTCCTCCCAACCAACCCCCCTGCCAACCAATACCCCTGCCAACCCTACAGCCTCCCCAACCTACAAACCCCCCTCCCAAAACCCTCAACGCTCTCCAAACCGAAAAAATACTCCTGAAAACCTACAAAATACTCCTCCCAAACCTACAAAACACCCCTCCCAAACCCAAACACCCCTGCAACCCTACAAAACACCCCTCCCAAACCAAAAACCCCGTAAACCCTAAAAACGCCCCGCCAACCCAAAAAACCCCGCCAACCAACACCCCTTTGCCAAACCCTAAAAAAACCCATCCTCCCAAACCCAAACCCCCCCTCCCAAACCAATACCCCCCCAAACCCCTACAAACGCCCCTGCCAACCTAAAACACTCCTGCCAACCCAAAAAACCGCTCCTGCCAACCCTACAAACGCTCCCCCAACCCTACAAACCCCTGCCAACCCTACAAACCTCCTGCAACCCCTAAAAAAATCCTCCCAAACCATAAAAAAAACTCCTCCCAACTAAAAACCCCCTTGCCAAACCCAACCCCCTCCCAAAACCCAAACAAAACACCCCCCAACCAACCCCCTCCCAACCCTAAAAAAACACCCCTGCCAACCAAACCCCGCCATCCCTAAAAAACCCCCCCTCCCAAACCAACACCCCTCCAACCCTAAAAAAACACCCCTGCCCCCCCTAAAAAAACCCCCCTGCTAACCAACCCCCCTCCAACCCTACAAAAATCCCCAACCTCAAAACTTTTGTCCAACCAAAACACCCTTTAAACCCGCAAACACCCGTCAACCCCAAAAAAACTTCTCACCGTCCCAAACCCCTCAACCCAATCCTTTGGGGCGCCTTAAAGCTTGTCAATCCCCTTTTCCCAGTCCCGCGTTCTCACCCCCCTCATGTGCTCTCAGCTCCTGTCTGTCCACTCTCAAATGGGGAGCATATTATTTTAGGGGCCCCTCTCCCCCTTCGTGCTTACCTTTCCCTTATCTAAAGAGGGAGGTACCCATTCAGCGGGTAACCCTGGAACAGTCCTGAAGCCAAGGCACAAACGCCCCCATCCCTTGGTAAAACACCAATGCGCTTAACCTTAGTTTGGGGAAAAATGCGTGCCTACCCCAAGCCTCAGAAAAGTCATTAGAGAATTAAAAAAAGTCGGTTAGAGAAGTCCTCTTCCCTTTTTTTTACCCGACCCAAAAACAAAGGTAAAAAATATCACCAGATGCCAGATTTGGCCCCTGAAAAAGACTGGGTTCATATGAAAAACCCTTGACAGATGGAAAACCCCCACAAATTTTTCCCCCCTGGGGAAAAAGCTGCATTGGCTGGGCGAGCGAAGCCACACAATATGTCCTCTCTACACTTATATAAATTTTCCCCATGGACAAAAGCTTTTCAGTTTGCTTTTTTTGTAAGCTTTCTAAGTATTGCTTTGATGCTGTTTTGGTTTTGGTCTTTTTTTTTTGGGTTTTCTTGTTTTATTATTATTGTTTGCTGAGCACCCGTCATTGTCACTGTTTGGGTTTTTTCAATGGATGAAAAATGGCTGTTTTCCCCTCAATGCTGTAGCTTAGAGTTATATGGGGCTGTAACCGAATGGGGTTTAAAATTTCCCCCTCAGGGTCTTGAAGTCGTGGCTACGAATCTCGGCAGCGTCTGGTGAATTAAGGGTGGGGATTATTACGATTTTCCTGGTCAACTTTTTGAATGCAGACTTGTAAGTGCCTAAATTCGCTTCGTGTACATACGCATGCCGAAGATTGAATATGCACGTTAAAGATCCCGTCATTTATGTCAGTGTTCTGTAGGTTAAGGAAACTAAGAATATCTTGCATACACGAAATCGGAATGTAATGCGGGGTTGCCTTCATGGTGGGCAAAAACGGTCGCGTACGCAAAATCTCACCTTCGGTAAACCTCGGAGTTCTAGCTGAGGAAAGAAAAAAATGAAAGATTTATTATTAGTTGCTTTGTAATCAATAACTGTCAACGGCTTTTTTTATTATTATTATTCTTTTATATGGAGGATAATGGAATAAGCACTTATGTGCTTTTTTTTACATCCAGTCCCCGTGTGTATGCGGATTTGTGAATTCTGTCATCTCTTCCCACCGGCACACAATGGCCTACTCTTACGAAAAGCGGAACAGGATTTAACGTGTGCGCAAGATGTTCTGCGTGCGTTCGCACACGGGACCTCGGTTTATAGTCTCGCAGTGACTATTGATAAAATGAATACCAGAAAAATGAATACCAGAAAAGAGTTTAATTTTTTTCAGTATTCTCATCTATCAATCCAAGAATGACGAAAGTAGTTCAGTCGAATATAAAAGGTAAATATTATTAGGGCTGCTAACTCGCTGAAAGCTGAAAGGTGGTGGTGTTCCCATTACCTATGTGGTCGTAGGGGAGCGAGGTGTCAGAGACCTCAGCTCCTGTGGGGGCCAGCAGCATATTGAGGGCGGCGCCCATCTCCTCTCCCTGGCTTCTTTACCTTCCCTCGCCCTAAAGAGGGAAGGTACCTATTTACAGCTGGGTGAACTGGGGGCACAGTACTAGAAGCCAAGTCGCGCAAATGGTCACTTATCCGCTTGGAAACAACGCTCGATGCTGCTTAACTTTAACTTGGGGAAAGCGAGTGCTCTGACCACTGAGATATCCCGTCCCCCGAAAGTTTAAACATAAACTGAAAAAACTACTTTCAAATTAACATACTGGCATCAAAACTAACCACCAAATCATTTTCCCAAGCAATCAAGAGACTGGCCGACCCACATGGTCCACATGATAGTGAACACGATATTGTGAAGGTACATGGTTTAAATTCCATCCAAACCGTCACATTCACTTATCCTGTAGTCCTGTAGACAGTAAGAGCACCACTGAAGATTTTGCAGCCAGCTTCCTCCACTCCCCGCGATCCTCTGTTTTCCGTAGCAAATCGTTCCACTCAAGGCCAGTTCACTCTCTGGTGATGTCTTTCCTATCGTTTTTTCTGTCTGCCTTTCCTCTTCGTTCTTGTACTGTTCATTGACAACCAGTGACCAGCAAATGAAGTACGATTTTAACTGCATTTTAACAGACGGTCTATACTCAGCCTCTGTACATAGTTCGATCAATTCACAGCCGGTATGGTATGATTTAATGCCATCTGCAAACAGATAATTATTATGCGTGGGGGGCTTTATTGTTGTCAGCTTTAGTAATTGCAGCATACTGTCATAGATGTTTGTTTATGTTTAAAAGACTTTGATGTTACTTTCCTGTTTTTCTCTGCTCTTATTCTTAGGCTACATGGCTTTTCTTTTATTTTATTTTACGTAAGAGCACTACAAATCATGTGAATTTTTCCCCCGTGGGGATGCCGGGGGCCTGTCTGTAGAAATAGCATCCCCACCTTCTGGAAATTTTGTGATAGAAATTTCCTCTTTTCTATCGCTCTCTTTGTTTCTGCCTTGTTCCTTTACTTCCTGCCATCTCCTTCGTGGTTTTTTTCTGCCTTCTGGGTCCATTCTCTTTCCTTTTTATATCCAGAAAGACTTAAAAGATAACAATATTCTCTTTGGCCGAAAACCGATGCTGAGCCTGACTTGTCAGGCGCTTAATGGCAGCGTTGACCAAAGCTGTATTGTTTCTTCGCGAAAATTAAGAGTTAAATCAAATGTTCTGTTTTGAGTCTTTTCATGGAACGAAGAAAATTTTGTAGATGAGAGATGACGAGTATAGAGAGAGAAAAACAGAGAGAGAGAGAGAAGCGAGAAGAGAGAGAGAGAGAGGGGGAAATTTTATGTATTTTTATTTATTTATATATTTATTAAATTTATATCGAGGATAATGGAATAGCACTCATGTGCTTTTTTACATTCAGTCCCCATGTGATTGTAAGGTTGTATGTTATCATGTTCCCATCGGCACACAATGGCCTACTCTTCCGAAAAAGCGGAACAGGATTTAACGTATGCGCAAGATGTTTTGAGAGAGAGAGAGAGAGAGAGAGAGAGAGAGAGAGAGAGAGAGAGAGAGAGAGAGAGAGAGAGAGAGAGAGAGAGAGAATCAAAGATGAAATTGCATAAAGAGGCTTTGGGTCGGCCTAAGGAAAAAGACGAATCCAAAAAAAAAAAAACAACAAAAAAAAAGAAAGAGAGAAATATGTGTCCAGGAGAGATTTCACGATTGTATGGGGGAGACCCAAAAAACCTTCTGCATACCCTTGACTATTAAGTATTTTTTCTAAAAAACACTTCTGTGATGTTATGTGTGTGTGTGTGTGTGTGGCGCGCGCGCGCGCATATGTGTGCGTGTGAGTGAGTGAGCGAACGAGCGAGCGAGCTGTGCGTGCATGTGTCCGTGCGCGCGTGTGTGCGCGTGTGTGCGTGCACGCGTGCGTGCTTGCATGTGTTTGTACGCACGCGTGTGTGTGTGTGTTTGTCTGCGCACGCGCGTGTGTACGTACGTGTGCGTGTATATGTAATACGTATACGTATATGTAATGTATTGATTCTTTTATTTTTTTCCATGTCTTGTTGTGTTTTTTTCAGGTGCCTGTGCCGTGGTCAGCCTGGTGTTTCCTCTGGAGTTTATAGGCGCGGAGTGGAGGGACGCCTGCGTGTGCTCAGGGATGTGGGTGGCCGGGGTGCTAGTCTTTTCCCTGGAGCTGCTGGTCACCCGTCACTGGAGGTACCTGGCCTTCATCTCTGGGGGCGTCGGTCTTCCCTTGATGGGCACTTACTTGTGAGTTAATTTTTTTGTTTAATTATTTTTTTTGTATTCTTTTATATTTTTATTCATTTATATTGTATTCTTTTATATCGAGGATAAATGGAATAAGCACTTCTGTGGTTGTTGTTTTTTTTACATCCAGTCCCCTTGTGTGTGTGCGGTTTTGTACATTTTTGTCATCCGTTTCCCACCGGCACACAATGGCCTACTCTTACGAAAAGCGGAACAGGATTTAACGTGTGCGCAAGATGTTCTGCGTGCGTTCACACACGGGGCCTCGGTTTATAGTCTCTTCCGAAGAGTGAGTGAGTAGGGAGGGAGGGAGGGAGGGGGAAGAGCGAAGAAAGAGAGAGAGAAAGGGAGGGGGAGAGAGGGAAGAGAGAGAGGGGGGGGGAGAGAGAGGTAAGGGAGAGAGGAGAGAGGGAGAGATAGATAAAGAGGAAGAAAAAGGAGGGTGGAGAGAGAGAGAGAGAGAGATAGAGAGAGACAGAGAGAGACAGAGAGAGACAAAGAGAGACAGAGGGGGAGACACAGAGAAAGAGGGGGGGGGGAGGAGAAGAGAGGGAGATACAGAAAGACAGACAGACAGAAAGACAAACAAATAGAGACACAGAGAGAGACAGAAACAGTGAGAGAGGAACAGAGAGAGAGAGGAGACAGAGACTGAGACTGACTGGCAGACAAACAAGAAGAGATAGAGGGGAAAAAGTGACAGGAAAGAGAGAGAGAAACAGACAGACAGACAGACAGACAGACAGACACTGTCAAAGTCAAAATCAAACTTTTATTTCCAAATGGTACATTGAATAAGCAAAATACTTGCTTTTTTTCGTCAAGCGCGCGCGCACACACACACACGCACGCACATGCGTGCCCATTCGTGAGCGCGTGTCTGTGCTTATGTGTGTCTGTGTCTGCGTTGCCTTTTCCCACATAATTATTAATAAATCATACTAATTACACATCGACGCGTGTTGTTGACACTCAGGCTTCACACTACCCTGTTACAGCATTGCTTCAGAAAGCGCAAGATGGCTGCTCTGCCATCAAAAGTTCCCGGATGCGGAAGCCACGCTGAAAGAAATCCTCTCTTGCAACGCTACCTACGTGCCAGACTTTCTGT
>CM054135.1:25039691-25172191 GCA_028751875.1 Rapana venosa
TTCATTAGCATTCCAGCAATGCTGCACACAATATTATTGGGGGGGAAATAGGGTAACAATAGCGATATGCAAGCAAATGTTGGTAACAAGATATTCAACATGTTCAAATGACAACAGAACAGTCAACATTATGAATACAGGATCCATAAAATGCAAAAGGTAAAGGTGCCCCATAACCTATGTGGTCATAGGAGAGTGAGGCATCAGAGGCCTCTCAACTTCTGAAGGGGCCAGCGTATTGAGGGCGGCGCCCATCTCCTCTCCCTCACTGCCCATAAATTGTAATCCTAACACTTCTTAATTTGACGTGGTGCACACTTATTCAATGTTGATATAATCTGAGATTATGATATGACATTACAAGGTTACAAACCGATGACAGCATGCCCCTGATGCAATGGCTATGCAGGACAAAGGATATGTCAATAAGAGCATTGGATCTGGTATATGGAATAAGAAATCTTAATCACTGGACTGCCCCACCCCAGAAATTTTCCGTGACGAAAATGCGCACTCTATACGCCAACCACCTGGAAAATTTCCGTGGTTTCGAACCGAACTAAACAAACCAGCTTCCATGACTACAGTTCAAGGGAAAGAACTCCAAAATTAGTGGAGATCACTCTCCTGTTGCTTGGAAACATCCACCTGCAAAACAGTGGCGTATTTTGTGGTATTATGCATGACTGCTTGGGCAGTTCTTGTTCAAAATGGCTGACACTTCTCGTTAAGGTATCAATAACTTAACACAGCTGAAAAAGTGGCAAATAAAACTTTAAATAATCCTTACAGTGATGAAAATGATTACATAATGATTCAGGAGATAGTGCAATAAAAAAAAAGACTGAGATTTTGCCTGACTTATGTGTGATGTTATTGAGATGGGGGGTACTCAGAATTACTGTGGTGATGAAGAAAGTGGGGGTTTTCGTCAATTTTAACATTTTAAATATATTTTCATAGTGAAATATCATGCTAACTAATTTGAGCTTGCCTAAAAGCAATCTACGATATATATACTGTCATTGGGCAGACTATCAGGATTATTCATTTAGTCATTTCTGAGTAAGAGGGACATGAACATAGCAAGTGGTACATAAGAATTCTATTCCCCGGCATACAGGGTGCACTTGCACTCGGCAGTTAAGAGGTTTAGAGAACATACTGGGAACTTTCATTTTTTTAGCCTTTGTTAGGCATTTGGTGAAGTAGTCTCCCCATATTGACAACAGAAAACTATTATAATCACAATGACTGACTTTGTTGAGTGCTAAATCATGTCCTGGAATCCATGCCCTTTTTAGAAGGTAACACAGGCAAGAGAGAGAGAGAGAGAGAGAGAAGAGAGAGAGAGAGAGAGAGAGAGAGAGAGAGATGACCATTATCTGTATTTCACGTGGTTTGATTTTGTACAAATTCAAGGACAATCATAGTTTGCTGCAACTGTGTTTGATGCTCATGATTTTCTACGTTTACATCTGTTTAGTAGTAGTCAATGTGGAGTAGGTTTTCTTTCTTTCATGCTGTTTTTGCAATTTGACTGCTGCATTATTTTGTCTTGGTTTCGATTATGATGCCACCGTTAATCTTGACAGATTGCAATGAGTTTCACATCTTGTGGGTGCAATGAGAATTACACTGTTTGGTACAGCTGCTGCTGAATAACAAAAATGGTGATATCTTCTTCCACACACTTTTATACTTTAGATTATGCAGTTACCCAGCTTCATCAATGTTAAGGTGGTGTGGTTTCCTTTCAACCCTACATCTTCAAAGTGACTAGTAAAACTCGTCATTTTCATCTTTATCTGTCAAAACAGTACAATGGGGTTAGATACCTGTGTGTGTGTGTGTGTGTGTGTGTGTGTGTGTGTGTGTGTGTGTGGTCCCAGTTCACATCAATTTGTTGACCTTTGAACTTATCACTTGTCATGTATTTGTACAGAAATCCAATGTGCAAGTCAAGTGTTTGCGACTTGCGTAAGACCACAAATATATATTGTGATAAATCATCTGTTTGCATGGCCTTGTTTGTGGCTCTCTGGGAAAGAGAAAGGACATGGATGTAAGGTGTGTGTGTGTATGTGTGTGTGAGCAAGTGTGTGAGTGAGTGTGTGTGTGAGCAAGTGACTGAGTGAATGAGTGTGTGAGTGAGTGAGTGAATGCATGCATGCGTGTATGTGTGTGCGTGTGCATGCGTGTTTGTGCTTCACAGTGCGCAAATCCACATCACTCAATCAAGAGTGCTAAAGTCAGTGCACCCCTTCTTTTATCAAGTCCAAGAGCGGTCAGTTCCTAATATAATTAGCACCAGCTGGGATGGGATGGGATGGAATGGGTAGCAGCTGAAAGCAGCTGAAAGTGGGGGAAAATGACAGCTGTGGCTTGTGTAAGTGTGTGCATGTGTGCATGCATGTACATGAGTGTGTGTGTGTAAAAAGACAGCACGCTTATGCACATATCTTCTGTACAATATTTGTTAACTTGGAATCACTAAAAACATACAAACAACTTGCAGCAAAGCTTAGGGCAAACACGAAATACAAACTCACTCAACTTCAACCTTGTCATCTCATCATCTTTTTATTACCATACTTCCTATAAAGAAACTGTCTCCAAGCATAACAAGAATGAAATATTGCAAATCGGGAGTACATCGACACCAAAAAAAAAAAAAACAACAAAATTCCTTCTTCCGTCACAGCAATGAGCTACCATCTCCACATATCTATCAAACTTCAAAAAATGCAATGAGCTAACAAATCTGAATAATCATTATCACCCTACAAGTCATAAAACCCATTTGCTCAGTTGTACTCACTCACAGATCTGAAATGATAGTTGGGGGGACCTAAGAAAAAAAACAACAGCAAAAAAAAACACACACAAAAAAACCCAGGTCCATAAACAAATGTCAGACAGCTTACTGAAAACAGTAAACTTCCACATGATAACACAAAATCCTTTCTTTTTTTTTTTTTTTTTTTTTTTACACAATATATGACAGATTTCCTATTCAGGACGAATGCATGATACATATATACTCCTAGTTCAAACAAAACAGTTAGCTGGCTCATGACAGGGCCCCAAAACCATTCCACCATCAGTCACACACCTTCTCCTCCTAAGCGGTGGCGGCGGAGACCAGACGCTCGCTCCGTGATCCCCTTGACTCACCCACTTCACCGCGCAAAGTCAATGGGAAGGAGGAGGCCGGATCACTGAGGGGAAGGGTTGCTGGTGGTGGAATAAATCTGACCAAAACCTCTCTGTGAACACTTTATGCCTCCATATCCAATCCCAGACCCACTTTGTGGCCGCCCTGGTTTAGACTCTTGCCTTCTACCAACACAGAGAGGGTCAGCTTCACACCTGCACACATAATAATAATAATAATAATAATATAATGTATGGAATTTATATAGCGCTGAATCTTGTAAAGCAACAAATCAAAGCGCTCAGATGACATTTTTTTGGGGGGGAAGGTTTAAATAAAAATTATTTTAAAAAACAAAAAAAGCCCATGGTTATCAAAACGGTTATGATAATGAAAAATGGTGTAAATGAAAAATAACATATGTTTTCACACACACACTGAAGGGAAGGGGGGCAGGGGAACTATAGCCTAATGGTAAGAGTACTGTGCAATGCGCTCTCGATCTGCCAATCCGGGTTTGAATTCTGTTCAACTATACAAATGTATACAGATTAACTCAATGAGGTTGTAGATTCGGCAGAATTATGAATTTTTTTAAATACACTAAGCGATGTTCAACTGAAGGGAAAGTACTCTAGCCTGTAGGGCAATCCTTTTTCTAAACACAGTTGGTTTCCTTGACCATAAGCTTGCCTAGTTTGTGTGTGTTGGCTAATTTTGTTTGACATGTTGACAAGTGATTTCTTTGGGATTTCAGGCTGTCCAGTGTTAGGATTCTCTTAAAAAAAAATTATATTGTGCCAAAAGTGACATCATATGGATTCAGCCAGCTTCAGGGAACTTTACTTTGGTGAAAACTCATCACATTGTTTCAAGGGGACTAGTTGATGAACAGTTCAAGCCATGTAAGATAAACAGCCTTAATTTTCAAAACATTTTTATTTTTCAGTATTCAGTGACATATTTTGAAAATTTGTGAAAATTCAATACAGCCATCTTTTGAAAATTTGTGAAACTATCTTAAAAGTAGACACAATAAACTCTTCAATGATGTGTAATGTGTATGTCTTTATTATGTTGGGTAAGTCTGCTGACTTTTTCAAATATAGCCAAAATCATGCGTCACCACTCCATTTCACTGTGACTCCATTGAGTTAAAACAGGGTATTAATGTCTTTTCTTGTATCAACGTCCTGACCAACCATAAGGGTCAACCCTGGACGGTCGCCATGTTGAGGAGGAAGCCACATCCACCATACATAAAATGAGAAAAACACCAAAACCAGATTCCTTTAAAACAACCTTGTTCTTAGTCCAACCAACCCCCCCCCCCCCCCCCCCCACACACACACACACACACAAACTGACACCTTCACTCAAATGGAAAAGTAAAAACCCAAATAACCAAAACCAGCAAAAAAACAAAAGCAAAAACAAAAAACCCACCCCTTCCTCCTCATCCCTTCCCCCCTTAAGAAAAATATAACCAAAAAAATCACAGGTGGTATTTATTGAAAGAGACCATGTCAACATACAACAGGTGATAAGAAACAAACAAAATGATTGACAACCAAAAATCCTCACATAACGCAGACTACTGATGAGGATCAAAACCATCGCACCCCCTCCCCCCCTTTTTAAAAAAATTTAATTCTTTTATATCGAGGATAATGGAATAAGCATTTATGTGCTTTTTTACATCCAGTCCCCGTGTGTATGCGGTTTTGTAAATTTGTCTTCTGTTCCCACCGGCACACAATGGCCTACTCTTAAGAAAAGCGGAACAGGATTTAACCTGTGCGCAAAATGTTCTGTGTGCGTTCGCACACGGGACCTGGTTTATAGTCTCATCCGAAGAACTTTTGGGGAGAGTGGAGTTGGCACTGATGTTAACTCCAGGGGAAAATATCCACTTGAACGACAAATGAACCTTCAGCATCTCCTCCATGTAACTTTAGCAAGTGCTGCTGCCACACGCCAAAAAAAGAAAGAAGAAAAGAAAAATAAAGGAAAAAAAAAAGCAAACTAGTGAATGTGTACTCACCATCTCGCAGTTTCTGGCTGTAGCCAAGACCAATCTGGCTGGAATTGTTCACTTTAGCCTGAAACGGTACAGGAGACAACCTCATGAGAAAGTCAGCCTAGTTTCAAATTTGCTTATGAGTTTTGTTGGGTTCATCCATTTTAAATGGATGAACCCAACAAAACTTTACAATTTTGAATTTTTGTAGCGTGATTACCCACATGAACATGTTTCAAAACTGTCCATGTTAAACTGCATTCTCCGTAGACAAAATATGAAAGAGTTATATCCCTTTACACCATTTGGCATAATTTCCCTCTTTTTCCCCAATTTTGTGTCAAAATCACATTGTTATAACAAAGTGTATTTTCATACTTGAGATCAGAATTTTGTAAAAATAAAATAATAAAAAAATAAATAAAAAAATACCCTGCCAAAATTGTTCAGGTAGGTAGAATAGCTGAAGTCAAAGAGCATGGCTGCCAATATGGCTTGAAACTTGAAAAAGAGGTATACACACACTTTCCCTGTAATGTGTATTTACAGACTCACAAAGATTCCCAGATGGGATGAGTGAGACAGTGTGTATACTGTGGGTCACCCACCATTAGAGTGTTAAGCTGGAGTAAGCCCAACAACAAAACCTATGCTCGCATGTGCATGTGCGCGCACGCTCTCTCACTCACTCACTCACTCTCTCTCTCTCTCTCTCACAC
Source organism: Rapana venosa (assembly GCA_028751875.1). NCBI lineage: Eukaryota > Metazoa > Mollusca > Gastropoda > Neogastropoda > Muricidae > Rapana > Rapana venosa. Next base: position 25,045,588 of record CM054135.1, read on the forward strand.
ACACACAACACACTATCTCATGAGCACTGAGACTAACTTTTTTTTAAAAGTCAAAACGAACATTGAAACACAAGAAGAAAAACCAAACCTCCAAAACCAAAACACAACAAAAAACACCAAAACAAAAACAAGAAAACAAAAAAAAGAAAAACCAAACAAAACTGAAAACAAGATGCCAAAACATTCTGAAGAAAATTCTTCTTCTGGTGTCTGGACAACTTACGCTGACAGAGGCGTCTTTGTCCAAAGTGTACTTGGCACCCAGAGCGAAGCGGGTGGCGTTGGTGCCAGAAGTCCATGACAGGTTGACAGCCGTTTCCAGGTCACGGTTCACACGCTGGTAGATGGAACCAGCAAATTCCTGACCATCGTTGCTGAAAACACACGAACACATGTACACACACACACACACAAACACACGCACAAACACACATGGTCAAGTATGCATGTAAACACATAGAGTTGTGAATAAGATAAAGAGATAAAGATAAGGCGAGCATTCAAAATCAAGCATTGTACAAGACCCTGATTTTTTTTTTTTTGGGGGGGGTGCCCCATCTTCTGTAGTACTTGTCCTGCTAGTTCCCACACTGCTCAATCCAATCTCTCCACCCCAGCCATACCCATGATTCGTTATGTCAAATCCTCACGGTTTGAAGTCCAGAGGGTGCCCATCAATGTCAGGCCACCATAGGACCACCAGCCAGAGGTGCCCTGCACTGCTGTTGGGTCACTTTGGTGGTGTTCAGTGGAGCCTGTTCTGCGCTAACAAACACAGGACTCCACCTACTAAGCCCCCTACTAACAACAAACAGTATTAGCTCAATCATAGAGACAGACTGAGAGAGTTGCCCACTCAAGGTTGCAACCACCGCAACATCCCTCCAATGACCTACCCCCTTGGAACCTCCAACCCCATGGGCTTTGACACAAACTCACCACAGGCACAGAAGCCTATGGGGAGGCATTTCTTTTTTCATCACATCTCCCATAATGATGAGGATGATGTCATGCTGCTGCTGTGGAAGTGTTCGTGCTTTGCGACTACTTGACAGGGTTTGTACTCTGCGCTTTCTATCATAATATATCCTGGCGCCAACTAGGCCAGAGAGATACAGACACCCTGCAGTGTTGGTCAGGTAATTTGAGCAACACCTCTCAAAATTACATCTGTAAAGTGGATGCAGCTCAACTGTGTGGTCCCTGTCTTCCCAATGAGTCCACAGGACACTCACTCTGGGTTGGAGCTGGCTGGAGTCAGAAAAACTACATCCTGATTACTCATGAAGTGGGGAAGCTATGCCCCACAAAACCCATTAAGGACAAAATGAAGGTCCGCCTCCTTTTTCTTCTTTCGACGTCTTTCTCAATCGAAGGGATCTAGGAAACACCCCCAGTCTTAATGCTTGGTTATGCTCCAGCCATCTTTTCCATGTAACTCATGATACTTATCAATACTTATATACTGATACTTATATACTCGTTTCCAAACATTGGCCAAAGTTACAACATCCTTACTCTCAAATATCTATTGTTTCTAAATGTTTCTTGTTTTGTTTTCTACAAGGGGTCAAAAATGCTTAAATGATTCTCTCCCTCTTTCTTCTAATCCTCATCTTTTTGCTCCAAATAATTTAGAACACATCAACTAGTCTCTTTCAAATTACATTCATTACTGCCTCAACTAAAAATATGCCTGGGTTTTGGGGGCTTTTTTTTTTTAAAGACAGAGATATATAAAAACTCAAACAGAAGAATTTTGTTTCGATAGTCTATGAATTCTGTTGACTGGTCTTCCATTTGTTTTTGCTTCGTTATGTTTTGCTTTTAGCTTCCAAAAGATGCTATATACACAACCATAACCACACTGTACACGTTTCACACACTGACTCACATGCTGGTATGGAGCGTGAAGTCTCCGGTGGTGTAGCCCACGGCAAAGTTGCTCTTGGCCAGTTTGGATTTGGCCGTGTCGAAGGCCATCTGGTAGCCAGCCAGCCAGCCATTGTATCTAAACACATCATCAAAACCTCCATAACCTCTGACAAATCTGCTCTAATGATACTTATGGCACTCTACGTTTATGGTACAATGACAGCCAACATGAACAGGAAAACTTGACTTTAAAAATAAACCAATTCAACCCAAAGCAACAGGAGAAAAATGTGTATCAAAATGTGTGGCAACATCAACTCTTTATAAAAACTGAAAATGGACACGTATGATGCTTAAATGAAAAATAACATCACTACACAGACAGGATGAGTCTTATCTAACCCGATGTGCTTGTCCCCCTTCCTGCGAGAATGTCAGAAACCCATCCACAAAATGGTATTCCCACTTTCTACAAATTATTTCCTTCTACTTTAATCCATTCCTTCATGTCATCTTGTGTCTTGCTCTTTTTCGGGTCCTCTCTCCTGCCTTCTTCCCAGCAAGTCTTGCCAAGATTTTGTATATTTTCCCTCTTCTCTTCTAACTCACATTCTCATTTTACTGTCCTCTTCTGTCTGCTCACCTTTTTCTGGCATGTAATGACTGAACAGTTGGTTTTAATCTTGGTGCTTTAACCTGTCTATGGCTGCACACTTTTAATCTAAGTTTTGTTGTGGTGGTTTTTTAGCAAGCCCACAACCCCAGACATGGTAGTCTCTGAGGTCAGCGGGGTTGTAAACATGACTGGACTGGGTTGCAGTGTATGTTAAAAAGACAGAAAGAGTAAGAGACACGGAGAGAGGAAGAGAAAGTATGTGTGTTTTGTAAATTTTGTCATCTGTTCCCACTGGCACACAATGGCCTACTCTTCCAAAAACCAGAACTGGTTTTAATGTGTGCGCAAGATGTTCTGCGTGCATTCGCACATAGGACCTCGGTTGATAGTCTCATCTGAAGGATATGTGTATGTATGTGTATGTGTGCGCATGTGCATGTTCGAGTGTGTGTGTGTGTATGAGTGTGTGCATGCGCATGTGCGTGTTCGTGCGTGTCTGAAAAGCATACTAAAAGTAAGCATGAGAAAAAAAATAAAATGGTCAGTGACATCGACAGTAAACCAGCAACATTCCCAACAAACATTCGAGAAAGGGAGAGACAAGCTTAACCTTTTCCCTACGGCTAACCCGCTGTAAGGTAACCAACCATCTACTACTAACCCTTCCCTCCGTATCACCCACCATTGGGTAACGGGCTGTATGCACATGAGCATGCTGTGCCTTGCCCACATACAAGCAACATGTTTGGTTGTTTGTTTTAAAAACCCAGCTTTTCTTCCTACGGAGAATCCAAACTGTCCCACACCACCTGTTCACCACCAGTCAGCCAGACACATGCTGTTTCAATTAAGACCTAGCAGGTCAGTGAGCAGATCGTATTTCACTCTATAATCAGCTTCCAAAGACAGAACCCACATGGAAACAAAGACTTTGTGGAGTCATGGGATTCTAGGCGTGTGCGTTCGTGCGTGTGTGTGCGTGTGCGCGTGTGTGTGTGTGTGTGTTGTGTGTGTGTGCGTGTGGCAGGCGGACCGAATTCCTAAATAGCCAAGTGGTTTTACTTTCAAGCAAATTGCGCTTCTTACTTCGCAAAAATGGCATGCCAGACGTTTAGTGTAAATAATGCAATCTGTTTGTTCAATTCAATGCATGTGTTTGTTCAATTCAATGCAATGTTTCAAGTGATCATTTAAAGCGTTTTTGTTGGGGTCAACTTCACTCTCCTAACTGATGCCGAAATATATTATGCAGCCTGAAAGTATTTTGGGGGTACAAGATATTGCATTCATCTACCCAAAACAACCAGTTTCCAAAACAACAAGAGAGTTTTGACACAACGAAACAAAGAGTTAGAAAAGTGCTAAAACTGCTACGCAGGCAACGTTTGTGCAAATGAGCACAGTGCACGTGTACTGGGAAAGGGAGGTTCTCTCCCTTAACATAGGGATAGTGTTCAAGGACTACAACGAAAAAGTGAGAAAAACTACACAGAACCACAATGACATAAAAGTCCCAAATCAGACACAAGCAAACTGGTGGTGCTAAAACAAAGAAAGTAACTGAGCCAACACAAGAGAAAAAAATGGGGGGGAACATTAGGAAAGCAAAGATGTTTCACCAGCATCATTTTACTACACCCCGTCTACACTGCAACTAGCTTTTTTCAAATTTTTTAAAATTTATCAACAGTCAGTAACATTGTGTCACCACATAACTCGATGCCTTAGAGCAAGACCGGTCTATTGACAAGAGCCGCCATTTTCAGAAGTTTTGAGATACACTCCCGTGAAAAGTTTGAAAGGTCAGAACAAATCAAGGATTGAGTGGAAGTATTCCGTTTTTGGAGAGAGGATGGCTATTGACGCGATCTCTATCACTGTATGTTTGTGTTACAATACATGAAAAGCAAAGTGCATAAATGCACTGTTTACAACTGTTGGCCTGAAATTTTCTTGCAATCTGCATGTGAAACTTTTGAGGGAAATAAGACCACTGAGTGATAATTCGGTCTTGCCTGAGAAAAGTGCTTCCAGATGCTAGCAAATTTCACACAAAAACGTTATACTGTTACAACAGACAATTCTTGCCTGAGAAAAAAGCTTCCGGATGCTAGCAAATTTCAAACATTTCCTCCCAGTTAAGACTGGGATAGTACAGTGTTTGGCCCTCTTTCCTAAAGAAGTCTACATTCCAGCCACCAGTTTTTGGCAGCAAGAACCACACAGCACCCAGGCCTACACGTACCCTGCCCGCTCTATCCCCTCCCAGACAAGAAGGTTTTGCACAGCTGGAAGTCTGCTGTTGCAGACCCCTGTCCCAGTTAATTGGCACAAAAGAGGAAAAACATGCTGCTGCGTGGTAGTCCAGTTTACCCTGAGAAATTTACCAAGGTCATTCTGTGCGAGAATGGTTTCCTTCAAATACCTTTGAAATTTATGAAAGTTTAATCTTATCCTATTGTCATCTGAAAGTTTACGGTAAATTTTGACAAATATGAAAAAATAAAATATTAGTAATTTTCTCAGACAAGCTGTTCTTGCTCTAAGGCATCAATATCTGCAAGTCACCTCTTCCACAAAATAATGCCATATCCTATTTGACTCTCTTTAAATTAAAAGAAACATGGCACATGCCTTTGTTTTCTTGTTTACCCACACCAATCATGTGTTCTACATATTTTTTTTGGTTTGTTTTAATCTTCAGATTCAGATTTTGCAGAGTACAGAAAATGCTTCTAACTAGGTATCGATCCACTTCTACAAAATATTGTTTTTACATTTTCTTCACACCTTGGATTCATGAAACCAAGGCAATAAAAACTTTAGTAGCACTTTTCTTTTTATTTAGTTCATGTTACCTACAGTAGTTTCATTAACTTTAGCCATCTAATGCCTACAATCAACCAAATAATAATATTTTGGGGTATTGTGAAAATCTGCAACCTTGTTCTTCTGCGTTGTTTGGGATATCTGCAACAAAAATGACCGGAAACTCAACCACCAAACACACACACACACACACAAAACGATAAAACAGAAAATAAAATAGAATAAACAAACAACTGTTAAAACGCTGGAACTGTTTTTAATGTTTGAAAGAAAAACCCTGTCGCAAAAAAAGAGAACAAAATCATCAAAATGTTATATAAAAGTATATGATTTCTTGAAGAAAAATATAAATGTTACATGATTCAAGTTCAGAGGATGAGGGAATTCACAATCATGGGAAAGTAAGTAGGATTTTGACAGAAAATACAAAAAATACTTGAAAAAATATATATAAATTCAAGTCTCTGTCTTATGAAAGGAAATGGTACTGCACCATGTGCGAATGTACTGGACACAACACTCAAGCACAATTATTTACCATACAAATTACTTTTTTAATGTGTGTGCTGCATTTCATACAGAACTCTCACCACTTCTTCAGTATTAAATTTTTCTAGCATCCACACAAAATACACTTGACCACTTGCTGCTTTACAAAATTAACAACAACAACAAAAACTCAACACACACCAAAAACCAACCCACCCACCCTTGAATCCGCACTGTTACATCAGAGGCTGAACATTCTAACCACTAAGCTACCCTGCCGCTAAGTTGAAATAACAGCTACACTGACAAACCTACTACACAAAACAATCTGACCAGTTATCGTCGGATTCTCTACCACAAGGCAACCTGACGGTCCAAGCAGGCCTGCTCTGTTTGATGGACGGCCCTCTGCAGCATTGGCTCGCTACTCACCCTACAACAGCAGCTCCATGAACGGTGGGTCCGGCAAAGTCAAAATCCACGTCGGCGTTAACGTTCACATAGTCCTGCTTGTAGCCAGTCTTGATTTTCCCACTCTTTTTCCTGAAACACCACGCAGCCGTCAGTTCATCCACTTTCAGCTAGCTGCTCTCCATTCCATTCCATTCCTTCCTAGCCCAGGTGGGGCCAGCTGGGGCTAAGTATAGCAGGAGCTGACCACACTCAAGACTAGGTGAATGGAAGGGGTGTGCTAATTGTAGTACTCTTGGACTGGAGTCATGTTGGATTTGCATGCTGTGAGCCATATCACATGTAGTAAATGTTGTATGGAACATGCATTCCAAAAAAATACAAAAAAAACTTGTCTTTACAAAAAAAAGAAAAAGCACAAATTTAACAGTACGCTAATTAATTATGCTTTAATTCTCTTTTTTGAGTGTCAGTTTTTACTTCCATTAATTTTTTTTGGGGGGGGTTAATCTTCCCATGCACCTTTTATATATCATCAAATACACCTGCTATTCCACATTTTTATGCAACATAGTTACGCAGGCCTCTGTATACAAGACTAGCATTCATGCGCAAGTGTGCGCACATGCGCACACATACAAGCCACATATACAAGACACACAGACACACACACACAAATAAAATTCAGATGAGTACACATGATTAAAAAAAGCTATTGTGTAAAAAGAAAACATCAACTTTGAAAATCTATTATTTTAATTTAAAAAGCTTTTATTAAAGTGTTCACACATTTCTTTAACCGCTTGACTGCTCCACCCCGGAAATTTTCTGTGACTAAATGTGCACTCTATACGCCAACAACCCAGAAAATGTCCAGGGTTTCAAACCGAAGTAAACACACACACACACACACACATATGCGTATACAAAGTACATACACACATTCAAACCCACCCTGTCTGGGGAGCAAAAGAGGTGTCAAAGGCCAGCTTGAGGCCTTTGGCCAGCTGGTCTTCAATGGTCACTTCTGTGTTCAGCACATTATCAGTGTTCCACTTTTCTGTGAAAGTCAATCCTGAAACAAAACAGAGTACACTCGGAGTTTTGTTTCTTTCTCTAACATAAATTTAAAAGTAGGAAAAACAGTTATCAAGTCTAGGATTTCAATGGGGTTGAGGCTAAGGGGCACCCCAAAATTAAAATATCCAAAAAAGGGATGGGGGCAGAGCGGACTGCCCCCCACATCCAATTCATTCTGGCCGGACAACATATCCCTCTACAGCTATCTCATATCATCTGAAAATTTTGCCGTGATGGCTGCAGTCAACTTAGCCACAGATGCAAGGGACCAGTTGGTTTCCATAATGAATTGTGTTTTGTGGCTGCTTCTATCCTTTACACAAGTTATCAATTTATGATTACATTTTTACATCACAAAGCTCTATCGAACGACTTCCAAGATGTCCTGACTTTGACTTGACCTTTGACTTGACATCTTTAGGCAACTGTTGATATCTATCACAAACCTGCCACAGCCAGCAAAACTTTTCTAATGCCGTTTGACGTATAACTGGCCAGTGCATTTATCAAAAATTGTGTCCTTGACCAAGTTGATGAATACAATTCTTTGCAGTAACCAGATTTTTACTGTATGTTTCTGACACTGCTGCTTTTTATCCCTCTATTTCCATGAGCTTCAGAATCAAATCTCTAGATCTTTGCATCACTCACAATCTTGTTTTCAAATTACAAGGCAACAGAGGTTAAAGAAAAGGTGGCTGGTTAGAACTGATGTGATCCACCTATCAGATACATTGTTCAAAAGAATGTTCAGCAAACTACAAGCTATATGCACAGCAGCTGCAATAGTCCATCTGTTGCTCAGTGGTGAAGCCTTCTCTTCATGTTGTCCACCCACTGGGGCACATTGCCCAAAATGCTATCCAAACTCAAAACCAATGGTCTCCATCGCCACTATTGTTGGTAGCACTATATAAATTCCATACATTATAGACGCTCCACACAATGCCACCAGGGTTCACCATCTCTCTCTGTCTCTGCTGAGTTCTACGATCTCCTGTAGACCTCCCAGACCACTGATCTCAGTGATGTTGGCAAAGCAGAATGCACATGATGGTGGTCTGCTTCTTTTCCTTATGCCTGATGTAAAAAAGCACATGAGTGCTTATTCCATTATCCTCGATATAAAAGAATAAATAAAACAAAATAAAATAAATATGCCTTCAACCTTACCTTGGAGAACTGTCGTCTTCAAATTTGTCTGTGTGTTTCTGCTTGTATGACCAATGTATCTCAGTCTGCGCTTATCCATTTCAGTCAACATTCATACCTCTTTGCACTGAGAGGTCATGACATCAAATGCTTTCCTTTAATGTTCTATCTGACTCTTAGAAGTCAGCTGTAGAACCACATTTGGCTGCCTTTATTTCGTCTCTTTCCAGTTTCTGTAGTGTCCAGGCTTCCGACCTGTACAGCAACACTGACCAGTTTAGTGTTTTGACAATTCTGAGATTGGTAGCTAGATAATAAAACATGCCGTAATCTTGCAATACTGTACTGCCTAGAATTAACAACAAAAAACTTCTGTACTTTGAGAAAAGTAAACTTTCTCTATAAAAGATGGGAGACAAACTAAGATAAAAACCCAAAATAAAAAAAAGTACTAAGACAGTATCAAACTTTGCTTTTTTCCGAACAGGACAACAAAACAACACTGAAAATGATCAATACCAAATTAAATGCATATTTGGTGGCTCTTATTCAGCTATCTGAATCCTCACAAAATTTACTCCTGGTTATTTTATATTATGCATTATCATAGATACTAACAGCCAACTTCAACCCATTCACTGTATAAGCCCTCAAAATGACTAAAAATGGGCCCTGATATAAAAACAAAGGCGGTATCAAAATAGGTGTCCACAACCAAAAGAACATGGAGACCATGCCTTCAAGAAGAATCAACAAAATCAATCATAGCCATGTATGTCCATGTCAAGTATTAAAACTATACGTAAAAATGTCTTTCTTTAGATTTGAAAAAAAAAAGTCACTCTTAGAACCTTTACCTGAATAAATTTAAAATCCAAATAAACCAGTCAGGTCACACCTGCACTATATAAAAACAAATTCCTTTCACGGCATGAAATAACTGACCATATTCTGAGCACTTGTATTTGGTCTCCAAATTGCCATTGACTTTGCCCGTGTCACTGCTGGAGTTGCCACTGGTGGTGAATTCTACCCCATTCTTGGTTTTCGTCTTGGCCTCCATTTTAAAGAACCCATAATCTGTGAACAGAGACAGATAACGGTTAAACAATATACACATATTATTGTCTAAACAAAACAAAACAAGTTTAATTTTCTTCAGCCACATTATCACCCATCTGAAGTCAAGGACACAAACAAGAAAAAGCATAAGTGACAAAAATTATTGTCTTACATCCTTCCGCACAATCTTTCACAATCTGTGAGTTCTGCACTCCATGAACAACCTACCGTGTTTTGTGTTGTTTTTCCTTTCTTTATTCTTTTCTTCTTAAAGAAATTTTACAGACTTTATATACTGACATTTATTCATTGATAACAGACGTCATACTTCTTTGTTTAGAAAAAAAAAAAAGGCAAACCAAAAAATCATACATATCCTTGTGGTCTACAAGAGGAAACTTATGAATTTACTAACTGGTTTTATCCAATCAAAACTTTACTTTGTCTCTTCCTCTACTGTAGTCTACATAAGAAAAAAGAAAATGTAGAAGATTTTGTTTTAATCCGTCTCATATTTTTCAAACAAGTGCAAAAAAATGCTTTATAAAATCATGGACCAGAAAAAGCTAACATCATACTGGACACTTTTTACTGTGAAATAGTTCAAGTGAGCGTCATTCATGAACACAAAAAAGTAAATTACAAACAATGCTTTCTAATAAGCTTTATAGGACTATAAGATATATATATATGAACAACCTATACAAGAAGAATGCACAAATATTGTTCAGCTCAGAGGTTGTACCATAACCTAAAAGACACTGGACATCACCCTTTGCTAGGCACAACAACATCATTTGTTCCCTTCGTGCAGGGCAGGAAAAATGGAAGTGGATGGCCTGTGAGTGGGTGTGTGTATTTAACATGCAACAACTCTACAATGCGTTAATGGACTCTGATGAAACAAAAGCAGCAAGATGTTGAAATAAAGAAAGAAACTATTTCCTATCTTGTGTTGATCTTTCTTGTTTTCTTTTAGAATGATAATGCATTTATAAACACATAAGGTCACTGATCGATTTGTGTGTCACAGAATTACAATAACTTTGAAATGCATGCATGAATCGTGAAAAAAAAAAATAAATAAAAAAACAATCATAAACAATTACAGAAGAATCATTTTTCTAACTACTGTTGGATTTCTTGGGGGGGTTTTATGCATGAACACACCAAACATTCCAGCTATCACCATTGTATTTCCAAATGATTGCCACTCATGTTTTAACTATACATGGTTGTTTAATAATAACATTATGATAATAAATGGAATTTATATATCACTGTATCTTGCAAAGACAAATTAAAGCCTCGACTCAAACAACACAAGCCATAAGAATGATTAGACCACTAGCAGACTGCGGGGGATCACAAGCTGGCGACATCATCATCGACTTTTTCTGGTAGTTTCCAAGACATGGTCTGGCTCAGCAGTCAGGCTAAAATGCACTGGTGGGACATGGAAACTTGTGTACATGAAAAACAGTTTACACAACAATCAATTCTGTGCCTGAAAATAGTAGCAACCCTGCTGGAATTAAGAGTAGTAGCCAGGTTTGTAAAAAAGCACCATTTTTTGTGGGTTTTTTAATAACGACAGAAAACAACTACACTATTTGTTATACAGCCAAATGTATCTCTTTGAATACTGTAATTCCTTCTGTTTGAGGATGTCATCTAAAAAATTAAAACCCCAAAAGAAATCTTGAAAGTCATTTCAATTCGACCACCTGCACAACAGTTTTCTTCACGACTTACTGTAGCCTTTGGAAAACAGATCTCTTGCAGCTTTGCCAAGGTCAGAATAACTTGGTGGGGCCATTTTCTGCAACAAAGATATTGATATTGTAGATGATTACATCAAACAATAGACATGTATACACCTGTATTTAGGAGGAAAATTTTTTAATAACCTTATTCACCAACTGTATTCTCTCTCTCTCTTTCTCTAACACCCCCCCCCCCCCCCCCCCCCCACACACACACACCCCTCTCCAGAGGGGTCAGGATAGCCTGGTGGTTAGGATGTTGCACTTCGCTCAATTGCAATCTGATGGCCCAGGTTCAAGCCCAGATTTGGGCCACCAACAAGACAGTCTGACACCCATTTAAAAGGAACTTTCCCCCCAGGGGCCCAAGTGTCAACATCAATGCCGACTCCATTCCCCTGAAAGTCCTTTATGAGCTTATAAATACAGTGAAGTCATGTGTGTGAATGCATACAAAACATCTAACGCACATGTTAAAACCTGTGCCACCTTTCTGAAAAGTAGGTCATCATGTGCCAGTAGGAACAGATTTTTTTTTTAAATTGACAAAATTGCACGCACACAGGGACTAGATAATTTTTAAAAAATTTAAGCACATTACTGGTTATTTCATATCCACAAAATAAAAGAATAAAAATTTCTTTAAAAAAGTGACTCCTAATGCTTGGCTACCACTAGTACCAGCTAGATGGCTTATGAGTTTCTGCTTCAGCCAGTCTTTGGACACCCAGCAACATGTCTCTGAATCAGTGAATGTGGCATTGCAAGAGTAGATGATGTCTTCATATTAATTAGGTAGTCTAGAAGTAGAAGGCAGAGGTCAACAAACTCACACTGTGATACAACTGACAGGTAAAATTGTCAACTTTCTCCCTATCACTTCAGTTCAATGTACAGCATACAGGGAAAAGTGCCTTTCTCAGGTGAGCAGAGAAAGAAAAAGAAAGAAAATCTGAAAGTGTACCTAGAGCAAACAGGAAAGAGAAAGTTAGTAGTTATCACTGACAAGCTTATCAGTCATAAAGTCATATTATGAGTTTATTCCCCTTGACCAGCCACTCTGGAGGCAAAGCTGTGAATGTGATAAGACATAATGTCAACAAATGTTTGATAACCACCACCGTCCCACTTTAATAAGCAAATATCAAGATGAACAACATATCAATTGACATGACAGTATGACACAGATAGGTCTATGGTCACAGTTCCCTATGACACAACTGCAGCTTGTAAAGAGATAGTAGAGCAGTGAATTATATGCCAGTGATACTATGAATCACTGAATGTCATCAAAGAACGTGTCATGTGATGCCAATGATGTGGATGAACATTTTTGAAAGCCACACCATGGCTGTATTAAGCAGCTTAAGGCTTTAGAAAAAATGAAAGGTGGTGTCTGTCATGATGATGATTCAAAGTGAATGATGCATTGATATGGTTGACATGAACTGATGAAAAGACGTATGAATGTACTTCTAGTTTTATGTAGTATCAGCATCTAGAGAATGAGCCTGAGAAAGTCAGTGCAGTGTGTAGAAGATGTGAATTGCTTCAGAGAGACAGATTTCACCATCTGAGAAGTTCTGGATCATTTAAAGAAATCTGAAAGGAAAGTAGATATTTCATCAACGCTACAATAAGTACTTAGAACAGTACAATGCCAATGAATGCATGCATTTGCACATGGGACCTCAGTTTATAGTCTCATCCGAAGGACTTTTAGAGGAAATGGAGTCGGCACTGATGAGTGATGTTAACTCCAGAGGAAAAATCCTCTTGAACGAGATTCGAACCCAGGTCAGCACGAGCGCAATGCGTATCACTTTAAGTCTAACCACCAGGCTATCACGTCCCCAGGGACTCGATATAAAAAAGCACACAAGTTTATCCGCATGCTCTCTGTCCTTGAGATCAAAGGTGGTGGCTGATCGGCCTGCTTGTTTTCAAAAAACAAAAGCTGCCTTGACTGTCACCACACATGCGCAACAGTGTTTCACTTTCACTGTTTCAGTATGAAGGCCTGGAAGATTTCTAGCACTTGATGATAAAAACAAAAGGAGACCATTTCAACTGGATTTGTTTTTCTTACTGCACGCATTCCCGAAGTGAAGCAAGAACATACAGCTTTTTTTTTTCATCTTCATAACAGGTTTATTCTTATTTTTACTAATTTTACTTCCTTTCTCTGTGCAATTTGTCCTCTTCAGGACATGGTGTAAGAATTCCTCGTGACTCATGGTTATTTCTTATTCAGTTGTCTCAATATCCTTGGTCAGTGAAAAACAGCGTAAACAATAAAATTAATGGCTAAACACAGATCTAGTCTACTTCTACTATTCTACTTTTCTACTTCTAGTACTATTGTTAATAAAGCCAAGGGGTAGGCCTAATAGTAAAATGTATTCAATCACTAGAGTCAATAGTACATTAGTAGTATAACTTTTAATAATGTGAGAGAAAAAAATCTCCTTTAGTTTAACTCTGTAAAATACATTGAGTGTGTGACATGTGTCTTGACTACTTATAATATTACCACCTAGATAATAATTATTAGGTAATTCGACCAGGATCGTCGTTGATCAAACTTTCCATATTATAAAATATTTTCGACCACCTGCCACCTTTTAGTGATCATGAAAAATAAAACAGAAACCATGCAACGCTCCAGAAACAGTAAACTGTAAAGCATCTGAGCCATCTCATGATAGTTGTTAAAAAGTCACAAGTTCGTTACTTCTGTACATTCTATACACAGATGATTGCAGAAGCAACTATGGAAATTCCTTTCTGGTAAAATTCACAGACGACAATGCTCTGTTATCTCTCTTATCCAGATCAGTCTTAGACCATGGTCCAGCCCTCACCGAGTTCATACACTGGTGTGATGTCTGATGAGGCCTACCTAGAGCTAAATGTTTCTAAAACTAAAGATCTGCCTATCAGGCTATCGACTTCAGAAGATAAGGGCATACTTCTAGAATACTATTATCCATGCCATAATCAAGAAGGTGAAAACATTTTGAACCATAAGTATCTGGGAACTGTTTTTGACCACAAGTTAAGCTGGGACCTTACTTAACACTGACACCATTGTCAAAAAGGGACAACAACATGGCAACATGTGTATTTTGTGAAGAAACTGAACTCATTTTTTTTAGACAAAAAGATTCTTTCCAGTTTCCTCGTTTTACATGTCTTACATAGTGGGAGTTAAAAACAAGAATGGCCTGCAGAGAATTGTAAGAATATGTTCAAATATAATTGAAGAAGAACAAAGAGATCTCATGTCCTTCTGTAATCAGCAGCTTGTACCATCTGTAATCAGCAGCTTGTACGCAAAGCAACAGCCATTTTGGCTGATCCCTCCCATGCTTTGTTTCTAGAATTTCAGTTGTTCCCTTCAGGATGCTGTATTCAGCACCCCAACAGCAAAACAAATAGAAAAAGAAATTCTTTTGTGCCAGTAAGCATTCAAATTCTAAATTCACAATGATATTGACTACCTAGTTTTTACATTAAAAAAAAAATTCCTCTGAATTACTTGCCTGGTTGTCATTGTTATGAGTGTAGTCAATACATATATTATAAATTATAATGTGTGTGTGTGTGTGCGTGTGCTGTGTGTGTGTGTGTGTGAAATAGGTCTGCTTCTAGTTGATGATCTTTAAAACATTGAATTCATACATTGGTGAATGTGTGTGGTGTGTGTGTGTGTGTGTGTGTGTGTGTGTGTGTGTGTGTGTGTGTGTGTGTGTGTGTATTGGTTTGGTATGTGCTGCCTAAATATTAAGTTTTTATGTCTTCTACTAGTCAATTTTTTTTTTAGAACATTGTGTTCCCAATTGTGTGTGTGTGTGTGTGTGTTGTGTGTGTGTTGTGGCGCGCGCGCGCGGGCGCGCGCGCACGCTCGCGTTCGTGCGAGCGAGCGTGTGTGTGTGTGTGTGCGCGTGTATGTGTGTTCATGATAACTTTATTTGAAGTCATTTTGGAATGTTTTAACCAATATGAAACGTAGCTTTTTTGTGTCTTGATATTATGAGGCGTACCAATCTGCCCGTCAGTATTGTAATTGCCCTTGATGGGATGATTAAAGTGTTTTTGACTTTACTGTAATACCCTACGTGTGCATCAAGCTCCAGGCATTCCTTAACCAATTAGGCTACAACTATAAGTGATTAGGCCTATTTCCCACCAATAGGTCTAGGTAGGCCTAGTCCTACCAGTCACGGGTGGATAGGCCCTAGGCCTATAGATTCAATAGGCCTATCTGTCCGGTGCCTGCTTCAAGTGCTTGTCTACTCTACACATTTAAAGGAGACGCGCCATCTGCGAATATTCTGGTCTAATGCGACACAACTACCAGATTACAATCGATACCATACATAACATCAGATTAAAGATATGCATGACGTTCGACACAGCAAGATATTGTGTTAATATAGCAAACATAACGTACCTGTTCTTTCAGTTGTTCCCAGAGTTGCACCTCACATTCACAAGGTCATTCACACAGCAGAATGCCGGAAAATACATTTGCTCATGCGCACACGTCAGCTCAAGGCGATGTCTACAAATTCAGCGTATGTCTAAAGTACTACGTTGTCATCTCACATAATATGAATATTATCAGCTGCAATCCGAACTGATTTTGACAGTAGATCTATACGAATAGATCTATAGGATCATATTTTGATTCTTACTTGAAGCTATGAAATTGGTTCCTGAGTGTATGAGACCGTGCGTACGTCCGTGACTGCATCGTGCGACTGTTTGTTGGGGAGGCACTTTTATTCAAGTATGCATTCTACAAGCTCACATATTGAAGCCTTTTAAACCAATAATTTCGTTAAGGACTGGAGAAAATGTGCTTCTCGACAGTAGCAAACGTCTTACTTATAAGAACTATAGCAATCGATTTTGGTATGGAAAAGTACATAACTTGTTATTAAATTCTATTGCAATTGTCTCAAGCTCCCTACAATGAGGTCGGATGTTTTCTAAATATTCCAAGGGTAGACAGAGTATGTTCCAAATGTAATATATCTGTTCTAGGGGATGCATTTAATTTTGTCATAAAATGTCCCTACTTCAATCATTTAGGAAAAAACAAAAAGTATTCCACAGCATTTTCTTAAGCTAATGTCATAGTATAATTTTTGTAAGCTGACGAAAATTTTTTTTAAAAATACTTTGCAAGTTTGCCCTTCCTCTATCAAAATATATCAAATTTGCCAGTATTTCATAAACTGCAATCTGTTTTCTTTCATAACCGACTATATTTTCTCCCTCAGCCTTCCCTAAAATTGTTTTTTATTTTGAAATTGCTATGTAAGTTGTTGTGGGTGTTGTTGTTTTTTAATGCCTTGCATCTTTATTGTTCTGTTAATTATTGATTTCACTATAGTTGCTCTTTCCATGCTGAACACTTGTTTTTCAGTTCCTGTTGGTACTAATAATTATTATTTTTAAGTCAGTCGCTGTTTGAATCATTCTCATGTTAAAGATGTTTCTAATACTTCATACTCCCCAAAGAGGTTAAATGTGTGTGTGTGTGTGTGTGTGTGTGTGTGTGTGTGTGTTGTCTGTCTGTCTGTCTGTGCATGTGTTCGGCGCGCGTGATCGCGCGCGCGCGCGCGTGTGTGTGTGTGTGTGTGTGTGTGTGTGTGTGTGTGTGTGTGTGCGTGCGTGCGTGCGTGCGTGCGTGTGTTGTCTTCAATTTGATGTCTCTTCGCAAAAGTGATATTAGACAAAATTTTCAGCGCGTGGGCACATGTATACGTGTGCTCAAGTGTTTACATGCATGTATGTAAGTGTGGATAGTCCGTGCGCTCAAGCACATGTTTGTACCAATGTCAATAGGTATGTATGTAAGTATACCGGTGCCTCCTGTGTGTGTGTGTGTGTGTGTGTGTGTGTGTGTGTGTGTGTGTGTGTGTGTGTGTGTGTGTGTGTGTGTGTGTGTGTGTGTGTTCCAATGAAATGTAAGAAAGTGTAAAGTATTTTATTAATGAGACCATATCTAACTAAAGGCCCTGCTTTTATTTAGAGATTGTAAAACTCACTTTGAATCAACACAACTTAGAACCTGAGGTATAGTCCTAGGAAAATAAAGTAAATAATTTAAAACCAGTAAAAATTAATAGTAGTCAACTCTGCAGTAAAAATTGAGTGATTCCTCCCTACTATGTGATATATTTTTTCAACCTTTAAAAATGGAATAATAAAGGCTGTACCTCCCTCATTGCTCGTGTGTGTGTGTGTGTGTGTGTGTGTGTGTGTGTGTGTGTGTGTGTGTGTGTGTGTGTGTGTGTGTGTGTGTGTGCATGCGTGCGCGCGCGCGCGCGTGTATATATATATATATATTTTTTTAATGTCAAGGATAATGAAATAAGCATTCATGTGCTTTTTCACATCCAGTCCCTGTGTGCATGCAATTTTGTAAATTTTGTCATCCGTTCCCACCGGCGCACAGAATACTGGCCTACTCATCCGAAAAGCGGAGTGGGTTTGAACATGCGCGCAAGATGTTCTGTGTGCGTTCTCACACGGGACATCAGTTTATGATCTCATTGGAAGGACTTTGGGGGAGGGGGGAGTGGAGTCGGCACTGACATTAACTCCAGAGGAAAAAATCTTCTTGAACGAGATTCGAACCAGGGTCAGCTGAACACGAGCACAGTGCGCATCATTCTAACCACCAGGCTATCCCGTATCCATGTGTGTGTGTGGTGTGTGTGTGTGTGTGTGTGTGTGTGTGTGTGTGTGTGTGTGTGTTGTGTGTGTGTGTGTGTGTGTGTGTGTGTGTGTGTGTGTGTGTGTGTATTATCCTTGGTCACTCGGCCTAATCGCTTAAAATTAATAATCCATTCACAATAAAGTAATTCAGAAAAAGGAGGGGGAGGGGTAAGGGTAACTCGAAGAAAGCATGTTATATAATTATAGTAAAGAAAAGGATATGTTCATTGATTTTCGGATGAACCCAGAGCCTGTACTCAATCTTCACATTGATGGCATGAAAGTACAACGTGAGTGTTATTATTATACTTCGGTACCATCATAAACAACAAACTAAACTTTACTCCAAATACAGATCTCACGAACATTTGCTTAGCACCTAGGATTTCATTGCCCGAAAAAAAAATAAGCTCCTGTGGTCAGACATGGAGCCAAGCACACAAAAATACTTTTTAAAAAAACAAAAAACAACCAACAACAGCAAGAAAAGCGTGCTGATATTTTTCAAACTTAAGTATTTAAAAAAAATCGATGTGTTAAATTATTACAGCAGAAACAAGAAGGAATGTGACAGGATGGTCAAGACGCTCGCTTGTTAACAACTAAACCGTGATGTTCTGGGTTTGATTCCCGGCAATTGTCCTTTCTTCCCAGTTTCCCGATAAAATCGAATTGAACGTCAAAGTCCTTTCGAATGAGCCTATAAACCGAGGCCCCGTGTGCGAATGCACGCAGAACATCTTGCGCACACATTAAAAACCTTTTCTGCCTTTCTGGAAAGTAGGCCATTTCTTGCCAGTGGGAACCGATGACAAAATTTTAAAAACGCATGTACACATGTGTTGTGTTTAGACGCATCCCCGAAGTCAGAATGGGGCTACCTAAATGGTGGGAGGAAAACAAAAACGGTCGCATATGCAAATATTTCACCATTGGTGAACCTCAGAGCTCAAGTCGAGGAACAGCATCCCCCCCCCCCCCCACACACACAATGACAGCAGGAGACAGTCTGAGAATTTTAAAACAAATACTGATTTCATCTCTCTCTCTCTCTCTGTATTGCTATGGGCTTTACTTCATTTTATTATCATATATATCCTTAAGGGCGGGGACTGGATGTAAAAAAGCACATGGGTGCTTATTCATTATCCTCGAAATAAAGAATTTGTCATTGTCTCTCTCTGTATCCCTAAGGGTAGGGGCTGAATGTAATAAAAAAAAAAAAAAGACACGGGGCTTATTCCTTATCCTCGAAATAAAAGAATGTGCAATTCTCTCTCTGAAGATTTTCTTTATGACTGTATGCTTTCTTGTGGTGATGTTTATGTCGTATTGGGAGGGGATTTTAATAGAAGAATATCAAACGTTTCTTTAGATTTTGAGGATAGTCATGCACGATTTACAAATCAACGTCTAAGTGGACCTTTACATAGAATAGATAGTCACTAGATAACGTGTCAAACCATTATGGTCAAATGTTATTGAATATGCCCACTGCTTCAAACTTATATATCTTGAATGGTAGGTGTCATGGCGACCGTCAGGGTTGCTACACGTATATATGATATATCTGAGACTGGAAGCAGTGCCAATGACTATTTTATGATGTCATGTGGTATGTTTACGCAATTCTCTGAGGCTTGCGAGATGAATGTTTCTGAAAGGTGTGAATCCAACCACATGACTTAAGTGTTTTGTATTGATTTTCCTAAAGAAAACATAAATGATGAATGGGGGAAAGAACTAAGTATATAATTGAAAAGATTGTATGAAATGAAACACAATAAATTGTGTAGTGTTTGATAGGGTAACGGATTCCGAAGAGATGCAACAGAGATTAAGTATGGCTAGTGATGTGATTGATGTCAATATCCAAGCTCTCGATATCTGTAACTGTTGTATGAAAGATTGTGATGATTGCGAGAAAAAGAAGATAAACGTGAATAAAATATATGGCTGCAGTGATTGGTATGATATGGAATATCGTTTATGTAAAAGAAATGTTTGTAGATTGTTAAACAAGTATTGCAGCTCTTTATCTCTGTTTGATCGTGACCTATACCGCACAGCTAAGCGTGACTTTAAACAGCTTTTAAAGACAAAACGTAAAGTGTTCAATAATGCTTTATTGGATAAATTGATTGCTTCTGTTGATAGTCAGAAATCGTTTTGGAATGTAATACGTAGTATACAGAGGAAAAGAAACGACCCTGGGGGTAATGTTAGTCTATACGATTGGTTTCAACATTTTAAAGAAATTGCTGGAAACAAATGATAATATTCATAACGACACACACAGGGAAGAAGGGACTGATAATAGTGGTTATAGCAACGCTTACTTTAATTGTCCAATTTCAAAAGAAAAAAAATGTTAGCTTTAAGGAAATACACCCCCCCCCCAAAAAAAAACAAAACAAAAAAAAACCAATCAAAACGCTGCTGGACCTGACGGTATTTTTGGAGAGATGATATAAAATTGTTGTAGAGTTGGTAATAAACATTTTAAATACTTTATTTGACAAGAGAACGTACCATGAAAGTTGGATTGAGTCAATTGCTCTCCCTTTGTACAAAAAACAGGGTGATATTAACAATCAAAATCAATAAGTATAGGACTTTCTTTTTGTGACATTTGCAGTAAATTACAAAGCCTATTTATTAATGGCAAACTACAGGAATGGGTAGAAGACAATAACATTACTGATGAATTTCAGGCAAGGTTTAAACGAAATTAATTCACTATGGATCACATGTTTACTTTAATGGCTTTTGTTCAAAAACAGTTGTTTTAAAAGTGAATTATAATTATGTGGCTTTCATCGATTTTAAGAAATCCTTGGATCCTGTTAATAGAAGTACTGTATATTGTGGCCTATTTTGCTAAAGAATGGAATCCGGGGAAACTAAGTGCATCATGAGTATGAATTTGTTAATGCTAGAGTTAAAATATTAATATGGTGCTTCCTTAGAAGATTATATAAACTGTACAACTGGTGTTAAACAAGCAGATGTATGTAGCCCTATTTTGTTTTGATTATTAATGAATTGACATAAGAAGTTATTCACAATGACAGACATAGTGCACAATTCACTGATGATACTTTAGAATACTTAAAAAAATTTTTTTTTTTTACTAAGTACTAATTTCAGAGACTATAAGTGAGCCACAAAAACAAGAGTTTAAAAAAAAGTGTCAGTTTCACTTCAGTTATACTTAAATGTGTCAGAAAGTAACATTATAGTATTTAGACCAGCCACCATGGCCAGTAGTTAGCACCTTGTGTTACGGACTGAAAGGCCACGGGTTCGAATCCCATTACAGTCATTGGGATTTTTCCGACTCTGGCAGGCGCCTACCCAGAGAGAGTGTTCTGTGGGATCATTGGGACCACACAGTCGAGCTTCATCCACTTTACGGATGCGAGTGTTGCTCAAGTTACCTGACCAACACTGCAGATGTCTGTATCTCTCGCGCCCAGTTGATGCCAGGATATATCCATATCAGCATAATTACATCATCCTCATTATCTTTAATCATCATGCAATAAAAATATTGCCTCGGATTTGATGTCCCCAGTTGCTCTGGTCTCATGATGACCCGAGATTTGGTTTCCCCATACACTTCTGTGCCTGTGGTGAGTTTGTGCCTAAGGTTTTAAGGTTGGGGGTTTATGGAAGGGAGGGGTGGGGGGGGATTGATGGAGGGACATTGTGGTGGTCACCACCTTGGGTGGGCGACACTCTGGCTCCAATACTGAGCTACTACTGTCGTTAGTAGGGGGTTTAGTAGAAGGTGTCCTGCGTATGTTAGCTCAGAACAGGTATCACTGAGCACCACCAAAGTGACCCAGCAGCAGTGGCTGGTGATCCCACGGTGGTCTGATATTGATGGGCTCCCCATGGACTTCCGATCGTGAACATGTAACACAATGAATTTGGGTATGGCTGTGATAAGGAGATTGAAATAAGTGGCATAGGAACAGGGGGGCAGGGACAAAAGATGATGAGGGGGACAGGATAGCCTAGTGGTTAGAACATTGCGCTCGCAATCTGACAACCCGGGTTCGATTCCTGTTCAAAGGGATATTTTCCCCTGGATTTAACATCAGTGCAGACTCTACTCTCCCTGAAAGTCCTTTGGATGAGTCTATAAACCGAGGCCCCGTGTGCGAACGCATGCAGAACAGCTTGCGCACACGTTAAATCCTGTTCCACTTTCGTAAGAGTAGGCCATCATGTGCTGGTGGGAACAGATGACAAAATTGACAAAACTGCATACACATGGGGACTGGATATAAAAAAGCACACGAGTGCTTATTCCATTATCCTCAATATAAAAGAATAAAATACATTTTTTTAAAAATGAGGCAGCAAAAACCCCAAACAACTCCTCCCCCCCAAAAAAAACATTATAGTACTTAGAAAAGGGGGGTATCTTGCAGGGCGGGAAAGATAGGCATATAATGGAAGCATTATACTAGTTGTGAACATCTATAAATATTTAGGAATATATTTTTCAACACAATGAAGTTTTTCTTTTACTTGCAGAGATCTGGTAAGTAGAGCAAAATATCTTTTATTGTGTGTTCTGATAAAACTAATGCAATTGAATCATGAATCCCTTATGTTGTTCCTTCTTAAATTATTTGATGCACAAATTCAATCTATGGTGCAATATGGTGCTGAATGATGGAGCTTAGATGCAGGTGTAGTAGAAATTGAGAAGATTCATTTGTATGCATTGAAGAAATTTCTAGGTATATCAATCTGAACACCCCATGACTTAGCTTCTGGGAAACCTAACAAATTAGCTTTTGGGGAAACTAAAGGTTCCAATTAGTTTGATTTCATGGTCAAGTGATCATGCCTAGAAAGCAAAAAGTCCGGGCTGGAAGTGTGCGGTGGCTTGAATCCCGTTTGGGCCCCAAACTTTCCCCCAATCCATTAGACCATGAGTGGTGGTCTGGGTGCTAGTCTTTCAGATGAGATGATAAATGGAGGTCCCGTGTGTTACACAAAATGATTTAGTTCACATAAAAGAACCCACAGCAACAAGAGAGTTGTCCCTGGAAAATTTCTGTAAAAAAAAAGAGCCACCTTGATAGGGAAATAAATACAGCTGCAGACAGGAAAAAGAAAAAAAAAAGGGTGACGCTGCTCTTGTGACAACACGCTCTGTTCGGGGAGAGTAGCCCAAATTTCACGCAGAGAAATCTGCCATGACTTGAAGTGGTATAAATAAACAAACAAATAAAGCGTATTCATTACTGGCTAAAACTGATACAAATAGAATCACATAGACTACCACATAAAGCTTATAAATTGTTAGTGTATTTAGATGCAAGAGGCAAGAAAAACTGGGTCTTGAATACAAGATTGAAATTATATACATTATTTATGTTTTTGCGTGGGAAAACAAAGGTGATGGGGACATAACTAGGTTTACTCATTTGTTTCAGTAGTGACTGGTGGATCGCAGATGGTAGACATGGTCTTCATGTGTCCAGCAGAGTGATGGATTCGATATGTACAGAATGTTGAACCCTTTGCATTGGGTTTGTCTGCATATCAATGCATCAAGAGAGACATCTGAAACGCATAATGACTAAAGTCAGACTTCGTATTTCTGATATACATGTACACTCTTATCATTATAAATCCGTCAATGATCGTAATTTGATGTGTTTATCATGTCACGATGCAGTTGAAAATGAACTCCATTTACTTCTGTCTTTCCCTGAGCTAAGAGAGCTGCGAGAACAACCTATTCCTTTATGGTATTTTCCACAGCCAGTTTTGTTCAGATTGATGATGCTGATGATGACTCCTAAAGATAAAAAATGCAAAAAAGTTAGATGTATATCTATACAAAGTGTTTAAAGTGAACCTCACAAACAAATATACTCTGAATTTCATGCACATGACTCTTCCATCCCTATCATCTGAAGTGTTTTAATGTCATGTCATGTAGAGTACGTGAAAACTTGTACAGTACTATACTTTGGGGAAGGGATAGCTCAGTAGTCAGAACACTCGCTTTCCCTCAGCTAAGGTTAAGCAGCAATGAGCATGGTTACAACTTGGATGGGTGACCGTTTGAGTGCCTTGACTTCAGTACAGTTTCCCAGTTTACCCAGCTGTAAAACGGGTACGAAGGCCTGTGGCAGGTCCTCAGAATGTTTGGCATTGAAGAAGGACTAGTGCAAACCATTCAAGCACTATACAACACTGCAAGCAGTGCAGTCCTTCTGAACAATCAGGTCGGAGACTACTTCAAAACCACAGTTGGGGTCCGACAAGGATGCCTGTTATCTCCAGTCCTGTTCAATCTGTTCTTGGAAAACATCATGAGAGAGACCCTCCATGACTTCCACCCTACCATCTCCATTGGCGGCAGACCCCTCAACAACTTACGGTTTGCCGATGACATTGACCTCATGGGCGGAAGTAACACAGAGCTACAAGATCTTACGACCAGACTTGAGAACAGAGCTGGAGCATATGGGATGGAGGTGAGCTCGGAGAAAAGTAAAGTACTTGTGAACAGCACGAGCAATGCCACCGCTAAAATTTACATGAACGGCCAACAACTGGAGGAGGTAGACGCTTTTAAATACCTCGGCGCTACACTCACAAAGGACGGGCGATCGACGACAGAAATCAATGTCAGAATAGCCATGGCAACATCTTCCATGACAAAACTCACCACCATATGGAAAAGTAAAGAGATCAGTTTCCCAATCAAACTAAAGCTCTACAAAGCCCTAATTCAGTCGATCCTGCTGTACGGAAGTGAAACCTGGACATTGACTGCTGAAACAGCAAAGCGAATCCAGTCATTCGAAACAAAATGCCATAGAAAACTACTGGGCATATCCTGGAGAGAACGAAAGACCAATGAATTTGTCAAGAGTCAAATAACACGGCTGGCAGGTCCACAGGAACCCCTTCTCACCATCGTCAAGAAGAAAAAGCTGACATGGTTCGGCCACGTCACCCGCCACAACACTCTGCCAAAAACAGTACTGCAGGGAACACTCGAAGGTGGCAGAAGGAGGGGAAGACAGAACAAGTCATGGATGGACAACATCAGAGAATGGACCAGGATGAATGACTCGGCACTACTGCGCAGAGCCGAGGACCGAGATGGATGGAGGAGGCTTACCACGGCATCGTCTTTCATGTCTCCCCCACGACCGCCAAGGTCACGGGTCTGATGATGATGATGATGAAACGGGTACCTGCCTCTTTAGGGTCAGGGAAAGTAAAGCAGTGACGGAGAGGAGATGGGCACCGCCCTCAATATGCAGGCCCTTAGAGAAATGAGGTCTCTGATGCCTTGTTCCCCTACAACCTTATAGGTTATGGGACACCCTTTTTTTACTTTACTTTGCAGAAGCCCAAAGGGCTAAGATACACTAATGTAGATGGACCTAAGGAAACAAACAAACAAAACAAACATGACAGGGGAAAAAGGATAATCAATAGTTAGTAGAACAGATACACATAGATCACAAAAACAACAAGAAAACTAGTCTAGAGTCCAAATAACATATAAATGCACAAACAATAACTTTGTATATTTGTTCAAACTCACAGCATATTGCTCATGAAGCAAAGCATATACATGCATGTGTACACACACACACACACACTCACACACAAGCATGCACACACACCCTGATTTTTGTTGTATTTTGGATGGTTTGACCAAAAAAGCATATTATGTTTGCTTGTTCAATGAAACATCATAAAAAAATGACTGACTTTGATACACATAAAGGATCAAATGAATTCCTGACAAAGATATGACTTCTCATCACATCAACATTTTGTCTGCAGTCATTCCACACACATGACATAATTACAGAATTAACAAATGCAAAATCTAACTTCAATAACGGTTTCCAAATCTCATAGTGAAA
This sequence comes from Rapana venosa, assembly GCA_028751875.1. Taxonomy (NCBI): domain Eukaryota; kingdom Metazoa; phylum Mollusca; class Gastropoda; order Neogastropoda; family Muricidae; genus Rapana; species Rapana venosa. Next base: position 25,071,528 of record CM054135.1, read on the forward strand.
AGTTAACTGCACATTTAATTAATTTCTTTCCAAATCTTCGGTGAAATTCTATTGCACAAGCTAAAATCTAACTTCAATAACTGTTTCTAAATCTCATAGTGAAAAGTTAACTGCAAACTTAATTTCTTTCCAAATCTTCGGTGAAATTCTATTGCACAAGCTTTTTTTTCTTTTCTTTTTTGCTGAAAAACAACGACATAAAACAACAAAATAAAAGCAGCAGAACTGAAGGTGAAATATCACAACAAAAACAATTATCTCCCTTTCTCTCTCTCTCTATATATACATAATACATACACACACATATGCATAAGAATCAGCAGGATTATATAGTCGAAAAAACATAAAGGTTATACACAAAATGCATTGAAAAGCGCTCTTAAACAACAACAAATAATAAACAACATCAAATTAACAATATACAACAAATAATCAAACTCCTGTATTTATGTGAAACCTGAAATTGTAAAAAAAAAAAAATTAAAGAATTATAAAAAAATAAAAAAAGTATTTTATTTATTTTATCTATTTTTATTCTTTTATATTGAGGATAATGGAATAAGCACTTACGTGCTTTTCAAAAAAAAATCCACGAACGAACACAAGCAACCAAATATCTATACAATTTGAAAAACAAAGATTAGATATACTGAAAACAGTAGTTCAGAAACCTAACCAAATTAAGTGCCTTTTGATAAGAAGTATTCAGCGTACCCTTCACTTAATTAATATTCATCTATCTCATGCTACACACAGGCACAGGTCAATATTAGACTAGAAGTAACATCAACGTTCTGTATTATCTGACATGCTAGCTGAAGCACTTTGCTCCTATAACAGAAAAGATAGCAGAGTGGTAATAATGAAAGTATGAAAAAGAAAGTCACGCATCCTGAGGTAAAAAAATTGACCACACATACACCGACACCCACGCACGCACACACTCCACCCACCCACCACACTAACACAAGCTTGAATGCATGATATGTATACCCTTCTCTCTGCCCTCCTTTTTTTTCTAAAAAAAAAAAAAATTCAATATCAAATAAGTGAAAAGACATTAAACATAGCAAAGAAGAAACACACACACACACTCAACCTTTCTATAAATTCCTGTGGTTGACTGACTGGTTGACTGATATGAGTTGAGTAATCATGAAACAGGCATGCAGGGCGACCGATAGTAGAGTAACAACAAAATGACAAAAATTTACAAAACCGCATACTCACGGTGACTGGACAAAAAAAAGCCCAAGTGCTTATTCCATTATCCTTGATACAAATAAATAAACAAATAAATAATATGGTTGGATTGCACCACTGAAGCTGAACATAACCGAAACAGAATGAACACAAAATGTCGCCACTCTTTCTTTTTCATATGCAACTACACAATCAAATAGAAACAGAATCTGACCTGCGTACCAAACAAACAAAACAAAACAAAACATACTCCCCCTTCCCCCTCCAAAAAAAAACCAAAACCACCCCAAAAAACAACCCCTCTGCCCCTGCTCCCCCACCCCCCTCACCCCACCCCCCCCAACTGCCAAAATACGGTTTAGCAACAAAAAACAAAAAAAGATTATAAGCACGCAGCACAATCATCATAACGACAGTCCCTGATTGAAAGACAGCAGGTACACCATTCATTTACAAACTGTCAAGTAAAACAAAACAATGCGTTTTTTAACAAAAAATATTGCTCTCAACCCACACAATTTTTCTCAAAGTCTCTCCTTTCTGGCAGTTTCAGGATAAAAAACATGACAACTATCAATGAAGATTTCAAACTGAAAGGCAGGGTGAAAACAGAAAAAAAAGGAATGGAACACCAGGTGAGATGCGGACCAAAAAAACAACCATACAATCAAGCCACACAGGCAAGTAATCACAAATACACACAAGCAGAAGACCAGAGCACATTAAAAAGCACACAAAAAAAGCATGCAAAAATGCTCTCCTTTTTTTTACATATTGCATTAAGCTATACTGGCTCTTGCAGAGCTACCATGAAAAAGGCTTTCTTGTCAACATTACCTTTCAATTCACTTTCAACCTCAAAAGGATAAAGTCAAAAGGAGTGGTTATTTTTGGACCGTTGAGTGTTACATCATGCAATATCTGTCAACGTGTGTGTGTGTCTTGCGTGTGTGCGAGCATGTGTGTATACATTTGAACTTGTAAAAAAAAAATCTTATTAATTGTAACTGTCTGCATGTGAATGGATAGGATGAATGAAAGCGCTTTGATTTGTTTTGTTGCAAGATATGGCGCTATATAAATTCCATGTATTATTATTAATGTCCCTAACGGTAAGACAACACAAGAATCAAAACCCTAAAACTGCTTGTGTGACCTTAACCCCAGGTAAATGTCAATGAATGGAGCCAGAACTTTGGATTCTGTTGATTTTGAAGTCTAAAAATGTAGACTTGGAGATCCTCCAGCAAAAACATATCTATTTCTTTCTTACCTGTGTGATCTTGAATCAGGGTCATGGTCAAAATAACTGAAATTTGTGATAGATTTTTGTTGGTTTTTCTTTTTTTTCTTTTCTTTTTTTTAAAGGTATTCACTTGCTCAAGCAGTTCACACCCACACACACACCCACACACATCTCTTTTCTCCTTATCAAAATGACAAAATCAAGTGATCAATTCAGAATGTTTCACTGGACACAAAGCTGATACTCTGACTTTTAAAAAATATCAGACTTTTAAATTACGTTTTCATATTAGACACAAATGCAAATTTCTTGTTCGATTAGGAACGAACTGTTAAATCACCTAAATAAGTGCAGTTCAACAACATGGTTAAAAAAAAAAAGCATTTATACCCTCTCACTATTTTAAGCAAGAACTTTGTCATGGGCACAGCTGAATATATTTGTCATAGGCATAGCTGAGTATACAAAGACATAATAATTATGGCACTCAAAAGGAAAAGAATTTGGATCAGTACACTGACCTCAGGTATCATGACACCCTCACAATTATATCCTAGTCACTTGACCAATAAGAGATCAAATGAACAGCAAAAGCCTTGACAATTTTCACTGCACAGCCTTAGCTGTTCAATATGGGGAGAGGGTAGCTAGCTCAGTAGTTCAAATCATTGGCCCGACCCAGAGTTGAGAAGGACGACTACCACCATCTCACGAGAGAAGAACCAGTCATAATTCTAAGACTCTGCACTGGGCACAACAGGCTAAATTGCCACATGTCCACAAAGCTTTGTCAAGCGCTTTGATTTGTCTCTGCAAGATATAGCGCTATATAAATTCTATTTATTATTATTATTATTACAAAGCTGTAACTCATTCCCTCTTCCTTGTGTGCCTGTGGCAAAGAAAACCAGACTGGCGAGCATGTCCTTCAGAGGTACACGCAATTCAGCAACCTGAGGAAGATTGTGTGGCCGATGGAGATGGCCCTGCAAACTAAGCTGTACGGCCCCACGAGAGGAGCTGGAAAGGACTTGCCACTACTTCTCCCGAACACATCTGACGGTGTAAAAAGCGAACGAGAGAAGAAGAGCTGAGTAGTGAGAATACTCACTCTCCCAGGCAGCGCTGAGCATGGTTGCCTAGTGCATGGACGACAGTTTGCGAGTCTTGGCTTTAGTACAGTCCCCTGGTTCACCTTTCCCTTCCCTCTGTAACGATGACAGAAAGGATAAAGCAGCATGGACAGAGGAGATGGGGTATCACTGTCAAGGTGCTGGACTTAGTTTTCACATGGTTTCTGTCTTTTGGAAGCTGATTATAGAGTGAAGTATGATCTTCTCCCTGACCTGCTAGAGCTTAACTGAAACAGCATGTGTCTGGCTGACTGGTGGTGTGGGAAAGTTGGAAATTGGAGATTAAAAAAAACAAAACGTCAACCTTACATGGATGCTGTGCTCTGATGTACATACAGCTTCTGTCAAACACTGGTGGGTGATACTAGGGGAAGGGTTAGTAGATGGTCGGTTATCCTATAGCGGGTTACCCGTAGGGCAAAAGTTAACTCTTGATCTATAGAAAAATCCATGTTCAGTCCAAGGGAAATTACTTGTGTTCCTAGCTGAAGTAGGCTCCTATTAAATGAGTTTGTTTCCCTTTACCTGTCAGTCACTGTGTGTGGTGTGTGTGTGTGTGTGTGTGTGTGTTGTGTGTGTGTGTGTGTGGTGATTTCTTCTTACAGCACCATAAGTTGATTATTTTTCATGTCAGAAGTAGTGACAAAGACAATGTATACGCTGGAAGAGGCAGTATTAGCAGATTTTACTTCAAAGTGATTTCTGAGCCTCAGACAATTACTGTGCGTGAAATCAATGCGATTCTTTCTGGTGGATTAGCTGATGGTGTAAGTCTTACACCTTGTTGAGGTATGCCTCTGTGCGTGTCAAAAGATTTTTTTGGTTTTCTAGCGTTCATTGACTTACTTTATGGCAAAACACACTAAAAATAAAAAAAGGGAGATCTGTGGACATATTTCTTCATAAATCCTAAAAGTATATCCAATAAAGTTTACCTTGATATATATATATATATATATATATATATATCTTCAGTATGGCCCCCCAAAAGTGTGTCACAATTTTGCTGAGGTGTGAACTAACAGACTATGACTTGACTTTTAAAAAATTTGAAAACCATACCCCCCCCAAAAAAAACCCTAAACCAACAACAAAACAAAAACAAAAAAACCCACAACAAAATAAAACCCCACTGAAATTTATCTGCATTTTCATCACTTTAGTTCATAGCACTGCCACACACAAACACACACAACCATCACACACACAAACACCATCACACACACACACATCACCACACACACACACACCATCACACACCCACACCATCACACCCACACACACACCATCACACACACACAAAACTCTCCTTCCTTTCTCCCAGACAGACACCGGGCCGTCCTACAACTCATTCCTCTTTGGCACTTTCGGCGGTCCTGAAGAAGTCTCCCGACACAAGGTCTTTGAGCCACTGCGGCACTCTCAAAGGCCACTCGTACTCGTTGGGCACCACACCGTCGCAGCGTGACTCGAAGAAGGAAAACATGGGGAACCAGACGCGCGTGCGCTGGGCGTCCTGCTGCATCAGCGAGCGGTTGTTGGCCAAGGTGTGGTAGTACATGAAGAGGCGCGAGGTGATGTAAAAGGCGATGAAGACGTCGATGGAGTAGTGCTCGTGAGCGGCCAGGATGAAGAAGATGCCGAAGATGTTCAGCACCCACGAGACCAGGTGGAGGTAGTACATATCCAGCGCCGGAGTGTCTGCAATGAGGAGCGAGCGAGGGAGGGAGCGAGTGAGTTGAGTTGAGTTGAGAGAAGCTGGTACGAGAACGAGAAAAGGCGCCATCGTGTTTTAGAATTGTAGTGTTGAGATGTTAAGTGTGTATGGGGTGGGGGGGGTGAAAGGCGTGTGTGTGGGGGATGTGAGTGTGTGAGTGTGCGTGTGGAGGATGTGAGTGAATGAGTGAGTGAGTGAGTGAATGTGTGTATGTGTGTGCATGCATGTGTGTGTGCATGCATGCTTGTGTGTGTGTGTGTGTGTGTGTGTGTGTGTGTGTGTGTGTGACACACAACATCAAAAGGTACGCTTAAAGGCAAAGAAAAATTTCGTCTGTGGGCTGGAAAAGAAGGGTGCCCTATTTTTTTTAAAGCGATGTTCATATTTTTGCAGTTTTTGGCTTCTTCAAAAATCTATAAATCATATTCCCAAGTATCAGTGCCCAAAGCAGTTTATAAAGCAGTTAAATTTATTCTTTTATACACATACTTCCCCAAATCTCACTTTTAAATGTCGTAAGCTGACTGACATTGCGGCCTTAGCTTCGCCACGACTGATCATTTCATCCCTGTACATTGTTGAAAAGCTCCGTTTCCTGCCTTGAAGGTCGAGGAATTTTCCAGTCACTCTACCATAGTCCCATAGTGTACATTGTCTCTAAATTTGGTAAGCAAACTCAAGTGAAATGACCAATAGAAAGGCAGGATGTGCCCAATGAGTGCAGCAATAAGCCTCTGGTTGGTCAGGTTTAAATCAAGGGAAAGTAAACCCGCCTGATTCTTTCATATCAGCAATAATGGCAAAAGAGACATCAAAGACAGAAAGAAACAACAACTCAATTCACACACTCTTAAGTAACTCACACTCTCCTAGGTAACTCACACAATCCTAAGTCACAATCCTAAGTGACTCACTCAAACCTAAGTGACTTGCACATTTCTAAGTAACTCACACACTCCAAAGTAACTCGCACACTCAAGTAACTCACACACTCTCAAGCAACTCACACACTCTTAAGTAACTCACACACTCAAGTAACACACACTCGTAAGTAACTCAAACACTCAAGTAACTCACACACTCCTACGTAACTCGCACGATCCCAAATAACTCACACAGTCCTAACTCTCACACTCCAAAGTAACTCACACACTCTAAAGTAACTAATTCACACACTCTTAAGTAACTCACACTCAATCATACATGACTCACTCATAAGGGACAGCATGGGTGGGTGTGCTGATTTTGTATGGTTTGTTTGGTGTATGAGAGGGAGATGGAGAGAGAGAGAAAGAAAGAAAGAGAGAGAGAGAGAGTGAGAAGAGAGAGAGAGAGAGAGGAGAAGAGAGAAAAGAGAGAGAGAGAGAGAAGAGAGAGGAGAGAGAGAGAGAGAGGGGGGGGGGGGGGAGAGCGTGTGTGTATGTGTGTGTGTGTAAATAAATTCATTTTATTTGTTTAGTCTTTCACAAAGGTCTTTCATCACATTTGCTGACAAATATATTCAAAATGTTGCTGTGTGAATGGGTGGCTATGTGGGTGTAAGTGAAAGGATGTTGTATGTTTTTAAAAAATCCAGAATAATTGTTCTTAAGTGACTCACTTACTCAATCCCAAGTGACTCAGTCACTCAACTCTAAGTGATTCACTCACTCAACCTAAGCGATTCACTCACTCAACCTAAGCAATTCACCCACTCAATCCTAAGCAATTCACTCACTCAATCCTAAGCGATTCACTCATTCAATCCTAAGCGATCCATTCACTCAATCCTAAGCGATCCACTCACTTAATTCCAGGTGATTCATTCAATCCTAAGCGATTCACTCACTCAATCCTAAGCGATTCACTCACTCAACCTAATCGATCCACTCACTCAATCCTAGGCGATTAATTCACTCAATCCTAAGAGATTCACCCACTTAATCCCAGGTGGCCCACTCAATCCCAAGTGACTTACTCACTCAATTCCAAGTGACTCACTCACTCAATAACAAGTCTCTCGATCCCAAGTGACTGACTCATTCAATCTAAAGTGACTGACTCACTCAATCCCAAGTGACTGACTCACTCAATCCCAAGCAACTCACTCACTCAATCCCAAGTGACACACTCAATCCTAAATGACTCACTGACTCAACCCCAGGTGACTCACTGACTCAACCCCAGGTGACTCACTCACTCAATACCAAGTGACACTAAATCCCAAATGACTCACTCACTCAATCCCAAGTGACTCCTTCAATCCCAAGTGACATTCAATCAATCCCAAGTGACTGACTCACTCAATCCTAAGGGGGCGGGGTAGCTTGGGGTTAGAGTGATGCGCACTTGCGTTCGTGATCTGCTGACCTGGGTTCAAATCTCGCTCAAGAGGACTTTTCCTCTGCAGTTTACATCAGTACCGACTCTACTACCCCATAAAAGTCCTTTGGATGAGATTATAAACCGAGGTCCTGTGTGCGAACACATGCAGAACATCTTGCGCACACATTAAAACCGGTTCTGCTCTTCAGAAGAGTAGGCCATTCTGTGCCGGTGGGAATGGATGACAAAACTGACAAACCTGCAAACACACAAGGACTGGATGTAAAAACAGCACATGGGTGCTTATTCCGTGATTCTTGTGGATCAGTGGTCCAGAGGTAACACGCCTGTCTAGAGAGCGAAAAGTCCGGGTCAGAAGTGGGTGGTGGTTCAAATCCCATTTGGACCCGAAAATTTTTACCCATCCACTAGACCTTGAGTGGTGGTCTGGGCGCTAGTCTTTCGGATGAGACGATAAACCGAGGTCCCGTGTGTTACACAAAAATTATTTAGCGCACGTTAAAGAACCCGCGGCAACAAGAGAGTTGTCCCTGGCAAAATTATGTAGAAAAAAGCCACTCTGATAGGGAAACAAATGCAGTTGTAGACAGAAAAAAAGGAAAAAAAAAGGGTGGCGCTGCTCTGTGGTGATGCGCTCTCCCCCGGCAGAGCAGCCCAAATTTCACGCAGAGAAATCTGACGTGACTTAAAGTGATATAAATAAATAAAATAAATTGAAATAAAGACAGTAAGCAGCTCACACTCAGTGATGAAAAAATTGAGGATGGTGATGATGGAGGTGTGGCCGCTGAACATGTAGTCCCCACAACTCTTGACCCCTTGCAAGGTCATGCCCAGGCCCTGCCAAATCTCCAGTGTACGCTGTATGCGCGACCACATGTCTCCGTATCGCTGTGGTGGCCAAACAGTTTATCAACATAGGGGGTCATTTTGGATTCTGTGGCAAAAATTCAAGCTCTGAGAACATACTCCCTGAAAACTGCTGTATATTATCACATAAATTATTGTGGGTAACATTGTCTTAGTGGTTTGTTTGGGGTTGTTTTGGGGGTTTGTTTGGGTGTTGTTTTTTTTAACAGATGCAGTAATTATGCTGAAAAATTTATCTTTACATACTATATAGGTGATAAAAATGAATTGGTTTTTTTTTGGGGGGGAGGGGAGGGATTGAGAGGGGGGGGGGGTGAGGATAACAATTTCTTTCACTTCAGTGTTACTGACAAAGTTTAATACCCTTTATTTCTCGTTCTAGCAACTCTTGCACCAATTTCTTCACCTTCACCTATCCCGTAGCACCAATGAAGATTTTGTAACCAGCTTCTTCCACTCCCCATGGTCCTCAGCCATCTGTAGCAGTTCGTTCCACTCAAGGCCTGTCCACTCTCTGATGTTGTCTTCCCATCGTTTTCTCTGTCTGCCTCTTCGTCTCCCTCCTTGTACTGTTCCCTGTAGGACAGTCTTGGCCAGTCCAGATGTTTGTGTGACGTGCCCATACCACTTTAGTTTGCGTTTTTCCACCGAAGTCAGGAGCTCTTCATATGGTCTGATGGCATTTTTTAATTCTGGTATTCACTTCCTTATTAGTGATGTCATCTCTGTATGAGATACAAATAAGTTTACGAAAGCACCTCATCTCCATTGCCTGTATCCTTCCTTCAATGTCTGCTGTTATGGTTCACATTTCATATGCGTACAAAATTATGGACATGATCAGGGAACGTATCAGTCTGATCTTGAAGCTGATGACGATGTTCTTGTCATTCCAGAGGACTTTCAGTTTGGTCATTGCAGCTGTGTTCTGGGCTTTCCTGGAGAGAATCACTGGTTTTGATCCTTCCTTCATACTATAGCTCCCAGATATCTGAGGAGCTCTATGGATGGTCTCAATTTTCTTGCCATCTATAGTATAGTTGGCACTATCTGTCATCAGCTGGTTCTTCTCTGCATTGATCTGCATGCCATATGCCAAAGAGGCTTCATCAAGGTCATTTACTAGACACAAAAAAAGAGGGGGGGGGGGAAGGCTGACATTGACATATATGCATGCATGCATGCATGTGTGCGTGTGAGTGTGTGTGTATTTTCATGATTTTATTCTTTATTTTTTTATTTTGAGGATAACGGAATGAGCACGCATGAGCTTTTAACAAAGAAATTTTTTTACACCCAGTCCCTGTGTATATATGCAGTTTTATCAATTTTGTCATCTGGCACACAATGGCCTACTCTTTTCTAAAGTGGACCAGGTTGTAACATGTGCAAAAGATGCTCTGCATGCGTTTGCACACAGGATATCAGTTTATAGTTTCATCCAACGTGTGTGCGGTGGGTGTGTGTGTGTGTGTGTGTGAGTGTGTGTGTGTGTATGCGTGTGTATGTCCCATCTGTCTGTATGTCTGACTGTGTGTACATACCTGTCTGACAGTTATGTGTATTATATATATCTGTGCATGTGTCGGTGTGTGGGGAGGGGAACAATTTCATAATCAGCAACAGAGTTTCTATAAACATGCCATCACTGAGTGATATATGACAACAAAGCTGACATAGACAGCAATGCATGATACACTGTATGTACACAATAAGCACAGCTTGTGGCATGCATGCTCTCACCTTTCCTATACAGTGCAGATGCTGCCCTGGTACAGACATAGAAGTGATGAGCATGGTGACACAACGCAGCAAAAAGATGGTGCCCAGCAGCGAGAACATTCGCCTCAGCAAGATGAACCTGAAACACACACACACACATGTACACACACATGCAACACACGCACACACACATACAGTCACACACACACACACACAAAGTCATACAAAGTCACACACACACTCACAACCTCATTTCTGATAACATCATACAGTGATCTTATATGTATACATGTTTTGTTTTATTTTGAGCTTTCTTTCTTTATTTTTCATTCCTGATACAGTGATCTAACTGTTTTGTTTTTATTTTAAACTTACTTTCTTTGTTCTTTACATCTTTTAATACCTGGCACAAAAATAAACCCAAGTGTGCTCCGTTTGAAATGTTCATTTACAAATTTTATTCTTGAAAATTGTTTTTTAGTATGCAAAAAATATTTAATAACCTATCAGACTCTCAGTGCAGCATGTATACATTACACAAAGAAAATGTTCACGATTGATTTCAAATTCCATGAATGATGAAATAACATTGCACATTCAATACTGATAATGAGACGATGATTAATGATTAACTACTGACTGTTGTCCATGAATAATTTTTCATTTGTAAGACTCTTTTAGTTTCATTGTGAATTGTAATACTGACAACTGTTAATTTAATGACTAAGTAACAATGAGTTGTCATCCTGATATAATTATATGGTAATGTGACTAGTCATTCATCTTTGCTTAAATTGTTATCATCACAATGGCCATCTTCATTGCCCTTGTTCAGTCATCATGCTATTAATGTATTATCAATGTTATTGTTTAATGTTATTATCATTATTATTCTTGTCATAATTATCACCATCACTTAAAAAAAAATTTTTTTCTTCATAATGGCATTGATGTACCTAAAGAATTCAATACAGTTCTGCCTTCCAGTAAGTTTAGTATTCATGATTCATTTGCAAAAGTTGCAGAAGAATAACAGAACAAACTTTTTAATGCTTTCAGTTTAGAGGTAAAAAGGGCGCCTTACAAGTGAAAATTATATCACATTTTTTTCTGAACAGAAAATGACCACAGTAAAAAAAAAAAGGCCGTTTGACAGAAACAGGTTTGATTTCTCTCTCTCTCCCTCCCCCTCTCTCTCCCTCTCTCTCTCAAGGATTACACTAGTTTTACAGATGTGCATAGTCGTCATACTGACCTGTGTTTGTGGACAATGAGAACACCTACCCAAATACAGCTCAGGATCATACCCACGAGCTCACAGGCTTCAAACGCCCATGGCACGTACGGCATGTTATCTAAAAAGATATCAGGAAGAGGAGGGTACTTCTGCATGTCGGGAACTCGGTCATGCACAATCACCATCACAAAAGCTGTCAAAAGGAACACGGCAAACACATAGACAAAACTCAGCAGCGTTTTCATCGGTTCCGGATCCAAAGACCTACTCTCCTGAGACATGCGCGTCTCGTACAGCGGTCTTGCCCTGGAGGTGATCTGCACGGGACTTGACACGGTTTGAGTCTCAGTCTGCGAAGGGATTGGAGGGGCGAATCCGCTCTGCATGCTCTGCGACTTCTGAATCATCTTCACCACGTCGTATCCGTTGTGAATGATGCTGGGTTCATAGTCTGGGTCATTGACCCGCAGTTGCTGCACCTTGCTCATGATGTGCTTGATGTCTCCTAACACTGTCATTCTGATAGGAGGCTGCTTGAGGTCGTCTTCAGAGAGGGTGAGGAGGGCAGGTCCATCTATCTTGTGCTGGGAGCACAGCAGATCACTGTAGTCCCCAAACCCTTGCTGGTTCAGCCAGTTCGCCACAAGGTCACAACTCCACCTGCTCAGGGGTAACTCTTCATCCGCCATCGCTAATAACAAAATAAATGTAATAACAAAGTGTTATTAGTACACTAGTCACTAGTAGTATTACATGAAATCATGTGTGTGCAATTGTAAGAAGAAAAATAAAGCCCTGCAGTTGACATGATAAATTTGTACCAGGACAAAAAGACAATTTGCAAGTAAAAGTTTATCTGGCAAGGCTAACATAAACTGATTTCCAAATAAAACCACACACAAACACACACACACAAACATGCACTCTCTCTCTCTCTCTCACTCACACACACATGCACCTCTCTCTCTCTCACACACACACACACAGACACATGTACCTCTCTCTCACAGACACACACACCACACAATTTTCGTCTAATATCACTGTAAGTGAACAGATGTAAAATCGAACACACACACACAACAGAAGTAAAATCAAACACACACCCACACAACAGATGTAAAATCGAACATATACACACATATAATGCACACACATACATGCTCTCTCTGTCCCCCCCCCCCCCCTCCCCCTACCCCTCGGCAGTTTTGTGTCCAGACTCATTCTAAGCAACTATTACATTCATCTTGTAGACTGAGCTAGCAAAATGAAGAGAAATATAATACATCAACATGAGAAGTTATGAAATTCATTCACCAAGGCTGCCTTTTATCACCCACACACTCCAGTATTGTTTTGAATGCATGGATTTGGGGTGAAAAAAAGGTAATAGGAAAATGTAGAGGATAGCATGCAGTCTTTTTGAAGTTTTCCAAGTATTCCATGGCTCAGCAGCTTGTGGGGTTTTTTGGATTTTTTTACAAGCTGCCAAGTTTGATCACACAACACCTAGGGTTTAGACCTAGAGCAAATCAACTTCAAACTCAAAGCAACCTAGTGATACTCCCAGCCTGCAAGTGCATGTGCACATCACCATGAAACATGTAACATTTTCTTTTAAAAAAGAAAAAGAAAAGTGTATGCTATTTATGTGTGGAAAGGTGTGGTTGGGTGGGGGTATTGGAGTTGGAGTGATTCGATATTTCTTAGGAACACCATATAAATGACAATGCGTATCATTAATATTCAATATCATGCATAGTCGCTACTCAGTGAGTGTCAAGTCAACAGGATTATTTCTATCATCATGAAGAAAAAGTCCACAGATGTTGATCATTAAAGTATGATAAATTAAAGAAATTAATGAAATCACAAGCAAAATCCTTAGTAGTTAACGATTAGAAGGATCCAGCAGTTACCTGTGGACAAAGTTTATAAGTTGTAATATAGATGCTTCAGTAAGTTGACACTAACTTGACTAAGTAAGACTTGTAAGACTGTGATTATCAGGTTTACATACACATGTAAATTGTAATGTACTACAGTCACACACTAACCGCAGTGTCCCAAGCTTTCTCTGAATGAATAATAATGAATAGCTTTTGGTTTTCATTCTGAATGTTCTTTATTCATAATTATTTTTCAGTCATTTGATTTGGTTTTCGTTTTGAAAGACAGCCTTGTTTAGAATCTTCTAGATAATTTTCTAGTCTGAGTTTCACATCAATTGATATATTAATTATGCTTAACTCTTGACTGTTAATATGTTTACACAATAATTATGGTTTAGTGCATTACAGAACAGCTGCAAACAAAACCTGGTTCAACTCTGCAGATTCTCTTCTAATTCCACTCTACAGACCCTCTTCTCCTACGCCATTACTTTGACATGAAACTACCATCAACATCAACTACTACTCAGACCTGGGAAGCACTTGCAGAACACAGCAGTGGGTAGAGAAGTACAGTAAGCAAGGGAACATGTAGCACTTGGAGAAGTGAAGAGACATTAGAATCTGAAAGTCAGAAGAAGCTGCAGGTAAAAACAAAAAGAGACAGCAAAACCAGGCCTACTTTGTCTCAATCTTCTGCAACAACGGTGACAGACACAAGCATGTAATATCCAAGACTGAAATGACTACAGAAGGTTCAGCCATTTGATAACTGTCTCTCAAGGCAGAAAATGCCTGCAACACTGTGTAAGCACAGTGCACTGAGCAGCATATGAGTGTGTGCTTGTAAAACTAAAAGTGTATTTGGGTAAGTATCTGATTTGAATGATCTGACTCTGAGGCTTCATGGGGTCTCAATGGTCTGCAACTCAAATGATGGGCCTGGAATTATCTTTAAATCTGGATAAATGAGCTGTATCCATCCAATGTTACAGACTTGGTGGGAGGAATGTGGACACAAATATGCCAGAGGGGCGATGGTCTCAAGAGAATTAAGAGAAGAGGATTTTTTTCAGTCTCCCAGTTCTACAGTACACTCATTCTCACATTCTGTTCTGATCTCATCACCTGTATGGCCTCTAGTATATAATCTCCTTTCATCTACATGCATGTATAACCCTGGGAAGAATCTATCAATTAAAACAAAAAATATCCTAAGTGGGTGGGTTGCTGGAAATACAGACACACCCACTAGGCTACCTAACATTGTAACAACATACCCAAACTTCAGCAAATTCACTCAATTCAGACCCAAAATCGGTAGCTTAAACAGAACAAAAATAACAGTAACACTGTCAGAACTGGCGGGTTTGTTTTGCCTTTGGAAAGTTTATCAAAGTTGAAAGAACGTTCACACACTGACACCATCACTGGATCACAACACTGACACTATCGTGCATACTGCCAGAGTGTACACACAGACACACACACACTGCCATTGCCACAAGTGACCAATGGAATAAAATTAGTTTTTTTAGCTATGAACTATAAATCCCGTATTTTTTTCTTTTTCAAGGCAAGTTTATTTCAACAATCTAACAGACTTACCGAGTTTTCTTTGTGGATAGTTAGACATTAGTCTATGCCCTGACCTAGGTCAAAGTCCGCAAGTTAGCTTCCGGGGCAGCGTTAAAATTAGGCTAGGGGACGGCAAGAGCACTGGCTTCCCCCCAGCCAATGTTAAGCAGCGTCGCTAGTCTATTCCGGCACTACTGATTGGCTGAGTGTATTGGGAGCAGTGTCTGCTAACTTGTGTGCAATGTCTATACCGGCACTGATTGATTGGCTGAGCATGTTAGGGAGACTGCTCGCTGTCGTACATATACGCACGTATACACAGATCTTGTTATGAATGACAAGGGGGGGGGGGGGGGGGGGGGAAGACAAGATGAAGTTGATTAAAATAATGCTGAACGTACGTAATCTACCTGTCAGATCTGTCTCGTTCTATTAGTTCTACCTGATCACCAACATGCAAATTGTTTAGCACCTTCTTCAGAACACTCTTGTGGTCTTCATCTATTCTGCTGGATTGAATTTGTGTCTTCAATTTAACGTCTGTTCACTTTTAGTGATTAGTGATATTAGACGAGGGATGTGGAAAATTTAGTGGAAATTAAAACAGAGAACTAGAAGGGAATGGACAGAGAAACGACTGATTAGGTAACAAGTGTGTTGGTATTTTCATTTTGGTATTTTCTACTTGGCTGTGCAATAGACATTTAACAATGGCAAAGGCTAATTTGGATTTTTAAATGTAGTTTCCACAGACTGCTCACAAAATGTGGGTAAAAAAAAGTTTTGCAACTGGACACTCAAATATGATGTGAGTGTTGGAAATATGTTCCCCACAGAAGCATCTGACATTTTGACAAAATTTTGTTATAAATGCATTTAATTGTATTCTAGAATATAGTGTTGGTTCGTTGGTGATGTGGTCCGTGTATGTAATAATGGCAAGGAGTCTTCTGAGGCATCTCATCTTCAAAGCCTGGATCATCCTTTGTAGATCTGCATTCGGTGTCCAGGATTCGCATGCATAAAGTTATGTGGAGAATGACTAGTGCATGCAGCAGCTTGACCTTGGTCCTGAGAGAAATGTTTCCGTCTTTCCAGATGGTCTTCAGCTTTGCCATTGCTGCTATTGTATGTGCAGCTCTAGCGAGGATTTCGGTCTTTGAACCTTCTTCACGCATAATAGCTCTAAGGTATTTGAAGTGATCTACAACCTCAAGTTCTTTTCCACTGACTGTGATCTTGGTAAATTGGCTGAGCACTGTTTGTTCTATGTTTTGTCTTCTCGGCACTGATCTCCATGCCGTATCTGGGGGATGTTTCATCCAGGTGGTACGCTAGGTTGGCTAGTTCCTGTTCATTTCCTGCCAGTCCGTCAATGTCACCGGCAAACCTGAGGCTGATGATTGTCCGCCCTCCAATACTGACTGTGCCAGTGTGATCTTCTAAGGCATCAGTCATTATGCGCTCAAGGAAGACATTGAAAAGTGTCGCGATAGGAGACAGCCTTGATGGACTCCCACTGAGATATGGAACCATTCTCCAACCGTGCCTTGGACAAGCACTGTGCTGGTGGCTTTTGCATTTAGCTCTTTGATGGTCTGGATGGTCTTTTGTCCCATGTTGTACTTCTTCATTGTATGCTATACACAGTCGAACGCTTTTTTGAAGTCTATGAAGACGTAGTACAGTTTCTGTTGGTGCTGGCTGTATCTCACACAGAACTCGCAGGCTGAATATCTGTTCCGTGGTGCTTCTATTTGGGCAAAAGGCTGCCTATTCAGCTATGATCTCTTCTGCCCGTGGCTTAAGTTTGTTCAAGATGACCTTTAACATTACTTTACTGGCATGGCTTACGAGGCTGATCGTTCTATAATTCTGGCATTGGTAAAGATTGCCTTCCTCGGGGAGCATAATGATGAGGGATTGGGTCCAAGGTGTTGGCCCCTCTCCTGTCTGCCAGATCTTGCAAATTCTTGGGAGGATATATATCACTGTTGTACCCCCACCTTCCCCCCTTCCCCCTACCCTGCTTGATCAGCTCTGCTGGGATGTTGTCCATTTTTCAGCGATTTGATTTTTGCCTCAACTTCTCCACGAAGGATAGGGAAGTCATCATCCTCTGACGAGTCCTGACTTGTAAGTACGCTGGGGTCACCTTGTGTATGATGGTTGTAGAGCTCTCAACAGTATTCTGTAGGTATAGAGCCAGCCGAAAGGCCTATAGGTGGCTGCAGTTAGATTCACATGCAGGCACCACACTCAGCCAATCAGCGCCAGTATAAGTGGCTGCATTTAGATTCTTGTACGGACTAGAGGGATATAATAATAATAATAATAATAATAATAATAACAACAACACTAACAATAACAACAACAATAATAATAAATGGAACTTATATAGCACTATATCTTGCAAAGACAAACCAAAGCCCATGCATTCAACCTAATCTTCCACAGTCATGCAATCAATGATAAATAATCAATAGTTTAAACAAACAGATATTACAAACATGGTGCGCTGCAGACAAAATCTATGAAATAAAATTTCAATAGTCAAATGTTTTCCAGAAGCACACACAGACACACACACACACACACTCACATAGGTCGTATCCTTTAGCAGGGTGATAGGACATGGGTTAGTAAAGGTGGGATAGCTCTGATATGAAACAGGAGGGGGGAAATATTAGGTTTGAAATAAATATGTCTTGAGGCTGGATTTTAAAGTTTCATAACTATGTTTCAGGCGAAGAGAGAGAGGGAGCTCATTCCAGGTCGATGGACCCGAAATAGAGAAAGAGCGGCGGCCAACGGTGGATTGGTTGAATCTAGGTATTCGTAGGCACAAGGTATCTGCAGCAGAGCGGAGGGAACGTGAAGGAGTGTACAGGTTAAGACATTCACAGAGGCAGGAGGGTGCAGTTTTGTGGAGACATTTGTAACAGAGGGTACTGATCTTATAATTACTCTCGGTGGCACAGGCAGCCAGTGGAGAGATCGCAAGAGAGGGTAATGTGCTCAGATTTTTTTCTTTCTGAGAGCTAGTCGAGCTGCGAGTTTTGTATACTTTGAAGGGAGTGGATAGATGATGCTGGCAGACCAGCCAGAAGAGAATTGCAATAGTCCAGACGTGAAAGAATGAGAGAAGTGACAAGTTTGGCTGTTGCATATGTGGACAGGTACTTTCGAATTACACTAATACGCCGTAATTGATAGTAGCACGACTGACAGGTCTGGGTGATGAATTTTTGCATAGAGAGTGTGTTGTCGATAACAACACCTAGATACTTCACAGCAATGTATAGAGGGATTGATGTATTGCCGAGTTCTATTGAAGCTGTTGTAATGGAAGAGTGTTTGTGTTGCTTCGGTTTTATCTGCATTTAGCTGTAATTAAAATTTTGTTCTGTGCCATCCAGTTTTGAATATCTTCAAAGCAGTGGGCCATATTTGTCAGGAGAGAAGGCAGATTTTCAAGAGTAACATTGCTTTGAATCTGAGAGTCATCTGCGTAAAAATGATGGTTGATTTGATGACGTTTAATTATATGTGACAGTGGGGCAATGTAAAGAATGAAAAGAACAGGGCCTAGAACTGATCCCTGTGGGACTCCGCATTCCAGTTTGGCAGGTATTGATTGAATCTTGTTTACTTGATATGTGGAGAGACTTTTACACGTACTCGTATAATGTCAACATTCTCATTAAAATTTTCTTTTCATAACCTGAGTGACTTTGTGTTTAGAATGGCAAGAAGATATGCTGATTGCTTAATCTTTTGAAAAATACCCAAATACTATCCGGAATACATTTCGTGGAATACAAGTCTTCAGAAAAAAACCACACTTCGGTCATAGATCTAGAGTCTAATATCTAAAATAAAAGCACTCATCTTCTGGATTTTCCCCGTCTTAATTCCTTTCAAACTTTGTCTGTTTTCTTGTGTTACACATTTCAATTTGTGTGACAGGCATAGCAGTTAATGTACCTGCGCTTTCTGTTTGAATTTTAAAGAATAATTTCGAACAAAACTCAGGATTTTGTTGTTGTTGCTGCTGTTGGATGTGGAGGGGAATTTGACATGACCGAACCTATGCCAAACATGCACAACCTCGCAACTTTGGATTTGATAGAAACACAGACTAGAACGAGAAGGAAATCACTTTTACAAACAGTATTCAAAATCTATCGTCTTTGTTTTGATATTTTTCAACTTTGCAAAAACAAAAAGTTATGTATTAAACACTTGTTCCTAAGCAACTGGAAGTTTCTTGAACAAATCATGACGCCAAAATACCCACACGTTTTTAATTTGCGTCATTTTACGTTAGTCTGCACAGATAGGCAGACTGCATGCTTATGATCTGTCTTGATGTAGCCTAGGCAGGATTCTTCTGGCACTGAAGACTTATTATGTCGGCAGCAATTCTCCAAAGCATTAGCTATTCCTTCTCAGAGCGTAAGTTTTTTATTATCATTTTTGTGTGTGGTGTGAATAACTTGTCTGCTTGGTGTGGGACACAGATACTCTTACGTGGAAACTGAGATGGTTACTTTGTTTTCCCCTTTTCTTTCTTTAACATTTTTTCTCGGATTGTGAAGCTGTTAAACAATTGCCAGAGTCAATATTATAGATATACATCAAGGAAACAAACAAAACAACAACAACAACAACAGAGAAGTTTTCAATTTCTTATTGGAGTGGACTAAAAATGTAAACACAATGAAAGTAAACAGCAAAGTTAAGATTGACCCGTGTTTGGTAGAGCCAGGATGGGTTTATTTGTTATTTGTTTATATTATATTGTATTGTATTGTATACCACTTTAAGTCACAGTAGATTTATCTGCGTAAAACCCGGGCTGCTCTCCCGGGAAAAGCTCATCACCACAAGATCAGCACCACCCATTTTTTTTCTTTTCCTGTCTGTGTATATTCGTTTCCCTATTAGAGTGGCTTTCTTCTACAGATTGCTGCCAAAGAAAACTCTCTTGTTGTCGTGGGTTCTTTTACTTGCGCTAATTGCATGTTACACATGGGGCCTCGGTAGTGAATGGGGGGAACAGTTTCGGGCACAAACGGGGATCGAACCACCACACTCTTCGAACCCGGACTTTTCGCTTTCTAGGCAGGTGCATTACCTCTAAACCACCGATTTGTTTGATTAATTTTACCCTGCAATCACATCACGGGAGGGACAGTTAGACCGGAACATTTCAATAAGCTGCAGGAGATAATACCACAATCGATTACGTCGAGAGCAGATAACCTTTGCCTGGAAAGGTGTTGCATAAGAGAGCAGGTAATACCAAAGCAGAAGATAATGGGGACATTTAGAGAAAAGAAGGCTACAACGAGATGGAACTTCTGCCATAAAAAAATACAAGATTTCAAATTTATATATTTATTTATTCTTTTATATCGCCCTTGAGAGGAAAACCAATAAAATAATACACTGCAAAATACAAATTACACACACACGCGCGCGCGCGCGCACACACACACACACACACACACACACACACACACACACACACACACACACACACACACACACACACACACACACACACATTCACCCGCGCGCACATGCACACACACTTAGGTAAAGAATTTTTTAAGAATTAAAAAACCCATAAAACGTGGTGAAATGTACAGTTAATGCAGCCTCTTCTTAAGAGGCTAAATCCCACTGTCTCTGATCTTGCCTTTTACCAGGGTCTTGTGCAGAGATGAAATTGCTCCTCTCTGTTATGATGATGGAGTCTCCCGTCGGATCGAAGGATGAGTAGGCAGGCAGGCTTATCTGTCAGAATGTATCCTCATATGGGAGAAGAGGCCGATTCTGGATGCACAGCACTTCCCACAGGTGTTGCAAGGGAAAACGTCTCCAGAAGTTGAGCCCTGCTTCCTTCGCTCACGCTTCTCCTTAATGGCCCGCGTTCTCTTGTTTTCAAACGTCTTTATTCCACTGGAGCACAGCATCCTCCAGCGAGAACGATCAAGGGCATCAGTTTCCCAGGTAGCGATGTCTATGTCACAGGCTTTAAGGTTTGTCTTCAAGGTGTCCTTGAAGCGCTTGTAGGGTCTTCCAAGTTTTTCGGAGGCCTTCCTTCAGCTGGCCATACAATAGCATCCTTGGGATCCTGCTGCCTGTCATTCGGACAACGTGTCCTGTCCAGCGTAGCTGGTACTTGATCAGTAGGCTTTCGATGCTGGGCAGGCTGCTATTCTCTAGGATCTGGAGGTTGGAGACCCTGTCTTGCCACTTTATTCCGAGGATCTTTCGTAAGCATCTCTGGTGAAACTGCTCAAGCTGTTGAATGTGACGGCAGTACGTCGTCCATGTTTCACAGCAGTACAACAAGGTGGTCATCACTACAGCTCTGTAAGTTTTGATTTTGGTGCTGAGCCTGATGCCTTTGTTGTTCCATAGCCTGTTGTTGAGTCTGCCGAAGGCAGAACTGGCCTTGGCGATGCGCACTGTAACTTCTGCATCAAGGGTTCCATTGCTGCAGAGGGAGCTGCCCAGGTAGCAAAACTTGTCGACTGACCTTATCTCTGTGTCATCGATCTTAACTGCAGATGGGGGGAAGGCACTGGCGTTCTGTGAAATAGCTGGTTGGTACATGGACTCGGTCTTGCTGAGGCTGATGATGAGTCCAAAGCGCCTGCAGGAGGTAGAGAACTGGTCCATAATGAACTGTATGTCCTCATGGGTGTGTGCGGCAAGCGTGCAATCATCAGCGAAGAGGAACTCTCTCAACAGTGCCTCAGACACCCTGGATCTAGCATGGAGTTGCCGCAAGTTGAAAAGTTTGCCATCAGTGCGAAACTGAATGTAGATGCCCCTGTCACAGTCTTGGAAGGCGTCAATCAGCATGGCAGAGAAGAGAATAGAGAACAGTGTGGGTGCCAGGACGCAGCCCTGCTTAACTCCATTTACCACAGGAAATGGATCCGACTCGTCAGTATTTTCCTGTTCTCTCGCCTGCATGCCATCTTGGAGTGACGCAATCAGCTGTATTAGGCTCTTTGGGTAACCAAACTTTAGGAGGATCTTCCACAGCCCACGGCGGTTTACGTGTCGAAGGCCTTGGTTAGGTCTACAAAGACCATGTGGAGCTCCGTGTTCTGCTCACGGCACTTTTCTGCAACTGGCGTACTGCAAACACCATAATAATAATAATATATGGAATTTATATAGCGCTGAATCTTGTAAAAAACAAACAAATCGAAGCGCTTGCACTCAATCAATTACAGGCATGCAACTCTCCTTAAACATAATGAGCAACAGATTCAAATCCATGCGCGCGCACTACGCACGCACACGCACGCACACACACACACATACACACACACACGCACACACACACACACACACACACACACACACACACACACACACACACACACACACACACACACACACACACACACACACGGAACAACACTTAGAAGGTGAAAGATGCTGTTGAAAATTAGGGACAAATATGTGGGGGGAAAGTCTCAGGTAGGAAATAAGTGTGTTTTGAGGCTGGATTTGAAGGAATCAAGTGAAGGCTTTTGACGAAGTGAAAGAGGGAGGTCATTCCAGGTGGATGGACCAGAAACAGAGAAGGAGCGACGGCCAACAGTGGTTTGTTTGAATCTGGTGTTCGAAAGCACAAAGTATCTGCGGCTGAACGAAGGGAACGGGATGGAGTGTACAGGTGAAGACAGTTACAGAGATAAGAGGGTGCAGATTTGTGGAGACATTTGAAACAGAGGGTATTGATTTATACTCCAGTCTTTGTGAGACAGGCAACCAGTGAAGAGATCGCAGAAGAGGAGTGATGTGTTCAGATTTTTTCTTTCTTAGGACCAGTCGAGCTGCAGAGTTTTGTATGCGTTGAAGAGAGTGGATAGATGATGCTGGTAGGCCAGCCAAAAGAGAATTACAGTAGTCTAAACGTGAAAGAATAAGAGATGTGACAAGCTTGGAAGTTGTCATCAGTGGACAGATACTTGCGAATCGCGCTTATGCGCCGTAATTGATAGTAGCAAGACTGGCAGGTCTGGGTGATGAATTTTTTCATAGAGAGTGTGTTGTCAAGAACTACTCCTAAATACTTCACAGAGTTGGACAAAGGAACTGACGTATTACCATGTCACATGTTCCCCTGCCTGAGCGGAAACCGCACTGTGCTTCAGGGATGACTGTGTTGGAGGCATGGTCAATCAGTCTGTTCAGTATAATGCGGGCGAAGATTTTGCCGGCGATGCTAAGAAGAGAGATTTCACGGTGGTTGTCGCAGCATGTTTTGTCTCCCTTCCGTTTGTAAATGTGGACAATTGAAGCATCCTTGAAATCCTCGGGGACCTCCCCTTTCTCCCAGCTTGTTTGTCAGCACCTCGCCTCCACACTTGTAGATGTCAGCCTGGATTCCATCCGCTCCTGATGCTTTTCCTGACGTTGTCAGCTTCAGGGCTTTCCAGGTCTCGGCCTTTGTGGGAGGGGCAGCTAGTGAGTCACTGACTGGTAGCTGTGGGAGGGCTGCAATTGCCTCATCAGATACAGATGAGTCCCTGTTGAGAAGGGTGTTGAAGTGCTCTGCCCAGCGTGTAAGGATGTCTTTCTTGTCTGTCAGGAGGGTGGTCTGGTCCAAGGTTCGGACAGGGGTTGATCCTGTGGCTCTTGGCCCATATACAGCTCGGAGACCATCATGGAAGGTCTTCATGTCATGAGCGTCAGCAGCTGACTGAAGCTCTTCGGACTTTCTTTCCCACCAGTTGTTCTTCATCTCATGCAGCCTCTTCTGTACAAGTTGCTTGGTTTTGAAGTACTGGTTCTTCTTCCTCTGGCAGTCTTTATCAGAAATGTGATCCCGATGCCGTTTGTGCAGTGTGTTCAGGAGCTTGGAGATCTCAGAGTCATTCTCGTCAAACCAGTCTTTGTGGCTCCTCTGTACAAAGCCGAGTGTGTCAGCTGCTGCTGTGTATACAGCGTCTCTAAAGGTGCCCTATATCTCTTCTACATCAGTCGATGCAGGGGTTTCTTGGAGAGCTGCTTGGATTTGCTGCTGTATGCGTCCTTGGTGATAGGGAGGCTGTAGATGTTTAGCTTCCTGGGGGGTTTCTGCCTGGCTGATTGGAGCTTGCGTGCAAGTCTGATGTTCATCTTGCTGCTTACCAGGCGATGGTCCGACCAACAGACTGCTCCTCTCATGCAGCGTGTAATGGAAACATCACCTCTGTCCCTCTGCCGGACGATTACGTAGTCCAGCATGTGCCACTGCTTCGAGAAGGGGTGCATCCATGTGTTCTTGTACTTGTCTGCTTGTTGAAAGAGAGTGTTAGTGATGGTCAGTTCATGCTGCGCGCAGAGCGAGAGCAAAAGCAGTCCGTTGGAGTTGCACGTGCCAGTGCCGTGCCGTCCTAGGACTTTTGGCCAGGAGAAGTCCACGCCGACGCGGGCATTGAAATCCCCGAGGATAATCAGCCTGTCCTTTCTGTCTACCGCTGAGATCGTGCGGCCAAGCTCTTCATAGAAAGCTTCTTTGATGTCATCAGGGTTGGTCATCGTTGGGGCATAGCAGCTGATGACTGTGGAAAAGCGATCCTTGGAGAGCTTCAGACGTAGGATCATCAGCCTATCGTTTATCCCACGCGGAAGGCTGTGAAGCTGTCGTGAAAGTTTAGATTTTATTGCAAAGCCCACACCTGAGGTTCTTGGGGTGTCATCTGGCTTCCTAAGGCAGTAGAAAGTATAACCCCCTCCAACTTCCAGCTGGGTTTCACCAGCAAACCTTGTTTCGCTCAGGGCCGCTATGTACACCTGGTAGCGATTAAGCGTTCTAGCAATGAGCGCTGTACGCCTCTCTGGTCTGTCGTCTCTGTCCAAAGGGTGCGAACATTCCAGGCACCCAGAGTCAGGGCATGACTCCTGGTTCTTTTCTTCTGTTGTTTTCGACTGCTAGTGTTGGATGTCCAAGTAGGTGCGGTTTCCTACTAGGTACTAAGAGAGGCAGGCTTTGTTTAGGGATCCTTTTATCTCCCCTTCCCCGTGTGGGGAGAGCAGTGCTGTCCCTAAAAAGGGCTGCTCTGACACTGTAGGAGGATACGGGCGCCGCATCTGCCCCAGTCTACGGCGGACGACCATCACCCCACAGCCGCCTGCGTGCAGAGTCGTGACTAGGAACTGCCAGCAGCATCCTCTGCCTGTACCCGTTACCACTTCTCCATCGCCGCAGGGCTTGGGAAAGCTGGGTGTTGATGGGCTAGCCTCATTGTTCCGGTATTAGCCTGGTTACCTGACCAGCGCAGGTGACTTTTTTAAGTGAAGAGGAGTTGTGCAGATCCCTTCTCCACTCTCTCGCCTACCGACGCTCAGAGTCCCACAGGTGCAGGTACTGCCACGTGTGGAACGGCCTCGGTAAGTGTAGGTTTTTCTTCGGAGTTCCAACTCCTAGGAGGACTTCCAGCCAAGGATAAGAGCTCCATCTGCCCTTTGGTCATCCTCTTCCGCCTTCACAGCCATTGGGAAAGGTTTCCTCCTCTGCCTGATCCGCTGTTGGGACTTCACAAGCGGCAGGTAGTACTGGATTACATGGTACCAGTAGCAAGGGCTAAGTCCGTGACCTGAATAAGAAAACATCAAGTCTCATAGTGTTTCACACTCAATTCAGTCATCCATGAATAATTATTCTAACTTATTACCCCCTGATTTTAACACTTTTGAATGATCTAGTTTAAACAAAAGGAGGAAGAGTGTGTGTTTGGATGAACTTTTCAGTATACCTATTTTTTTCTTATCACAAAACAAATTAAGATATAAAAGTGGTGTGTGTTTGTTCAAATGATGTCTTTTTGGAAACGAACATTTTCTTGTTGTTCAAACAAGTAAAACAACAATCTGCAAAGTCAGAAAAATAGAGTAAAAGGTTGATAAATTTCACTATCACTTTTTTTTAAATGACAGTAACAGAAACTAAACCCCACAGAAATCTTGTTGCTGAGTTTACTGAGGTAATCTCACCAGTTGTTACCTCCATTTCAGAATGTGTTCACCAAATGGACTGGAGAATTGAATCTAAAGATTTGTTTTACTATATCTTTTTTTAAAGCTTCATGATTGAATGAATTTGACAAATATTCAGATTCAGCTTTTTGGTACTCTGCGAGTAAAGGTGCTGATAGAAACAAAAGCAAGTGATAACAAAGCTTTGCTCTGAGCAGACTGATCAGACCTGTACCTTGGCCACGTCAATTGCTGAGTATAGCCTTAACACATGCATGAAGCAACTCTCCATTACTGAGAAACTTGTTTCATATGACGATAAATTTCACCAAGAAAAGGCAAAATAAATTAATACTAAATGGAGGAAATAACAACCCCCCCCCCCCCCCCGCCACAAAAACAAAGTTTATTAATGCAGAAATAGTAGGTAACCACTTACAACTTCTCAATCTTTTAATTTTTTTAATTTTTATTTTTATTCTCTGTTATATAATATAATCATTATCGATGTTATTGCTACGTAATCATCACTTACGATTGTTATCATTGATGTTTGTTACTATCCTCCTCCTCCTTCTTCAGTTTTACAACACTAATCATTCAACCTTTCTGTATGTTGTGAATCTTGTTGAACAGACATATAAGCACCAGGAATTGATTGATTGTCAGTATGCTGGTCAGCCTGAGAGCAAGGATCTTCGTCATCCTGCTTGTCCTGTACCAAGGTCTTCCATTCGTTCAGCAACAGAACAACGAAAGTAGCCCAGTAGTAAACATGGCACAATATATCCGTCCCTATTTTGCGGAAAGCGATCCGAGTATGACGGTGGGCGACATCAACATCGGTGTCTTGTTTTCAGCGACTAGTTTGATACATACCACGTCACTGAAGCCTTGCGAATTGTGCGCGGTATGGATGAGCTTGCTCCGGATTTTTTGTGGGTTTTGTTGTTGTTTGTGTTGCTGTCTTTTGTCTGTCTTTGTGTGTTTTTAGATTGTTTATCTTTTATATCGAGAATAATGGAATAAGCACTTATGTGCTTTTTTTTTATATATCCACTCCCCGTGTGCATGCGGTTTTGTAAATTCTGTCATCTGTTCCCACCGGCACACAATGGCCTACTCTTACGAAAAGCTGAACAGGATTTCACGTGTACGCAAGATGTTCTGCGTGTGTTCGCACACGGGGCCTCGGTTTATAGTCTCATCCGAAGGACTTTTGGGGAGAGTGAAATCTGCACTGATGTTAACTCCAGGGGAAATATGCCCTTGAACGGGAATCGAACCCTGTTTGTTTTGCACAGTGGTGAACTGGGTGTGCGGGTGGAGCGTTTTTCAAAGTTTTTTTCTTTCTCCCTCATTGTTGAGAAAGATTGTTAATAATGATGTTGTTTTTAATGATGTCGGTGTGGTGTGTGTGTGTGTGTGTGTGTGTGTGTGTGTGTGTGTGTACGTGCGCGTGCACACACTTGGGTTGCATGCAGATCATGAAGCATGCCTCCATATCTTTTAGATCTGATTTTATTATTGATGCTTAATTACGTCTCTCTTGATAGGTAGGGTTTTATCTTCTCATTTTTCTTGTTTTCTTTTTAATATTGATGGTCATTTTTCTTGGAATGGAATCAAATAGCCCCACACTCTCAGGTAGTTAACGTCCAGCAAAGCAGTCCTTAAAGTGGAGAGAAGCTGGTGGTAAGTAAAAGGTAAAGGATGTCTCATCACCTATAAGGTCGTTGGTGAGCGAGGCGTCAGAGTCCTCACTTCTCTAGGGGCCAGCAAATTGAGGGTGATGCCCATCTCCTCTCCCTCGCTGCTCTACCTTCCCTAACCCTAAAGAGGCAGGTATCCATTTACAGCTGGGTGAACTAGGGGACTGTACTGAAGCCAAGGCACGTAAAACGGTCACCCACCCCAACTGGTAACCACGCTCGACGCTGCTTAACTTGGCTGGGGGAAAACGGGTGCTCTGACCACTGAGCTATCCCGTCTCTGGTGGTGCAGTCTCTCAATGGGATAGCACAGCTGGGACAGTCCTGAACCGCCTCATTAAAAAATAAAGCACCAATGTGTGATTTGTGGGGATACGTTTTAACACTTATAACATCAGGACTGCGATTGCACAGGTTTTTAGGATTAGTGCTGATTCAGTGTTGGGGTGGGTGAACACAATAGTTTCTGCGTGGTTGATAATCTAAGCTGTGTGGGTTTAGTTTTTGCTCTAGTTCGTGATTGAAGAGCTACAAATTTGCTTATTGACACAGCTCTGTAGTAAATCACTTTTGGGAGAGTGAGTGAGTGAGAGAGAGAGAGAGAGAGAGAGAGAGAGAGAGAGAGAGAGAGGTGCTTGCATGCTGGCATACTTTGCAATGCTATTGCAGAAGCCCTTCAAAAATCATTTTCATTGTGTCCTGTGGTATTGTGTCCTTGAGCAAGAAAAGAAACGTGCTCCTTATTAAGGGTACATAGAATTAAGGATGGAAATAAATACACCCATATTCATTGTGTCCTGTGGTAGTGTGTCCACGAGCAAGAAAAGAAACGTGCTCCTTATTAAGGGTACATAGAATTAAGGATGGAAATAAATACACCCATATTCATTGTGTCCTGTGGTAGTGTGTCCTCGAGCAAGAAAAGAAACGTGCTTCTTATTAAGGGTACATAGAATTAAGGATGGAAATAAATATACCCGTAATCTGATCTATAGACTTATATTCAAAGACTGCATACAATTGGTCATTAGGGGCAATTGGCTTTTTGCGTAATAAGTTCATTCAAAGACAAGCTCGTGGCATGCTATTAAACTGCACTTAAAGAGCTGTTCAATACAAGAAACAGATTGCTAATGGGACAAGTCTATGAAAAGTTATTACAAATTGAAATCCTAGATTGTGGGTAGTGACAATGTGAGAAATTGACACGATTCTATATTCGATTTATTTTGGATTTCTTCTTTTATTTCGAGGATAGTGGAATAAGCACTCATGTGCTTTTCTTTCATCCAGTCCCTGTGTGTCTGCAGTTTCATCAATTTTGTCATCCGTTCCCACCGTCACTCAATAGCCTACTCTTCCAAAAAGCGGAACGGGTTTTAACGTGTGCGCAAGATGTTCTGCGAGCGTTCGCACACGAGACCTCGGTTTATAGTCTCATCCAAAGGACTTTTGGGGAGAGTGGAGTCGGCATTGATGTTAACTCCAAAGGAAAGATCCTCTTGAATGAGAATTGAACCTGGGTCAACAGATCATGAATACATCACACTAACCACCAGGCTATCCTCCCATCCTTAGGCTATCCTTACGCCTTGATATTTCAGTACAGGGTAGAATAAAGGCTAGAGTTATGAATCAGAATCTTAAAATCAACAACCTGACCCCCCACCTGCTTTTAATGGCTCCTAGTGGAAAAGTGGGTCATGTGCAAAGCGACTCATTTCGTGGGGGAGCGTCACGTGAATAATGAATGAAACCAAGGAAGCATAATAAATCTCTCTCTCTCTCTCTCTCTCTCTCTCTCTCTCACACACACACACACACACACACACAGAGTTAATCAAGCCCAAAATAATGACAGCTATGCATTTTTTATGAGTGTTTTTTTTTTCAAGCACAAGTTAATCCATAATGTGTTGTACCCTCTTTTTTGTAGAGACCAGCCACCCTCCTCTCTCCCCTATTTCACACAGAAAAATCTCCCTGAATACTAATACACTCAACAATCTATAAGGGGGGCGGGATAAGGGGGCGGGATAGCCTGGTGGTTAGCGTGATGCCCTCGTGATCTGCTGACCCCGAGTTCGATTCCCGTTCAAGAGGATTTTTCCTCTGGAGTTAACATCAGTGCCGACTCCACTACCCCTAAAAGTCCTTAGGATGGGATTATAAACCGAGGTCCCGTGTGTGAACGCACGCAAAACATCTTGCGCACACGTTAAAACCCGTTCCGCTTTTTGGAAGAGTAGACCGTTGTGTGCCGGTGGGAACGGATGACAAAACTGACAAAACTGCAGACACACGGGGACTGGATGTAAATAAAGCACATTATTGAGTGCTTATTCCATTATCCTCGAAATACAAGGAAAAAAAGTATAAGTAGAGATCTAATACTCAATAAGACAATATTAATTTGATTAATACTTTACGCATCTTGCAGATCATGTTGTTTAATGACCAAATACTGCTGTTGAATGTCGTGTTCACGTGCCCCATACAGTACATACATTCTTCTATCTCTCTCCCTTTCTCTCTCTCTCTCTCTCTCTCTCTCTCTCTCTCTCTCCCTCTCTCTCTCTCCCCTCCCCCTCCCGCCACTCTTGCTTTTCTGCTACAGCCCCAAGGTTCACCAATGGTGAGCTTTTGCAAAAGTGACCGATTCACAACCATTAAGGCTGCTGCATTCAGGCTCCAGAATAAGATGCTTAATACTTTAATACAACAGTGCCCTAGAGGACCATAAAGTAAGCAGTTCGTTGTTGTTTTTGTTAGTAGGTCTACATTTCCATTTCAGTGCGTGGAGTAGACAGATAGATACACGATAAGATACAAAATACTGTTGATCTATAACTTAAAAAAAAAAAAAAACCCAACCCCTACGATAATGACATCCGAAAATAGTCACACCCTTGAGTATTATTAGGGAGAGAGGTTTAAAATATAGTTTCTCTATTCAATTCCATTGATTTTCTGTTCATAGGCGGTGAAGTACGCAGTAGACCATTTGAATAGGGGTCATGCCTTGCCTCGGAATATGACACTGGGATACGTTGCCCTGGATTCAACTGGCAGTGCCGGGAAGGCTGCCGTACAGGGCCTCTCCTTTCTACCTCGGATCGCTTGCCCAGGTAATTCACAGCAGACGCGTGCTTGCGCGCGTTCACACACATACAAAACACACACACACACACACACACACACGTGCAGACGCATGCACGCGATCACACACACACACAGACACAGACACACAAGTGCGCGCGCGAACACACACCACACACAACACAACAACTGCACAAACACATTTGGATGGGGGGGGGGGGGGGGGGGGGGGGGTTGAGAGAGGGAGAGAGAGAGAGGGAGAGAGAGAAAGAGGGAGAGAGCTCTACACTCATAAAATCTTTTTAAGAAGAAGGTTGTGTGTTTGATTTGAATTTAGACCACACACACACGACTTGGACTGATCACATAATGTCACTATGAAGGCGCCTCGCTCACAGGCCACTTCAATAAATTATTATCCAAAATAAAACACTTTCTGAACAATCATTCTCGAAAACTGTGTTTCTTTGCGGCCAAATTAAATCTACCTAATCATTAACTATGCGTCAACTATTTGGGATACCTGCAGTGAAACGAACTTGAAATTCATTCATCATTGATTCAAAAAGAGCAGGAAAACTTGTATTGTTGAAATCAATCTCCCAGACAATTGAGGTTTATAAGCAAATAAATGTCCCAACAGACTTTTGTACAGTAAAACTGTGTTAATGCATAAAATTGTTAATCAAAATGCACCTCCGAAGATTAACCCAACACTGTCAAAATCAACCAACATAGACACAACCATTTGCAAGACTTAGAAATAACCTACATAAATCGAGCCTCTTCTATTCAGGCAGTGATTTATGGAAGAAGCCACCCCCAAAAAACCAAAACCAAACAAAAAGAAATTTGAAATGTATCAAAAACAACGATCAGTTTAAAACCACACCAAAAAATATTTGAGAGAGAACACGACTTGTAAACTTGTACATATGTATCTGCTCTATGC
Organism: Rapana venosa; assembly: GCA_028751875.1. Lineage (NCBI taxonomy): Eukaryota > Metazoa > Mollusca > Gastropoda > Neogastropoda > Muricidae > Rapana > Rapana venosa. Next base: position 25,103,212 of record CM054135.1, read on the forward strand.
ATCATCCTTTACTATTTCACTTGACCATGTTTATATTGTGGTCTATTGTTAAAACTGAAATCATTATAATGTTGCATGTAGCATGTGTGTGCGTGGGACGGAAAAATAATAATAATAATAATAATAAATAATGTATGGAATTTATATAGCGCTGAATTTTGTAAAGCAACATCAAAGCGCTCAGATTTAATTTCATACCATTTTAAGTTACGGCAGATTTCTCTCCATGAAATTCGGGCTGCTCTCCCCGGGGAGAGCGCGTCGCCACAAGAGCAGCGCCACCCATTTTTTGTCTTTTTCCTGTGGGTACGAACCGCCGCATACTTCAGACCCGGACTTTTCGCTTTCTAGACAGGCGCTTTACCTCTAGACCACCGATCCACATCTGGTATCCACAAATGGTATCATTGATATCATTATAATAAATGTGGTATGACCCAAGTTTATACAGTCATACATATTTATTTAATATATCTTTTATAGGAGTAACGATCTTCTGATGAGTTGATTCCATAATTGTACCAAATATGCTTTAACTTGGTTTGCAGTGTGTGTGAGTGTGTGTGTGGTGTTGTTGTTGTTTGATTTACTTTTGGGGTTTTGTGTAACTTTAGTGTGTGTGTTTATGGTTTTTGTATATGTGGTATTTAGTTATATGAAATGATGATGTTTTGTTGATTTGTTTGTTTGGTTTTTGTTGTTTTTTACCTTCTTTTTCCTTGTTTTGGATCACGTAAATTGTTGTTACTGATGTTGGAGTTGGTAGGCGATTTTATAATTATTTCCTGAATGTCTTGTTTTAATGGAAGGCTTGATGTATTGTTGTTTTAAATTTTAGAAAACAAAACAAATGCAACAACACATGTATGCCCGTGCAGAGGGGAGGGAATTGATGTCATTGTTTTACTAAAAATTTATTTTTTGTGTGTTTGGGTGTTTTTCTTTGTATGTGGCTTAATTTATATATGGGAGAGGGGATATGGATGTGGGTGTGTGTATAAGTGCAGACATGATTTAAAAGGAAATTATACATTAGTTTCCTCTGTGTGTATGTCTGTTAATTTTACCGTTTTGTTGTTGTTGTTGGCTTTTGCTGTTGGTTTTTTTTTTTATTTCGTGAGTTTGTTCTTTGATGTTTATTTGTTTTTGGATGTTTGTTCTTTTTGTGTATATGTTTGTGTTGTTGCTGTTGTGGTGTTGTTTTATTTTGTTTTGTTTTGCGGGGGTTGTTTCGGGGTTTTGTTTGTTCGGTTTTTTGTGTGCATTGTATTACATTTTTTTCTTCTTTGTTTGATTGTTATGGTCTATTTGTTTAATTGCATCTATAATGAACATCTATGATTTTTTAAACATATCTTAGATGGACAGCTGAGGAAAAAAAAGCAATTGCAGTGGTTATGTCAATGTACCATCCGAAAAGAAATTTAAGTTTTAAAGTGAAATAACACACACACACACACACACACACACACAGGAGAGAGAGAGAGAGAGAGAGAGAGAGAGGATGAGAGAGAGAGAGAGAGAGAGAGAGAGAGATGAGAACTCTGAACACTCAACACTGAAACAATTTAATTGTACATCGGCCTTAGGCCACAAACACACACACACACACACACACACACACACCACACACACACACACACAAAACACAGAGAGAGAGAGAGAGAAGAGAGAGAGAGGAGAGAGAGAGGAGAGAGAGAGAGAGAGAGAGAGAGAGAGAGAACTCTGAACACTCAACACTGAAACAATTTAATTGTACATCGGCCTTAGGCCACAACACACACACAAAACACACACACACACACACACACACACACACACACACACAACAGAGAGGAGAGAGAGAGAGAGGAGAGAGAGGAGGAGAGAGAGAGAGAGATGGAGAGAGAGAGAGAGAGAGAGAGAGAGAGAACTCTGAACACTCAACACTGAAACAATTTAATTGTACATCGGCTTTAGGCCACAACACACACACACACACACACACACACACACACACCACACACACACACACACACACACAAGAGAGAGGAGAGAGAGAGAGGAGAGGAGAGAGAGAGAGAGAGAAGAGAGAGAGAGAGAGAGAGAGAGAGAGAGAACTCTGAACACTCAACACTGAAAAATTTAATTGTACATCGGCTTTGGGACAACCACAACACACCACACACACACACACACACACACAACAACCACAGGAGAGAGGAGAGAGAGGGAGAGAGGGAGAGAGAGAGAGAGAGAGAGAGAGAGAGAGAGAGAGAGAGGGAACTCTGAATCTGAAATGGTTTAATGGTACTCGGCTTGGGCCCACATACACCAAATGAGGGGGGGGGGGGGGGGGGGGGGGGGTGAAGGCATGAAACAACCATAGGAAAACGTTTCAAACATATTACTGTCATCATAAATTTACTCTCATTTATACTCACATTTCTAAGTCTCCCCATGTGGGACAGTTTATCTTAATATTCATGATGCTATTCACCACATTCATAATGACTTCAAATCATCATAACTATGAGGGTTAAGTCCCGTTTCATATGACACATCATCTTCTCCTCAAAACAACGTTACAAGCTTATACTCCCATAAACTAGGTGGATACTCTATACCTTTTTTAAACAACATCTTTATACTGAGCAATAACAACATGATATCAACATTGTTATCGTAATTATAACCAAACTATGTTTAACTCATAAAAGACACATCACACAAAATCCTTATTATCAAGTGTTTATAGAGAATGACAGGAATGGGAAGGGGAGAAAACTATCGGGTACACTGCATCATGGATATGATCTTGCTTCCCTTCCAACACTTTTTAAAAGTAAAAATAATAATGGCATGAAACATAAACATAGGAAACGTTTCAAACATATTTCTGTCAATCATAAATTTACACTCATTTTTACTCACATTTCTAAGTCTTCTCATGTGGGACAGTTTATCTTAGTATTTATGATGCTATTCACTACATTCATAATGATTGTAAATCATCATAAACTATGAGAGTTTAGTCCCGTTTCAAATGGCACATCATCTTCTCCTCAAAACAACTGTTTCAAGCTTATATTCTCATAAACTAGGTGGATACTCTACACCTTTTTCTTTTAAACAACATCCTTATACTGAGCAATAACAACATGATATCATCATTGTTATCGTAATTATAACCCAACTATGTTTAACTCACACAAGATACGTCACACAAAATCTTCATTACCAAGTGTTTATAGAGAATGACAGGAATGGGAAGGGGAGAGAACTATCAGGTAAACTGTATCATGGATATGATCTTGCTTCCCTTCCAACACTATTTTTAAAAGAAAAGATAAACAAAAGAATAATAATGTTTACGCAATTTTCACACAAGAAAATCAGAACAAGTATAGGGTCACATAGTACTAACCCAGTTACAATTTCCAGTTTCTATCAATTGATATGATTTACCAAATGCCAAAAGACAAGTTTAAGCTGCCTAAAAGACAAGTTTAAGCCAAGTATTATCTTCCTTCTATTGACTGCATGAAAAACATATCTAGATACATTGTGCCTGTGATTAACATTTGATGACCTAAGCAAAACACAAAAAAAATAGCTTGATATTCTCGAATTTTCTCCTAATTTTTTAAAGGTGCATTAAACAAGAGGTGATTTCATTCTCAAATTTATTATCACAAAAAGAACAATTTTATCCTGGACAGATTCACTTAACTATGTATATTATTATTAATTTGGGAAATTCACCAAAATTAGCTGGGTAACAGCAAACCCGGGAAACAAAAAAAGCATATCATTTTCATATTTTTCTCTTTCAAACACGTTTTATTAATTTTATATCTGATATCTTTTCTTTCTTTAAGCTCCATTTCATTCCGGATAAACCAGCAATAGCTTTTTTTAAATGCCCTCAAAAAAGTTTTAGTATCTCCCCCTCCCTTCTGAACCAAACAAAGTCATAACCCGTCCGACAGAATCTCTCTCACATTTGTAACCCAACAACTTTTACCACACCTGTCCAATTCAAAAACATAATATATGCTCTGTTTGGGGTAATCTATCATTAATCATTTGAACTAATTTAGCCAGTATCTTATACATGCAACATATGAATTGATATATAATGGGAATCTCCCTAAATCTCCATAAAACCCTCTTGTTTGGTGTCCTACACTGGAACACCTAAGAATCTTTTTCAAGCAGTTAAATGACTTTCTCCAATATGGTCTAGTCTACTTATGCCCCACACCCAGATGCATAAACAAATTGGTTGGAATTTTTTTGTCAAAAATTTTAAAGAAAACACTTGCGGTCATTTCCTTGTATTTTTTGGGAACACTCTATGTAATTGCATAACAGCTTTCTTTCCTTTAATTCCCAAAATTGATCAGTACCCCTTTAGCACTAATCTTAGTGGTGAAATTAAATCCTAAATAAGAGTAACTGTTCACTACTTCTAATCTCTTGCCATTATAAAACCATTTTTTCATGTCGACCAGAAACCTCCTTTCCTAAATACCATAATTTTTGTCTTATCATTGTTTACATAAAATTTTTATTTTATCACAACCATATGTAAGATATCTAATTGATTTTGAAGACCTCGGGGAGTAGTTGACAGCAAAGCTACATCATCTGCAAACAATAGAATAAGAAGATTGAAAATATTGGCCAGCATCTGAACACCATGTTTGCCCCTATCCTCAACGTCATCAGCTAACTGATTTATAAAGATTGAAAAAAATTTGGGGGCTCAAAACACAGCCTGCCTTACTCCGGTTGGGCATTCAAACAACTCAGAAAGCTGTGATTTTGAACAACACACGATAATAGTGAATTGTACATTGCTGTGAGAGAAGCAAGAAACTTCCCTTTTACACCTTGATTAAAAAAGCACGATAGAAGTTTATCATGTTGTACAGAGTCGAAAGCTTTTCTAAAGTTACAAAGGCTATATACAACTTTCTACCTTTTTACTCAAACATTTCTGAAAATGAAGCATATAAAGTAAAAATATGGTCAACCGTAGAATGCTTTTTCCGAAATCCTGCTTGCTTATCTGAAATTAATTCATTAGTTTCTAACCAAGTATATAATCTGGTATTTTAGTTTTAGAAGTGTAACACTTAGAAATTATGCTTAATAAAGATTTCACCTCTATAGTTATCAACATTATCTGGGTCGCCTTTTTGTAGATTGGAATTATTATAGCTTTTTGACCATTGTTGAGGAAAAAATTCCTTGGTTGAATATGTTTTAAAAAATTTTGTTAGAAACTCAAAAACAGTTCTTCCACCAACTTTCAACATTTCAGCAGAAATATTATCTATGCCACAGGCTTTTCCTCTCTTAAGTTTAGAAATAGCCGAATAACTTCTTCTTCACGAATAGTTTGATTTAGATCATGATCAAATTCTACTGAAAGATCATTGTCAGTACTATTTTCCTCTGCTTGGGTTTGATTATTGTTTTGATATAAGATTTAAAGTGATTGAACCAGTTCCTCTAGGCTAATGTTATTATCAATTATTTTTTTACCACCACATCCCATGTTTCTCAAATGTTTCCAGAACTGAGGCGAATCCTTCATTTTTTTTAACTAGATTGTTTGTTTTTAATTTTCTGAATGCTTGTTTCTTTGTCTTCAGTAAAATTCTATACCTTTTCCTTGCTTCTACATATAACCCTTTTATCTTCTTCCCTACGAGATTGTTAAAGGGTTTTTAGTTTTTCGCGACTTTCTTTTTTTAAGCTGCAACATTCCTTGTTTAAACATACCGACTCTCTCCCTTTTTTTTAGCAAAAATCACTTTAAAAAATACATTGGCTTGAGTCTTTCAGACTTCTACAAATGCATCCCAAAGCTTTATCAACATTTCTATCTAAATTTTGGACTTGCTTCTATCATTCTAGTTTGGATTTCACTGCTTTGCAAAAATTTCAAGAAAATCATTTTCTTTGTCTTCTTGCCAAAACTTTTTTCTGTGATGTGCTTGCATTTTGTTTTGTTTTCTTCACACTGACATTCCTTTATTTTTCTCTTGTAGGAAAACAGGTAAGTGTCGAATCTTTTTAAGTTTTCAAAAAACTAGTGATATAAAATTCGTGGTAACAAAAAAACAAAGAAAAAAAAGTTTCCCCTGTACTTGTCCAGAGGATGCAATAAAGGGTACAGCTTTCAAAAATTATGTTCTTTAGCCCATTTAAAAATAAACATTCAAAGAATTGACAAGCAATAACTGAGTAAAAAATTGTTGGGTTTGACTGTCATGTGATTTTTTGAAAAGTATTTGTTTTTTTACCGATTGTGATCAAAACGTAAACCCCCCAAAAAAACACATGTTTTTGAAGCATTTCTGCATTCATGTCCCCATTTAACAAGATTAAAATCATAAAATTTTTTAGCCCATTAGAATTTGTTTTTAATTTCAATGAAAAAATCCCCTCCTGTGATTCCAAAAAGGTGATACTGGGAGGTACTAACACTAATGAAAAAAAAATTTTTTGTAATCAGTCTTTTCTAATTTCAAAACCACCTGTTTTCAATATAAAGGGAATTAGCTGTACAAAATTGAAAAAGACTTTAAACCATTACTATGACCCCCCCGGGAATCTTCCGGGAGAAAGTTTTTTCCCTTTTTTGTGAAAAAAAATGTATCGAAAACAAAGGGAATAAAGTCATTTATAAAAAGTTTCTGTAGACAAAGAAAATCATAAAAAAGTAGATAGTTAAAAAAGCATCTTTTTAATTTTTTTTAAAAAAACCATTGACTGAAATTAAAGAAATTTTACTTGCAACTTTTAACTTTGTACAACATTTATTTGCAACTTATTTCATTTTTTCAAACCCTTGCATGATTTCTGACTCTTTGTTGTGTTTGACATTATGATGTGTTAATTTTTTGCAATCCCCTTTGCTTGTTTGGGCGTGGCGGGCCGAGCCCCCTTTTGAGTGTGTTCCCTTGCTCAGTAGTTTGGTTTTTGGAAACAGAGATCTACAGTGCATTGGTTCGACCGGATGCTTTATAAAGGAATCAACAATGCTGTTGACTGGGGGATTTTTGGTTCTGTCTCCCCCCCAGTCAGGTCCCTTTTGTCTTGTCCCGGGGCAGCACTTTTTGGACGCGGTCTTTTTTGGGAACCTGCTCTGCTTTTGCCCAGTCACGCCCTGTCTTTTTTCCCGTCTTTTGTTGTTTTTTTGTCTGGTTGTCTTTCCTTGTCCATTTGTCACCATGCCCTTGTCACTGAGTCTTTGGTTTGCTGCTTCTCATTACTGTTTACTCTGCATATTATGCTGGGCATTGCATCGAGATTTGACTCATTTTCTACCCATTTTATTTTCTTTTTGAGTAATTGTTTTCTGCCCTAAATCAATTGTATACCTAAACGACCTGTTGTTTTTGTAGTCCTTTCCACTAATAAAGGGGTTATGTCATTTTGTCTGTCTAACCCCTTTGAACATTCACTTTTACTTTTTCAGCCTGGCAGCAGAGTAGATTGCAGTAAAAGTCCCCCTCATCTGAGTGGTATTCACGTTGTGCACTTTGATCCTACCCCCAGGTCTTTTTCCCCCATGGATGCACGTGCGGTTTTCCAGGGATTGCTCTTCCTTGAAAGGTCTTGGGTCCCCCTTGTTCTTTGGGACAGCATGCTTAAAAGTGTTTGAGTTGGTGTATTCCCCTTCCTCCAGACGATTTTCTGCAGATGCTTGCGTCTTGGTGGTCTGGGTTTCATCACCTCACTGTCGAGCGAGTGCCTGGCACTATTGGAACAAAGGGAAAGTCTTTCTCTGGCATGCGTCCCAATTTTCTATGTGCTTCCTCCTGTCTTCCAAATCTATTCCCCGCACATGTTGGGTTGCATCAGAGTGGTAACCCGGTGTTTTCCTCACTTGAGAATCATGTTTCTTGGGAAGGGATGCCCTTTTGATTTACACTTTCCTGGCCTTTTTCTCTTCTTATAGAAAATTGTTGATATGATTATTCTGCTTTGTCCCCCCTGGTTTTCTTCTGTATCCCCGGTTGGTTGTTTTAGTGCCTGTGTTGGGGGGTGGAAGCCCTTGGTCTTTGTGTTTCTTCTAGAATTTCCCTGGGGGAGATAGGACCCGATTCCTTTATTTTTTCATTTGGGAAAATGTAGCGCCCCTTTTTATTGTCCTGGGTTAGGATTTGCTTTTTTCCACTTGCAGTTGCCCTTTATATATATGCATCTTGCCTTGATTCGATAAAAATCTACCATCTCTCTTGTCGGAGGTGGGTTTTGAGCAACTTTTATGCCAATTTTTCTAAACTGTTCTGAGATCTCTGTCCCAGGATTTCCATCTTGTCAGCCACCTCGATTGCATGGGATGGGCCCAGGTTCCTCTGTAAAAGCCCCGTTTCCTTGAAAGGCTTGGCAAATCCCCTGGGGCCAATTGGGGTGAGAATTTTTATTGATCAAATTGTTTGTGTGGTTGTGTATTTATCTTCCCACTCACTTTCTTGTAATTCATAATCTTTAATTTCGAGCTTTTGACCCTTCCAGTGTTTCCTTTTTTTTCCCGCTGTTCAATTCTCCAAACAAATGAAATTTTCCCCTTTTTGTTCTTTGATCTCTCTGCTTGGGACAGCCATTTTCCCTTTACTTTTACTACTTCTGAGCAAAAGCGTCCAATGCTGTTTTTTAAGGGAAGGAATTTTCTTATTTTTGTTTTTATTTGTTGAATGGAGAACAAAGCCCTGTGATTTTGCTAACCGCCCCGTCAATCTTTCATGTCTTGAGGTGGGGGATGAAGCCTTCCGCATTTTTTCATGTGCCCGTGGTGACGTAGGCTTTGTTTACAAACAAGGGAAGCAAAGAACTAGATTTTCCCAAAAAAGTAGCAACCCTACGTGGGGGGGGGGAAAAGGGAAAAAAAAAAAAAAAAAAAAAAAAAGAAAAAAAAGGTCGTAGGTGGGGGTTTTTACATGCGATGCAGTGAAAATTGCATCTCGTTTGGGGTTTTTGCCAAACAGATTGTAGAAGTGAGCTCATGTAAGACTGTAAAGTAAAGGCAAATTCAAATTTTTTTTCTTCCTGGTTTTATCAACTGTTAATTACACCCAGCCACTAACCTTTTTTGGGGCTTTTTTTTCACCCCCTTTTACACTAACACCCCAACACCCCATGCAAAAACTTTCAAGAAACCCAAAGGTTTTAATCTGTAAAATTCCACACCTAACGAGAGCACGTTTTAGCCCTTTCCTTCCTTCCCGAGAGCGAGCCCCGAGAGAGAGAGAGAGAGGGAAAGACAAAAGTAATGACAAATTTTTTTTTTATTTCGAGGATAATGAAAAAGCACCCCTGTGTTTTTTACTCCAGTCGCCGCCTTAGGGGTTATAATAATAAAAAAATAAAGCCCTAGAAAAACACTTACACTATAGGAAAAAAAACTACACAAAAATCCCACAAAAATCACCGAAGAGAGAGAGAGAGAAAAAAAAAGTAGCAATAAGTAAGAAAGAAAGCAAAACAGAAAACACAGAAACAACCGAAAAAATAGCAAGAAACCAAGAGCAAAACAAAAGCGGCAACAACAACAAGGGGAGAGGGGACAACCGAATAGTCTCCCCTCCAAAAAACCCTCAAAATACCCCAAACCCAAACCAAAACAGAAACAAACAAAGCAAAACCTCCATAAAATAAAGGAGAACAAACCACGTAAGTAGTATCATTTTGGCTAACAGAAAGAAACGTCAAAAATTCTTTGTACTTTTATGGGAAGCAACAGCAATAGTAAACTACATGAAATAAATATTGTATAAGCAATTTGCATCCCATTGCACACGTACACACAAACACACACACACACACACATACACACGTACTACACACACGCGCGCGCGCGCACGCACTCACACCATGCATCAATGCCAACATCAAATTAGCTACACATAATTGGTATGCTCAAAACAAGATATCAAAATAAAACATTCACTAAATCTCAAATACAGTCAACTTACGCAATAAAACAGAATTATTAAATCTGAATGAAGCATTCAACGGGATACTAATTGTAAACACGACGATTAAATCTATAAGCAAACAAAAGGAGAGGACGAGAGAGTGAGAGAGAGAGAGACAATGACAATGACAAATTCTTTTATTTCGAGGATAATGAATAAGCACCCATGTGCTTTTTTACATCCAGTCCCCGAGAGAGAGAGAGAGAGAGAGAGAGAGAGAGAGAGAGAGAGAGAGAGAGAGAGAGAGAGAGAGAGAGAGAGAGAGAGAGCACACAGTACATTTTGAATCCATATGATATTGCATATAGTTTTCAATTCATCAACACTATCACCACTAGCACTTACTGTGATTTAACATTGTAATGTTAAGATCGTCCTAGAGTCATAATAAAGAAGTAGGATAGTGGAAAAAATCATTTCTAGAAGTCATTTTTCAATAACACAATAGCGATATACAAGTAAAACATTCACACTTATATACAGAGAGAGAGAGAGAGAGAGAGAGAGAGAGAGAGAGAGAGAGAGAGAGAGAGAGAGAGAAGAGAGGGGGGGGGGGGGGAGGGGGGAGGGGGAGGGGGAGAGAGAGAGAGAGGATAATTTGGTATAATGTAGGGAGGATATATTTACTTTGTTTCCAACAGATCAAGTGTGGATTTTTATTTTTGATGCATCAAGTGGATGAAAAAAAGACTTTTGAAGATTGTTAATGATGGGTGTTGTCTAAAATGAGTCAGGAAGGGAGTTCCACAGCGAGAGCGAGCGCGAGAGAGAGAGAGAGCGAGAGAGAGAGAGAGAGATAGGCTCTATGACTCCTCAAACTGGGTTTTTTGAAGAACATGATTGATTGCGTGTTTGATATCCAATTTTGGCCTCAGGACCGCTTTCGGACGTGCCCATAGGCTACACAGAGATCATGACAGACTCGTACGACGTGGTAGCCGTGGTGCAAGCCCTCGAGGACAGCGAACTTGTGCCCCTCGTATACATCTTGGGAAACGCCCCTATTCCTCAAGTCAATATTCTTTCTACCGCGGACGTTATCAGCGGAGGTGCCGACTTTCCTAACTACTTTTCCCTGCAGCCTTCTGTCAGGTACGAGCGCTCAGAGGGCAGATGGTATGTATATTCAACACGGCCTAAGCTGATGGGACACTATTAGCACACACACAAACAAAAATAAGACTAAAACGGCTGGACTTACTTAATCGGGTGGGCGGGTGGGTCTGAATATTTTGTAGCAGCCTCTGGTGAATTATTAAGGGTGGGAACTTTTTGGGTTATTTTTTTTTTAATTTTTAAAACTAAAAATAAATCTCCCATCTTATCTTGAAGGGCAATCCTGCCAGTGGCTTAATTCTCTTCATGTTATTTAATTATGCAGCAGATTAGCTAAGTGTGCGTGTTAAAGATCCTATCATTCAGGTCAGCTTTGCGTGGGTTACGGAAACACAAACGCATGTATCTGGTCTTTACACACTAAAAACGCTCAACAACATGACTTTCATGAGCTATTCCGTTTGGGGCCGAAACTTTTCCCCCATCCATTAGACCATGAGTGGTGGTCTGGACGCTAGTCTTTCGGATGAGACGATAAACCGAGGTCCCGTGTGTTACACATAATATTATTCAGCGCATGCAAAAGAACCCACGGCAACAAGAGAGTTGTCCCTGGCAAAATTCTTAGAAAAAAGCCACTCTGATAGGGAAACAGATACAGTTGCAGACCGGAAAAAAAGGAAAACAAACATGGGTGGCGCTGCTCTTGTGGTGACACGCTCTCCCTGGGGAGAGCAGCCCGAATTTCACGCAGAGAAATCTGCCTTTACTTAAAGTGGTATAAATGAAATGAAATACATGGCCTAAGCTGAAGGGACACTATTAGCCAAAAAAAAAAGTATCAACGCAGGTGTTTATCAACAAGTTGAAAAGAAGAATTTTGATAGAGGAGTATATAGCACGTAATTTTTTTTTTTTTACTCGTAACACTTTTGTTTTGTAATGGAATCCATATAAGGCCTTGTTTAATGATCAGAATTGAGTATTTGAATGTCTGTTGAAAAACCTTATTGTACTATGAACATGGTTTATGTTGCATGAGAGTCATTATAACTATATAATTTAGAACCTTCACAGAAAAAATATATAATAACCCATGTAAAACATACTACCTCTTTTTTGACCTCTGTCTGTCTGTCTGTCTGTCTCACCCTTTTTCTCTTTCTATCCTTTACTTATTAGTGTGAGTGTGTATAAAATGAGATTGGGTTTTAGTTTCTTTCCTTTTTTTCTCTCATGTTTAGTCTATCATTTTTCCTTCTCTTTTTGGGGGAACATTTTTTGTGAATATTTTTGGTGAATATTTCTCACTGCCTCCCCCCCCCCCCCCCCCTATATAACGAAAACTATATTTCATGACATAATTATAACAAGGTATATCATGATAAAACTGAATAAAAATGGTTACAAAGTAGTATAAACAGCTGGACTTAATCGGGTGGGTGGGTCTGAATAATTATTTGCAGCAGCGTCTGGTGAATTATTAAGGGTGGGCACTTTTGGGTTTTTTGTTTGTTTGTTTATTTGTTTGGTTGTTTTTTAAAATTATTTATAAATCTCCCATCTTATCTTGGAGGCCAATCCTGCCATTGGCTTAATTCTCTTCATGTTATTTAATTATGCAGCAGCTTAGCTAAGTATGCGTGTTAAAGATCCTATCATTCAGGTCAGCTTGTGGGTTACGGAAACACAAACGCATGTATCTGGTCTGTACACACCCCCCCCCCCACCTCGAACAACATGAATTTCATGAGCTATTCCGTTGGGGCCGAAACTTTTCCCCCATCCATTAGACCATGAGTGGTGGTCTGGACGCTAGTCTTTCGGATGAGACGATAAACCGAGGAATATTATTCAGCGCATGTAAAAAACCCACGGCAACAAGAGAGTTGTCCCTGGCAAAATTCTTAGAAAAAAGCCACTCTGATAGGGAAACATACAGTCGCAGACCAAAAAAAAAGAAAAGGGTGGAGCTGCTCTTGTGGCGACACGCTCTCCTCGGGGAACAGCAGCCCGAATTTCACGCAGAGAAATCTCGCGACTTAAAGTGGTATAAATAAATAAAAATAAAATAAATGAAGTCGGAATGTGTAGGCTGAGCCAAAGGAAAGACCTCTTGCAGAGTTGCAAACACAGGCTCTACACGTTCCACCTAGTAGGGGGATAACAGGGGGCCTAGTGGTTAGAACATTGCGCTGGCAATCTGACGACCCGGGTTCGATTCCCGTTCAAGGGGGGATATTTCCCCCCCTGGAGTTAACATCAGTGCAGACTCCACTCTCCCCAAAAGTCCTTCGGATGAGACTATAAACCGAGGCCCCGTGTGCGAACGCACGCACGCACGCACGCAGAACATCTTGCGCGCACGTTAAATCCTGTTCCGCTTTTCGTAAGAGTAGGTCAGTGTGTTCCGGTGGAAACAGATGACAGGATTTACAAAACTGCATACACACGGGGACTGGATGTAAAAAAAAGCACACAAGCGCTTATTGCATTATCCTCGATATAAAAGAATAAAAATAAATAGGGAAAGCAGAGAAGGAGGAGGTAGGTGGCATATGGACCAAGACAAAGGAAAGTACCAAGGACTACCTTGAAATTTGGGTATGATTTGAACAGTTTCGTTGATTAAGATTTATCTATCTTCACTCACGGCAAGCTTCTAGCATAACAGCATCTCCTGTCTATTTTCATGGATGGAAACTTCCCCATGAAGCCCGAGTATGGCTGCCTATATTTTTATGGCGAGGCATATAACATGGAAAACTTCTTAGCCAGTGTGTAAGTAAGGGTTTCTTAGTAATTTGATTGTGGGAAGAGTGAGACGGTGTGTTTAAAAATTTTTTTTTTTATTCTGGGTGAACTCCATGAGTGTTAAGCTGGGGGAACGCCCAATAACAACGACTTCGACCTGTTTTTGGGGCAGCAACAATTCCTAAGCAATCTCATGAAGAATGTGTTGGTTTGTATGTACCCCTGAAGTTGTAGCGGTTTAAAAAAAAACAAAAAACAAACACATTATTTTATTATTCTTTTATTTAGGTTGTTTTAAAGGAGTCTGGTTTTAGTTTTAGTGCATTTTATAATGTGGTTGATTTGGTGGTTTTAAAATTTTTTTTATCCCACAACGCGGTGCTCATTCTGGGTCGAGACTATAAACCGAGGTCCCGTGTGCGACCGCACGCAGAACATCTTGCGCACACGTTAAAACCCGTTCCGCTTTTCGTAAGAGTAGGCCATTGTGTGCCGATGGGAACGGTTGACAAACTTTACAAAACTGCATACACACGGGGACTGGATGCAAAAAAGCACACAGGTGCTTATTCCATTATCCTCAATATAAAAGAATATTTAAACACATAAAAACAATATTTATTTGACCCTTAATATGGTTGGCCAGGGCATTAATTAATACAGGGAATGACAGTAGAGATGGTTTAATCTGTATATAGTTGCACAGTTTCAATCTGAGATTTAAAATTGTACAAGTTGACAGTCCTGATTATGGCCTCTGTGGTCGGCGGGGCTGTAAACAACAGGATTGGATTGGATTGGATTGGATTGGATTGGAGTGTGCGCGCGCGCGCGCGCGCGCGCGCGTGTGTGTGTGTGTGTGTGTGTGTGTGTGTTGTGTGTGAAGGGGAGTGGGGTTCGGGGGTCTTAAAATCAAAAGTCAAATTTTTAGTTACAGATGGTATATTCATTAAGTAAAACAGCTGCTTTTTTTTTATCAAGCCATCTATGAAAGAAACACAAAAGAAAAAAAAATGATAACAATAACGATGACGACCATAATTACAACAACAATGATGATGACTAATGGGAATATAACAAAAAAAGCTAACCACACACTGTCACGGTTCGCATTATCCTGCGTTTATTCATTTCTGGATGCTGGTGTATTTCTGTGTCACATTCGCATTTTTTTTTACGTAGGTGGTGAACTCCAGCTTAGTGGCACGCACATCCCCTTTTCTCTGCCATTTTGCATGCAAGTTAGCTTCTCGTGAAGTTCCTGTTCATGAGTTAGGGTTTGTTTCATCAGCTGAGTAGCAGCAGCTTTAAATAGGAGGAGGTCTTGACTTGAGAGGAGGAGGAGGCGATTCAGTCTTTGGCTAAAGTTCGTTGGTCGCCGTTCCAGCTGGGCTGTTGGGCGCCGCGTGATGTTGTCTCTCTATTTGGAGAGCAGGGGGGGAGCAGCACTTGGAGTAGTTCAGGCTCCTGTGAACCCGGTCTTCGTTCTTCGTTGTTACGTCGTGTCCGTCCTGTCAACGTCTTCCTCGAGGTGCAGGAGTGCACCGTACTTCCTGTGGTGTTGTGTCTCTTCTTGGAGAGCAGAGGGGAGCATTCATCTTGGAGTGGTTCTGGCTCCCGAGGACCAGTCTACGTTCTTCTTCGTTGTGCTGTGCTGTCCGTTTTGTCAACGTCTTTCCTGGGTGCAGGAGTGCGCCTTGTTCTTTCTCAGTGACAGGTTTCTGTGAGTACCTCCAGCGGTGGAGTCGTACCTGGAGAGGGTGCAGCCCGGTGTGCCCTGAAGAGTCGCCCACGGCTTGTCCTTGACCCTCTGTCCCTTTATTCCCTGGATCCACCCTTTTTCCCCTTTGATCAGTTTCCCTTCTCCATGCTGCCTTGTCCACCTGTGACCCTCCTTGAGGTCTTCGGCCTACCCTGAACTATCCCTCGGTGTTTGTATGTGGGGGACAGATTGTGACTGAGGAAGTGGGAGAAGAATATTCATCGGGCTGGTTTCTGGACTGTGCAGAGGAGGGGAGGGTATTATGGATAAAGTTTAGAGTGTGATTGGTTATTGAATGTGTGTGTGTCTAAGTATTTGTCTTGATGTGATTGTTTTTTTAGATTTTTGGAAAGTAAAGTCTGGAACTTTTTTTTGGGTGTTCTGTGTTTGGTGCTGTCGGGTAGATAGTTAGAGAGGGCATGGGTGAGGGTTTAGCCACAATCCCTTATGGAGCGACACACACACACACACACACACACACACACACACACACACACACACACACACACACACACACACACACCCCTGAACTAAATCTTCACAGCATATCAATATTAACATTCAATATGTACATATCAGGCTAATCACACACAGTTATATATATACCAATCACTCACCCACGCCTACTATTTGTTACACTCGTGAAAACGTGTACACACACACACACACACACACGCACGCACGCACGCACGCACGCACGCACACACACACACACACACACACACACACACACACACACACGCACCTGCACACACACACACACGCACCTGCACACACACGCACCTGCACACACGCACACACACACACACACACGCACACACATCACACACACACACACCTGCACCCCAACACACACACACACACACACACACACACACACACACACACACACACACACACACACACACCTGCACACGCACGCACGCGCACGCACGCAGTACGCACACACACACACACACACTGACACACACACACACACAGACACACACACACACACACACTGATTTTTCTGGCTTTTCAGTTTTGTTTTTAATTTCATATATGCATATGTTATTGTCTTTTCTTGTTTGATTTGTATAGTTTACTATAGATTAGGTTTTTTATTCTATGTCTGCATATACATGATTTTTTTCCTCGCTTTTTTTTCTTTAGATAGATCACTCTCACTCACTCATCCCTTGGTCGGGACGACCGTTGGGGTACCCGCACGGACGCTGCAAGTGGACCGCCAAATGGTTCTATCCTGGGCTGTTTTCAGGAGGTTTGGTACAGTGAGGCCGGTCCACTCCTTGATGTTGGATATCCAGCTTTTGCGTGGTCGTCCCTGCCTCCTTGCTCCTTCCACCATTCCCTGCAGGACTGTCTTTGACAGGCTGTTATGCCTTGTTGTGTGGCCAAATCACTTCAGTTTCCTCCGTTTGACTGTATCTAGCAATGGTTCTTGTTTGCCAGCCAGTGCCTCGATCTGCTGCCAGACGTAGTCATTGGTTTTGCGGTCTCTGTAGGTGATGTTCAGGATCCGCCTGAGGCACTTCATCTCAAAGGCTTGAATGCGACGTTCTAAATCGGCAGTAAGTGTCCATGCTTCACAGCTGTACAAGGCAATGGATGTGACGAGTGCCTTGTAGAGTCTGACCTTAGTGTGGGTTCTGATGTTGTGGTTTCTCCACACTTTCGCCAGCTTAGTCATGGAGGAGAGTGCCACAGCAAGTCTGATCTTCACCTCTTGTGTGCTCGTGCCTTCTTTGGTGATGACTGCTCCAAGGTACTTGAAAGTTTCCACCTCCTCTAGTGTCTCGCCACTCATCTTGATGCTGGTGGGAGTGGTCGGTGTGGTACTGTTCACTAGGATCTTGCTCTTTTCCGTGCTGATCTCCATACCGTGGGCATTGGCTGATGTTTCCAGTCTGGTGGTGAGATCCTGGAGTTCTTCTTCACTGCGGCCCATGAGATCAATATCGTCTGCGAATCGAAGATTGCAGACTGGCCTTCCTCCTATTGTGATTGTGGTCTTGAAGTCAAGGAGGGCCTCCTGCATGATGTTCTCCAGGAACACGTTGAAAAGAACGGGGGATAGCGGGCAGCCTTGTCGAACTCCAACTGAAGTCCGGAAGAACTCCCCGATTTCTCCACCCATGAGGACTGCACTGTGGGAGCTGTCATACAGCGCCTGGATGACTTGAATCAGGTCTTCGTCGAAGCTATAGTCTCTCATGACTTGCCACAGAGCTTCTTGCCACACTCGGTCGAAGGCCTTCTTGAAGTCAATGAAGTTGTTGTAGAGCTGTAGCTGATGTTGGAGATGCTTCTCTATGAGCATTCTGATGTTGAAGATCTGCTCGACAGTGCTTCGACCTGGTCTGAATCCTGCCTGTTCTTCTGATAGGATTTCTTCTGCTTGTGGTTTCAGTCTGTTCAAGGCAATGCGTAGCACAACTTTGCTTGGATGGCTTATCAGACTGATTGTTTTGTAATTTTGGCACTTCTTCAGGTCTCCCTTCTTTGGAAGTGGAACTATGATGGATTGGGTCCACTGTTCAGGCCACTCTTTGCTGGTCCAGATGCGTTGGCAGATGATTGTTAATGCCTTGATCATCTCTGGGCCTCCGTTCTTTATGAGCTCAGCCGGGATGTTGTCAATCCCTGGTGACTTGCCTCCTTTCAGGGATCTTACTGCTTCTTCTACCTCTTCCTCCAGCACCTGTGTGCTTTCAGGATCTGATGGTCTGGGATCTTGCTCGTGAAGTTTGTTCGGATCAGCCTTCAGCTTGTAGTTGTTGTTAGATAGATGGCTTGATGAAAAAAGCAAATGCACTGCTTATTTAATGTACCATCTGAAAATAAAAGTTTGACTTTGACTTGACTGACACACACGCACGCACGCACGCACGCACGCACGCACGCACGCGCGCGCGCATTTTACATGTAACTACGGCCTCTGTGTGTGTGTGTGTGTGTGTGTGTGTGTGTGTGTGTGTGTGTGTGTGTGTAGATGCGTACATTTGAATTTTGTTTAAGCATTTGGGAGTTATTGGCTACATGACTCTGTAAGAATATGTTGAATGCAAGCGCTCTGATTTGTCTTTGCAAGATATAGCGCTATACAAATTCCATTTATTATTATTACTATCATTTTTTAATTTTTAAATTTTATTTTATTCTTTTATATCGAAAATAATGGAATAAGCACTTATGTGCTGTTTTACATCCAGTGCCCGTGTGTATGCAGTTTTGTAAATTGTCATCTGTTCCCACCGGCACACAATGGCCTACTCTTACGAAAAGCGGAACAGGATTTAACGTGTGCGCAAGATGTTCTGCACGCGTTCGCACACGGGGGCCACGGTTTTTAGTCTCATCCGAAAGACTTTTTGGGGAGAGTGGAGTCAGCACTAAAGTTAACTCCAAGGGGAAATTTCCCCCCTTGAATGGGAATCGAACCCGGGTCGTCAGATTGCCAGCGCAATGTTCGAACCACTAGGCTATCCTGTCCCATTATTATTATTATTATTATTATTATTAACACACACGGTTGATACGCTGTATGGGTGGCATTGACCTATTATGGATGTTTCAGATATCGAACTTGGGCCCTAATAGAAACACTGAAAAGGAGTGGCTGGAGCTATATTTCCATTGTACGCTCAGTTGGGCATACAGAGAACGGGGACATTTTGCACATCAAGGATCAAATGGAAGCCAACTCAATCTGTGCGGCTGCTATTGTGGACATCTCCGACAATATCTTTCTGGTAAATACTTTTTTTGTTTGTTTTGGACTCAACGAAAAAGAGAAAATGCCATTGTATTACATACTGGCTTTTTAAATTTTTTAAATAAAATCTTTTTGATTAGCACACATATATATCATCATCATCATCATCATCATCATCATCAGTCCCGTGACCTTGGCGGTCGTGGAGACACGAAAGACAATGCCGTGGTAAGCTTCCTCCATCCATCTCGGTCCTCGGCTCTGCGCAGTAATGCCGAGTCATTCATCCTGGTCCATTCTCTGATGTTGTCCATCCATGACTTGTTCTGTCTTCCCCTCTTTCTGCCACCTTCGAGTGTTCCCTCCAGTACTGTTTTTGGCAGAGTGTTGTAGCGGGTGATGTGGCCGAACCATGTCAGCTTTTTCTTCTTGACGATGGTGAGTTCCTGTGGACCTGCCAGCCGTGTTATTTGGCTCTTGACAAATTCATTGGTTTTTCGTTCTCTCCAGGATATGCCCAGCAGTTTTCTATGGCATTTTGTTTCAAATGACTGGATTCGCTTTGCTGTCTCAGCAGTCAATGTCCAGGTTTCATTTCCGTACAGCAGGATAGTCTGAATTAGGGCTTTGTAGAGCTTTAGTTTGATTGGGAAACTGATCTCTTTACTTTTCCATATGGTGGTGAGTTTTGTCATGGAAGATGTTGCCATGGCTAGTCTGACTTTGATTTCTGTCGTCGATCGCCCGTCCTTTGTGAGTGTAGCGCCAAGGTATTTAAAAGCGTCCACCTCCTCCAGTTGCTGGCCGTTCATGTAAATTTTAGCAGTGGCGTTGCTCGTGCTGTTCACAAGTACTTTACTTTTCTCCGAGCTCACCTCCATCCCATATGCTCCAGCTCTGTTCTCAAGTCTGGTCGTAAGATCTTGCAGCTCTGTGTTACTTCCGCCCATGAGGTCAATGTCATCGGCAAACCGCAAGTTTTGGAGGGGTCTGCCGCCAATGGAGATGGTAGAGTGGAAGTCATGGAGGGTCTCTCTCATAATGTTTTCCAAGAACAAATTAAACAGGACTGGAGATAACAGGCATCCTTGTCGGACCCCAAATGTGGTTTTGAAGTAGTCTCCGACCTGATTGTTCAGAAGGACTGCACTGCTTGCGGTGTTGTATAGTGCTTGAATGGTTTGCACTAGTCCTTCTTCAATGCCAAACATTCTGAGGACCTGCCACAGGCCTTCGTGCCATACTCTGTCGAAAGCCTTCTTGAAGTCGATGAAGTTGTGGAACAGGTCTCTCTGATGTTGAAGATGTTTTTCCATCAGGATGTGGCAGTTAAAAATCTGTTCGATTGTGCTCCTGCCTGCCCTGAACCCAGCTTGTTCCTCTGCAAGGTGTTCTTCTGCCTCCTTCTTGAGTCGATTCAAAATAACTTTGAGCATGATCTTGCTGGCGTGGCTGATGAGGCTGATTGTTCTATAGTTTTGGCATTGGCGTAAATTCCCCTTCTTGGGCAGAGGTATGATGAGTGAGTGTGTCCATTCTGTTGGCCACTGTTTTGTCTCCCAAATCTTCTGACAGATAGCTGTAACATGTGTGATGACTGTTTTGCCACCATGCTTGAGCAGCTCTGCTGGTATGTTGTCTGCTCCTGGGGACTTTCCTACTGGTAAACTGCGGATGGCTTCTTCCACTTCTTCCCTCAGTATAGGTAATGGCGAGTGTACTCTTGATGTTGCTGCTTCCTATTCTATATAGAGTTCAAAACAAACAAATTAAACTTTTCATCCAGATAACGTTACACCATTTCCATTTTACTGGCATACTACATTTTGTATTACATACTGCTTTCATCCCACCACATAGTTTATTTCCTTTTCCAGAAATTCATACTTCTCTTTTCCCCTGGGGATAGAGCAATGCTACTAGAGCAACGCCACCCAATTTTGTTTTTTTAAATCTGTGTGTGTACTTGTTTTTCTACCAATTTTTTTTGCAACATAATTTTGCCAGGGACAACTCTTGCTGCTGTGGGTTTAAATTTTTTTTTTTTATTATAACATGTGGGGAATGCTTGCTGTACACGGGATCTCAGTTATGGTCTTGCCACTTCTCAAGGTCGAGAGGGTGCAGTAGGGGAAATGTTGGGTGGGGAACAAGCAGGGTTCAAACCCACACATTTCCTTTTCCAGGCTTATGCGTTACCTCTAGACCGCCAACACACTGATTATTTTTTTTACAGTTCTTGATTAAGAAACTCTAGAAATACATTCCTGAGGATGTTCAACACTGGTTGAAGTGATGAAAAAAACCGATAATGCCCATTTCTTGGTGAACTGCACGCAGAGAGAGCCCAGTTGACTCATGAATCTGATTTTTTAAAACACTTTTATTGTAAAGTTTGAAATCTTGATTCAACATTCAGTAACTATTCAATTGTTCCAAAAGAAAGACGTAATTTTGAACTTAAACAGAATTCTTTCCTCATAGGTAATAATTAGTGATTATATAGTCTTTGATCAATTCTACGTCACTAATTGCTTTTCTAGAATCTCAGAAGTTTCTGGTTTTAGAAAATGAATGCTCAAAATCAGTTGCAAATGCTCAGAAAAATACAAAAGAGCTTTTTCCGGAAAATTTAAAAGTAAGGAGCCGAAACTCGAGTCAGGTCAGGCCAAAGGCATGGTTCTTACTAAAAAGTGCCTTAAAATGCTGACATTGAAAGATTCTATTTTCTAGCATTTTTTTTAGTGAATCTTATAAAATCATTTTAAGAAATGATTGAGAAGTTGTAAGTGGTTACCTGCACTTGTTTTCCTCCACTACTATTTCCGCATTAAAATTTCAAAGTAAAAAACAAACAAACTTCATTTCAAAGTCAGAACCTAAATGACAAAGCAGAAGAGAAATCCTAGTGAGATGTATTTTTATTTTATTTATTTATTTATTCTTTTATATCGAGGATAATGGAATAATTACTCATGTGCTTTTTTACATCCAGTCCCCATGTGTATGCGGTTTTGTAAATTTTGTCACCTGTTTCCACCGGCACACAATTGCCTACTCTTCCGAAAAGCGGAACAGGATTTAACGTGTGCGCAAGATGTTCTGCATGTGTTTGAACACGGGGCCTCGGTTTATAGTCTCATCCGAAGGACTTTGACATTCAGTTCGATTTTTTTGTCAAACTGAGAAGAAAGGGCGAGGCTGGGAATCGAACCCAGAGCCTCACGGTTTACTTGTTGGCAGGCGAACGTCTTAACCGTCCTGCCACCTCCTCTCAACTATTAGACAGGTGGCATGAGTAGGGGAAAGAACTGTTTGATACCAACAACAGAGCCACTGGTGAATTGGCCTGCAATGTAGATGCGCAAGAGCTCGAAGCTTTGCCACTGAAAGATGAAGTTACTGATGTTAGTGAACAGTTAAAAGAAGGCAAATCTCCTGGAAGGGATAGCAAATCAGGTGAGCCTGGAAGAACTAAGCCTCATCTAAGTTTGACAAGGTTACACCATCTATGTAAAAGTGTTCAGAAGACCTGTCAGTAGCCCAGTGAGTGAAAGCGACACGAATTCGTCATGACTCCGCAAAAACAGAGATATTCAAGACCCTGGCAGTTACAGAACAATAGTCTTGATTAGCCAGGCAAGCAAAATTCTTCTGATCATCATCCTCAACCAAATGAAAATTAAAGTAGAAAGAGAGAGGTATGATTGCTAGGAAGATAGTATAGACATGAAAGAGAAACAGCAGACATTCTTTTTGAACTTTGGATAACTTTTAGAAAAAAATGGACACTAAACGACGAGGCATTCATAACTTTTTTAGACTGCAGTAAGGCATTTGACAGTGCCAATCATAACAATCTGTTTTGCAAAATGATAGAAAAGGGTTTTACAAAGCATCCAGTCTCGCTCATAGAAAATTTGTATCCAGATTAGAAGGCGGACATCCAATAGAATGGCGAGCATTGTGAGTTCCTTGATTTAAAAAAGAGGAATCTGCCAGGGTTGCATATTATTCCTAGATCTTGTCAGCATATGGTTATGAGAAAGCCGAACATAGATGGAATAGGCATTAATAATTATAGGAGCCAGAAATATTACAAACCTCAAGTATGCTGATGATACAGTACTCCTTGTCAATCATATCACAAGCATGAGAAGAATTCTTTACAGACTAGACACAGATGGCGACACTACTGACTTTAGTTTAAATGCCCCAAAAGGCCAAAGTGATACACATTAATGATGCGGATACCCCTCAGAATATAAACATCAATGGAACAGATCTTGACTACATTCAACATTTCAAAATACTTATGCTCTGTAAGAGAAAATAATGGTTCCTGTCTACAAGATATCAAGGTTAAAATCGGTATAACCATCGGCATCACGGAAGATTTTGCAACCAGCTTCCTCCACTCCTCGCGGTCCTCAGCTTTCCAAAGCAAACCATTCCATTGAAGGCCAGTCCACTCTCTGATGTTGTCTTCCTATCATTTTCTCCATCTGCCTCTTTGTCTCTCTTCTTGTGCTGTTCCCTGTTTGACAGTCTTGGCCAGTCCAGATGTTTGTATGACGTGCCTGTACCTTTTCAGTTTGCGTTTTTTCACTGAAGCCAGGGGCTCTTCATATGGACCTGATGGCGTTTCCAATTCTGTATACTTCCTCATTCGTAATGTGATCTCAGCATGAGGTACTCATAGACTTTGTGAAAGCATCTCATCTCCATTGCCTGTATCCTTTCAATGTCTGCTGTTATGGTTCATATTTTGTAAGCGTACACAACTATGGGCATCAGTCTGACCTTGAAGCTGATGGTGATGTTCTTGCCATTCCAGAGGACTTTCACTTAGGTCACTGCAGCTGTGGTTTGGGCTATCCTGGAGAGAATTTGAAGTTTTGATCCTTCATCCAATACTATAGTTCCCAGATATTTAAAGCTATAGATGATCTCAATTTTCTTGCCATCTATAGTAATGTAAAAACTGATGCTGTTGGCACTATTTGTAATCATTTGGGCTTTATCTGCACTAATCTGCATGCTCTATCTCAAAGAGGCTTCATCAAGGTGATTTATCAAGTTAACTAGCTCTTGCTCTTCTCCAGCTAGGCCGTCAGTGTCGTTAGCTAAAACATACGTTTGTAATTGCCTTACCTCCAACACTGACTGCTCCCTCGTGGTTTTCAAGTGTGTGAGCCATTATTCTCTCTAAGATGTTGAAGAGGGTGGAAAAGAGCAGACATACTTGGTGTACTCCAAATGTGGTTTGAAAACATTCTCCTATGCTGCTGTCATAGTGGGCTGTGCTGTTTACCTTGTGTTAGAGGCATTCTGTGGTTCTGATCCAAGGGGAGATGATGTGATACAGCCTCATGGTTGTCCACAGAGCTGTAATCCAGACTCTATTAAAGGCCACACAGATGTGATAATGGTCCTGCTGGTGTTGCAAGTATTTCTCCCAATGTGTTTTAAGGTTGAAAATTTGCTCTGTTGTGCTCCGTCCTGCTCTAAAACTTGCCGGTCCATCTTTGATTATCTCAGCTTGGGGCTTCAATGTGTTCATGAGGATTCTCAGCATGATTTTGCTTGAATGGCTTACAAGGCTGATAGTATGATAGTTTTGGGATAGTTGTAAGTTGCTTTTTGGGGGGAGAGTGATAATCAGGGACCATGTCCAAGGGATTGGCCGTTCGCCTGTCTGCCAGATCTTATTGTAGATAGTAACACATCTATCATGTCCTCTCCTTCTACCTTGGCCAGCTCGAATGGGAGTTGTCCACTTTCTTTAGTGATTTCATTGCACTTTCAACTTCTTTCAGTAGGGCGGAGTCGTTGTTGTTGGCTGGTGGAGGGAATTTAACACCTTGGGGTCTCCTGTTGCTGTTTGTGTATGTGTGTACAATTCAGAACAGTACTCTGTCTACTTCTTCAACATATAATGTTGTTCTGCTCGACATTTCACTGCTTTGTTTTGGATGGTAGTGATTCTCCCTTTATCAAGCGAGTCAGTTGTTTCTCAAGCTGGAAGGCTTTCTTGCTGTTGTTTTTCTGCAGGTTTTCTTTGATGCCTTTGCATTGTTCTTCAGTCCATGTCTCCTTTGCTTTTGTTATGCCTTTTTAAAAGAAAACTTTAAGATTGGCTTCTTTGTATAATTTTGTACCTTCAATCTAATTCTCCTTTTGCTTCAGTTCTCTGCATTTACAGACGGCTTCTTTGTATAATTTTGTACCTTCAATCTAATTCTCCTTTTGCTTCAGTTCTCTGCATTTACAGACGGCTCCAAGTCCGAGGAAGGGGTGGCCTGCGCTGCCTGCTGTCCCTCCATCAGGAGATCCGAGCACTTGCCGAGCACTCTCCAAGCACTTGCCTTCGGATGGCTTGGTGTACACAGCCAAACTTAGTGCTTTTGTTTTGTCCCTGAAACTGATTCAGCATTCTGGAGGGGAAAACTTGTTGGTATCCGCACGATTCGCTCTTAGCTCTGGAGGATATCGCTTGTAGGAACATCATTCACTCTAAGCTTCAGGAGTTCTACGACTTGTATGCTTCGTTGAGACGGGGCGGCTGTGATATTGTTTTGGTATGGATCCCCGGGCACGTGGGCATTTGTGGCAATGAAACGGTTGACCAACTGGCCAGGGATACTATAGAGGACATTTCTAGGTCTACCGTGCCATACACGGATTTGAAACCTAAAAGCGAACAGTATGCCCAGTCCCTTTGGCAAGAGGAATGGAACGCACAGACGGGCAACACACTTTTCCAGATTCGCCCCAACCTGAAAAAAGTTCTCCCTTTGTGTGTCAAAAACCAAAGGGAAGCAGCAGTGCTCACCAGGCTACACACGGGTCATTCTCATATCCCCCACGTTCATTTGCTTAAAGGAGAGGGAACCCCATGGTGTGTGACTTGTGATGTGCGGGTAACCATCAAGCATCTGCTTCTGGAGTGTCAAGATGTCCAAGATATTAGGCACAAGCATTTTAATGCAGACTCCCTGAAGATCCTGTTTGATGTTCCACCAGACACCATTTTTAACTTCCTGAGAGAATGGGGCTTTTTTCATCTGATATAAGTGAAAGTGTTACAGTTGGTCACTAAGAAAAATGTCGTTTTAAGGAATCAGGTTTGGGTTTTTTCTCGTTTTATGTCTGCTTGATGCGGTTCTTTCCTATGACACAGTGCCTGTCTTGGTTGACCTTTATGGTTGGCCAGGGTGTTGCTACAGGGAACGACAGTAGAGTTGGTTTTATACCCTGTTTTAATCTGTATATAGCTGCACAGTTTGAATCTGAGATTTAAAAAATGACGAGATGACGGCCCTGATATGGCCTGTGTGGCCGTTGGGACTATAGACAACAGGATTGGATTGGATTGGACTGGATTGAATGTGGTTTTTCCAGAGCGCAGTACTCGTCCTGGATTGACTTTTATGGTTAGCCAGGGCATTGATAAAAGAAACCACAGTAGAGTGGGTTTTATACCCTGTTGGTTTTTATATTTTTATATCTGTACATAGCTGCACAGTGTTAATCTGAGATTGAAAATTTGACGAGGTGACAGCCCCGATAAGGCCTCTGTGGGTCTGTGGTCAGCGCGGCTATAACAACAGAATTGGATTATCATGATCATGATCATCATCATGATCATCATCATGATCATCATCATGATAATGATGATGATCATCATCATAGCCCTTACATGGCTTCTGTGATCGGCGCGGCTATGAACAACAGAATTGGATTGGACTGGCATCATCATGATCATGATGATCATGATCATGATCATCATGATCATCATGATCATCATGATGATCATGATCATGATCATCATGATCATCATCATCATAGCCCTGACATGGCCTCTGTGGTCAGCGCGGCTATAAACAACAGAACTGGATTGGACTGGCATCATGATCATCATGATCATGATCATGATCATCATCATCATCATCATCATGCTCATCATCATCATCATAGCCCTGACATGGCTTCTGTGGTCGGCACGGCTATGAACAACAGAATTGGATTGGACTAGAGCTAGAGAGGAGAATCCAAGCATTCAAGAACAAGTGCCACAAAAGACTCCTCAAAATATCATACAAAGAACACAAGACCAATAACTATGTGAAAGAAGAAATCAAAAAAGCGTGTGGGCCCCCAAGAACATTTGCTCTCCACCATAAAGAGGAGAAAACTGATGTGGTTTGGTCACACCACAAGACACAACACCTTAGCAAAAACCATCTTGCAAGGAACAGTCGAAGGCAAGAGAAGAAGAAGCCGCCAAAAGAAATCATGGGTTGACAACATCAAAGACTGGACCGCCCAACCCCTGCAACACCTTCTACTAGCCTGACAGGATCGTGAAGCATGGAAAAAGATCTCTGTTGCGTCTTCTCTCATGTCCCCCCCTACGTCCTTTGGGACATGGGACTGAGTGAGCGAGTGGTGAGTGGCATCATCATGACCATCATGATCATGATCATGATCACCACCACCACCACCACCACCACCATTTTAGCTACAAATCCAATTCATAATTATATATTGACAGAAGCCAGTTTTACTCGGCTTAAATGAACATTTGAGCATTACTTACTTATCGACAGAAGATATGCGGGCATGGCAGGGCGTTAGGGTAGAGGGTGGGTGGGAAGGCAGATATTCTTCCTCAACTGAATCTGTATGGCAGTGGAATCCTAAAAAAAGGTGTTGTTTTTTCTCTGTGTATGTACAGATAGATGTAGAAAGTATTACCCGGCAGCTCATGAATGACAGGAGAGCTACTGTAGTTCTCTTGCTCGTAGACTGCCTAATTGGAAGAGCAATCATCGAAACCGCTCACAGAAAGATGGACGGGGAGCCTTTCATTTGGTTCTTCTGGAAGAACGGCAACTGCTATTTTCCCTCAGAAGACGTCAGGATTTCTTTGGAGGACTCCCTGGTACTCGCAATTCCACCGAACAGCGACTCGGATTTTTCGGCGTGGTTTGATCGTCCTATACCTGTAAGTAACACGGTTTCAGAAATATGGACGCTATCCTGCTGCTTACTTCAAACAGGATAAGGGGAGAGAGAGGAGAGAGAGAGAGAGAGAGAGAGAGAGAGAGAGAGAGAGAGAGAGAGAGAGAGAGAGAGAGTGTGAATGAATGGATGAATGAATGAACAACTTTATTTTGCATGGGTTACGGACGAGCTTTCACATACGTTTTTTCCCATCCCGCCCTTGAGAGAGAGAGAGAGAGAGAGAGAGAGAGAGAGAGAGAGAGAGGAGAGAGAGAGAGAGAGAGAGAAACAGAGAGGCAGAGAAACAGAGAGACAGACACATAGATAGAGGCAGAGACATTTGAGTGATTTTCATTTTTGGAAGCTGACAAAACAAGTGTGTCAATTTTTTTCTATTTTCACATCAAGTTCTTCATAACAATAAACAAAGTCAACAAAAAACAAAACTCTGAAGAAAAAAAAGGATAAAAAAATACTCATAAAATTCATTCTGATAGTAAAATTCACATATATTTAACTTATGTATTTACTAAGTTTACACAATACTGTAAAAGTTTAAATACACACAGAGCGAGAGAGGAGAGAGAGAGAGAGAGAGAGAGAGAGAGAGAGAGAGAGAGAGAGAGAGAGAGAGAGAGAGAGAGAGAGAGAGAATTTCATAGGGTAATGAGATAAGCAAATTCCCTTTCTCGTATCTTCACGTAGCTACAAGATATGAGAGATGTAGTTGCATGCATGTGTCATATCATGATGGCTTGGAAGACCTGCTTCTTGTGCCCCAAACCCAATTCGACCAACAACAACAAAAAAAATCGTTATCTCTAAGGTAAGCCATCAACTATTCATCTCATCTCATCTGCTCCCATAACCCCCCTCCAGTGACGAACGTTGCACCAGTTGGCTCCATTTGCGGCGGTGGTGGGCAAGTGCCTGGGTTGTGGAGAAGCTCCGCTTCCCGGTCCATTCTGTGATGTTGTCTGCCCATTTCTTCTTCGGCCTGCCTCGCCTTATCTTCCCCTGCACAGTTCCTTGCAGTATGGTCTTGGAGAGTCCGTCTGATCTTGTCACATGTTCATACAATCTGAGCTTCTTTTTCTTGACTGTGGTCAGCAGGTCTTCGTACTGTTTTACTTGTTGAGTGATGGTTTGTCGGACTTCTTCGTTGGTAATGTGGTCCGTGTATGAAATGCCAAGGAGTCTTCTGAGGCACATCATCTCCAAAGCCTGGATCCTTCTTTGTAGATCTGCATTCAGTGTCCAGGATTCGCATGCATACAGGTATGTGGAGATGACCAGTGCATGGGTAGCTTGACCTTGGTCCTGAGAGAGATGTTTCCGTCTTTCCAGAGGGTCTTGAGCTTCACCATTGTTGCTACTGTTTGTGCAGCCCTTGCAAAAAAATTCGGTCTTTGAACCTTCTTCAGTAATGATAGCTTCAAGGTATTTGAAGTGATCCACAACTTCAACTATTAAAAACAATAAATTATGGATTCTAAAATCAGTAGTTTAGAGATATAGCAAACGCAATATGGGTTAGTGCCAATTACATCCTATGGATTTGGATCAAAACAGTACCGGTCGTGTACAATCTAAGGAAAATAGCTATCAAGAGATCTCTTTTTGAAGGAAGCCCATTGGATGTGTCTTGGAGTGAAGACTTAGACTGCTCAACCCCACAGACTACCACCTTCCCAAAGCAAGACTGGGAACTGATGTCAAAGCAAAACTTGGAAATGTTGCATAAGTTAGAGGGTTTTAGAAAAAGCTGAAAGACATTGGACTCTGGGATGAGTGCTAGTCACGAAAAGAAATGGGAAAGCAAGAGATTGGCTAGACACAAATTAGACCCGCAAACCCATGAAAAATTGGAAAACAAGACAGTAATGTATTGGAGAGTACTAGCAAAATGCTCAAGGATGATGCAGACACAGAGTGTCAGATAAAAGATTTGGTGACTGGGGATCAAATTGATATTGAAACAACATTGGTGGAGGAGACTGAAGGTGATGGTGACGATGATGGTGATACATACTAAGCTAGAATATTAGCTTGATTCAGGGCCATCTGCTAAAGAAAAATAAGCAAAAGACCACGCAGAAAGGAAAGAGTGATCATGGATTGTTTAAGAGCAAACTTAGAAAAAACACAAAAGACCAGAAAATGGTAAAACAAAGGTGGTCATTAGTGAGGAAAGACTCGTGGCAGTGATTTCAAAATTCAGCACACTCAAAAGACTGCCAAGTCTACATTTGCCATGACTAAACAAATGCGTGACGAGCAAAACCAAAGGCATCAACCGGCTCCTGCGTGAGATCACAGATGCAATCACTCTGAACCTGGACCCCATAGCAAAAATTCTTAATGCCCTTACCCTGATTAAGACATTAAAAATAAACACCTCACGTGAGAACAAACTACAGTGACAGGGTATTTTGTTCTTTGGAAATGAACAGAAAGCGGGCCTCTCATCCGTTGAGTCTACCTAGAAACTTGGCTTTAACTTGTTACATAATCAACAAAAGGCAGGAAGTTCTTCCCCCAAACCAGATCATTTGGGGGCAGGTTGCAAGAACCAGAGGCGGAGCGAGCCCTTGGACACAAAGATTAATCCCACCTGAGAGAGGCAGCAGGGGCAGAGGGTTCAGATCCCACAGAACACACAGAAGTTTACCAAAAGTGTCTAAATAATGACAGAACTAAAGGTGAGTGACAACACATTTGACGTAGGACAGCTAAAACGTAACAAAAATCAAAACGGCTGACCTGTGATCTTTTTATTTTGATCATGTTTAAAGACACAAACATTCCATTCATAGATGAAGGAAACTTCCGTAACCATTTCATATAAAAAAAATCAGTTGCCAGGACATTTGTAGGAACAAGTGGATACAAAAAAAAAAAAAATAAAAAGGATATATAAGTGCTTTAAAAATATAGCCATGAAAAGAGGGAAATAACATGCACCATTTTTCTCTTACACGAGACAAATGGCTCATACAGAATGATTATGGATTTTAAAAAAGCTCAGTGAAGTAGTAGAATATCACCATTTTAAGATAAAAAAAAAATCTTTAAAAAGCTTAACTTCAGCTAAAAATGTGATGGAAAAAGATTGTCACACGGCATCAGTAGATCTTTGCCATGCCTACTATTCTAGTCTAATATCCTGTTTTCCTAATGGTTGGCAAACTGCCCTTGATATTTTACAAACCTTCTAAAGCAAGGGAAATCTCGTTTAAGATCACATGGTTTTTACTCTACTTCATTCATAGTTAAATTGCAAGGCCAGCCATGCAAAGCATTGATGTAAAAGTACAGCTTTTATTATTTTTTAGAGACTTGGGTTTGTAGTTCATTACAAGAAATGGGTTCTTGTGCCTTCAAAACAGTTTTTGTATTTGAGATTTGTACTGAATTCAGGAAAAAAGTAACTATTCTTTGCCAGAAGAAAAAACGGGAAAAATGTGAAGCTTCAGGTATGGCTCTAAAAGAGAAGAAATCATTCTGTAAAAGAGAACTACGAGTACGAACTTTTAATATCTCAAAAGGGCGAGGAATTCATGTGGATTACAAGCAAGCATAGCTTAAAACAATCAACAAGTAAATATCAAATTGCGCAAATCAATATCACAGACCCAGGCAGTCATTTCCAGTGTAACACTTTTCAACCGCATATAGATACATGCATTAAAACACACAATCTGGGGTGCATGCGTGCACACATTTACCCCACCCCCACCTCCCACATACATACATACACACACACACTCGCGCGCGCGCACACACACACACACACACACACACACCACACACACACACACACACACACACACATCGCACTCGCACTCGCACACTATCACACTCCACACACACACTCACACACACACACACTCACACACACACACACACTCACACACACACACACACACACACACACACACACACACACACACACACACACACACACACACACATCACACACACACACACACACACACACACACACACACACACACACACACAACGCATCTGAGGTATCATGATATTTCATGTAATAAATTTTACACTAGAACACATTATAATAAAGAAAGAAAGAAAAGATGGAAAGAAAAGATGGAAAGAAAAGTTTAAAAAGAAAGGAAGGGGGCTGCACTATCCTTATCTTTTACGCCTGATCAAATCTTCTCTCTCTCTCTCTGTCTCTGTCTCTCTCTCACTCTCCCTCTCTCTTTCTCTCACAGGTGGTATTCGCAGGCTTGTCACAGCCTTTGAATTCCTGAAATGAGGGTTGGACGTCTTTATTACAGAAAGTTTGATAAGCTGAAGCGCGTGGGACTGAGAGAGAATGACGGGAAGGAAATATGAAGTTATAAGACAACCCAACACGGCTGTCAGTTTCCCCTACTTTCACTTACTCTCAGCTGCTGTCCAACCCCATCCCATCCTATCCCTGTCCAACTGGGGTCAGATGGTGCTAATTATAGTAGAGACTGACCACACTTGCGATGTCAAGTTCCTTGTACGATTGGAAAGTCTGGTTTTTAACACACGAGCAGTTTTTCCAGCTATGAACCAGAATTGTTCCCTGGCCTGATATGTATGTTTGCCCGTCGTGTTCGACGATGACCTCCAAAACAGCAGAGGAGGCAGCTGCTGTTTCGGAAATTGGGCAGAAATTTGATTATAGTGGAGATGCCTTGCCCACAGTACATCCCCACTCTCTCGGCCAAGAGGGCATAAGGACAGTCAGCGTTGGAGATGTTCTCCAAAGGCCAACTACCCCCCCAGGGCTGCAGCACATAAGGACTGTGTAAGTCAAGCCTCCTAGTCAGAGAGTCATAGTCGATCACTAAAAGACTAAGCTGTAAAGTGGAATTCCATGAGTGGGAAAGCCACTGGTCATACAGCCTCTCACTTTGCTGTTGCCCCCAGCGACAATGGTTTAATCAAGAACTGTGATAGACCCCAGGCGTTTGCCGGCCTGATATACCGTATGGTGAAACCTCGTATTGTACTGCTCATCTTGGTCTCTGGAAAAGTGGTATTAACAGTGGCCAAAGTCTGGACAGAAATGTACGAAGCATTCAAAAACATCTACCCCCATCCTGAAGGGCTTCAGAAAGCAGTAGCATCAAACTGTCAGCCCTCCACAACATTGTGTTCGCTTCATCTCCCATTGTCGTCTACCATTCATCTCGCATCGCTGTTATGGACCTTCTCGTTCCCTCCGCTCTGCTGCAGATACCCTGTGCTTACGAATACTTAGATTTAACTCATCCAGAGTTTTCCGACGCTCTTTTTCTATTTCTGGTCCATCAATCTGGAATGACCTCCCTCTCTCCATTCGCGAAAAGCCTACTTACGACACTTTTAAATCCAGCTTCAAGACATACCTATTTCAAACCTAAGACTTTCCCGTATTGTTTCATCTGTCTGTATGTGTGTGTGTGTGTGTGTGTGTGTGTGTGTGTGTGTGTGTGTGTGTGTGTTGGTGTGAGTGTGAGAGAGAGAGAGAGAGAGAAAATAGAGAGAGAGAGAGAGAGAGAGAGAGAGAGAGAGAGAGAGAGAGAGAGAGAGAGAGAGAAAAATAACACCTAAACTGCTTAGAGCCGTGTGACAGAAGTGGTTTTTTCCTTCTGAAACATGACTAAGTTTTTATTGAGGAGATAATAAATCTCAAGATATTGATACAAGCATTTTTGAATTGGTTTTCCCAATAGTTTTGATATAACTAGTTCAGCAATGTACAAAAGCAACAATATCAACAATCGAAACAATTGTTACATGGTTTATAAAGATAATACATGAACCAACTGCCATGGTGCATGGTTTGCGCCTTGGGGTATGGACTGGAAGGTTGTGGATTCGAATCCCATAAGTCATAGGAATTATTTGGACTCTGACCAGCTCCTACCCAGAGTGAGTGTGCTGTGGGCTCATTGAGAAGACTGGGACCACACAGTCGAGTTTCATCCACTTTACGGATGCTAGTTTGGGAGTGTTGCTCAAATTACCTGATTAACACTGCGAGTGTTTGCATTTCTCGAGCTCAGTTGATTCTAGGATATATCATTATATTAAGTGTAAAGTACAACCCTGCCAAGAAGTTTCATAGAATATGCACTTCCATAGCAGCATTTTACATCATTGCCATTATTACTGATCATCATACAATAAGAGAATTACCTCTGATTTAATGGTCCCAGTTGCTCTAGTCTTATGATGACCTAAGATTTGGTTTCCCCATTTACCTCTGTGCCTGTGGTGAGTTTGTGTGAAAGCCTTTGGGGATGGAGGTTGTACAGGGGATGGTCGTTGGAGGAACATTGTGGCGGTTGCCACCTTGGGTGGGCGACTCACTCAATCTGGCTCCGCAACTGAGCTAACACTGTCGTTAGTAGGGGGGCTTAGTAGGTGGTATCCTGCATATGTTAGCTCACAACAGGCACCAATGAACACCTCCGAAGTGACCCGACAGCAGTGCAGGGCCCCTCTGGCTGGTAGATCTACGGCGGCCTGATAGTGATGGGCTCCCTATGGACTTCTGACCCTGACGATACAACACAAAAAATCTGGGTGTGGTTGTGGCGATGAGATTGAAATGAGCAATGTGAGAAAAGTAGGACGGAAATGTCACAAGATATAGCAGCAAAAAAAAAAGATAATAGAATATGCTTCAACTAATAAGCTAGAATAAATGCTATGAAAAGACCGTAACAGTGTCAATATAATAACAAACAATCCAAAACATTTTAAAGTATATGTATAGAGCATATTATGCTGCACAAATTATTTGGGGACTATAAAAGGGAATCAAATGGTTTTGGAATAACCGTTGTCAGTCAAACTATCCTACAGCTGGTTATCAGATACCGCACAGCTAGTCTGTTACACCGCTGTCAAGTAGTCAAACAGCAGTATTGTGGGAGACAACAAAAAAGATGTTAGTAGAAATATCTATATGTGGATGCACATAACACGCAGAACAATATTTGATGTTATTGCTATCAGATATCCAAGAAGCTTCACACTACGGTCCTCCTTCTGTCTTGGTTCGTTATTTGAAAAGTAGATTTTTCAGTTTACAGAAAAGCACATGATAGCACAGTAGTCTTAAAACAGACTCAATTCTAGAGAGAAACAGGCACCCACTAGCACCAAAACCTTATGGCCTAGTGATGGGGTATGAACAGTCTGGTATCTTGTATACCACTGTAAGTCCAGATTAAAAAAAGAAAGTTCAAACCTTGCTTGCTTGTTGACTTGGTGGCTACTTTTAGACAACTGGTCAAGCAGTGTTTTTTTGCCATTGAGGTTCTTGTTGTTGTTAATGGTAACTAAATTGTAAAGTAACTAGTTTTTTTAAAGGCTTGTTCATTGTCCGTCAGCTACAGAGTATGATGAAGGTTAGTGTTTTATAGTAATTGTCACTCTTCATGCCCAGGTTCAAACCCCTGGCCACCAGGGTGAAGGACTAGCACCCTGGACATGAAAGACAGAGCTGAATGTTTTAAGGTGACTGACAGGGGGATGTTTACCTCCACACCACTTCTGCCCTCTGTAACGGGTCAGCCTCTTCCATGCTTCATACCCCTTACGACCCCACCTCGATCCTCCACTTTAAAAGGAATCGGAGGCTATTGGGGGACTGATGGAGGGTCTTTAATCCTCACATGCAAGTGCTAACTCATCCCTGTGTGTAAGAAAGTATGGAGGTTTGTGGGGCCTATTTTTCTTGACCCCCCTGGCATGCAGGATGTGCTGGATGCATTTATTTATAAGCGCTTCGATTTGTTTGTTTTTTTACAAGATTCAGCGCTATATAAATTCCATAGATTATTATTTATTTCTCAATGGGAAAACCGCAGAAAGGGAATTTTTGGCATAAGCTGGTAGGCCGAGAGGCAGAATCCACGTGAGCTACTTGAGCATCTCTGTTCTGGGAGTGGTATTTCCACACCCATCGATGCCACTTCTCCCGGTTAGATCGTCACTGTGTCTGCGACCAGCCCAGTGAGAGGATGCTGGGCAACCAAACTCTCTCTCTCAGCCAAAGCAAGAGACCCAAGCTGACTAGAGTCCCTGTATCGCCAGTAGGGATGAATCTCCCCCGTTGACACCAGCAAGGTAGGTGTATTGAAGATTGGGGGACAATTATTATCTATTTGTTTCGACTTCCTCTGGAAGAACCGTTGCTTTTCACATGCATTCCTATTTGGTTTTTCTTTGTAGTGTAAGGCCTGCAGGAAAATGTCCTTCCTCCTGGAGGGAGGGGGGATCAAAAGCTGTTTAACATTTTGGGTTTTAAAGATTGTCTGTGAGCGCCAGCACTTGGTGAGGCGCCACAGAAGTAGGTCCAGACCGCACTACACTCTTGGTTATTTTATTCCTTATCCTCGGCAGTTTTCTCCAATTGTATTTAGTTAGGGCGAATATCACGGCAGGGCTCTGGGATTTGAACCGCAGAACTCGAGGTGTGTTACCACAAAGTATTCGGTTTCTGGACACACATAGTTTGTTCTTTGGGTTGTGTGGATGATTTTTATAATTTTTATTGTGTGAGGTGATTCAATGTCTGTGTAATAATTAGGAATAGACTTTAGAAGTATAATTTCGAAAGTGGAATTTGTTGTTAGGAATAATATACTAAAGAAAAAACGTTGATAATTATGTTGATAGATGATTTACGAATTGTGAATTGTAAATACTAGTGAGGTAAGGCAGGGAAACCAACTATACCAGCAGTCATATGTTCAGGGGAAAAAATCTTCTTTCACTTTTGAAGGAGAGAAAACTATTTGTTGGAGTTAAGCTTATTACTCTAGGGTTGGCTAGGGGTAAAGAAGAAAGACTCGGCAGTGACGTATTTGTTGGAATGGAAATATAAACGTTGGGTTTTTTGGTGACAGAAAGAGTGTTGTTGTGATACAAAAAGCATCATTTGACTATTAATTGAAATTAAGAACTATAATATTATAATCTACACCATGGTCTCCGAGTAGATAAACGATAGAATAATACGTTAGAGGCTGGTTTTATTTTAATTTTATATTATTCATGTGAGCCACTGAAGACCCAAGCCAGTATCTGCATTCTTGTTGTGTGCTTGTGTTTTGGATATTGTTGTAGTAAAATATTAGTTAGGACGTCTTAACTCCACTAAAGCTATGGGGGGGGGGGGGGGGGGGAGTAGGAAAAGCGGGGGTGGGGGGTGGGGGGGAAGGGTTGTCCCTACCAATGCTTTCAAAGATAACTTACGTCATGTACGTCTGCCCGGATGAACTGTGCAGGAATGGGACAGCGCCCTGAAAGGACCCTGCAACATGGACACGGGCTGTGGGAGTCTGGCGGCGTGGTGAAGGGACCCAGTGACCTGGAGGTGGACTGGACCAGGCATCGCCATGGCTGACCCTACCAGTCAGGGACTGCAGCTACCTAGTGCTGGGACAAGTGCTCTTCCCTATACCTAGGTCACCCCTCAGGTTCCTCTCTCCCACCCCCGCTGAAGAAACTGTACATTGTCTCGAGTTTGGATGTATGTGGGAGGGATTCTGGGAGGATCACGCATGTCTGTGAGTGTTGGTGTGTGTGTGTGTGTGTGTGTGTGTGTGTGTGTGCGCGCGCGTAAGACTGTGGTTGAGTGTCGTTTATTTCTTTATAGGGCTATTAATTCATTGTTGAGGGGAATTAGTGGGATCAGGGAGCCTGAGAGGATCAGGCTGTTTCCGTCTGACATAAGTGAAGGTGTCATATCTCGTCCTTAAGAACCAAGTTGTTTGAAAGAATCTGGCTTTGGTTTTTATCTTAGTTTATGTGTAGTTGATGCGGTTTCTCCCACAATGCGGTAACCGTCTGGGGGCTTACCCTAATGGTTGATCAGGGTGTTTGATACACGGAATGACAGTAGAGGTGATTTCATACCCTGTTTTAATCTAAATATCGTTGCAGAGTTTTATTTCCAAGATTAAAAATGTTACAAGGTGACAAGCACGATATGGCCTTTGTGGTCAAGGGGGGGGGGGGGGGGGGGGGGGGGGGGGCGGGGGGGGGGGGGGGGGCCTTAAACAGCAAGATTGGTTTGGATTTATATCTTTTGCACCTCTGAGTGCAGGCTACAATGGGCATGAGGCAATTGTATATTTCGCGCTGTTTCGTTGATCCTTGAACACGTTTTGCTCTGCCTTGTGATCCTTCAACGGGTTGCCCCTGCGCAGCAAGAGTTTGAAAACGGGAGGGGTGGCATCTTACCCGAGCAGACGAGTGTAGGTAGGTCTGCGTTGCCTTCTTTGGATGTCACCAAAGCACTTGGTGCCCTGCAAACCAAGTGATGACAGGGAGACTCCTAGTCTACGCAGGAGACCGGGCCCGTACTGGGATGTCTTAGCCCATGCCCCAGCTGTTTGAGGGAGGTAGGTAGGTAGGTAGTGTGTGGGAAAGAATCTGAATTATTTCGTTCAGCGGAGACACTCGTCGAGCATCATTTTATCAAAGTACAAACACACTGTTTTGTTACGACTATTGACTCACTCCTGCCGACTGGAGTTGGTGGGTATGGTGCAGGGGGTTTCAAACTCGCAATGTCATGCTTTTTTATGTTTTGTTGCAACAGTCTCTTCTCTTTGAACTCCGCCTTGGTGGGGGAAGAGAGAGAGAGAGAGAGAGAGAGAGAGAGAGAGAGAGAGAGAGAGAGAGAGAGAGAGAGAGAGAGAGATTTTTCAAACATGTAGATTCCTTGTTTCGTTTTTATTTTATTTTTTATTTATTTATTTTAATCTTTTATTTCGAGGATAATGGAATAAGCAATTCTGTGCTTATTTCTTTTACATCCATTCCTCATTTGTATGCGGTTTTACAACCTCTGTCATCTGTTCCCACCGGCAAACAATGGCATACTCTTACGAAAAGCGGAAAAGGATTTAACGTGTGCGCAAGATGTCCTGCGTGCGTTCGCACACGGGGCCTCGGTTGATAGTCTCATCCGCCTTGGTGGGGGAGAGAGAGAGAGAGAGAGAGAGAGAGAGAGAGAGAGAGAGAGAGAGAGAGAGAGAGAGAGAGAGAGAGAAGATTTATTCAAACATGTAGATACCTTGTTTTGTTTTTAGAGACTTATTTTCAGTACATAAATCTTTTGTCAATGATAAAATATGTAACCTCGTAGGAGGAATTCATGGTTGAAGGAAATTGTATACATGTATGAATGATCAAAATGGGGAAAGTGCGGGATAGGGAGGTGTTGACACTTACAATGTTGTTTGTTATGTGACATTGTGCGGGCACAGCTTTACTCGGTGGTAACCCCGCAGGCCCATTCCAACCGGAGAGGGAGAGGGAGTTCACTGTTCACTGGTCCCGTAACCCGCCAGGGTCGTAGGGGCGCTGCATGGTGGACGAACGGTGGACCAGCTGGCTCCACTTAGCACGGTCGTGGGCGAGTGCCTGGGTGACACTGAAGTCCTCCCCTGTCCAATCACGGATGTCGACGGCCCACTTTCTTCTCTGTCTGCCCCGTCTTCTCTTCCCCTGGACTGTTCCTTGCAGAATGGTCTTTGCAAGTCCTTCTGAGCCTGTTACGTGCCCATATCATCTGAGTTTCCTCTTTTTTGCCGTGGTCAGTAGGTCTTCATAGTCCCGCACTTGTTGAGTAATCATTCTGCGGACTTCATTGTTGGTGACATGGTCCTTGTATGAGATCCCAAGGAGCCTTCTGAGGCATCTCATTTCTACTGCTTGGATCCTCCTTTGTAGGTCTACGTTCATGTCCATGCCTCACATGCGTAAAGCATGATTGAGGTGACTAGCGCGTTTAGTAACTTTACCTTGGTTCCGAGAGGGATGTTTCTGTCTCTCCATATGGTCTTCAGTCTTGCCATTGTGCTGCTGTTTGTGCCGCTCTTGCTAGGATTTCGGTCTTCGATCCCTCCTCACTTATGATGGCTCCAAGGTACTTGAAATGGGCAACTGTCTCCAGTTCTTTTTCCGCTGAGAGTGATCTTGGTGGTGATTGGCTGGGCACTGTTTGACATGAGCTTGGTTTTATCGGCGCTGATTTCCATGCCGTATCGTGAGGATATTTCGTCCAGTTGCTTCACTAGGTTGGCCAGTTCCTCTTCATTTCCTGCCAGACCGTCAATGTTCATCGGGAAACCTGAGGTTGGTGATTGTTCGCCCTCCAATGCTGACTGTGCCTGTGTGGTCTTCCAAGGCGTCAGTCATGATGCGTTCGAGGAAAATGTTAAACAGTGTCGGCGACAGCAGACATCCCTGTCGGACCCAACTGAGGTACGGAACCATTCCCCTACCGTGCCCTGTACGAGTACTGCACTGGTGGCCTTTGAGTAGAGTTCCTTGATGGTGTGGATCAGCTTCTGGCCCATGTTGAATTTGTTCATGGTGGCCCACAGAGCGTCATGCCATACTCTATCGAAGGCCTTCTTAGAATCAATGAAGACGTGGAACATGTCTTGTTGATGCTGGCTGTATTTCTCACACAGAACCCTCAGGTTGAATATCTGTTCTGTGGTGCTTCTATTTGGGCGGAAACCGGCCTGCTTTTCGGCGATGATCTCTTCTGCCTGTGGTTTCAGCCTGTTCAGGATCACTTTCAGCATGACTTTACTGGCATGACTTATGAGGCTAATTGTCCTGTAGTTTTGGCACTGCTGGAGATTTCCTTTCTTATGGAGAGTGATGATGAGTGATTGGGTCCATGGTGTAGGTCACTCTCCGGTCTGCCAGATCTTGTTGCAGATACTTGTAAGGATGTCTGTCGCTGCTTCTCCCCCGTGTTGGATCAGCTCTGCTGGGATGTTGTCGATTCCTGCTGATTTTCCTTTCTTCAGCGATCTAATTGCTACTTCTACTTCCTCGCGTAGAATTGGGAAGTTGTCTTTATTCGATGAGGCTTGGCTTTCAAGTACGCTGGGGTCGCCTAGCGTCTGATGGTTGTAGAGTTCGGAACAGTATTCCATCCATCTGCCAACGATTTCCTTCTTTTCTGTTAGGCAATTCCCTTCTTTGTCCTGGATGTTACTGACTCTTGCCTGTTTCTGTTTGGGGAGCCTTTCACAATCTGGTATGCTCTTCTGCTATTATTCTTTGTCAGGGTCTCT
This sequence comes from Rapana venosa, assembly GCA_028751875.1. Classification (NCBI taxonomy): domain Eukaryota; kingdom Metazoa; phylum Mollusca; class Gastropoda; order Neogastropoda; family Muricidae; genus Rapana; species Rapana venosa. Next base: position 25,144,597 of record CM054135.1, read on the forward strand.
TCGATTTCTGTACATTGTTTCTCTATCCTTCCTCCTTGTCTTCCTCATGTCTCTCCTGATCTTCTTGTTTACTTCTCTGTACTCAACTGCTCCTGTAGTGTTCTTGCTCTTCTTCAGGTCTCGTCTTTTGTCACACATATTCAAGATTTCATCTGTGACTCATGGTTGTGTTTTTCGGCGATGTTTGCCAAGGAGTATGCTTGCTGTCTCGGTCATCACTGTGTTAAAACTGGTGGTCATCGTTTCGGCATCTTCTTCAAGTGCCAGCAGTGGTGCGAATTTCCCTCTTATTGTTGCTTGGAAGGACTCGGCGATGGTGGGGTCCTTCAGTCTGTCCAGGTTGAACTTGATACTGGTGTTCTTTGTCTTATTGATCTTCTTCAATCGGACTCTAAAGTTCAGGAGCACGAGGTCATGATCGCTGCCCATGTCAGCACCTGGGAATGTCCTCGTCTTGGCTCTGTTGATGCCAGATCGAAACCGGTTCTGCATCAGGATGTAGTCAATCTGGTTGTGATGGATCCCATTGGGTGCATGCCATGTCCAGCGTCGGGATGCCTTGTGTTCTCCAAGGGTATTGGCGAGCATCGTGTCGTTGTAGCTGGCAAATTCCAGTAGTCGGAGTCCTCGCTCATTGGTGATCGCATTACAGGAGGGACCGCAGAATTTGCTCCAGTCTTTCAGTGCGTCTCCGCCCACCTTGGCGTTCCAGTCTCCCTGGATGATCAAGATGTCTTTCTTGTTCATCATATCGATGATGCCCTGTAGTTGGTTGTAGAATTCCTCTATGGCTTCATCATCGTGATCCGTTGTTGGTGCGTAGGCTTGAATCACTGTGATGTTGAATGGGGCTGCCTTGAGGCGGATGGCCATAAGCCGGCTGTTTACTGGGTAGTATCCTATTACCGAGTTCTTGATGTTCTTGTTGACAAGCATGCCTACGCCATTGATATGCTTGTCCTGCTCCCCGCTATAGTAGAGCATATGACCCTCGTCAGTATGGTGTTCACAGTGCTCTTTCCATCTGACCTCACAGAGACCTACCAGATGCCAGGTGTACCTGTCCAGCTCGTATAGCAGTTCTTGGAGTTTGCCTATTTGGGCCAGACTTCTGACGTTCCATGTTGCGATGGTGATGTAGTTCCTTCCTCTGATTTTAGTTGGAGGGGTTCCACCAGTAGCACACTTGGCGCCTCCGCCCTGGTGGCAGACGGAAGGCGCGGTCCTTGTTGACCCGGGCGGCGACCGATCCGGTATATTCTTTATTTTTGTCCATTCCATATAGCGTGTCTTGGGCAAAAGTAGCCTGGCGGCGCCCATCCCTCTCCATGCGTGATTTTTGGGTTGGGTTGACTCCCCACATGTCACAGGTGGTACCGGGTTTCATGGTTACCGGTAGCAGAGGACACCTCTGACCTGACCTAACTAAGCTGGACTAAATAATTAATGTCGCTTCCCGAGTCGCTTCTCCAGCCACTTCTTGAGCTGCTTCTGGAGTTGCCTGGGTTTTGCATCATTGTCCATCACCTTCTCATTGGCCCAGCACTAGTGTTCAAGCTGAGCTCGTCGTCCATGCTCCTTCTCGCCCTGCTGACTTTCCCCCATTGTGTGAAATATGCGGGAATGGTGTGCGTGTGTGTGTCAAAGTCAAAGTCAAAGTCAAACTTTGTGTGTGTGTGTGTGTGCTATTCTTATTGCTTTGGTTTTTTGTGTCTACATCTTTGATAAGAAATTAAGGGTGCTAAGAAGGGAGTGTGGGTGTGTTGGGCATTTTAATTTAGCTAGAGATTTTGAATTTTAGTGAAAGTCGAATAAAGGGTCATTTTGTATATTTGCCTCGGAGTTGTGTTTTTGAGATTGCTGCAGCTGCCACAAAAAATTTTCGGATAAAAGTTAAACACATTGTGCTACTCACTCTAATCCAAGCCTATCCTTTTGGTGATAGACTCAGATAACCCTTTTCGCATTTTATGTGTGACAGTATTTCCGATAGTTTGATGTCATAATGTTATCAACGGTGTTATCCTTTCATTTTCTATTCAGTGACTGATCTTTTTGTCAACAGGAAACCATGTCTCCTGAACGGGATAACGCTTGCTTTAACAAGTACCGGTGTGACTTAAGAGAAGGAGTTGACTATGAGGGTCTGGTTCTAAGTGCCTTAGACGTAGTGAGAAAGGATCCTGTGTTCACAGGGTATTTACTTGACTCTCTTGCAGTAATTGCCAACGCCACTTCACGACTGCTTCAAGATGCTGACTGTTATAATCTCACAGGCCCTGAAGCCAGACAATGCATTACTGGGCAGCGCCTTCATAAAGAAATTCAAGCTACACGGCAGAGAGGATTTAATGGCTGGCTGGAGCTGGATACTAATGGGCAACGCTTTGGTGAATTTCTTCTTTATCAGTTTAGAGTAAACTCGTCTAAACTACTTCTCAAACCAGTTTATCGTTTCTATGGTCAAACTGGTCACGTTGTTGAAATAGATGATTTGGTTTGGACACGCCATCTTGTGGAAAATGGTAAAAAACACCCATTGTCTTTGTGTAGTTTTCCATGCCCAGTTCAATATATCCGTGTTAAAAAGGAAGTCAGATGCTGTTGGAGCTGTAGGAGATGCGCAGTTAACGAACGTCTGGTAAACAATTATACCCAGTGTGAAATCTGCCCTGAGTTCTATTGGCCTGACATTACATATACCTCGTGTTTGAAAATCAAACAGCAGGTCAACCTACTCTACGATAAAGTATTAGGTAAACTGCAAAATATTGTTGCCATATTCTATCTGGTAGTATGTCTCTGCGTGCTGATATTTTTTCAAGTTTATCGCAATATGCCCATAATGCTAACATGTTGCCGAGGATTGTCATTTATGATGCTTCTTGGCATTGCTATGGGATACGTGACAGCCATCCTTTTTACTTTAGAACCGAGCAATACCTCATGCAGGTTCATCTATTTGTTCTTTACGACGTCGTTTTCTTTGATTTTCGGACCACTAGTTGTTCGAGCTTTGCAATGTTTCATCTATGCTCAACAAGGCATCACTTTCTCCGATACACAAAAGATGAGCATCTGGAGACAGTACGCAGTGGCCTTAGCTATTGTCTTCGGGGAGGTGAGAAAGTGGCTTGAGCATGTCTCACGCAAGTTATGTCATGTTTTGTTCTTGCTAATATGCACGTAGTTTCTTTTTGTTCATGTTGCTCAAAATGTTGTGTGTATAGTGAGGTACTGGGAGGAAAAAGTTTCTTATGATTCGGTCACGAATAACCAACCTGCTTAGCCATAATGACGTAACACGAGACTTGAAAGTCCCAAAGAATATTTTAACGGAAAATTAATATGAAGATTCTGGTTTTCTTTGGTCTCTTCCATTTATTGATGAATAGTTCTGGTAAATAGCCAGTCCTCCTCAACACAAAGATGTACGAGGCATATTATTTTGGGGTGATGTTTTGGGGTTGGAACAGCTCAAACCCAAAGCTGAACAAGCCGCGAGTTCTTTGGGACAGATTGGTACCACACAACCAGTTTCGTTTTAAAGTGTATCACACGTGCATATAGATTGTGCAGATGTAGATAATATTATACAGATGTTACTTTTTGGAGCTTAATCGACAAAGAGCGTGAAAATACAACATCACATCGAGCTAGATGTGAAGTCAGTTGACGATGTCATCATTTTACTTGTAAAATGGGGCTGTTAATGATTGATCTATATTTGCAGTTGAAGATTTGGATTTTGTTTCGGTCCACACAATAGCGAGCAAAAACATCCCAGGGATATTGCCTTTCTCTTCGTGTTCGTTATTCCTCCTTCCTTTCTTTCGGCTGAGGGGGTGGTGGTGGTGGTGGTGGTGTCTTTCTGTTTTGTTTGCTTGTGTATTTGCTTGTGTCTTTGCTTTAAACCAAGATAAACAGAATTAGTCTGTGAAAGACTTAGTTTTCATGTTCATACGGTACATCATGAGTTTTGCATGAATTTAATCCTCTGACAATTGAAATGCTGAATCAGATGCTGGCAAAGTGGAAAAAATCACCCAAACATCTCCAAATTTGAGAGTGTTGTAATCTGCTAAGACTCGTGTACTTTTCTTTCATGGAAACGCAAAGCGAAGTTGATGGAATCGTGAATAACTGGACGTTTGCCTTCATCTAAATGAGAGAAGAAAAGTCCATAGGCATTCGCTGAAAATAATACACGTAGAAAGAAGCAGATTGGTTTAAAACTGCTGCCTCTGTTATGTTCCTATGTTGGAGGGTGAACTAAGGTTCGGGGAAGGGATGTTAGGACGCTGGCACTCCACACTCACCAGAATGATGTGAGGCCACGCAGGGGTGTTATGGTAACACTTTTATTTTTATCTACCAAACAACACACACCTGAAACAAAGATAAAATTCAGGTAACTACTCTATCCATATCTAACTAGGTACATGAAAGGCACACAACAGCAAATAGCAACATTGTTGTCTAGCCGAATGTAAGAAACCCGATTTTCCTTTCATCACTCATACCAAAACCAAGTTAATCCTATGGGAACCAATAGAGAGTATACATTGTAAATCAGACAACCAAAGACTACAACTAGTAGGAAAATCCTTTCCTCAATACTCTCAACTGACATTTTCCTAATAATGTCAACAGAACTTTGTCTCTACTAAGATCTTTCACAACATTTGGCCCCCATCATACCCCATGGATATTGTAGCAGAGAGAGAGAGAGAGAGAAGAGAGAGGAGAGAGAGAAGAGAGAGAGAGGAGAGAGAGAGGGGAGAGCAAGCAGCACAATCTAAGTCACAAAACCACATACAAATTAACCACTTTTGACACAAATGACTAACCATACTCCCAAAATCACACCTACATGCCAGACTGCCCACTTTAGAAGGGCAATTACCAATGGCCTAACTAGGCCTAGTCCTGTATGCTTCAAGTCTAACCTTCAAATTTCAAGTTCAACTCTTTGAGCAGTCACAAACTCTATTCAATTCAACTTTGCTATATAGTATTTTATTCCAAAAGCTCTGTTACCAAATCCACATTATTTTTATCAGTGCAATTTTACCCAAAATTCATCTCAACATAATCACACATCAAATAATTACTTACCATAAAAATTCCACTTCTCACATGAAAATCCAATTTGGAATAAAACCAAGATCACACAAGTAATTAATAAAAGTCTCATGACTTTAGCCAATATTCAGTGTAAAAGAACTACACACACTTTCACTGAACTAGTCACAATTTCGATCAATAGAAAAAAAAATTTTTGGGGGCTAGTACACAAAAATTAAGTTTTACTTATAAAATCAGTTTTTTCCCTTAAATTAAATCTCTTTAAGCAAAAAACTTAATCAAAAAGAGAAATTCTCACTTACAGCTCAAGCAGGAAAAAAAACTTCTTTTTCCCTTCTAAGTCATTCTGTCATAAAACCACAAAAGCCTAACTAAGAAGAAGTTGCCTCGGACAGCCAGCAAAGAAAGATTTTAAAATCCCATGTACACCCTATCTTATTGGTTCAGTTCAGACTACTAATTCCAACGGACCAATAAATTTAATTTTTGGAAATGAACGAAAAATCCTAACCACCCCTCAAATCAGCTGACAAACAAAATTTAAAATAAACCAATGATCTCTGCAGCCAAATACTGGTTCAGGAGAGGAGGGGGGGGGGGGTGAAAATAGGGGGAGAGGAAAGGGGGATGCTTTCAACAAGAAAGGGGCCCAAAAGGACTAGCTTAGCAAACTCTAAAGTTTATTAAAATCACTGTTCCACTGGGACACTCTGGGCTACAAAAAGGGACTCAGGCCATGAATAGAGAGGACCCATATACCCTGCCCAAAGGCTAGGCACCAGTTTCCCTTAAAAAGGCCCACATTGAGAACACTTAGTTTCCCCCATCACACCCCAGTTCCCCATTTCTAGCTCACAGAGACATCCCTGGACACTTAAAAAGAGAGAAGGGTAACAGTAAAAAGGCCTGATGAAACTGGGTCTCCCAGCCCAAACCTTTGGGTATCCCAAATTTTTTAGAGGTTTGTTTTTTCCAACACACAATGAAACCCTTAAAGAGGTTGTCAAAAAAAACCTAACTTTAAGCAAATAAAGAAGTCAAACCCAAGGTTGAAGAATTTTTCAAAAAGGGGGGGGGGGAAAGGGGGGAAGGAAAGAGGAGTTTATTCAAACATTATAGTGCGAAAAGTGCACATTTAAAAACACACTCCCCAAAGGTTTTTTAAAATGAAAATGCCCTCATTGCATGCTCGAATCAGATCAAGGAACTCCCAAAATAGCCCATACTGAAAATCCTTTTCTTTTTTGAAAAATAAACCAAAAAAACTGTCAGAAATAACCAAATCGAAACCCCAAAAAAAAAGTTGAAAAAAACGAAAGATTTCCCCAAACTAGCCCCCTATGTTTTTGGCCCCTCCAAAACCAATGCTTCAAAAAAAAAACTTCACAAGTGACAGCATAGATTTCCCCCACAAAATCCCAAATTTCCCATACTCCTACCATATTTTTCTGAAAGGGGTCCTAAATCACGTTACCATTAGCAAACCCCAAAAAGCCCGTTACGTTTTTCTATACTAACCAAATAATCCCTAAACCATATGAAAAAAAAGACAATTTCCTGCAAAATTTAAACCATTTGCAACACAAAAGTAAAAACATACAGAAAACAAATTTTGCAGGAAAACAATCCTAAAAATAAAAAAAAAAAAAAGCATTCATATTTTCCACTACAAATCCAAATAGCGATCACAGCCCTACACTTTTAGTTAAGCACAAGCTGAAAACCTTACAGGAATGTGATGATTCCAAATTCCCAAAATTTGGGCCTGTCTCTACACAGTGATGACTCTTTCCTCAACCCCTTTCCCCTTTTCGGGAAACCCTTAAAGGGATAAAACCCACATCAGGCCCGGAAGCCCAGGGCCTGCCCTTTTTTGGATGAGACATGGGGGGGTTCCTTGGGCCCAAATTTGGCCCCTTTCCAATTCCCTTCAAAGATCAAAAAATCTTTCAGTCACAAACCCTGGACCCTTTTTACTTTTGTCCACTACCCTTTTTTGTGGGGGGAAGAACCCGAAATACCTGGGTTTGGGGGGAATAGGCAGCAGCAAACCCCTTTACCCTCCTGTGATCTCATCCCCATGCTAGCTAAATCCCGCAGGGGGTCCTTACGCTTTTTACCAAAGACATGCTATCCACATGGTCTAAAAAAACTTCAAACTAATTTCTCTGGGGGGTTTTAATTTTCTCGAAATTTGACAGGTTTGTTCTTGTTACGCTTCCCTTTTCTTTCTACGTTTTCCTTTTTCCCAAAAAAAACATTTTTCCCAAAATTTAAAACCTCAACTGACAGAACGATCCACAGGGATTTTTAAACCCTTTTTCTTAAAACCCACTATTTGTTGCTTCAGAGTCAATATAGGTTACATTTCCCCCGTCACATTCTTTGTTCTTCTTTCCCCAAACCCCCTGGGGCGCCCTTTATTCCTACCCGGAAGAAGGTGGTTTCGGGGTTTTCCCCCAATACCATACGGGGTAGTCCCTTCTCAACTCTGCGTTTAAAAGTCCCTAAATAAACCTGTCCCTCAAAAGGTAAAACACAGGGGGTCCGCCTTTTTTTCTATGGATGGTCCTCTTTCCGGCCCCCCCAACACATGAGATTTTCAGGGCCCACTCTTTTCCCAAGCTGGTTTCCCGACGTAGAAGGCAAAACAGGGGAGTGGTGAATTTCGTCGCCTGTCACCAAAACCCGGCCCGAGGGTGTTGATGATCTTTTTCTGGGGTGTTGGTTTTCTTTTAAACGTGGGCAGCATTACCTCTCTTCGAGCCACCCCTTCGATGGGTAAGATGTTGTATGCAGCCATTTTCTCTCTCATAGGGGAGGGTGCCAGGTCGTCCACTTCCAGGAAAGACCTCCACTGACGGGCCTGCAGTTCCCCAGAAAAGGGCCGCAGTTCAGGCAGGGAACCCCATCTCATCGCCTCGTACCCCCAGGTAGTCTGCTGACTTGTTGTGTGTGAAATAAAAAAAAACCTGCTATCCTTCGACGACCCAATTGTTGGGGGGTGAACTAAGTTTGGGGGAAGGGGATTTTAGGACGCTGGCACCCACACTCACCGAATATGTGGGCCCCCAGGGGTGTTAAGGTAACACTTTTTTTTTTATTTTACCAAACAAAACACCCTGAAACAAAGATAAAATTCAGGGAACTACTTATCCAAAACTAAATAGGTCATGAAAGGGACAAAAAAACCGCAAAATCAGCATTTTTGTCAGCCGAATGTAAGAAACCCGATTTTCCTTTCATACTCATACCCAAAACCATTAATCCCAGGGAACCCAATAGAGGTATACAGTTTTTAAATCAACAACCAAAGACTACAACTAATAGGGAAAAACCTTTCCTCAATACCCACGACTTATCCAATAATGTCAAAGAATTGTTCCTAATCTTTCACAAATTGCCCCTTATCCCCCATGGATTTGTAGCCGAGAGAGAGAGAGAGAGAGAGAGAGGAGAGGAAAAGGAGAGGGAGAGAGGAAAAGAGAGAGAGGAGAGAGAGAGAGAGCACGGACATTAATGTCACAAAACCACTACAAATTAAAACCTTTTGACACAAAAGACTAAACCCAACTCCAAAGCACACCCACACAGACTGCCCCCTTAGAAAGGGCAATTACCAAAAGGGCCTAACTGGCTATCCTGTATGCATTCAAGTTAACCTTAAGTCTTTATGTTTTAACTCTTTAGCATCACAAACTCTATCTCATTCAACTTTTCTATATAGTATTCTTTCCAAAAGCTTTTACCAAATCCCCATTATTTTTATCATGCAATTTAAAACTTCATTCAACAAAAACACACATCAAATAATTTCTTTTATCATAAATCCACTTCTCACATGAACCCCAAATTTAGGAATAAATGCAAGATCACACAAGTAATTAATAAAAGTCTCATGACTTTAGCCAATATTATTGTGTAAAGCAACTACACACACTTCACTGAACTAGTCACAAAAATTCGATAAATACAAAATTCGGCTGTACACACAATAAGATTTACTTACCCAATCAGCTTTTTCCTTAATAAATCTCTTAAGCAACAACTTATATCAAAAAGGAAATTCTCACTTACAGCTAAAGCAGGAAAAGGGAAAACTTCTGTTTCTTTAAGTAAATTCTGAAATTTCATCACACACAGCCTAACTCAAGAAGAAAGTTGCCTCGGACCAGCCAGCACGAGAAAGACTTTAAAATGCCAGGGTACACCCTATCATATTGGTTCCAGTTGCAGGACTACTAATTCCAACTGCCCAATGAATACATTTGAAACTGAGACGAACAAATCCTAACCACACACAAATCAGCTGACAAAAAATTAAAATCAACCAATGTAGTCTCTGCATGCCAAATATGCTGGTTCAGTAAAGGAGGAGGGGGGGGGGTGTAATAAGAGAGGAAAGGGGGGATGCTATTCAACAAGAAAGAGGCCCACAAAGACTAGCTGTAGCAAACTCTGAAGTGCTTATACATCACTGTTCCACTGGGGCACTCTAGGCTACAACAAGGACTCAGGCCATGAATAGAGAGGACTCCACTATAGCTGACAAAGGCTGAGGCACCAGCTTCTAATAGGCCCACATTGAGAACACTTAGCTACACCATCACACCCAGTTGCCCTCTTCTAGCTCACAGAGACATGCTGGACAATTTAAAATGAGAGAAGGTGTAACAGTACAAAGGCCGATGAAATGCTAGGTCTCCCAGCCCACAACCATGGGTATACAAACAGTTGAGAGGTTTGTTTGTCCAACAGCACAATGTAACTTAGAGGTTGTCAAAGAAACCTAACTTTAAGCAAATCATGAAGTCTAACCAAGTTGAAGAATTCTTTCAAAAAGGGGGGGGGGGGAGAGGGGAAGGAAAGAGGAGTTTAGTTCAAACATTATAGTGCGCAAAGTGCACACTATAACACCTATCTGCCGCTTTTCATCGGAGCCTTTTTGCCAAGGCCAAAAGCGGTTTTGGCTACTTATGTAAGGCTAAGTGCCAAAGCCGACAATATAATGTTGTTACACTTGGAAGCGTACAATTCTGATTTTTGTTTTCGATCATAGCAAGCTCCAAATATAACAACCTGTACTTTCCATCAGAGAACGCACATTTCCATGAAGTCGCAGACTGACCTGGAATACAGCCGGGGTACTTTAAAACAGCCAGAGGGGCACACTTGTTATTCAGTGTGCACTTAAGAGAACCACAGCGATTCCTGCCTGTGATGAGTGAGACAGATGTAGATGACTACCAGTGTGTTAAGCTGGGGAACGCCCAGCATCAACCACTGGTGCCGCGCGTGCATGAGTGCGTGCGTGCGTGCATGCTTGTGTGTGTTTTGTTTTGTGTGGTGTGTGGTTTTGTTGGTGCGTGGTGTGTGTGTGTTTTGTGTGTGTGTGTTGGGGTGTGTGTGTGGGGTGTGGTGATTTTAATTACTTTGGATTATTTTTTATTTATTATATTATTATTAATATTATTATTATCATTATCGGTTATTCTTTATTTCAAGGATATTAGAATAACCATTTATGTGACGTTTTTGCGTCCAATCCCCGTGTGTATGCAGTTTCGTACATTTTCCCCCCATCTATTCTGTGTGCTTATTGAATGAGTGCACGATTGGAGCAACCCGGAATGCTTTGCAGAGTTTTGCATTAAACGCAAAAGAGTGGACACAAGGAATGATGACTGACGGTCCGCCAGTAGTGCGATCTCTGTAAACATTCAGACACTGGTTTGGGGGTAATGGGAATTGAAGGAACAGTTTTAATGCCGGCTTAAATTTTAGAGTTCATATTTTTCATGGCTGAATGACTGAATAACCTGCTTAGGTGGGCTTGTAGCGTAACATTGAGTTCAACATACTCGTACGGGATAGCTTAATGATCAGAGCACTCTGCTTTCCCCACGCCAATATCAAGCAGTATTAAGCAGTGTTGAGCGTGGTTACCAAGTGGATGGGTGACGTTTGCGCCCCTTGGCTTCAGTATAGTTCCCCAGTTCACCCAGCTGTAAATGGGTACCTACCTCTTTAGGGTCAGTGAAGGTCAAGCAGCGAGGGAGAGGAGATGAGCGCCGCCCTAAAAAAATATGCTGGTCCCTGGAGAAGCCGAGGTCTCTGAAACCTTGCTCCTGTACGACCACATAGGTTATGGGACACTTTTACCATTACCTTTACATATACATATTCGACTAATGAGTAAATGAGGAGATAAGGGGGACTGATGACTGAGTTGATGATCTTGAATGTGGCTTTTTGTTGAAAAAGAAATGAGGGGGAAGATAAATGAGTTGGCTAAAAGATCAGGGAAAGGGGTGGTAGGGAGCGAAAGGGAGGAGGGGGGGGGGGGGGGGTAGACAAACAGAGTTCACAACATCTTGCAAGGAACTCATATGTTGTATAAATTGGCTTGTTGAAGGCGCTTTGTGTTGCCATCATTCTTCATTGCATGAATCTTGAAGAAGTTGATAGTTTATCAAAAGTCTGGAGACTGTTTTGCTTCAATGCTACTACCACTGATTCAGCTTTTCTATCACAGCGTCTAGCAGTGTTCAGTTTTTGTTTTCTTTTGAGATAGCATTACTTTATAGATGAACTGATCGGATTGTTTATGTCTACAGGTCATCATATCAGTGACAATATTGATATGGGAACCACATTGGCATGGGCCTTTCCAGAGTAGAAGGACAGTGCCGTATGTCGTGCTCACCTGCAGAATACCCTCCTCGGGGATAATGGCAACGTGGATTTACACATCGGGTGTGGTTGCCAAATCTGCTTTGCTGACCTTAATGAGCCGCCGCTACCTGGAGGTGACTCTGATAGAGAACGACTTTTTGTCTGTGTACGTGTGCAGCACTTTCATTCTGTTAGTGTGCTTTTCACCAGCTTACATCATTACCACAGACCCTTACTTCAAAATGCTAATTCTGTGTCAAATCATGGTTTTAGACGACACGATTGCTCTTACGAGTCTCTTTCTGTCTAAGATTTACATGGTAGTAAATTATAGGAGCTTCTCTGACAAGAGGCAGACGACGTCCTCAACAACTACTGAGCTTTCAAGTAAATCCCAGGGCAGCACCTTGAGGGGCAATAACTCACAGCGCTTACAGTAATGGCTGGCAGCCGGCTAATCAGAGGTCTTAGGCTGATGTTGGAAGAGTGCAGAATTAGGCTGATGTTGGAAGGGTGCAGAGTTAGGCTGATGTTGGAAGGGTGCATTCTGAAAACCTGAAAGTAGTGGCACGCTGATATATATCACGTTGTCACAGAAGGGTAGTGTGTGAATGTGTGCAAAGATGTGTTCACATTCACCCACGCACCAACAAACACCTTAGCAGATCTAAGGGGCAAACAAAACAGACAATTATTATGTTATTTTCCCCCTAGTTTTCCCAAAATCAAGATTGGTCTTCAATCAAGAAAAAAATATGTTATAGAAATGTAACCCAGGCTCTCTACTCTCTCACCTGGTAGATACAAAGATTTGAGTTCAGATTCTTTCTCAACAAAAGAAAAGGACACATTACGAAATGGCTGTTGACAAGATTTTATTGATGTTTAATTCTTAGAAAATTCATGGTAGTACAGACTGATAGACAATCAACCTACTCATATCACAACCAGCATTCTACGTTTCATGGCGTTTCGTGCTCTCTGTACATATTTCCAAATACAAAGCATTTGCAAGTATTCCAACATAAAAGAACTCACTTTATAGTGGAACATTTCCCAATTTTAACCAATACACAATCAAAGGTACACAACAATACCAATATGAAGTAGACTTAAACCACCCACTGTGGATAGCACAGCCCAATACTAATTTAATGATGGCTACTTCAGCCATTCTCACAAAACTTCCCTTTGGCATCATGAAAGTTTGTTCATTAGTGGTTGGACAGAGGAACTTCACTCACAGAGTGTTACCGTTCCCATTATCATTTTGTACATGTGTCAGTCCCATGCACAATTTACCCAACAATAAGGGTGAGTAGCATAAACTACTTATGTGTTCTGTCCTGTACAGATAAAGAACTCAGAAACTTGCAAACAACCGCACTGCCTTGTTATCACTACAACCTGCCCACCACAACCCTTCCAAACATCTTTATTCCGTTGTTCAGAGGAGTAAAAACATAAACAATATTTCTCCTTGAGAACCTGCTTATCCTTCGCTAGAACACATGTTTCCTTGATCCATTCTTCACACACACACAACCCCAAACATAATCCTCAACATGATCTGCAGGAAATGCTCCAATAAATCATTATTCACTAGTAAGACTAATCAACATTGAAAGGCACAAAACTAAAATTAACAATCGTTACTATCAGCAATCAGTACATGTGTAGGAGTGGGTGCTGCAGTGTTTGATAATCTCTGACCTTCGTGTCAGATAAATGTACAACTTTTAACATTACAAGCCACAAACCAAACACACAGTCTGTAAATTATTTCCTTACAGTTAAAAAGGATGTTTGGGTCAACATCATAAAGTTCATAGCAAGGGAAATACTTGAAACATCAATGCATTTAAAAAAAATAAAAATGGCATTTTTACTTTGACTTAGGTAAGCTACTTCAGAAACTCGTTCCTCACAATAATAGTTCTATCAAGAACGTTATAGTAGCTCATATCAAAATATCACCCATAATAATCAAAGCACAATTAATAAGAATTGACACTTACCTAAAACAAAAGAACACGATCATAGGCCCCAACCATTTGGGTGGACAACATGTGCTGCCTCTAAACAGCCATGACGCCTGAACTAACTGGTGACTGTCAACTCTCATGGTCGCCTGGAACTGTCAGCTCTTTCTAAACTTGACAGGAAGTGACTCAGCAAAAATGTCCAGATTCCTACACCTTCCTTCACTACTAACATTTTCTAAACGTTTATAAATTTTAATACAAACTAAAAATACTTTATACACTAAACAAAATACCACCCCCCCAAAAAAAAATCCCTCTTTTCTTAGAACACACAAACGTTTTTGGTACACCCCCACCCCTATCCCAGCAAGGGGGGGGGGAGGGGCTTGCAGCATAAATAATATCCCCACTCTCTGGAAGTTCTGTGTTAGAAATGTCCTCTTTTCTGTCCCTCTCTTTTCTTTTGCCTCGCTTCTTTTCTTCCTGGTATTTCCTTCTCCTCTATTTTCTGCCTTCTTGGTCCATTCTCCTGCCTTTTTTTTTCCAGAAACTCTATGAACAAAATTTCTTGATACATTTTCATCTTCACCTCTTTCCCACCTCAATTCTCACCCACGAGCCTTTTTCTGTGGACTGTCCTCTTCTGTCAACGGGATCTTTATTTCTATCATCAGCTCCCCATCAAGCTTTCTTTATACGATTCTCAGTTTCTCAGTTGCCGAGTGTTTTCCGCAAGCAACCCGTAATCCCACACGATAGAGCGTCGTGGCCAGGGGATAGATAGCTGCAGGAAAAGTCAGTGGCTAACCAGCCCCGTATAGAATCGTGCGGGGCATTTTCCATACAGCCTCTTCCTCGCGGTAAGGCAGCTCTGCCGAGGTGACCATGTAATTCTGCATCAATGAGCCCACGCTGTATGACAAGCAAAAACTACTAAACGGAAAAGAAGTGCGAGGGAGTCGGAGTCTGCTGGAGACGTCTCCAGTGATTCTGAGACAGATGTCAGAAGGAAGAGTGGCTTTCGGCCGAGTTGGTGGGTAGTCGAGGGAGTGGAGGCAGAGCACCCTCTGTTGAAACTCAGGCCTTTGGTTGTGGCTGAAGGGCATGGCGGGAGAGAGAACTGAAAACAGTACGCAAATTACGTAATGGAACTCTCCTTGTTCCCTGCAACTCAAAAAGGAAGGCGGAGGAGTCGCAAAAGTGCACCCAGTGAGTGACATGCCCTGTTAGGGTGACTCCCCACAGAGCCCTTGACAACAGCAAAGGGGTCTTCCTATGTAGGGACCTGCCGCGTGTGTCTGAGGCAGAGTCTGAGGCAGAGTCTGAGGCGGAGTCTGAGGCAGAGGTCAGAAGAGAACTGGCGTCCCAGGGAATGGTGGATGTACATCTAGTACACATCAGAAAAAAGGGGGGTGGGGGGGAAGACAGGGTCCCCCCAACTAACTCCTTTTTTCTTCACCTTTTGTACAAACGTGTTTACCTGAGTCCATCAAGGTCAGGCATCTGAGCATTAAGGTCTCGCCCTATGTCCCTTCACCGCTCAGGTGCTTCAGGTGCCAGAAGTTTGGCCAGGTGAGAGACAGGTGCCCTGGGCAGGAGGTGTGCCGAGTCTGTGCAAAGGCAGGGAATGTCATGACCCTGCTGGGTGTGTGAACTGTGTGGACTGGGAGGGCGAAGAGGGGGAAGAGGGGGACGGGATAGCCTAGTGGTTAGAACATTGCGCTTGCAATCTGACGACCCGGGTTCGATTCCCGTTCAAGGGGATATTTTCCCCCCTGGAGTTAACATCAGTGCAGATTCCAATCTCCCCAAAAGTCTTTAGGATGAGACTATAAACCAAGGTCCCGTGTGCTAACGCACGCAGAACATCTTGCGCACACGTTAAATCCTGTTCCGCTTTTTGTAAGAGTAGGCCATTATGTGCCGGTGGGAACAGATGACAGGATTTGCAAAACTGCATACACACGGGGACTGGATGTAAAAAAGCACATAAGTGCTTATTCCATTATCCTCGATATAAAAGAATAACATTTAAAATTAAAATTAAAATTCAAAACACTGTGTGAACTGCGGAGGCGCCCATGCCTCCTCGTCCAGGCAGTGCCCTGTTTGGCTTTTGGAGACAGCAATTCAGAGAGTGAAAGTAGAGAAGAGGATCTCCTTTGAGGCCCAAACAACTAGTACAGGGCAGCAACAGTGGCAGTGGCATTACGTATGCGGCAGCAGCGGCGAGGAATGCCAGACTGTCCGAAGGCAGAGGAAGAAAGCACAGCATCTGGTTTGACAGCAGCCCTCTCTAGATCCTGCGGCAGTTTTAGCCCACCCACAAATTGGGGGCCAAGTCACGCCACGTTCTTAAGGCCAGCAGGCATGAGGCGTGGAAACGTTTCTGTTCTATGCTCAACGGCAGAACATCTAGTTAGAAGGTGGGGAGGCTAATTGAACGGATAAAGAGCATCTATTCATCATCTGAGGTTGGAAGAGAGTCTTGTTAGATTATGGTGTCAGGTCTATGGATCGGCGAGGCCTTCTTACTTGAAGTGTTTAGACCCCATTCACCACCAGGGGCTCAAAATTTGTTTGGGTGCTTTTCGGACAACACCAGTGTATAGCTTATTGGCAGATGCTGGAGAACTCTCTTTGAAAAACCGCCGCCTGAAGCTGACTCTGAACTGCTATATGAAACTGTATTCAGAGTACAACCACCCTGCTGACACTGTGTTTTGAGCTCCCTCTTTCAGGCCAGGTCCAAGAAATCTTCTGCCACCCCTCCCCTGGGGATTCAGATCCTTCCGGACATCCCGGGGGCGGGAGGGGAGGGGAGGGGGGGGGGGGGGCGGCGATTATCAATTTGGGTACGATATGCGATTTTTCTAAGTTCCGTGAGATGCTGATGTGGCTGATGGAGACCCCAGTGGTCCGCTTTGATCTGGCTACTCATGGGAAGGACGTGACCAGCTCAACAGCTTTTAGAGGTTTCATTTTCTGTGGTCCACATACCTGAAATTGATTAGATTTAGAGCAGGATATCAATTATTTGTAAAATTTAGTGACTTCGACGATGTATGATAGGGATGTTCGTGTTTTCATAACCCGCCCAACCCTGAAGTTTTAATGAGAGCGGCATAGCACAGTGGTCAGCAGCAATGAGTCCTTCGGATGAGACAATAAACCAAGGCCCCGTGTTCGAACGCATGCAGAACATCTTGCGCACACGTTAAATCCTGTTCCGCTTTTCGGAAGAGTAGGCCATTGTGTGCCGGTGGAAACAGATGAAAAAATTTACAAAACCGCATACACATGGGGACTGGATGTAAAAAAGCACATGAGTGCTTATTCCATTATCCTCGATATAAAAGAAAAACAAAAAATAAAATGAGCGTGGTTTCCAAGTGGATGGGGGACCGTTTGCATGCCTTGACTTCGGTATAGTCCTCCAATTTACCCCCAGCTGTGAATGGGTACCTACCTTCTTTAGGGACAGGTAAGGTAAAGAAGAGAAGATGGGAGCCGCCCTCAAGAAGCTGGCTCCTAGAGAAGCTGAGTTCTCTGACACCTCGCTCCCCCAAAACCGCATAAAATATGGGAGACATCTTAAACTTTTTACCTTACCTTTAACGTGCGTATTTGATCTTCAGCAAGTGTATACAAACAAGGGGAATCAAGGCACTGGTAGGTCTGCAATTGAAGTTGACCTTGAAGGTCATCTGAAACTGTTTACCTTACCTTTAACGTGCGTATTTGATCTTCTGCAAGTGTATACAAGCAAAGGGGACCAAGGCACTGGTAGGTCTGCAATTGAAGTTGACCTGGGAGATTGTAAAAAATCCCCAACTTTCCTGTATAAAATGCCACTGACATTCAAACCCACGACTTCAAGGGCACATGGGATTGACCACTTGACCCTAGCGTCTGTCAGAATTGTTTGATGATTAAAAGATGCCGCTTGCTGATTTGTCTTTATTGATGCATAAATCCTAATGAATGTTAATATTCTTGTTTAGCTTCTAGGAATGATAATCAGTTTGTTCGATAGCAATTTTTGTTTGTAGAAATGGTTTGGATTTTTCACTCGTTTTACAAAACTGAAGTACAGTTGTAGTTTTCTTTTGTTTCTTGTTTAATAAATAAAGTTATGATCTGTTCTTTTCACTTTCGTTTTGTAAGTTATTCATTTTGCGTGCGCGCATGCATGCATGCATGCATGCATGTGTGTGTATGTGTGTGTGTGTGAGTGTGTGTGAGTGTGTTAGCAAGAGAGAGAGAGAGAGAGAGAGAGAGAGAGAGAGAGAGAGAGAGAGAGAGAGAGAGGAGAGAGAGAGAGAGATATTCATTCATTTATTTCGAGGATCAAAAAGAACGAGAAAATCATTTGTAAAAGATCATTCTTTTATTTCGAGGATAATGAAATAAGTATTCATTTGCTGTTTTCATGCAGACCCCGTGTGTGAGTGCAGTTTTGTAAATTTTGTCATCCGTTCTCACTGGCACACAATGGTCTACTCTTCCGAAAAGCGGAACGGGTTTTAATGTGTGCACAAGATGTTCTGCGTGCGTTCGCACACAGGACGTCGGTTTATAGTCTCAACCGTAGGGCTTTTGGGGAGAGTCGAGTCGGCACTGATGTTAGCTCCAGAGGAAAAGTCCTCTTGAACGAGATTCGAACCCGGGTCAGCAGATCACGAATACATTACTCGAACCACCAGGCTATCCCGTCCCCTCATGAGTGTGGAAGGCTTGTATACATAGTTTTTTTGATAAAGAAAAAAGTCACCAAAAATGCATATGATTAAAAACTACTTTGCTAATGGTCTTTGAAACTTGTCCAACTGTAGTTATCACTGGGAATCAAGTTATCAATGCACACTGACTAGATTGGTCCAGAGAAGAAGTCAGATTGCTGGACTGCTGTTAGTAGATTTGCTCGTAAATCATAAAAAAGACACGCCTCCAAAAATAAGATTCACCCTCTATAACTCCACACATGTTACACAATACAGAATCTTTCTGCTCTTGGGGTGCTTGTACATCGACCATGTTCAATGTTTAAACCGTGAGCACTTTTTATAAGATTCCACAGAGGCTGTTTGTGGGTCGGGTCAATGTCGATGTAAAAATGATATCGTAGAATTCTAGTTTGCTTGTTTTAGTTTGTTGTTGGTTGTTTCCAGAAATGTACACATGAGAGGGAAGTAATTAGGCTACCTTCCATGCCATAGAAAAAACCTGTCACATTGTCATGAATCAGAGTTATTTTTATTGCCATAAAAGCCACATGGAATTATTTGACACAACGAAAACAAACTTTTCATAATTCGATACAACGTATTATTCACTGGTTAGCTTGTCTGAAATGTCTGTCTCTAAATCAGTAGAATTGTGCACGGTTTTGTTTTCCTTAGGTGCTGGTTAAAACCCTCGCTGTTGCATTCACTTTGCCCACGCTGTAAAATGTAGAATTTAATTAAGTAGCACTCTTTTTAGAGGACACATCTTCACTGTTCTGATCATGCTTCCTAGCCGAGCAGTTGTATAGAGTTGTGGCATGTAAAATATCCCCACTCTGTAACAAACTGGCGTCACGATAGGATTGTCACATGCCAATAACATTGGGGGGGGGGGGCGGGGGCATTAGAACACAACCACCGCATGCGACAAAAGAACTTGAGGACTACTGGCTTCAGCCTCAATTAATTTGCTGGTTAGTGAGCTCACTATCGTCCCTCCACAGGATGGTGGTTAGAGATGTGGCTAGAAATAACAATTTGTAGTGACTCCATTCTTTTTCAAATTTCATAAGGTTATTTGCTATTCTTGCAGTATACTGCTCGCTTTTAAATCTATTATGTAGCTGTGCCCGAAAACCAGAAAGTCTTGGTACATGTCTATCAATTTTGCAAAGTTAAAGAAAGACCAAGCAAGAGGGGTTATATAGTAACACTAGCCTGGAAAAAAACGGCTTTTTTGGCCATCACTGATGAAAAAGTCTTACAGCCAGGCCAGTCCTCCTGTGAGCCAAAAAAACACTCTACTGACACAACCAAGTCAGAAGGAGATAAAACACCCTTGAGGAAAAGCTTGACTCTGTTAGTCTGCAAAGTTTCAGGGGTAGATTCAGAACACAAGGTTTTTCTGAGGACACTACCAGTATTCTCATGTCCTCATGGCCGCCCGCAACAAAACAGATGTGTGATGTGTACATACCAAAGTGGGAGAGGTATGTGTGTGAGCAGCAAGTGGATTCAGTTTCACCGCCTCTAGCCACAGCTGTAAATTTTCTGGCATCTCTGTTGAAAGAGGGATATTTATATCCTGCTGTGAGCACTGCTTGTTCTGTTATAAGTTTTTTTCTCTGCAACTACGAAGGAGCAACGTTTGGTCAACATGAACTTGTAAAAAAAGATTTATTAAGGGTGTTTTTAAAGCAAAATCACCACTACCAAAGCTTGACCAAACTTGGGATGTAAATATTGTACTGAAAGATCTAGCAACATGGGTTCCCTAGAAAAACTGACATTCAAGGAACTGACCATGAAACTCGGGATGTTAACTGCACTTCTGTTGGGCCGAAGATGTCAATGTTGCTGCACTTGACATCGATAAAAAGTTATTCGACTTTGAGAGAACAGGTTTTTGAGAACTCTTTCCTCTTAATCTCTTTATTTTTCTCAAGAAAAACCCAACCCTTAACACGGTGAGACCGTACAGACAGGCACAAATCTAACAACACACAGAGATAGGTAATCAGGCAGGCAGACAGGCAGGCAGACAAAAACACACATACACACACTTGCGTGCATGCACACACGCAACATACACACTTCTTAAAACTACGCTTTTATTTGTTAATGAAGCAAAAGAATAAACCATGTGCCAAAACATAGTCATGATTGTGTTCACTTAAGCCGTGTACTGCTTCTGCTAATGTAGACACACACACACACACACACACACACACACACACACACACACACACACACACACACACACACACACACACACACACACACACACACACACACACCACTTAGAGTGAACAGACGTTAAATTGAAGACAACAACAACAACAATAACAACAACACTTAGCTCCTGTATTTGAAAATTCAAAGTTAGCCTTTGCCATTGCTAGATGTTTATTGCATAGTCCACTCAAATATTTATTGCAGTTACATTATTGTCATTTCATGTTTCAGCGTTGTTGAGTTTAAAGTTTGCTCCTGTTAAAGAGTATTATCATTATTACTTTTCTAGGTGTGTTGTTGGGTTTTTGTTGTTGTTATTTTTATCTCTCACAAAAACTCTGATGCTATTTCTTAATCTTGTCTCCTTCCACTCCTTCCTCTTCCTTCTTTAAAATCCTTTATAATTTCTCCTTCCCTAGTCTAATATCACTTAGAGTGAACAGACGTTAAATTAAAGACAACAACAACAACAACAACACAACACACACACACACACACACACACACAACACATACACATTTCTCAAAACAATACACCTTTATTTGCTAATGAAGCAGAAGAATAAACTATGTGCCAAAACAGTCATTGATTGTGTTCACTAAAGTAAAGTACCTCTTCACCAAATGTAGATAAAAATGAGTTTGCAGCTTGGGTTTTTTCCCCTCTGCCTGCTTTTTGTTTGGTTTGTTTAGGTATAGTCTTTTATGTTCTGAAAGAAAGGACTCCATAAAAGAATGTGACATTTTTTCGTCTCTTAAGATATTCACATTTTCAGAAGTGTGCCCAATTGTTTCAACACTATTCAATAATGTGTAAAACACAGACAAGATAAAAGGTCAATCAGCTCCACTTCTTCTGAGGTACTATTTCCCCAATTATTTGTTTTTCAATTATTTTCTCTGATTCAGCCTGGCTTTAAAGGGGTGGGGGGTGGGGGTGGGGGGTCTTCAGCGACATGATCTTTTATCTTTTTGATTGAGCCTTGCGGCTATATGGGTTAATTTCTGCAATTATGAAGAGGCAACGTTTGGTCAACATGAACTTGTAAAACATTTTTTTATAAAGGGTGTTTTTTAAAGCAAAACTACCACTACCAAAGCTTTACCAAACTTGGGATGTAGATATTGTACTGAGAGATCTAGATACTTGGGTTCCCTGGAAAAACTGACATTCAAGGAACTGACCATGAAACTCGTGATGTTAACTGCGCTTCTGTTGGGTCAAATGTGTCAATGTTGCTGCACATGACATTGATAAAAATGACATTAAGTTTTTCGACTTTGAGAGAACAGGTTTTTGAGAATTCTGTCCTCCTTTCTCTTTATTTTTCTAAAAAAAATAAACACTTTGAGATCATACAGACAGGCAAAAATCTTACAACACACGCAGATGGGTAAGCAGAAAGACAGGCAGGCAGGCAGACAGGCAGGCAGGCAGACAAAAACACATACACAATTACGTGCATGTACAGACACCGCACACACAACACACACACACACACACACACACACACACACACACACACACACACACACACACACACACACACACACACACACACACACACACACCACACACACTTCTTAAAACAATGCACATTTATATGAAGCAAAAGAATAAACCATGTGCCAAAACATAGTCATGATTGTGTTCACCAAAGTAGTGTACTGCTTCTGCTAATGTAGATACACACACACACACACACACACACACACACACACACACACACACACACACACACACACACACACACACAACACACACACACCACACGCACACACGCGCGCGCATGCACACACACATTTCTCAAAACAAATCATGTTTATTTGCTAATGAAGCAGAAGAATAAACTATGTGCCAAAACATAGTCGTGACTGCATTTACTAAAGTCATGTACCTCTTCTCCTAATGTGTAGATAAAAATTAGTTTGCAGCTTGGGTTTTTTCCCTCTCTTCCTGTTTTTTGTTTGGTTTGTTTAGGTATAGTCTTTTATGTTCAGAAGGAAAGGACTCCATAAAAGCATATGTCATCTTTTCGCCTTTTAAGATATTCACATTTTCAGAAGTGTGCCCAATTGTTTCAACACTATTCAATAATGTGTAAAACACAGACAAGATAAAAGGTCAATCAGCTCCACTTCTTCTGAGGTACTATTTCCCCAATTATTTGTTTTTCAATTATTCTCTCTGATTCAGTCTGACTTTAAAGGGGGGTGGGGGGTCTTCAGCGACATGATCTTTTATCTTTTTGATTGAGCCATGCAGCTATATCGATTAATTTTTGCAACTATGAAGAGGCAATGTTTGGTCAGCATGAACTTGTACATTTTTTTTTTATAAAGGGTGTTTTTCAAGCAAAACCACTACTACCAAATCTTGACCAAACTTGGGATGTAGATATTGTACTGAAAGAGCTAAAAACGTGGGTTCTGTGGAAAAACTGACATTCAAAGAGCTGACCATGAAACTCGTGATGTTAACTCTGCTTCTGTTGGGTCAAAGATGTTAATGTTGCTGCACTTGACATTGATAAAAATGACATTAAGTTTTTCGACTTTGAGAGAACAGGTTTTTGAGAACTCTGTCCTCCTTTCTCTTTATTTTTCTAAAAAAATAAACAAACACTTTGAGATCATACAGACAGGCAAAAATCTTACAACACACGCAGATGGATAAGCAGGCAGGCAGGCAGACAGGAAGGCAGGTAGACAGGCATGCAGGCAGACAAAAACATATACACAATTACGTGCATGTACAGACACAGCATACCACACACACACACAACACACACACACACACACACACACACACACACACACACACACACACACACACGCACACACACAACACAACACAACACAACACAACACCACACACATTTCTCAAAACAATACACCTTTTTTGCCAATGAAGCAGAAGATTAAACCATGTGACAAAACATAGTCGTGATTGTGTCACTAAAGTCATGCACTGCTTCTGCTAATGTAGATAAACATACACACCACACACCTACCACACAACCACACACAACACACACACACACACACACACACACACACACACACACACACACACACACACACACACACACACACACACAACACATACACATTTCTCAAAACAATACACCTTTATTTGCTAATGAAGCAGAAGAATAAACTATGTGCCAAAACAGTCATTGATTGTGTTCACTAAAGTAAAGTACCTCTTCACCAAATGTAGATAAAAATAGTTTGCAGCTTGGGTTTTTCCCCTCTGCCTGCTTTTTGTTTGGTTTGTTAAGGTATAGTCTTTCATGTTCAGAAGGAAAGGACTCCATAAAAGCAAATGACATTTATTCGCCTCTAAAATATTCACATTTGTAGGAGTGTGCCCAATTGTTTCAACACTATTACATAATGTATAAAACACAGACAAGGTCAAACTTAGGTCAATTAGCTCCACTTCTTCCGAGGTATTTTTCAACAGTTTTCTTTTTCTATCATTTTCTCTTGATTCAGGCTAGCTTTATTTAAGGAGGATTTTTTCTTCAGAGTCATCATTTTTTAAAAATTGAGCCTTGCAGCTATATGAATTCATCTACAGTGTCAGATAGATTTTTCTCACACCCTCACCTGAATTCCCTGTTCCTGGGTGAAAGGTCTAAAACACTCGCACACTTTGTTTGTGTTTGTTCGTTTGTTTATTGGCTTGTTGTGGTTATTCTTGTTGGTTTATCTCTTTTTGTTTGTTTTATTCAGTTGTTTGCATGGTTGAAGAGTGTGTGTGTGTGTGTGTGTGTGTGTGTGTGTGTGTGTGTGTGTGTGAGTGGGAGAGGAGGAAAGCAGTTGGTGTGTCTTTAAAAAATTGTTTTGTCTTCTTTGTTTGTTTTGGTTTGGTTTATCTTCGTTGGTTTGGTTTATCTTCGTTGCTTGTTTGTTTGTATTATGATGGATATATTTTCAAATTTTTGAATTACTTGAATTGTATGGTTTAATATTGTTCAGGGCTTTTTGCTTTGTTTTTAATTCCATGTATGCATATGTTATTGTCTTTTCTTGTTTGATTTGTATGGTTTATCATTGATTAGGTTTTTTATTCTATGTCTGCATATATTTTTTAACTCTTTTTTTCTTTAGATACATGGCTTGATAAAAAAAAGCAAATGCACTGATTGTTTAATGTACCATCTGAAAATAAAAGTTTGACTTTGACTTGACTTTGACACTATCATGTTCCTTTGCCTAGAATACATTATATAAATCAAGTCTGTCCTATTCAGGAAGCTGACTCTGGAACAGACTTCCTGTCTTTTTAAAAACCCAAACAAACCATGCATAAAGATTCAAAACATTGTATCATGACGTTTTAATGAAAAGTACAACAAACCTGGCGTCACTTTCTCCCCAAATGTATTGATCAACAATTTCTACACAGTGGTATGCTATTCAGTGGTATGTTTTGTTTGATTGTGTTTGCATGCTTGTGGGATGTCAGTTTTCCTGTCTAACTGCCATTTTGTCTATTCATGTGTGCAACATTTGTAGAGAGCATTTGTTACGAGCACTTTCCTACCAATTTTGTTTTGGACTTGATTTTGCATTGGAGCTATGTCTACATAACTGTGCATACCTATTTCTGGAAACTCTCCCTCATTGTCTGTCTGTGTGTCTGTCTGTGTGTCTCTCTTAGGGATCAGTTCTTGGCCAATTTTGTTTTCATCTATATTAATGATCTTCCATTGAGTATTTCATCTTCTTGTGAACTATTTGCAGATGATACGCCTATTCATACTAAGGATGAAAAAGCAAATGTTCTATGCAATATTTTAAAGAAAGATATAGGTAAACTTACTTTTTGGGCTGATCTGAACCACATGGCTCTTTATCCTAAAATATCCAAGTTCATGATAGTCACAACGAGACAAAAAAGACAAAACATAAAGTCTACGTCAAGAAGTCTGAAAATTCATGATCAGATAGTAGAGGAGGTTAAAAATAATAAATTACTGGCCTTAATGCAGACAATATTCTTTCCTGGTCTAGCCATATTTCAATATTATCAAAGAAATTATCCCCAAAAGATATTTTAGCTCAATAGAATAAAGCATTTCCTTGATGAGCACACTCGAAAGTTGTTCTTTTATGGATACATACAACCAGATATTGATTATGCTTCCACATGTTGGGACTTGGCAAGTAAACACTGCTTAAAACGATTTGAGAGTATTTACATACGCTCCATGAAATGAATACTCCACAAATCATCTTTGCAAAAAGATTACAAAAAACTAAATATTTTACCATTAAATCAGAAATACCATTTCAATAAAGTCGTATTCATGCACAAGATTATGAATAATCTTACGCCAACCCATACATTTTTCAGGACTATTCGAGTTAAAACTATTCTCTTTATTCCCCACCCCAGGATAGATTTATTCATATCATTATTGGTTTATTCAGGTAGTAAACTATGGAACAATATCCCTGATTATCTAAAACAGAAGCCTAGTTTGTCTTCATGGAAGAAAGGCTATCACAGACATCTTTTTGAAATGCTATGATTGGAATTTAGTTTTTGTGTTCGAAATCCTTATCTCTAGTAGTCATTAGCACAGAATTCGTGTTTAATTACCAGTAGTAGTCATTAGCACAGAATTCATGTTTAATGCGATTTCATTCTTCACGTCTGTTTGTTGTTCTTGTTTTGGTTTTTTGTCCGTTTCCTTGTCTATCTATCTCTGTCCTCACACTGTCCATAACTCTGTATGCCACCTCCCCCACCCCCCCTCCCCTCACTCTTTCTGTCCATCTGTATGTTTGTCTGTCTGTCTCTTTGTCTCTCTCTGTCTGTCTGTTTCTCTCTCTGTAATGCGGTTTTGGGTGTTTTATTAAATACTTGTTTGTCTGTGTTTGTTTGTTTGCTTTTCTTTCCATCTCAATTGTTTCCCTTGTATGACAGTCATCGACATTGTATCTAATTCTCATTTAAAGTGTTTGACTATAAAAATCATTTTTGAATTTCATTTTGGTGTAGTTAAAAATGTTGATAATGATTGTTTGTGGGTTTGTTTGTTTGTTTGGGGGATTTTTTTTGAGAGCATGGTGTAAAAAAGCCCTGAGTATATCCATTTACTCTCAATAAACAGTTCGAGTTCGAGTGTTCTCTCTCCCACTATCTCTCTCTCTCTCTCTCTTGTCATCATCTTCATCGCTGTCGTTTTTGTTATCACCATCATCATCGTCGGCACTGCCATCGTCGTCACTACCCCGCATCGTAGAACATCATATTCTCTGCTGCTGCTGCTGCTGCTGCTACTGCTACTACTACTACTACTACTACTACTACTACTACTACTACTACTACTACTACTACTACTACTACTACTACATTGGCAATGACGATAGCGACCATATTACTACCTTCTTGTTCTTGAAGTATTTGTTTATTCTTGGCGTATTTTCTCTTTTGTCGTTTCCTTTACTCGTTTTCCTTTCCAATTTTTTTTCTTTCAAACATATTGCTTGTGCTTTGGTGTTAAAACTGTTTCCCTTTTTGAGGGTTGGATGAAAAAAAGTCATCGTACTTAATCTACTACCCTAAACCGAGGCCCCGTGTGCGAACGCACGCAGAACATCTTGCGCACACGTTAAATCCTGTTCCGCTTTTCGTAAGAGTAGGCCGTTGTGTGCCAGTGGGAACAGATGACAGAATTTACAAAACCGTATACACACGGGGGTTGGATGTAAAATATTCCATGCTTGTTCCATTATCCTCGATATATAAAGAATAAAATAAAATAAACATTAAAAAAAACCCCTCTTTAAATACGATTTCGTAGGTTCACTCACCAAGGGTGAGATTTTTACGTCAACGGCCGTGTACTCACCATGAAGGTAGCTG
>CM054135.1:25177191-25181195 GCA_028751875.1 Rapana venosa
CAGTCTTTGTGAGACAGGCAGCCAGTGAAGAGATAGCAGAAGAGGAGTGATGTGTTCAGATTTTTTCTTTCTTAGGACCAGTCGAGCTGCAGAGTTTTGTATGCGTTGAAGAGAGTGGATAGATAATGCTGGTAGGCCAGCCAAAAGAGAATTTCAGTAGTCTAAACGTGAGAGAATGAGAGATGTGACAAGCTTGGAAGTTGCATCAGTGGACAGATACTTGCGAATTGCGCTTATGCGCCGTAATTGATAGTAGCAAGTAGAGCGCGCAAATCCAACATCACTCGGGCAAGAGTGCTAAATTGAGCGTGCTTGTCCCTTCTGCTTACCTAGTCCAAGTGTGGTCAGTTCCTGCCATAATTTTGAACCAGCTGGCCCCAGTTGGGCTGGGCTGGGCTGGGCTGGGATGGGATGGAATGGGTAGCAAGTTTTAGAAGCAGCTGAAATCAGGGGAAAAACTGACAGCTGTGTAAGTATCATTCGAACTGACTTTAAAAAAAATATCTTGTGTTTGTGACAGCTGTTTCTTTCCTTTTCTTTTTTAGGTTTGTTCCTCAGCTAGAGCTCCAAGGTTCACTAATGGCGAGATTTTGCGTTTGCAACCGCTTTCACACATTTAGGTAGCTGCTTTCCGACTTCAGGGATACCTCTCTAATTTACTGTCATTATTATTATTATTATTTTTTATGTCATTGAGTTTTTGTTGTTGTTGTTGTTTTATTTTTTCTTGAGGCCGAACTCTTGTTGTTGTATTTTAGCGTGGTTGGACTTTTACGAGGTATGGGAGTCTCTAAGTGTCCGATGTCCAATTGCATTCCAATACATTGGTTGGGTGGAGGCTTAAGCAATTGTAGTACACGTTATTAGGTGTTCCGTATGTACTATAACAACATCCTCCCCCCCCCCCCCCACTCACACCCCCCCCCTCCCCCGAAAACTTCCCAAAACAAACGAAAAACAAAAACAAAAACAAGAAAACTCTCCTGGATTCGTATTTTGAGAGTAGTAAGTTTGAGTCTCATTCACTGCTAACGAACTCGGCATTTTCAATGGTTCTTGTTATTCTGGTGGTGGTGGTGTGCATGCGTGCGCGCGTGCGTGTGTGTGTGTGTGTGTGTGTGTGTGTGTGTGTGCATGTGTGAGTGCGTGTGTGTGCTTATGTGTGGATGCATGTACGCGCGTGTGTTTGTTTGCTGTGTTTATACATGACTGTGCGTGTGTCTGTATTTGTGTGTCTGTGTGATGTGTTCTGCGGCTAGACAAAGCGGGATATAGGACAAGAGAGAGAGAGAGAGAAGAGAGAGAGGAGAGAGAGAGAGAGAGAGAGAGAGAGAGAGAGAGAGAGAGAGAGAGAGAGAGAGAGAGAGAGAGAGAGAGAGAGACCGACAGGCTGACTGACAGATAAACATACTGATAGACAGACAGGCAGACAGACAGAGGCGTCGTTTGAAAAAAATTTTACACAGACAGACAAACAGAATAAGCAAAGTGACAACCAAACACACAGAAACGATAAACAAAAATGGATACACTTACTCCACAAGGAAAAACGATGCCTCGCGGCGTTTAAAGTTGAAAGAACTGCACAACCAATTCTTACAACATCTATCTTCAGCAGACTATCCTCGCTGAAGAGAGCAAAGAAAATAACGCTGACCATTTATTAAGGAATAAAAAAAAATCTACGCCAATCAGTGACTACAGTTCAACGACAGTCAGTCCCGTCTTTTTCTTTTCTTTTTTCTTTTTTTCTTTTTTATATCGAGGATAATGGAATAAGCACTAATGTGTATTTTACAACCAGTCCCCGTGTGTATGCAGTTTTGTAAATTCTATCATCTGTTCCCACCGGCACACAATGGCCTACTCTTACGAAAAGTGGAACAGGATTTAACGCGTGCGCAAGATGTTCTGCGTGCCTTCGCACGCGGGGCCTCGGTTTATAGTCTCATCCGAAGGACTTTTGGGGAGAGTGGAGTCTGCACTGATGTTAACTCCAGGGGAAAATATCCCCTTGAACGGGAATCGAACCCGGGTCGTCAGATTGCGAGCACAATGCTCTAACCACTAGGCTATCCCGTCTCGCGAAAGAAGCGCGCGCGAGCGAGAGAGAGAGCGAGAGCGAGAGCGAGAGCGAGAGAGAGAGAGAGAGAGAGAGAGAGAGAGAGAGAGAGAGAGAGAGAGAGTCTTCGAATCTTTATTTTTCAAGGGTAACAGAATAAGCATACGCATACCTTTTTCTCATCCAGCTCTTGCCCTGATTAGGGACCATCAACAAAACAAGGGGAAAAACCCCTACTACAACAACGACAACATGATGTGAAAAAGATAAGTGAATATTGAACAATACATAATCCCTAACTGACCTGAACATTAATGTCAAGAGATACAAAGAATATCGTTTTGTTGAGAAAAGAGATATGCGTTAATACACATATAATTCTCAAATGAATTGAACATAAATATGAAAACTAATACACTGATTACATATATAAGAGGGAGAGAGAGAGAGAGAGGGAGAGAGAGAGAGAGAGAGAGAGAGAGAGAGAGAGAGAGAGAGAGAGAGAGAGAGAGAGAGAGAGAGAGAGAGAAGAGCAATGATAGTTGTTGGTAGCCAAAGAAACAGGTTCTCACAATAGATTGAGTCATTAATGTATCTCCGAAGGCAGAATGCAGGTACCTTAACTGTGGGTATACACGGTCGCAGAAGCAAAATCTCAACATCGATGGACCTCAGAGCTCTAGCTGAGGAGCAAAACAACCAACAGAAAACAACAACAAAAGGAACCAGCCCCCCCTCCCCCTGTCCCCCAAATAATGAATATGCAAATATCGACGTGCACTTGCGCGCACATTGCTCCACGTACACACACACACACACACACACACACACACACACACACACACACACACACACACACACACACACACACACACACACACACACACACACACACACACACACACATGCACGCACGCACACACACACATGCCAAATCCAGTTCAAGGTGATATTTTCCACTACAGTTTTGTTGTTGTTGGTTTTTGTTGTTGCTGCCTCATCTTCTGTGACGTTTCTGTCCTGCTGTTCCCACGCCGCTCATTTCAATCTCCCCGCCACAGCCACACTCCGATTTGTTATGTCTCATCCGCAGGATCGGAGGTCCACAGGGAGCCCATCATCATCAGGCCGCCGTTAGGCCTCCAGCCAGAGGGGCCCTGCACTGCTGCTGGGTCACTTTGGTGGCGTTCAGTAGTGCCTGTTCTGAGCTAACATAAGCAGGACACCACCCACTAAGCCCCCTACTAACTAACCTATTAGCTCAGTCACAGAGCCAGACAGAGTTGCCCACCCGAGGTGGCAACCATCACAACGTCCCTCCAACGACCGCCCCCCGTGAACCTCCAACCCCAAAGGCTTTGACACAAACTCACCACAGGCACAGAAGTGTATGGGCAAACCGAATCTGAGGTCACCATGAGACTAGAGCAATTGGTACCTCCGAATCGGAGGCAATTTTTTTTATTGCATGATGGTCAACGACCTTGAGGATGACGTAATGATGCTTCTGTGGAAGTGCATATGCTTTGAGACTACTTGATAGGGTTGTACTCTACGCTTACTATCATAATATATCCCGGCGTCAACCGGGCCCGAGAGATTCAGACACCTGCAGTGTTGGTCAGGTAATTTGAGCAACACTCTCAAACTCGCATCCGTTAAGTGGACGAAGCTCGACTGTGTGGTCCCAGTCTTCCCACTGAGCCCACAGCACATTTACTCTGGGTAGGAGCCGGCCGGAGTCCGAAAAATCCCTTTGACTCTTATGGGAATCGAACCCGCGACCTTCCAGTCCGTAACCCAAGGCGCTAACCACTGCGCAATGGCGGATGGTATATTTTCCCCCTAGAGTTAACATCAGTGCAGGCTCCACTCTCCCCCCCCCCCCCACCAAGTTCTTCAGATGAGACTATAACCCGAGGTCGTGTTGTGCCCACGCACC
>CM054135.1:25181695-25184195 GCA_028751875.1 Rapana venosa
GTAGTACACGGCCATGTTTCCAGTTTTCATTTGTAACCACTAAATCCACCTTTTTGAAAAAACAAAACATACCACCAAAGGACCCAGCAACAGTGCGGGGCTCCTCTGCCTGGTGGCCTCACGGTGGCCTGACATTGATGAGCTATCTTTGGACTTCCGACCCTGAGGATGCGACATAACGAATCTGGGTATGGCTGTGGCAGGGAGATTGAAATGGGCAACGTGGGAAGAGCAGGACAAGAACGTTACAAAAGACGAGGCAGCAAAAAGAAAAATAGTTCACTCCTGCAAATAGCTTGGCTCCATGGTGACCAAAGATGGCCGCTCTGCAGCTAAAGGAAAGATCCCGCTTGTCTTTGCAACCATGTCTCGGGCAAAGCTGAATAGCAAAAGGTCTTAACAACTCAGCCGCAGCGTCCGTGGATAAACTGTAGGAAAAGGCTTAAGAAAAAATGATTCCACAAAGTCCATGCTAGCTCACATATTCATAGGGAGAAGGCAGAAAGGTAAGATATTTCAGAACGCTAAGAGTAGGAGAACACAAGTTTAAAATGTTTTTTTTTATTAGGCTTTTTACAACCCATTCACAATGGAATTCGGAGGGTAAGAAATGGCATGGCTGTCTAAATGACAATATTGTAAAGGTCATGGCTGTCCAAACGACACTGTTGTAAAGGTCATGGCTATCTAAATGACAGTGTTGTAAAGGTCATGGCTGTCTGAATGACAATGTTGTAAAGGTCATGGCTGTCTAAATGACAGTGTTGTAAAGGTCATGGCTGTCTGAATGACAATGTTGTAAAGGTCATGGCTGTCTCAAAGACAGCTTTGTAAAGATGATGGCTGAATGGCAATATTCTGAAGGTCGTAGCTATCTAAATGACAGCGTTGTAAATGTCAAGGCTGTCTTAATGACAGTGTTGTACAGGTCATAGCTATCTAAATGACAGCGTTGAAAAGGTCATGGCTGTCCATAAGACAATGTTGTCAAGGTGACGGTTGTCTATAGGACTGTTGTCAAGGTCAAAGCTGTCTATTAGACAGGTTTGAAGCGACAAGCCATACAAAACTCGTCTTGTAAAAACCGAGTAAAACACAGGAGGCTGTACCCCCGAAACAGCGCACATGAATAAAAAAAACAACAAACTGCACTGGCTTCGTCTGAACACACCATTCACGTAAAAGTCTAGAAATCCTCCCGGAAGAATCTCACCCCTTAAAGCACCGCCGTATAGAACATAGTATTAACATCAATCCCAAATCCATGCAAAGGTGACTTAAAATGTAACCCTCGAAGAATCTTTCATCTCAACAAACACTGCTGTATAGGGTACACACAGTACCAGCAATGATCCCGAATCCTCGCAATGATGACTTAAAGTCTGAAAATCCTCCCGGGAAAAAATGTCAGCCCCTCAGCAAGCACCACTGTATAGCACAGGCACAGTATCAGCGACGACGCCCTAATCCACGCAAGGGGAAAACTCTCCAGAACCAATTCACTCATAGCACTGCTAGCTGTATAGCACAGACATAGTACCAGCAGCGACCCCAAAATCCACGCAAGGGGAAACTGTCCAGAACCAGGTCACCCACAGCACTGCTGTTCAGCACAGATAGAGTATCAGCAACGACAGCCTAAATCCACGGAAAGGGCAATCTCTTCAGAACCAGGTCACCCACAGCACTGCTAGTTGTATAGCACGAACACAGTAACAGCAGCACAAACACAGTATCAGCAACGCCCTAAATCCACGCGAAGGGCAAACTCTTCAGAACCAGTTCACCATAGCATTGCTGTACAGTACAGATACAATATCAGTAACGGCCCCAAATCCACGCAAGGGCAAACTCTTCAGAACCCGTTCACTCACAGCACTGCTAGCTGTATAGCACAGACACAATATCAGCAGCGGACCCTAAATCCACGCAAGGGCAAACACTCCATAACCAGTTCACCATAGCACTACTGTATAGCACAGACACAGTACTAGCAGCGGCCATAAATCCACGCAAAGGGCAAACTCTCCAGAACCAGTTCAACCATAGCACTGCTAGCTGTGTAGCACAAACACAGTATCAGCAGCACATACATAGTATCAGTAACGGTCCCTAAATCCACGCAAAGAGCAATCTCTCCAGAAGCAGTTCACCACAGCACTGCTGTATAGCACAGACACAGTATCAGCAGCGATCCCAAAATCCACACAAGAGCAAACTCTTCAGAACCAGGTCACCATACCACTGCTGTGTAGCATGAACACAATATCAGCAGCACAAACACAGTATCAGTAACGGCCCTAAATCCACGCAAAGAGCAATCTCCCCAGAACCAGTTCACCCACACCACTGCTAGCTGTATAGCACAGACACAGTATATCAGCAACAGCACCCTAAATCCACACACAAAAGGGCAAACAAACAAACAAACTCTCTCCCTTAAAACCACTTCATCATCACCACCACCACCACCACCACCACACCACTCAAACGGATCACC
>CM054135.1:25194195-25201695 GCA_028751875.1 Rapana venosa
AGAATTTCCAGAAGGTGGGGATGGTATTTATACTGACAGGACCCCGGCATCCCCACGTGTGAGGATGTATTCAAGTGGTAGGCCTAAAGAAGCGCTGAGAAACTTAGATACATCCACTATTACTAAAAGCACTCTACTTTCCTGTCTGTCCCATTTGTCAAACTGTTAGAACACACACACACATTCACACGTACACGCACACACTCACACTCGCACACGCACACACGTGCACGCACACACACATACACGCATACTTAAATACACACGCACGAACGCGCGTGCGCGTGCAAACACACACACACCACACACACACACAAACACACACACACACACACACACACAAACACACACACGCACTCAGACACATTTACACACACACTCAAACGCACGCACGCACGCACACACACACACACACACACACACACACACACACACACACACACACACACACACACACACACACACACACACACACACTCGCACGCACGCACGCACGCACGCACAATCACACACTAACTCACAATCACACACACAGCCACCCCCCTCCATCCTTCACACCCCTCCCCGTCCTCCCAAACCTCAATAAACACTGCCCGATCTCTTAAACTACTACAGCTTTATAACTATCAAATTCACAGACATGTACCAAACACCGTATATCTATCTATCTATCTATCTATCTATCTATCTATCTATCTATCTATCTATCTATCTATCTATCTATCTATCTATCTATCTATCTATCTATCTATCTATCTATCTATCTATCTATCTATCTATCTATCTATCTATCTATCTATCTATCTATCTATCTATCTACCTACCTATCTATCTATCTGTCTGTCTATCTATCTATCTATCTATCTATCCCTCTCTTTCTCTCTATATATACGGTGTTTGGTACATGTATATATATATGTATATATATATATATATATATATATATATATATATTATATATATATATATATATATAGAGAGAGAGAGAGAGAGAGAGAGAGAGAGAGAGAGAGAGAGAGAGAGAGAGAGAGAGAGAGAGAGAGAGAGAGAGAGAGAGAGAGAGAGAGAGAGAGAGAGAGAGAGAGAGAGGAGAGAGAGAGAGAGAGAGAGAGATATCACGTACACACTAATACTATATTCAGAAGGGCCTGTTATTAATTAATCAACTAATTAATTGATGAATCATTTACCTTCGAAATCGATGGACGGATCCCAGACCGTCAGCATATTCACCACGAAGAACGGCGCCCAGCACAGCAAATAGCACAACACTACAGCCAATGTCAGCTTCACCGTTTTCACTTTCGACTTGGACACCCCACGTTGATGACCTCTTGGCTTGCTCTTCGTGGACATCAGACACCGCAGCGACTGCGCATCCTCTCGGGTCATGTGACCGTTGACGTCACTGGAGTCCGGACGCGGTGCGGGGTTGCAGTTTCCGTTTCCGGAGTCGTGGGTTCTTTTGCTGCAAGGGAGAATAAAGAAGGTAAGGTAAAGGAGTCCCATAACCTATAAGGTCGTAGGGGAGCGAGGCGTCAGAGATCTCACTTCTCTAGGGCCAGCATATTGAGGGCGGCGCCCATCTCCTCTCCCTCGCTGCTTTACCTTCCCTGACCCTAAAGAGGGCAGGTACCCATTTACAGCTGGGTAAACTGGGGGAACTGTACTGAAGCCAAGGCGCGCAAACGGTCACCCATCCAACTGGTAACCACGCTCGACGCTGCTTAACTTGGCTAGGGGAAAGCGAGTGCTCAGACCACTGAGCTATCCCGTCCCCACATGACCCGAGACATTACAAATTACCAAACATGAACCCGTACAAAACCCTGAGCCGAGACATTGCAAATTACCAAATATGGACCCTTACAAAATCCTGACTCAAGACATTACAAATCACCAAATATGGACCCGTACAAAACCCTGACTCAAGACATTACAAATTACTAGATATGTACCCATGCAAATTCCGACTTTGTACATGATAAATCGTCAAATAGATAGGGCCTACCCATAAAAAAATCCTAGCTTAAGACTTAAAAAATCGTCAAATAGATCCCATACAAAATTCTGGCTTCAGACTTTGCAAATCGTTAAATAGATACCCATTTAAAATCCTAACTTTAAACATTACAAATCGTCAAATAGATATGCATATACAAAGTCCTCACTTAAGACCTTACAAATGATTACATATTATGTACCCATACAAAAAAATAATGACTTGAGACATTGTAAACCATCACATAATATGTACCCAAGGAAAAAACCTGACTTCACACATTACAAATCATCACATGATTACGTACCCGTACAAAATCCTGACGGTGATCATCACAAATCATCACATATATACCCCAGCAAAATTCTGACCATATCCCTTCTCACAGTCTCAGGATGAGACTTCCTGTTCTCTGCAACCAAAGTCAGATCCCATATGTCCATATACCACACCCTGTCCTTAAGCTCAGCGAATTCCTTCTGCCAAATTCTCTGGTACCAATGTGCAAACTTATCCCCGATACTGCTCGTAAGTTTGGGTTCAAAGACCACGTGAGGCCCCCTCACCACGAACTTGACTTTAGGGTGCAGCTTTAAGGGAGAATAAGAGAGGCAAATAACGTATAGAAGGATTACGAGTAAATCAGACGGGATAGCCTAGCGGTTAGAACATTGCACTCGCAATCTGACGACCTGGGTTCGATTCCCGTTCAAGGGGATATTTTCCCCTGGAGTTAACATCAGTGCAGACTCCACTCTCCCCAAAAGTCCTTCGGGTGAAAGTAGGCCATTGTGTGCTGGTGGGAACAGATGACAATTTACAAAACCGCATACACACGGGGACTGGATGTAAAAAAGGACATAAGTGCTTATTCCATTATCCTCGATATAAAAGAATAAAATAAATAAATAAAATAAAAGATAATGATAAATCTATAGAGAGAAAGTAATCGTATAATAAGCTTATGATATGAGTGAAAGCGTTACAGATGGTCATTAAGAACAAGGTTGTTTTAAGGAATCTGGTTTTGTTTATTATCTATTTATTAATGATTATTTATTCTTTTATTTCGAGGATAATGGAATAAACACTCATGTGCTTTTTGTTGTTCACATCCAGTCCTCGTGTGTATGCAGTTTTGTAACAGTTTGTCATCCGTTCCCACTGGAACACAATGGCCTACTCTTCCGAAAAGCGGAACGTGTTTGAACGTATGCGTAAGATGTTCTGCGTGTGTTTGTACACGGGACCTCTGTTTATAGTTTCATCCGAAGGGCTCTTGGGGGAGGGGGCGGGGGAGTGGAGTCGGTACTGATGTTAACTCCAGGGGTAAAATCCTTTTGAACGGGATTCGAACTCGGGTCAGCAGATCACGAGCGCATCACTCTAACAACCAGGCTATCCCGTCCCCCAATGAGACAATGACTTTCTCTGTGTATTGAGATGAAAAATAGTGGAATTGGAATTGGAATAAAGCAGTAACATTCACGTAAAAATAAAGGGAGCTTCTGTATAGATCTGATAGAGTGTGTCTGTAATATTGAAGATGCAAATTTTAGCTGAAATATCTTGCACAGATCTGTCTCTCTGTTTTTCTCTTCCTTTTCTTCCTTCTAACCTTTCTTTCTCTCACTCTCTCCATCCCTTTGACCACCCCCCCCCCACCCCCCTGGTCTACATGCTCTTCTCTCTCTGTCTCTGTCTGTCTGTCTGTTGTCTGTCTGTCTGTCTGTCTGTCTGTCTGTCTCTCTCTCTCTCTCTCTCTCTCTCTCTTTTCTCTCTCTCTCTCTCTCTCCCCCCCCTCTCCCCCTGTGTAAAGCCTGTTTCTATCTCTCAGAATGTCTGGCATTATAATCACCTTTTGTCTGACGGATGTTCCCATAAGGGGATTCATAGGATCCTGTTACGCTATGGAAAGGTTTCTATGCATCACCACTTTTCTCACCCCACGCCTGCTTTCTTTGATCATAATAATAACTATAAGCTTTTTGGATGATGACAGCTGTCTTCAAGTCTGGACCTAGGTGAGTATGCTACCGGGGAACAGTTTTTTTGGGCGGTCAGGGAAGGTAAAAATAAGTTTTATTTATTTATTCTTCTATATCGAGGATAATGAAATAAGCACTTATGTGCTTTTTTTTTTACATCCAGTCCCCGTGTGTATGCAGTTTTGTAAATTTTGTCATCCGTTCCCACCGGCACACAATGGTCTACTCTTACGAAAAGCGGAACAGGATTTAACGTGTGCGCAAGATGTTCTGCGTGCGGTTCGCGCAGGGGGACTCGGTTTATAGTCTCATCCGAAGGACTTTTGGGGAGAGTGGAGTCTGCACTGATGTGTATATATGTGTGTATATGTGTGTGCGTGTTGTGTGTGTGTGCATGTGTGTATGTGTTGTGTATGTATGTGTGTGTAGTGTGTGAGCAGTGTATGTGTAAATGTACTGATAGCCTGGTGGTTAGAATGATGTATTCGTGATCTGCTGACCCGGGTTCGATTCTCGTTCAAGAGGATTTTTCCTCTGGAGTTAACGTCAGTGCAGACTCCACTCTCCCCCAAAGTCCTTCGGATGAGACTATAAACCGAGGTCCCGTGTGCGAACGCACGCAGAGCATCTTGCGCACACGTTAAAACCTGTTCCGGCTTTTCGGAAGAGTGAGCCATTGTGTGCCAGTGGGAACGGATGACAAAATTTACAAAACTGCATACACACGGGGACTAGATGAAAAAAAAGCACACGAGCGCTTATTCCATTATCCTCGAAATAAAAGAATAAATACAATAAAAATGAATTGTCAAAATGAGAGAGAGAAAGACAGACAGACAAGCGAACAGACAGACAGATAATCAGAGATGAAGAAAGAGATATACACAGAGAACAGGAACACGTTTAAATAGAGAGAAGGACAAAGACACACACAAGCAAAGAGAATGATGACAAGAATCAAAACAATAATAACAGCCCTAGAGAGCATACGTAAGCAAATATAAACGACAGAGGTATCAAAAAACCACTAAAGTTGTACACATTAAGGGACAGTTGAAGCCTGTTTGCTTTTACAACGCATTTGTACAGACTGTCAGGAGAGTGCTATCTAGAAGCTGGTTTTGTTTTCTCTCAGTGTGTGTGTATGCATGTATGTATGTGTGTGTGTATGTGTGTGTATATGTATGTATGTGTGTGTGTGTGTGTGTGTGTGTGTGTATGTGTGATACTTTTTCTGAAGTTTCTCGTCTCTGCATGTTATTGTTCTTGTTCTCTTTTGTCTGGCCGAAGATGCTAATCCAACTGTCCGATTTTGTGTTTTGTGCGTTGGTGTGTCTGCTGTCTGTTTGCCATTTCATTTTTCATTTTCATTTTACCATTTAAGGCACGAGATTTCTCTGCGTGAAATTCGGGCTGCTCTCCCCCGGGGAGAGCGCGTCGCCACAAGAGCAGCGCCACCCTTTTTGTGTCTGTAACTGTATTTGTTTCCCTATCAGAGTGGCTTTTTTCTATAGAATTTCGCCAGGGACAACTCTCTTGTTGCCGTGGGTTCTTTTACGTGCGCTGAATAATTTTGTGTAACAAACGGGACTCGGTTTATCGTCTCATCCGAAAGACTAGCGCCCAGACCACCACTCATGGTCTAATGGATAGGGGAAAAGTTTCGGGCCTAAACGGGATTCGAACCACCACACACTTCCGACAGGGATTTTCGCATTCTAGACAGGCGCGTTACATCTAACCATCGATCCACCATCTATTTGATTGTCATTTATCTATTTATTTATTTACTTATTTATCTATTACTTATTTATTTATCTATCTATTTATTCTATACCATATTAAGTCACGGCAGATTTGTCTGAGTGAATTGAGGATGCTCTCCCCCCCCCCCCTCCCCTCTGGAGTGTGCTTTGCCACAGGAGCAGCACCACCCATTATTTTTCTTTTCCTGTCTTCAACTGTATTTTTGTTTTTCTACCAGAGTGGCTTTTTCTACCAAAGTTTGCCAGGGAGGCACAGTTTCATTCTTTCCCACACTAATATTGTTCACGATGATCGTAAAGATATATGTAATTAAACTGGCTTGCTGTCACTCTTCATGTCAGAATTTAATTCCTTGGCGGCTGTGCTATGACTTAATTTTTTTTTTTTTGCTACTCTCTTTCTGCTTGAAAACAAACACAACAACAAAATCAAGAAGAAGAAGAAGAAGAAGAAGAAGAAGAAGCAAACAGCAATAAGAGAAGAGATCAACTTCGCTGACATTTCCGTTTCTCGTCATGTAAATAATATCATTGGCTTTCTTATAAATCGTGACCCCACTCTTTCTTTTACAAGCCTGTTTATTGCTTTGTTTGTTGGCTTGTTGGCTTGTTTGTTTGTTTTTTCGCTCGTTAATTCCTTGTATGATAGATGGTTAAGTGGGCTTTGTAAAGGAAATCCATTGTTGGGCATGTCAAAATGTTTCCGGTTTTGTCAACAAGGGGTGGATTAGAATCAATACGGTGGAGATGATTTTTGTTTTGGATTTCGGTTCATCTCTTATTAAAACAAAAGCTTTAGGACTACAGAATGAAGTGTGTGTGTGTGTGTGTGTGTGTGTGTGTGTGTGTGTGTGTGTTGTGTGTGTGTGTGTGTGTTGTGTATGTGTGAGTGTGTGTGAGTGTGTTGTGTGTGTGTATGTGTGTGTGTGTGTGAGTGTGAATATGCGTGTGAATGTGTGTGTGTGTGTGCGTGTGTGTTTGAGTGTGTGCGTTTGTGCGTGCGTGTTTTGTGTGCGCGTGTGTGTGTAAGCGCACGCGCGTGTGTGTACATACATGTGTGCATACATAC
The DNA here is from genome assembly GCA_028751875.1 of Rapana venosa. Lineage (NCBI taxonomy): Eukaryota > Metazoa > Mollusca > Gastropoda > Neogastropoda > Muricidae > Rapana > Rapana venosa. Next base: position 25,201,021 of record CM054135.1, read on the forward strand.
ATGCGTGTGTGCGTGCGTGCGTGTGTATGTGTGTGCATACGTTTACATGTATTTAGTATGCAGCCGTATGCGTGTGCATGATCGTATGTGTGTGCATGCATGTGTACGTGCGAGCAGATAGGTGTGTTGGCATGCCTGTGTATGAGAGCGTTTGTTTTTGAAGGCAATACCTCTAACGATAAACTACTTTAATGAATAATTGTTCTAACTCATCATCAATACCTTGGACTTATCATTTATTGTTGACGAGATCACAATAACGACCATTAATTTTACCTTTAGCTTCACTTATACCTGGCCCAGGCCAAATGCTGTGTCAGCTATTATTGATGTCAGATTATTGCCAAGGCCTACACTAAACACGTTGTTATGTTGTAAAAATGTTGTGTTGAGATTGTCTTCAGCCATGACAAGTTCTTAACATAACAACCTTCACTCTCCTTACAGGAGAAAAAAATCCTCTGAAGTCGGAGTACGGCTGCCTACATGGCGAAGTACTTAAAAAACAGTCATGCACACGAAAACTTCTCATTCAGTGTGCAATTTCAATCTTACAGTGATTCCGAGGTGAGATGAGTGAGTCAGAGTGCACTTTCTTGTTGACCCCAAGAGTGTTAAGCTGTAAACAAACGAATGGACAAACAACAACAACAAAAATCAACAACAACAACTTAT
>CM054135.1:25206695-25219195 GCA_028751875.1 Rapana venosa
GTTAGTTGTTGCTGCATTTTTAGGGGTTTCCCATCCATATAAATGAACAATCCTGTATACACATAATAATAATAATAATAATAATAATGATGATAATAATATATTGAATTTATACAGCGCTGATTCTTGTAAAAAAACAAACAAATCGAAGCGCTTGCACTCAAATCATTTACACGCATGCAACTCTCCTTAAACATAATGAACAACATATTTCAAATCCATGCGCGCGCACGCACGTACGCACGCGTGTCTATACACACACATTTACAAACCTGTTTCAAAATATACCTTCTATACTTTGAAAAATATGAATACAGGATTCTTCTTACACTACTTCATGCAACAGTCAAGTCGATTCAAGTCAAGTCAAGTCAAAAACACTTTAATCATTCCATGAAATCATAATCTCAGAAACGATCATTTTGTTGTTGCTGCTGTAGTTGTTGTCGTTGTTGTTATTGTTCTTGCTGTTGTTGTTCTCGTCGTCAATGTTGTTGTTGTTGTCGTTGTCATTGTTGGTGTTTGACATTCCTCAAGCTTTACATCATGGAAGTCACCCAGAAACTGCACTCCGTCATACTGACCATCCCTGAGAAGGACTAGTGCAACAAACTTGTACACACTGGATGAGAAGTTTATGTCTATCTCCCTATTTATCTTTTTTATTTATTCATTCTTTTTATTTTTTATTCATTCTTTTATTTCGAGGATAATGGAAAAAAAAACACTCATGTTATTTTTAAAATCCAGTTCCCCTGTGTATGCAGTTTTGTCAATTTTGTCATCCATTCCCACCGGCACGCAGTGGTATACTCTTCCGAAAAAGACGGAACAGGTTTCAACGTGTGCGCAAGATGTTCTGCGTGCGTTCGCACACGGGACCTCGGTTTAAAGTCTTATCCGAAGGACTTTTGGAGAGAGTGGAGTCTGCACTGATGTTAACTCCAGGGGAAAATGTCCCCTTGAACGGGATTCGAACCCGGGTCAGCAGATTATGAACGCAATGCGCAACGATCTAACCAACCAGGCCTTCCCGTCCCTTTGTGCACACATTTTTTCCCCCCAGAACCTTGCTATAGAGGCAACTACGTTTTGTCTTTACAGAGGATTTGTTTTCTTTGATGGAAAGTACAGATTGTTGTACTAAAGATTGTTATGGATAGAGAGATACAATGTTATCATGACATTACAAAGCATAATAAGAACACCTTAATAAAGGCACTTGGTTCTATAGTATCAACGATAACTTAAGTTCTGAACCTTGGGTTAGAATCGTTTCGAGATTACGCAGCATTCAATTATATGGCAGTTGTGATTGATCTTTGGGATTTTGAATTCATAATAATGGATGCCTCCTCCCCCAAATGTGATTATTTGCTTCTTTTATATATCCACACACCCTCTCACACCCTTTTCCTTCCCGCCCCCTATCATTTAACTTAATTTTTCTCTTTTATTTTATGTGGTGCCTCTGTCGGACTGTTTCTCTCTGCCAGTCTTTCAATCTGTCTGTCTTTTCGCTGTTCTCTGTTTTATTTCCGTCACTTGTCATCTTTCTTCCTTTCTTTTACCTTCGCTTTTTGATTTGTTGTTTCTTTCTTGAAAAAAAAATCCTTTTATTGCATAGATGTGAATGAGCACAGACTCCTCTTCTTCTTCGTCGTCGAACGCTCAGACAGCAACTCCTAAGGCCCTGACAAATGCTGCCGTGCGCTGAAGGCCCTCTGGGGGTACAGACTCCTTTGATCTGCATAAGCCTTAGTCTGTGTGTACCAATGTGTTTCAATACTTCTTTTTCTGTAGCTATACAATGCTCTCATATCATCGCTTTTGCCTCATCCTTTCCACTCACTTCTTTCTTCCCTCCATCTCTTTGCACCTGGGCTCTCTCCTTGTGACCTCCCCCCATCTATGTGTCCATATATCTTTGTGTCCATATATCTTAATGTCCCCATATCTTTGTGTTCCCAATATCTGTGTGTCCCAATCTGTGTGTCACCATATCTGTTTATAAACATATGCTCAATGTTATTATCACACTTCGAGTTTTGTCATGCTAACCCCCCTATGGGGGGCATACACACACACACACACACACACACACACACACACACACACAAACACACACAACACACACACACACACAACACACACACACACACACACACCACACACACACACACACACACCCCACACACACCACACACACACACACACACACACACACACACACACACACACACACACGCACACACAGGGATACAGAATCAGATGGTGTCACAAAGAGATGGGGACGAGATAGCCTGGTGGTGAGTGATGCGCATTGCGCTGGTAATCTGCTGACCTGAGTTCGAATCTCGTTCAAGAGGATATTTCCTCTGGAGTTAACATCAGTGCCGACTCCACTACCCCCAAAAGTCCTTCAGATAAAGCTATAAACCGAGGTCCCGTGTGCAAACGCACGCATAACATCTTGCGCTCACGTTAAAATCCGTTCCGCTTTTCGGAAGAGTAGGCCATTTTGTCCCGGTGGGAATGGATAACAAAATTTTACAAACGTGCATACACACATGGGGACTAGATGTAAAACAGTGTATATGAAAGCTTATTCCATTATCCTCGACATAAAAGAATGAAAACAAAAACCAGATTTGCTTTTATTGACGAGGACGTTAAGAAAGCAACAGACAAACCAACGTGTCTAGTCTTAAGCCCTTAGGTGTTATATACTTTAACACTTTTTTCCACCACAACGTTTGTATTTAACTCTTCTAACGTAGGAAGGAAACGTACCAAACATTCACCAGAATTTTATTACACCAGCAATGTGAAGCATAGGGGACCGGACAGCTCAGTGGTCGGAGTACAGCTAAGGTTAAACAGCGTCGAGCGTGGTTACCACTTGTTGGGTGACCGTTTGCAGGCCTTGGCTTCAGTACAGTCCTCACCCAGCTGTAAATGGGTACCTGCCCTCTTTAGGGTCAGGGAAGGTAAAGCAGCGACGGAGAGGAGATGGGGGCCGCCCTTAATATGCTGGCCTTTAGAGAAGATGAGGTCTTTGACGCCTCGCTCCCCTACGACCACACAGGTTATGGGACACCGTTACCTTTACCTTTTTATGTGAAGCATCTTCAACTTGAAAGTTCAATGTAGAAGGAAGAAAGATTCACCCGGTAGAGTGGGGGAAGGGAGGGGAGAGGAGGAGGAAAAGAGACAGATACTTAACAAGTCGGAGACATAGCGACTGGGGGAGGTGGGGGGGGGGGGGGGGTCGGAGGGAAAAGGAGAGGGAAAGGCGCAGAGAATTTGAGTCACTCGGCCTTGGGACGTCAATTATTATAACATTTTATGGCCCAAGCTAAAAGCTCTGAGAGTTGTTGATGGAAACACGCAACCACGTCCTGAGTTAGAGTGTGTAGGAACAGTACAAGGAAGGAGACGAGGAGGCAGACAGAGGAAACTTGATGGGAACACAACATCGGAGAGAGTGGATTGGCCTTGAGGGGAACGAATTGCTACAGAAAACAGAGGACCGCGGGGAGTGAAGGATGCTGGTTGCAACATCTTTATCAGTGCCCCCTACGGTCCAAGGGATTACGGGATAGGTTAGGTTAAGTTGTGGTGGTTTATTGAATGAATCGTCCTTCGGTTGAGACTATAAACCGACGCCCCGTGTGCGAACGCATGCAGAACATCTTGCGCAAACGTTAAATCCTGTTCCGCTGTTCGAAAGAGTAGGCCATTGTGTGCCGGTGGGAACAGATGACAAAATTTACAAAACCGCATACACACGCATAAATAAAATATTTAAAAAATATATTTTTAAAAAGTCATATGAGCGCTTTGATTTGTTGTTTACAAGATTCAGCGCTATATAAATTCCATACATTATAATAATAATAATATTAATTATATTATTATTGTCTTCAATCCATCACTACACCCGCCCGGCCTAGCACAACAGCCTTGATTATATCTGGTCAGAAACCTTCTCATAATTATTATCAGATGAATGACCGGCCACCTCAATGGCGAGACAGTTGACCACTGCCACACAGGCCACCTCCTCATCTATCTAGTGTGTACTTGTTGTTGTCTACCAGTGATTCCAGTGGGTCGGCGATCTAGAGGTTACGCGCCTGCCAAGATAGCCAAAAGTCCGGGTCGGAAGTGTGCGGTGGTTTGATACTCGTTTGAGCCCCCAACTTTTTCTACCCATCCATTAGACCATGAGTGGTAGTCTGGGTGCTAGTAATAATAATAATAATGTATGGATTTCGGATGAGACGATAAACCGAGGTCTCGTGTGTTACCAATTTTTTTTAAGCGCACGTAAAAGAACCCACGGCAACAAGAGAGTTGTCCCTGGCAAAAATTATGTAGAACCCCCCCCCCCACTCTGATAGGGAAACAAATACAGTTGAAGAAAGGAAAAGAACAACAGCAACAACCAAAACAACAAACAAACTGGTGGAGCTGCTCTTGTGGCGAAGCGCTCTTTCCTCGGAAAGAGCAGCCCGAATTTCACGAAGAGAAATCTGCCGTGACTAAAATAAAATAAAACAAAATAAAGAAAAATTCCATGGCGCGAGAAACTACACAGAGAACGTGATAGTATTCAGTGATTCCCAGAGTACCAAAAACCTGATCAGCATCGGCCAGAACAACAGCACTATGCGTTTATTTTATTTTTAAAATGCTAGAAGAAAACAGGAAGGAAATTGATTTGTGACCACAGACTTTTGGGTGTTGTTTTCTTTGCTGAATTTAAGAGAGAGAGAGAGAGAGAGAGGAAAAGGGGAGAGAGAGAGAGAGAGAGAGAAGAGAGAGAGAGAGAGAGAGAGAGAGAGAAAGACAGACAGACAGACAGAGACAGAGACAGAGAGAGGTGGCTATTCTTGATGGGTTCTTACCCTAAAGGAATGGAAAACTAAGTCTGTCTTGACAACACGTTTAAAAAGAAAAAGATCATTAGCGTTCTGTGCGTGCGTACGGCCCAGGCCATTGAAACGGATGTAAAGTGGGGGGAGGGAGGAGAGAGAGAGAGAGAGAGAGAGAGAGAGAGAGAGAGAGAGAGTGTGTGTGTGTATGTGTGAGAGAGAGAGAGAGAGAGAGAAAAAAAGAGAGAGAGAGAGAGAGAGAGAGAGAGAGAGAGAGAGAGAGAGAGAGAGAGAAGAGAACTCGAAAACAAATATTTTAATGAGGTAATTGTTAGCCAGAGGCTTTTTTACACCAGGCCCTCATGGGGAAAAAGTGAAACAAACATGAACGAATCAATGATATCATAAACAAGACAATGTCAAATAGCAATGAAATGAATACTCAAACTGTCATTCAATTATTGAAAAATCAAGAAATCAATGAAAGACCACAAAGTTAACCAATGGAATGAATAAACAAGACCAATTAAACAGAGAGAGAGAGAAGGAGAGAGAGAGAGGAGAGAGAGAGAGAGAGAGAGAGAGAGAGACACAACACACACACACACTGATAACCAGAAGACAGAAAGACAGACAGATAAAGAGAGAGATGCAGACATACAGACAGACAGAGAGGAGGGAGGAAGAGAAAGGGAGAGAAAGAGAGAGAGTGAGAGGGAGGGAGAGAGAAAGAAAGAGGGAGTGACACAGAAAGAGAGAGAGAGAGAGGAAGAGAGAGCGAGAGAGAGAGAGGGAGACAGAGAGACAGAGACAGAGAGACAGAGAGAGACAGAGAAGGACTGAGAGACAAAGACAAACAGAAAGACAGAGACAGACAGACTTACAGATAGAGAAAGGCAGACAGAGAGACAGACAGAGAGAGAAAGAGACAGAGAGACAGAGAGTTAGAGAGAGTTAGAGAGGACAGAGACAGAGACACAGAGAAAGTTAAAGAGAAAAAGAGTCAGACAGACAGAGACAGAGAAAGAGAGAGAAAGAGAGAGAGAGAGAGAGAGAGAGAGAGAGAGAGAGAGAGAGAGAGAGAGAGAGAGAGAGAGAGAGAGAGACACACAGACAGACAGACAGACAAAAAACCAGACACACAGACAGAGAAAGACAAAAACAGACACACAGAAACAGACAGATAGACAGACACAGAAAGAGAAGGCATTCCGTGTACTATGCAGAAAAGGAGTACTAATTCTGCCAGGCCTGATTTAAGAGAAATGGATGACTGTATGTCAAGAGTGGATGACTGTAGGTCAGGGGTTTACACTGTGAGGATGCTTTGCCAAGGCCATCTCTAGTTATCTGAAAGTGGGAGACAGAGAGAGAGAGAGAGAGAGAGAGAGAGAGAGAGAGAGAGAGAGAGAGAGAGAGAGAGAGAGAGAGAGAGAGAGACAGACAGAGAGAGAGAGGCAGAGAGAGGGGGAGAAAGAGGGAGAGAGAGAAAGAGAGTGAGAGAGAGAGACAGAGAGAAAGAGGGAGATAGAGAGAGAGAGAAAGAGAGGGAGAGAGAATGAGACATGGGGAGAGATAGACAGAGAGTGAGTGAGGAAGAGAGAGTGAGACAGAGACATAAAGAGACAAAGAGAAAGACAGAGAGGGAGAGAGAGAGAGAGAACGGGGAAACGGAGACAAAGAAAGAGAGACAGAGAGAGAGAATGAGAGAAAGAGAGAAAGAGAGAAAATGAGAGACAGAGACATATACAGAGACAAAGACAGAGACTGAGTGAAAGACAGACAGACAGACAGACAGAGACAGAGAGCGAGAGAGAAAAATAGATAGACAGATAAACAGAGACAGAGAAAACGAGACAGAGACAGTGACAAATAGACATACAGAGAAAAAACAGACAAACAGACAGATAGACAGACACAGAAAGAGAAGGCATTCCCTGTACTATGCAGAAAAGGAGTACTGATTCTGCCAGGCCTGATTGAAGAGTTGGGACTGTGGATGACTGTAGGTCACGGGTTTACACCGTGAGGATGCTTTGCCAAGGCCATGTCTGGTGATCTGAAACTGGGAGAGAGAGAGAGAGAGAGAGAGAGAGAGAGGAGAGAGAGAGAGAGGGAGAGAGAGACAGCGAGAGAGAGGCGGAGAGAGACAGAGAGGGGGGGAAAGACAGAGAGACAGAGAGGACAGAAAGAGGGAGAGAGAGAGAGATAGGGAGAGAGAATGAGAGAGAGATGGTGAGAGAGAGAGAGACAGACAGTGAGTGAGAAAGAGAGAGTGAGACAGAGACATAGAGAGACAGAGAGAGAGAGAGGCAGAGAGAGAGAGAGACAGAGAGAACGGGGAAAGGGAGACAAGAAAGAGAGACAGAGAGAGAGTTAGGGAGAAAGAGAGAGAGAGAGAGAGAGAGAGAGAGAGAGAGAGAGAGAGTTAGAGAGTAAGAGAGAAAGAACGAAAGAGAGAGACAGAGAGAGACAGAGACAAAGACAGAGAGACAGACAGACAGAGAGACAGAGAGCGAGAGAGAAAAATAGATAGACAGACAAACAGAGACAGAGAAAACGAGACAGAGACAGTGACAAATAGACATACAGAGAAAAAACAGACAAACAGACAAACAGACAGATAGACAGACACAGACAGAGAAGACATTCCCTGTACTATGCAGAAAAGGAGTACTAATTCTGCCAGGCCTGATTGAAGAGTTGGGACTGTGGATGACTGGAGGTCACGGGTTTACACCGTGAGGATGCTTTGCCAAGGCCATGTCTGGTGATCTGAAACTGGGAGAGAGAGAGAGAGAGAGAGAGAGAGAGAGAGAGAGAGAGAGAGAGAAGAGAGAGAGAGAGAGAGAAGAGAAAGAGAGAGAGAAGAGAGAGAGAGGGAGGGGAGAGAGAGGGGGAGAGAGAATGAGAGAGAGAGAGGGAGGGAGAGGGAGAGAGAGAAAGAGATGGAGACAGAGAGAGGATAGAGAAAGAGAGAGAGAGAAAGAGAGAGAGAGGGAGACAGAGAGAGAGAGAGAGAGAGAGAGAGACAGAGAGGGGGAGGAGAAAGAGGGAGAAAGAGAGAGAAAGAGAGTGAGAGAGAGACAGAGAGAAAGATGGAGAGAGAGAATGAGAGAGAGAGAGGAGAGAAAGAGGAAGAGAGAGAGAAAGAGGGGAGAGAGAGAGGGGGAGAAAGAGGGAGTGTGAGAGAAAGAGAGTTAGAGAGAAAGACAGAGAGAAAGAGAGAGATAGAGAAATAGAGAAAAAAAGAGAGCGAGAGAGAGAGAAAAATAGAGAGAGACGGACAGACAGATAAAGAGAGGTAAGGAGGGAGAGAGGGAGAGAGAGAGAGAGAGAGAGAGAGAGAGAGAGAGAGAGAGAGAGAGAGAGGGGAGAGAGAGAGAGAGAGAGAGAGAGTGAGAGAGAGGCACACACAGAGAAAGAGAGATAGCGAGATAAAAATAGAGGGGGAAAGAGAGAGAGACGAGACAGACAGTGAGACAGAGAGACAGACAAAGAAAGAGAGATAGAGACATAGAAACAGACACAGAGACAGACACAGGCAAACAGACAGACAGAGACAAGACAGAGAAACAAACAGAAACAGACAGAGACACACAGCCAGCCAGACACACAGACACACAGACACACACAGACACACACACAGACAGACACACAGACACACAGACACACACACAGCCAGCCAAACAGAAACACAGACAGACCAACCAAAAAACCCCACAAACAAACCCCAGAGCAAAACCTGGGCTATAAACTGAATTACCCCATGTCCACACCATTCCCTAGGGAAGCCACAGTGCCCCATCATTAAAGAGTCTGGTCAGACTTAGCCTACTAGCGCGCGACATCTACTACGAGCCAGGGAGCACAAAAAAACGGACCGAGGCAAAAGAACGCTAGCAATGTCGGCTGATGCACTCTGAGACTGCTTGAACAGTATTATTATACGGTAGAGTTTAGACCTCCTTTCGGTTTATTTATTACCACCCAGAATAGCTGGGTCTTTATCGCTACCCCACCCCCCACCCCCTCCCCACCCCCTCCCCTACATCATACACCCTTTCCTTCAGTCTATCTGTATGTCTGTCTATCTGTGTTTGTCTGTTTTCCTTCAGTCTGTCCATTTGTATGTCTGTCTATCTGTGTTTGTCTGTTTTCCTTCAGTCCGTCCATTTGTATGTCTGTCTATCTGTGTTTGTCTGTTTTCCTTCAGCCCGTCCATTTGTATGTCTGTCTATCTATCTGTGTCTGTCTGTTTATCTGTCTGTCTGTCAGTCTTTACCTCACATTATTTCAGAAGGATGGGGGGAGGGGATAGCCTAGTGGTAAGAACATTCAACTCGCAATCTGACGACCCGGGTTCGAATCCCGTTCAAGGGGATTTTTCCCCCCTCGGAGTTAATATCAGTGCAGACTCCACTTTTCCGAAAAAGTCCTACGGATGAGACTATATACACAAGGCCCACGTTAAATCTTGTTCCGCTTTTCGTAAGAGTTGGTCATTATGTGCCGGTGGGAACAGATGACAAAGTTTACAAACCGCATACACACGGGGACTACATATAAAATAGGCACATGCGTGCTTTTTCCGTTATCATCGATATAAAAAAATACCACAAAATATTTGGGCCTGTATCGCTCCCCCCCCCCCCCCCTTACACCTTATACCCACTCTTCCTTCAGTCCGACAATTTGTATACATGACTGTCTATTTGTCTATTTGTCTGTCTGTCTGTCCGTCTGTCTGTCTGTCTGTCTTCACCTCACCTTATTTCAGAAGGATGGGGGATGGAATAGGCTAGTGGATAGAGCGGTGTACCTTGCGCTCATGATCTGCTGACCCGCGTTCGAATCCCGTTCAAGGAGATTTTTCCAGTGGAGTTATCATCAAATGCTGCCTGCACTGTCCCCTCAAAAAGTCCTTTCTCTATAATATACCGCGGTTCTGTGTGTAAAAGGATATAGAACTTCTTGCACAAACGTTAAAACCTGTTCCGCTTTTCGGAAGAGTAGACTCTTGTGTGCAGGTGAGAACGGATGACAAAATGTGCAATACCGCATGCGCACGGGGATTAGATGTAAAATAAAAGCACATGAGTGATCATTCCATTATCCTCGGAATCAAAGAATAAATGAATGAATAAACCAATCAATGAACATAATTATCAATAAATAAATAGTCTTTAACATTATCATATCATTGACACCACCATCAGCACCATCAAAATGATGACACCTTTTCTTCTTTCTCTCCTCCTTTCTCCTCCGCCCCTCCTCCTCCTCCTCTCTCTCTCTCTCTCTTCCTTCTTCTTCTTCTTCTTCTTCTTCTTCTTCTTCTTCTTCTTCTTCTTCTTCTTCTTCTTCTTCTTCTTCTTCTTCTTCTAAAACTTTAGAATTTTCTTTTGTTTTTCCACCTTAATGGAAGGTAAGGTTTAAAAGAAAGGAAGGTTACGGTATTCTAGCAAAACAGAAACTGACCCTGCATTCGACACGCTTACAAAAAAACGAGCAATGACATTATCTTTGAAGCGTCCATGCTTCTAGAGAAAGATAGCCCACAACACGCGCCAACATTACCACTATCCTTGCTAACCACCCCCTACAACCCACCCCCTAACCCCATAATGACCACTCTCAACAGGGTCCACAACAACAGCAGTGGCGGCAGCAGCAGCAGCAGCAACAGCAGCAGCAGCAGCAGCAGCAGCAGCAGCAGCAGCAGCAGCAGCAGCAGCAGCAGCAGCAGCAGCAGCAGCAGCAGCAGCGGCAATAAAGTAAGCGCCTCATAGGTTCCTGAAGGAGTCAGACTTTTGATGACCTTGCCGTCGATATAACGCAGACTACTGATGCAGTGGTCCATTCTGACTGGAGTTAAGATGCTCTGCTTCTTTTGCCCATGGTGCGTGAAGATAATGATATCAGGAGATGACACTGCTTTATGGAGTGGGAAGAGTTGGGGGTTGGTGGTGGTGGTGGGGAGAATTTTGTGCAGATTTTACTATTATTTTTTATATTATTTTGTGTGACTGGTTTTATGTCTTAAGCTTGTCTTATGTTTGAGTTTGTTTTCATGTTCAATTTGGGGTTTTGGGGTTATTTGGTTTTTGGGGGTTTCTATTTTGTTATGTTTTTCTAGTTCTTTTTGCCTGCTTATGTTTTCTTTATTTCTTTTCCTCTTTTTATCTTTGTCACTTGTTCTTTCTTTATATCTTTTTTTCCCGTTTTGTCTTTCTTTCTTTCTTTTTTTCTCTTCCTCCCTTCCTTCCTTCCTGCCTTCCTCCCTTTCTTTCTTCCTTCATTCCTTCCTTCCTTCCGTCCTTTCTTTCTTGTTTACTCTCAAATAGAATCAACTGCATCGCTTCATGTCTTATCTTTTTGTATCTTCTTCTTTCTTCATTCTTTCCTTTTAATGATTTCAGCCAGTCATATTCATGCTATTCGTCCAGTCTGGGGGATCATAAATTACCATCTCTGCCAACATTTTAAACGCCCTGGTCTATACACACAACTGCTCTCTAAGATTGACACCTTCAGCACTGATTCGACATCTAATGTATTGATAGGTTGGAATTTCTAAAGAAGGTGTTACGAATCTTGTATGCGGTACTGTACTGTATTGTGTTGTAAAAAGAAGGTAACGGTGTCCTATATCCTATGTGGTCTTAGGGGAGTGAGGCATCAGAGACCTCAACTTCTCAACGGGCCAGCATATTGAGGGCGGCGCCCATCTCCTCTCCCTCGCTGCTTTACTCTCCCTGACCCTAAAGAGGCAGGTACCCATTTACAGCTGGGTGAAATGGGGAGGAGGGGACTGTTCTGAAGTCAAGGCGCTCAAACGGTCACCCTTCCAAATGGTAACCACGCTCGAAGTTGCTTAACCTTAGTTGGGGGAAAGCGAGTGTTCTGACCACTGAGCTATCCCGTCCTACTGTAATATGATGCGGCAAAATGTAACTTAATGAAGTACAATGAAATGTACTGCATTTCCATGTCTTGCATAGTCCTAAAGAAGGCGATCTCAGACTAATGTATAATGTCATGTCTTAGTGAGCTGGCCATTTCTATAGATAGCGTCCTTGAGCAATTGTAATGTAATGTAATGCAAATGTACTGTAATGTAATGCAATGCACTGTAATGTGATGTAATGTAATGTAATGCAATGTAATGAAATGTTAGGGTGAGTTGGCTATATCTGGAGAAAGCAGTCAATAGCTAACGCAATCCATTGTAGTGTAATGTCTGGGTGAGTTTGCCATTTCTGAAGAAGGCGTTCTAAAGCTAATGCAATGTAATGTAATGGTAAGCTGATCACTTTTGAAGAAGGCGTTCTATAGCTAATGTAAAGTAATGTAATGGTTAGCTGACCATTTCTGAAGAAAGTGTTCTATATGCAATGAAATGCAATACAATGGTAAACTGACCACTTTTGGAGAAGGCGTTCCACAGCTAATGCAATGTAATGTAATGGTAAGCTGACCATTTGTGAAGAAGGCGTTCTATAGCTAATGCAATGTAATGTAATGGTAAGCTTACCATTTCTGAAGAAGACTTTCTTATAGCTAATGTAACGTAATGCAATTTTGGTAAGCTTGCCATATTTTCTGAAGAAGGCGTTC
>CM054135.1:25224195-25226695 GCA_028751875.1 Rapana venosa
CCAAAATCCGTTGGATGTTTACTGATAAAAAAACTTGAAAAGTCCATTGATCAAATGAATTCTCAACACAACGATTTGAACACTGACAACATTGACCTACAAGTTGTGCTCTGAACGGCAAAAAATGAGAAAACAAGGTATGTCTTATAAAGAACAAAAGAGCGGGTATTGGCAAACTCTACATAAAAAAACCTCAGATGGTTTGAAACACAACATATCTTTTTTGTATTGTAAAGGTTGACAGCAAACAGAAATTATGAATGTAAACACTGTGGCGTGGATATGAGAAAAAGAAAGGATAAAACAATGTAGAGAATGAAAGGAAAATATGTTTTAAACAACTTAATGCGATATCACAAACGTCATGGGAAAAGCAGTGCATAGATGAACGAAAACTTTAAAAAAATCCCAAACCCACCAAGAAACATAGAATCATGGACTGCGACGTATTTTTGGACTTGGTTGTAACTGCCAATATAAACACACTTAGCACTACATAAGAACAACAAAGTTTGCCACTGAAATATTTAATCGTAGATAGGAAGAGTGATGTACAACAACAATATGTCTTAAGTACAGACGTAACACAAAAACATACCAGTCAGATTTTTCGGACTCCGGCCGGCTCCTACCCAGAGTGAGTGTGTTGTGGGCTCAGTGGGAAGACTGGGACCACACAGTCGAGCTTCATCCACTTAACGGATGCGAGTTTGAGAGTGTTGCTCAAATTACCTGACCGGCACTGCAGGTGTCTGTATCTCTCGGGCCCGGTTGACGCCGGGATATATTAAGATAGTAAGCATAGAGTACAACCCTGTCAAGTAGTCTCAAAGCATATGCACTTCCACAGCAGCATAATTACGTCATCCTCATTGTCATTGATCATCATGCAATTAAAAAAAATTGCCTCTGATTCGGTGGTCCCAGTTTCTCTGGTCTCATGGTGACCTCAGATTCGGTTTGCCCATACACTTCTGTGCCTGTGGTGAGTTTGTGTCAAAGCCTTTGGGGTTGGAGGTTCGCGGGGGACGGTCGTTGGAGGGACGTTGTGGTGGTTGCCACCTCGGGTGGGCAACTCACTCAGTCTGGCTCCGCGACTGAACTAATACTGTCGTTAGTAGGGGGCTTAGTAGGTGGTGTCCTGCGTATGTTAGCTCAGAACAGGCACCACTGAACACCGCCAAAGTGACCCAGCAGCAGTGCAGGGCCCCTCTGGCTGGTGGCCCCCAGGCGGCCTAATAGTGATTGGCTCCCTGTGGACCTCCGACTCTGAAGATGAGACATAACAAATCTGGGCATGGCTGTGGCGGGGAGATTGGAATGAGCGGCGTGGGAACAACAGGACGGGGGACGTCACAGAAGATGAGGCAGCCAAAAAAAAACCCCCCCCAAAAACAAAAAAAACATACCAGTCTGCAGAGAGAGAGAGAAGAGAGAGAGAGAGAGAGAGAGAGAGAGAGAGAGAGAGAGAGAGAGAGAGAGAGAGAGAGACAGACAGACAGACAGACAGTCAGACAGACAAACAGACAGACGGACAGACAGGCAAGCAGGCAGACAGACAGACAGAAATGTGATCAGAGTTTTGGATTTTAGTGTAGATGCTTCATAGCCGAGATGATTTTTTTGGTTTTGTTTACTTCTTTATTTGTTTGCCTTTTGGGGGGATTTGCCTTTCTCTTAAAGTTCTACACGTTTACTGTGATTCATAATCAAGGGCCCATCTTGGCGTCAATTCCTCCCCACCGCTGTCCATTTACTATTCACATGCCCAGAAATTGTTGTTGGAAGTGTTCATATTCTAATGTGCTTATTCTTTCGCGCTTATCTTGAGACACCAGCAAGCTTAGAGAACCTTTATAAACCGTGTTAAGTACTTTTCGATGTTTTCGGGGTTTTTAGTTTCCTGTTTGCTGTCGCTGATGCTCTCTTAATACGTAGGGTATTTTGTGCTGGACATCAAATTGTGTTGAAGCGTGAAACTGTGTTCGAGAGAGGTATTTTCCTTAGGAGTTAAACATCACTGCCTACTCTAATCTCCCCCCCCCCAAAAAAAAAGAAAAAAAAAGTCGTGCGAATGAGACTATAAACCGAGGTCCCGTGTGCGAACGCACGCAGAACATCTTGCACACGTGTTAAAACCCGTCCCGCTTTTTGGAAGAGTAGGACAAGGTGTGCCGGTGGGAACGGATGACAAAATTTGCAAAATTCCATACACACAGGGACTGGATGTGATAAATAAGCACATTCGTGTTTATTCCATTATCCTCGAAATAAAAGAATAAAACAAGTATAAATACAAGAATAAATAAATAAATGAATAAATAAATAAACAAATAAATAAGAAGGGGTGTAACTCGTTTCATAGCGCGATTCTATTGCTGTTCTTCTCTGTATTGTATTGTGTGTGTATAACTGTCTGCCTGCCTGTCTGTCTGTCTGTCTGTCTGTCTGTCTATCAGGAAGAAGGAGGGTGAGTGAGTTGAGGAGGGGGGGGGGGGGG
>CM054135.1:25231695-25239195 GCA_028751875.1 Rapana venosa
AAAACCCCCACCACCACCACCACCACACCCCACCACCACCACCACCACCAAAACACCACCATCCACCACCACCATTCACCACCATCACCCCCCAGCACCACCACCCACCACCACCCACCACCACCACCCCCACCCCCACCACCACCACCACGAAGTGCGCCACAACCACCACCATCATCCCTGGTTCGCGCCCTTCTGCAACCAAAACCCTTCTCCCTCCTTCCCTCCCCCTCCCCCCCTCTCCCCCCCCCCCCCCCCCCCCCCCCCCCTCACTCACTCCCTCCTCACTCCCTCCCTCCCTCACTCCCTCCCTCACCCCCTTACTCCCTTCCTTCCTCCCTCCTCACTCCCACTCTCTCACTCACTCACTCACTCACTCCCTCACTACCTCCCTTCCCTCATCCTCCCTCACTCCCCCCTCCCTCCCTCACTCCCTCCCTCCTCCCTCCCTCACTCCCCCCCCCCACCCTCCCTCCCTCCCTCCCTCACTCACTCCCTCCCTCCCCCACTCCCTCCCTCACTCCCTCCCTCCCTCCCATCCTCCCTCCCTCCCTCCCTCACTCCCTGACTCACCTCTTTCAGCCTGAAGATGAAGAACTGCGGAGAGGAGAAGAGGAGGGACAGCCCCCAGGCCAGCAGGATCATAAGATGCACGCGCTTGGGGGACAGGGTCTGGTTGGTCAGCGGGTGACAGATGGACACGTAGCGGTCCACGGCCGCCATGAGCAGCACGTAAGACGAGGCGTACATGGCTACCACTGACAGCTGGAAAGGGAGAGCGAGAGAGCGAGAGCGAGATCATCATGGTCTTGTGTTGTGTTATATGGTATGGTGTCTGTGTTTGTTTTGTGTGTGTATACAAAACTTTGCAGTTCGACTAGCCCTCATCAGAAAGAAAAACAAATTCTGAGCACCTAACTCCTCTCTTGCAAATCTCTTCACTGGCTGCCTGTGCCATAGAGAGTAAGCTATAAGATCAGTACCCTCTTTTACAAGTGTCTCCACAAAACAACTCCATCCTACCTCTATGACTGTCTTCCCCTATGCACTCCTCATTCCTTCCGCTTTGCTGCAGATACCCTGTGTTTACTTATACGTTTAAACAATCCACTGTTGGCCGTCGCTCTTTCTCTGTTTCTGGTCCGGTGATCTGGAATGACCTCCATCTCTCCCTTCGCCAAAAGCCTACTAATAACACTTTTAAATCCAGCTTCAAGATATATTTATTCAAAACCTAAGATTTTTCCCTCCTGTTTCATCTCAAATTTTCCCCTGCCTTCAACAGCTGAAATCCCCACCACCCTGCCAAAGTGTTTAACCTGTGTGTGTGTGTGTGTGTGTGTGTGTGTGTGTGGGTGTGCGTGCGTGTGCGCGTGCACGCACGCGCGTGTGTGGGTGTACATTTGAATTTGTCAACTCTGTTAATTGGTATTGGTTGTACATGTATGGGTGTGTTGCATGCAAGCGCTTTGATTAGTTTTTGCAAGATATGGCGCAATATAAATTCCATGCATTATTATCATTATTATTATTTTTTGGGATTAGTGTCTGATTTTTGACATATATCTGTTTATCAATAATTTACCTGTATCATTTCATATAATAGAAATGACGGTGTTTTGGGTTATTTAAGCTGTTGATTAAGATCTGTAGTTTGGACATTTTAACTGTTCGTATATTTGTTTTGGGTCATTTTATGTGATGATGAATGTTTGTATTGGGTCATTACAGCTAAATGCAGTTAAAACCGAAGCCATGCTTATAGGGACCAAACACAAAGTCTCTTCCATCACAATAGCTTCAATAGAAATCGGCAATACGTCTATCCCTCTATCCACTGTAGTGAAATGTCTAGGGGTAGTTATTGATAACACACTCTCCATGAAAAAATTCATCACCCAAACCTGCCAGTCGTGCTACTATCAATTGCGGCGCATTGGTGCAGTTCGAAAGTATCTGTCCGCTAATGCAACATTCAAACTAGTCGCGTCTCTCATTCTCTCACGTCTGGACTATTGCAATTCTCTTCTGGCTGGTCTGCCAGCATCATCTATCCACCCTCTTCAACGTATACAAAACTCTGCAGCTCGACTAGTCCTCAGAAAGAAAAATCTGAGCACATTACCCTTCTCTTGCGATCTCTCCACTAGCTGCCTGTGCCACATAGAGTAAACTTTATGTACCCTCTGTTACAAATGTCTCCACAAAACAGCACCTTCCTACCTCTGTGAATGTCTTCACTTGTACACTCATTCTCGTTCCCTCCGCTCTGCTGCAGATACCTTGTGCTTAAGAATGGTGGATCGGTGTCTAGAGGTAACGCGCCTGTCTAGAAAGCGAAAAGTCCGGGTCTGAAGTGTGCGGCGGTTCGTACCCCGTTTGGACCGGAAACTTTTCCCCCATCCATTAGACCATGAGTGGTGGTCTGGGCGCTAGTCTTTCGGATGAGACGATAAACCGAGGTCCCGTGTGTTACACGTAATTATTTAGCGCACGTAAAAGAACCCACGGCAACAAGAGAGTTGTCCCTGGCAAAATTCTTAGAAAAAAGCCACTCTGATAGGGAAACAAATACAGTTGCAGACATGAAAAAGAAAAAAAATGGGTGGCGCTGCACTTATGGCGACGCACTCTCCCGCTCTCCCCGGGGAGAGCAGCCCGAATTTCACGGAGAGAAATCTGCCGTGACTTAAAGTGGTATGAAATGAAATCTGAGCGCTTTGATTTGTTGCTTTACAAGATTCAGCGCTATATAAATTCCATACATTATTATTATTATTATTAAGAATGCCTAGACTGAACCAGTCCTCTGTTGGCCGTTGCTCTTTCCCTGTTTCTGGTCCAGTGATCTGGAATGACCTCCCTCTCTCCCTTCGTCAAAATCCTACTTATGCTGCTGTTAAATCCAGCCTCAAGACACATCTATTTCAAACCTAAGATTCTCCCCTCTTGTTTCATCTCATTTCTGTCCCTGCCCTCAACAACCAACTTCCACCCCCATCACCCTGCCCGAGTGTACAACCTGTGTGTGCGTGCGTGCGTGTGTGTGTGTGTGTGGTGTGTGTGTGTGTGTGTGTGTGTGTGTGAGTGTGAGCGCGCATGTATGTGTTTGTTTACATTTGAATTTGTAAAAACTATTATTGTGCGCGCGTTTGTATTTACGGTTGAATTTGTAAAAATCTATTAATTGTAACTGGCTGCATGTGAAAGACTAGGATGAATGAAAGCGCTTTGATTTGTTCTTTGCAAGATATAGCGCTGTATAAATTCCATGTATTATTATTGTTATTATTATTATTATTATTATTATCATTATTTTATCTGATGATGAATGTTTGTTTTGGGTCATTTTTATCCGATGATGAATGTTTGTTTCAGATCATTTTATCTGTTTATTAATGTCTGTTTGTAGTCATTTTACTTTTGTATGTTGAGCAATGTCTTTTTTTCTGAATAATATATTCTCTCATTGACTTTTGTTGGTCTTATAAGCTATTTGTTGATGTTTTTGTTTATTCGTCCATCTATATATCTATATATTTCTCTGTTTTTTTTATTTTGCGCTATGATCCAGCCAATCCATTAGTAATAGTTTATCAATAACGAACAATCCAAAACAAAAGAAAAGAAACGTAAAAGAAAAAGATGAAACAAAACACTACAACAGCTTAAGCACCAAACAAACGCCTCTGGTATTTGAGCAAGAGAGTCTTGCGTGCGTGCGTGCGCGCGCGCGCGCGCGCGCGTGTGTATGTGAGTGATTTCGTGTGTGTGATTGCGTGTGCGTGCGTGCGTGCGTGCGTGTATGTGTATGTGTGTGTGCGCGCTCGTGCGTGTGGTGTTGTTGATTTCAATTTTACGTCTGTTCACTTCTAGTGATATTAGTGTATGTGTGTGTGTGTGTGTGTGTGTGTGTGTGTGTGTGTGTGTGTGTGTGTGTATGCGCGCGTGCGCGCGTGTGTTTGTGTCTGTGTGTGAGGGTGGGTGGGTGATGAGAGATAAACGAGCATGTGGTTCGCTGCATGTCTCATTATCAAAGCACAGGAGGAGAAAGCGTACATCATCATCATCATCAGCAGCAGCAGCAGCATCATCAGCACAAGCTGCTCCAAGATATCGCTATCCCCCACTCTCGGCGCAAGCTGTTACAAGCTGTTACCTTTATCACGCCTGACACGGCAGACTTTTGGCTAAGCCCCTCAAAGCTTTGTTAGTCTTGATATAAGCAAAGGGTCTGGGATTACGTTAACACGCTTGTTATGTTTTAAACATGTTATGTTATATGAGAACGGGATAGCTCAATAGTCGGAACACTCGCTTTTCCCCCAACCAATGTTAAGCAGCATCGAGTGTGGTTACCAGTTTGGATGGGTGACCGTTTGCGCGCCTTGCATTCAGTACAGTTTCCCCACTTCACCCAGCTGTAAATGGGTATATGCCCTCTTTAGGGTCAGGGAAGGTAAAGCAGCGAGAGAGAGAGAGAGAGAGAGAGAGAGAGAGAGAGAGAGAGAGAGAGAGAGAGAGAGAGAGAGAGAGAGAGAGAGAGAGAGAGAGAGAGGAGAGAGAGAGAGAGAGAGAGAGAGAGAGAGAGAGATGGGCGCCGCCCTGAATATGCTGACCCCTAGAGAAGTGAGGTCTCTGATGTCTCGCTTCCTTACGACCTTATAGGTTTTCGAAAACATTTACCTTTACGTATGTTGAGGTAGCCGTCATCCCTGACACGGTCTTAATATAACAACGTATATTCGTTATTTAAGAAAAAAGAATCCTCTGAAGTTGGATTGTGGCCGGTTCTCTGGTGAGGCATTTGAAAGCAATGACACAGGCAAAACATCTCAACCGGTGTGTTAGTTGCTGTCTCACAGTGATTTCCAGGTGTGATGAGTGATACACTGCGCATTTTTTGTATATCTTTAGTGTTTAAATCTGGGGAGAGCCCAACAGTACGTCAGACTTTGGGCAGATTCCGGATCTTAGGGTGTGGACTGAGACTTTCGAAATGCAAAAGGAAAATCAGGTTTAAAGCATTACTGACTTTTTTTTTTTATAGTTTGGTCACAAAGCGCGAGTGTGGAGTTGTTAAACGGTTTTATAATCGCTAACTGGATTAAGACGTCCAACCGATGGAACCCTTAAAAGGTAGCTTATATTTAAACTGCTTACAACATGGTTTTCTATGAAAATAAATAAAAACACACACAAAAAATGGCAATAAAAGATTTTCATCATCGTCATCATCGTCAGCAGTCCCTTAACCAAGATGGTCATCGGAGAGACACGCAGGACAGGTTGGGTGACAGTTTACTCACTAAGGTTGATCTGTCTTCAGCCTTTTAGCAGCAACAACAGCTACATATCAAAGCGTGGTCCAATCTTTGATGTTCTGCATCCAGTTCTTCATCTGTTTACCCCCTCCATCTTCTTTCCTCAAGTGTACCCTGTAGAACAGCCTTGGCAAGAGTGTTCTGACGCGTGACGTGAACAAACTATGCCAGTTGAGAGAGAGAGAGAGAGAGAGAGAGAGAGAGAGAGAGAGAGAGAGAGAGAGAGAGAGAGAGAGAGAGAGAGAGAGAGAGGAGAGAGAGAGAGGAGAGAGAGAGAGAGAGTAGAGAGAAGAGAAGAGACAGACGACAGACAGACAAGCAGGCAATTTAAACACAAAAAAGCTCAGAGGTGCACAGTTAAAGAAATCTGAACTGACAAGCATATTGACACCTATATTCACATAGAGTGAAAGAAAAAAACACCAAATTTTACTTTTTTTTTAAAAGGCAAGCAAGAGACCAGCAAAGACGATGGTTGGCCTAAACAGCTGACAACCCCCCTCACACACACACACCACGCACGACACACCTACCCCTCCATCCCCCCACTCCCCCCCCCCCTCCACACAACACACAACCCAAACCATACCCCCCCCCCCCCCCACCACACCACATGATAATCTCAACCTTCCCCCTTCACCCCCAGCCTCCTCCCCTCTACCACATCCATACACACACACACACACCCACACACACACACAACACACACACACACACACACACACACAACGCCCCCTACACACACAGAAATCCACTCACATATTTAACAGAGCGGCACAAGACGTCATCTCCATGGAACTGGTTGGTGACATCCATGAGGAGCTGAGGCAGGATGTTGAACAGGGCCACAAAGATGTCCGCCAAGCTGAGGTGCACGATAAACCACTGCATCCGGGTCAGTGTCTGACGGCGCAGGCGCAGAACCACCATCACAGAAATGTTCCCGAAAAGCGCGAGACAGAGAATAACGGACAGCACACCGACTTCGACCTTAGCAAGCTGTTCGTCTCTTGAGAAGTAGCTGCTCTGGTTGCTGTGGTTTGCGGAGAAGTTTTCGGGCAGATTTGCGAAAGAGGAGGTGGAAAAGAAGGACGTAGAGTTGGTGAGAGACATGTCGGTTTGAAGATGTTGGAAAGAAGCACTGGTTAGGGATGTGGAGTCGACCTTCGATGGAGAATCAGTGATTCCAGGGTCCATGCTGGTTGTGGTTTGAATCTGGTGAAAGAAAAAGTAAACAGGGGAAAGATTAGGGTAATGTGTTTAAAACGCGTTCGCATTTCATTCGTTCTAAGTAAAGGTAAGTTACGATGGGTCGGTGGTCTAGAGGTTTATTAGTAAAGCTAGTCTAAAATGGATGGTGGTCTAGAGGTTCATGTAAAGCTAAGCTCAATGGTTGGTAGGCTAGAGGGTTATTAAGTAAAGCTGAGCTTCATGGTGATGGAGTCTAGAGGTTATTAGTAAAGCTAAGCTTCATGGGTTGAATGGTCTAGAGGTTGATTAGTAAAGCTAAGCTTCAATGATTGATGGGCTAGAGGTTATTAGTAAAGCTAAGCTAGATGGATTATGGCTAGAGGTTATTTGTTTAAGCTAAGCTTAATGGTTTGATGGTGATGCTGGAGGTTGATTGGTAAAGCTAAGCTTCGATGGGTGAATAGTCTAGAGGTTCATTAGTAAAGCTAGCTTGATGGGTGAATAGTCTAGAGGTTCATAGTAAAGACTAAGCTTGATGGTGATGCTAGAGATTCATTAGTAAAGCTAAGCTTGATGGGATAGTTGGTCTAGCAAGAGTTCATTATTCTAAGTAAAAGCTAAGCTTTGATGGGTGAATAGTCTAGAGGCTCATTACCAAAGCTAAGCTTCGATGGGTGAATAGTCTAGAGGTCCAGAACAAAACAACAACAACAACAACAACAACAACACAACACAACAACGTAACACAACAACAACAGCAGCAGCAACAACAACAAAGCAGCAGCAACAGCAACAACAACAAATACAGCAACGACGACGACGACAACAACAGATTGCGAGCTTAACACTCTCACCACTAAGGTTATCTCTCCCTCCCTCCCCCTCCTCTTTCACATTCATATCATCACACCATTTCCTCCTTTTTCTTTAAACACAGCTCGCAATACAAAAAACCAAAAAAAAAAAAAACCCAAACAAACCCCAC
>CM054135.1:25246695-25251695 GCA_028751875.1 Rapana venosa
CACATACTACGGATAGTTGAGAACCGCGAGGAGTGGAGGAAGCTGGTTACAAAGTCTTTATTGGTGCTCCAAGCTCCAACGGTCAACTAGACTACGGGATATGTGAAGATGTAGAAAGGAAGCTAGGGAAAATTCGTACATTTATTTTGACCTTGTCTCACGTCTAGACACACTGACTGCAGTTCTAACACAGTAGATTTATTGTAAAGTCTACAGCCAACCATGCTGACAAAAGGGCATGCAATCGTGTTTTTCTTAAAATCACCAATGTAGATAATTCTGTGTTTGTCCGTCGTGTTACTCCTCACCTCACTTCCCCTATCCCGTAGTCCCTTGGACTAATGAAGATTTTTGAAACCAGCTTCCTCCACTCCCTGCGGTCCTCTGCTTTCCGTAGCAATTCCGCTTAAGGCCAGTTCTTTCTCTGATGTTGTCTTTTTTCTGTCTGCCTCTTCGTCTCCCTCCTTGTACTGTTGCCTGTAGACAGTCCTGGCCAGTCTAGATGTTAGAGTGACGTGCCCCAGCCGTGTTCGACGATGACCTCCAAAAGCAGCAGAGGAGGCCGCTGCTGTTTCGGAAAATGGGCAGAAATTTGATTATAGTGAAGATGCCTTGCCCACAGCACACCCCCACTCTCTTGGCCAAGAGGGCTTAAGGACAGTTAACGTTGGTAGATGTTCTCCAAAGGCCAACCAGCCCCCAGGGCTGCAGCACATAAGGACTGTGCAAGTCAAGCCTCCTAGTCAGAGAGAGTCATAGTCGATCATTAAAATACTAAGCTGTAAAGTGCAATTCCATGAGTGGGAAAGAAAGCCACTGATCATACATACAGCCTCTCACTTTGCTGTTGCTCCCAGAGCGTCCGTGGTTTAATCAAGAACTGTGATAAAGCCTAGGCGATGCAGGCATTATTGTAGATGAGCACAGCCTATAGAATGGTCGTTTACGGTTTTCTCTTTTCTATCAAAGAATCTTGTTGTTTTCTGGTCTAATGGAAGGTGCTGTTCTCGATAATATAGAATAGTTATTGATATAGGCTATTTTTTGTAAAAGGAAACTTCAATGAGAACATTCATAACACATAAAGAAGAGGTTTTTTCCCACCGCGCCTTCCCAAATGATAGCATCTCATTACAAGATAAAGAACTTGGATATAAGTATCTCTTTGTGTGTGTGTGTGTGTGTGTGTGTGTGTGTGTGTTGTGCGTGTTGTATGTGTGTGTGTGTGTGTTGTGTGTTGTGTGTTCGCGTGTGTGTTTGTGAGTGTGTGTGTGTGTGTGGCGGGTGTGGGTGTGTATGTGTGTGTGTGTGTTCGTGAGTTTGTGTGTGTATGTGTGTGCATGTGTTCGTGAGTGTGTGGGTGGTTGCGCGCGCATTATTTATTTATACCACTTTAAGTCACGAGATTTCTCTACGTGATTTTTGGGCTGCTCTCCCCAATGTGTGTGTATGTGTGAAAGTGTGTCTGTGCACGTGCGCGTATACATGTACGTGCGTGCTTTCGTGAATGTGTGCGTGTGTGTGTGTGTGTGTGTGCGCGCGTGTTCGTGAGTGTTGTTTTGGATGTGTGAGTATGTGCGTACATGCGTGCGTGTGTGTGTATGTGCGCGTGTGCGCTCATGCGAATGTGCGTACGTGCGTGCGAACGCGCGTGCGTGTTTTATACACTTCCGCAAAGACAGGTTGCATTAGTTATAAAGGTTATTATGTACCAAAGAGTCATTCCTCTTTGCATATTTTGGATATTAATGCAAAGTTCTTTTGTGATGATGATAATTTTTTAATGCCACAAATCTGTTCAATCTTACTTCTTTGCAGAGGAAATAATAACCCACAATATGGCAACGTTAGCATTGAGCAGAGTCGTTTACACGGACGTACTAACACACAAACACAACATGCATAATTATATACACATGCACACACACACACACGCAAAAAAAAACAACCGCACACAGCCCACAACAACAC
Organism: Rapana venosa; assembly: GCA_028751875.1. NCBI lineage: Eukaryota > Metazoa > Mollusca > Gastropoda > Neogastropoda > Muricidae > Rapana > Rapana venosa. Next base: position 25,248,667 of record CM054135.1, read on the forward strand.
ACACAATACAACATACACACAACACGCACAAAACACGCACACACACATACAAAACACACACACACAACACACACACACACGCACGCGCGCACACCCCCTCCCCCCACACTCACACACACACACATACAACACACACCCCTCACACACAACACAGCACACACACAATACAGCATCCACAACACAACGAAACACAACACAACACACACCAACAAACACACACACATCCCAACACACACACATCCCAACCACTACACACACACACACAACACACACACACACCCCAACCACACACACCACACACACACACACACACACACACACACACACACCACGTACACACACACACACACACACACACACACACCACACACACACACACACACACACGACACACACACACACACACACACACACACACACACCACACACACACACACACACACACACACACACACCACGCGCCCGAGCGCGAGGATACACACAAGCACACGCAGATGGAAATGTCAGGGAACCCAGCCAAGTGATAATATTAGTTTAATCGGTAGTTTGCAATGTTGAATATTCATGAGCCCACATCATACACAATCTTTTATAAAAGCAGACACCCATTTCACGAGTGCACAGTAAAATTCACACCAAACTCTTAGAAACCCCCTGCCACCCCCCCCCATATATATATATATATATATATATATATATATATAATATACATATATATATATATATATATATATATATATATATATATATAAAGAGAGAGAGAGAGAGAGAGAGGGGGGGGGGGGAGGGGAGAGAGACAGAGAGAGACAGATACAGACAGACAGACAGACAGACAGAACGACAGAGAAACAGAGAGAGACAGAGAGAGAGACACACACAGATAGAGACAGAGACAGACAGAGATAGACAGACAGAGAAACAGAGAGAGACAGGGAGAGACACACACACAGATAGAGACAGACAGACAGAGTCAGACAGACAGAGAGACAGAGAGAGATATTTGAGAGGGAGACAGTGAGAGAGAGACAGACAAAGACAGACAGACAGAGAGACAGAGAGAGAGACAGAGAGAAGGAGACAGAGAGAGAGGAGAGCAGAAGAGAGAGAGAGAGAGAGAGGGGAGAGAGAGAGAGAGACAGACAGACAGACAGACAGACAGACGGACAGAGAGAAGGTAAGGCAAAGCGAGGCATAATTCTTATCTTTTCGACGATAACAAATATAATGATGGGTATTTTGTTATTACACCCAGTCCTTGCCTTTACAATTGACAATTAGCATAACATAACAATATGCATACATTTGAATAATTAGATCTATATTCTAAAAAAAGAAGGCTCTGATCGGAAAATGGAAAAGAAGAAGGAAAAGCTCAATATTCACCACAAATAGCATTGAAAATAAACCTAACGTGTATTAGAGAGAGAGAGAGGAGAGAGAGAGAGAGAGAGAGAGAGAGAGAGAGAGAGAGAGAGAGAGAGAGGGGGAGAGAGAGAGAGGAGAGAGAGAGATGAATCCAAAAGTAATGGTGTGCTAGTTAGTGGTCATTATCAGGTTTTGATTTCGAGAAAGAAATGATTTCTCCAGTTTATAGTTGCCAGGGGTGTTTCTAATGTAGCCTATCAAGGCATGAGTGTTTAGCTTAGTTTTTTCTTCATTATTTTGGCCATTTGCTCTCTCTCTCTCTCTCTCTCTCTCTCTCTCTCTCTCTCTCTCTCTCTCTCTCTCTCTCTCTCTCTCTCTCTCTCTCTTCTCTCTCTGTGTCACACACACAGAAATGATAATCTGAAACATTATCCTGGTTTTTGCATCTTATTTTACACCCTTACAAAATCTCTGTCCCTAATGCGTTTCTTTGCATGCTTTTAAAAAAAAGAATCTTTATTCCGTTTTTCTTGATTGAACATTTCCTTTTGTTTTGTGGTTTTGGTTTGGTTTTGATTCTGCTTTTGTATTTAAGACTCTGTATTGATTTTTCATTAGTGGATCTCTTGCACCTGCCTAGAATGCGTATGTTACATTAACTTGCACATATGACGTGGTTTTTTCTGGTTAACTGGTTATTGCTTTCAATACAATTTTACTGTTCTTTTTCTTTGTCAGATTAAGAGAAAAATATTTTTTTAGCACGTATCAGAGAAATTACTTGATTTAGTTTTGTTTGCTTATTTATTTACTTATTTATTCTTTTATATCGAGGATAATGGAACACGCACTCATGTGGGTATTTTTTTACATCCAGTCCCCGTGTGTATGCGGTTTTGTAAATTTTGTCATCTGTTCCCATCGGCACACAATGGTCTACTCGGAACAGGACTTAACGTGTGCGCAAGATGTTCTGCATGCGCTCCCATCGTTCTTATCTGAAAGACTTAAGGGAGTCTGCACTGAGGTTAACTCCAGGGGAAAATATCCCCTTGAACGATATTCGAATCCGGGTCGTCAGATTGCGAACGCAATGTTCTAACCACTAGGCTATCCAGTCCCCTGTTAATAACTTTTAACAGTAGAAATGACTTAACAAGTAGTCCTGGTGATATAATTACAGTATGTTGTATTTTCTTAATCTGTCAGCGCTGGAGGATGTTTTTTAATTCTCTTAGTTTGTAGAGAATTATCTTTGTAGCATATACGTCATAGAGAATATTGTCTCACTTCACCTCACCTCACCTATCCCGTAGTCGCTGGGACCATGGGGGCACTAGTGAAGAGTTTGTCACCAGCTTCCTCCACTTCACGAAGTCCTCCCTCAGCTTTTTTTCGTAGCAGTTCGTTCCTCCATTCAAGGCCAGTCCACTCTCTGATGTTGTCTTCCCATCGTGAAATAAAGAATATCGTACCAAACTTCTATTGCCTGATCAGGATCTGTACTGAGAGAGGGCGGAGATGATAGAAAACTATTTTCATAAATAAAATTTAAAGAAATTGATGATTGTTTGGTGGATCGGTGGTCTAGAGGTAACGCACCTGTCTAGAAAGCGAAAAATCCGCGTCGGAAGTGTACGGTGGTTCAAAGCCCGTTTGGACCC
>CM054135.1:25256695-25276695 GCA_028751875.1 Rapana venosa
CCCTCCTCACTATCCCACTTCTCTACCCATTATCCCACAACTCCTCCTCCCCTATCTATCCCCCTGTAGCTTATTATCCTCCTCCCCTCTACCACCCCACCCTTCCCAATGATCCTCCAATAAGCCCATCCACTCTTATTTATCCTCCTCCTCCCTACCTAGCCTCCCCTCATTCTCATCCAAGCTATCATCCTCCTCCTCCCCTAACCCCCTCCAACTGTATAATTTAAAAGAAAATGATTAAAAAAAATACCTCCAAAACAAACAAAAAACCGCAAGAACACGGGAAGATAGACAACACATCTTCTCAAAACTTCGGAGGATTAGAAGTTAGCTAGGGGTGATCCCTGTAGAGATCACTAGTTCCTAACTTACGGCTGAAGCTGTTGCCTTAACTGTTTTACAACTTATTATTAAACTAACAATTCCAAACTTTAAAAGGAGTCTTTTCCTATAATTATATGTTCAGAAATCGAAAAGAAAGCTGATTTTAAATCATACAGTTTCACCATGTCCCTGTTTCAGACAGGTAAACAGTACAGTCTACTATTCTATATAAAAATTGCTGCTTCATTCCCATTAGATACATTTTTAAACTTAAATTTCTGAACGATTCCAAACAATTAAAAGGAATATAACTGTTTCTGATGGCTTATGAAGGGGAGGTAATATTGGCATGAAACAGATTGAAAGTTTCATCATGCACACAGAATGTGTCAAAAAATTCTAAATGCTGTTGAGAAACGTTCATATGAAGCATAACTTAACACCCATAAAAAACCTTACAGCTTTAAAAAGAGTTGTCACTGACAAAATGTTCTATCTGGGGAGTAATGGATCAAGGACATCTACCACATAGCCTGGTTGCATAGCCTGGTTTTATTAGCCTTGTGTGATTAAAAAAATCAGTGTGATCGTTTATCAGGTTCACAATGCTAGATGTTTGAAGGGATTAGGAGGTATTGATCTTAAATTTGAAAGTTGTTATAGCTATTGAAACTAAATGAGGTGACAGTTCTAATAATATTAGACTTCATGGTCATAGGGCTGCAGACAACAACAACAACAACAACAATAATAACAACAACATCACAGAAACAACAACAAAATGATAATAATAATAATAATGATAATAATAATAATAACAACAACAACAAAACTAACAATAATAAGAACAAGTAGAAAAAGAAGAAGAAGAGGAAGAAGAAGAAGAAGAAGAAGAAGAAGAATTTGAAGAAAAAGAAGAATGATGATGATGATGATAATAATAATAATAATAATAATAATAATAATAATAATTATAATAATAATATGATGATGATAATAATAGTAATAATAACAATTGCAATATGGACTTTGTCTAGTGCATATCTTTTAAAAAACAATCAAAGCGCTTGCATTCAACCTATTTTTACGCAACCAAATATCAAATAGTTTTAAGAAATTCAAATTTACACACACACAAAACACACACACACACACACACACACACACACACACACACACACACACACACACACACACACACACACACACACACACACACACACACACACACACACACACACGTGCACGCACACACGCACGCATGCATGCACGTAGGCACCCCCCCCCCCCCCCCCCCCAACACACAGAAAGGTTATGCACTTTGGTGGAGTGAGGGAGATAAGGGAGAGGATGGGGGGATAAGGGGGATGGAGGGGGACAGGGAAGAGGGGCGGAGAACAGATAGGGGAGGGAAGATTGACAGGGGAGGAGGGGGATAGGTGGGGTGGGGGTGGGGAGGATGGGGAACCTATTGGGGGGCAGATAGGGGGATAGGTGAAGGTAAGGTAGTGGGGGGAGGGATAGGTAGGGGAGAAGGGGGATAGTTTAGGGAAGGGGATAAGTGAAATAAATAGGTGAGGAGGATAAGGGGAATGGGGTGTTGGGTGAGGGAGGGGAATAAGTAGTGAGGGGGAGGGGGTAAAGGTTGTGTTTCTCTGGATTTAAAGTATTAAACTTGCCCATTTACAGGAGTCTTGCGTTTTTACCATAACTCCCAGGGGGCACAGATTGATTGCTTCCCACGCTAATATTGTTCACTATGATCGTAAATGATATGTCATGCAAACTGGCTTGCTGTCACTCTTCATGTCAGAATTTAATCCTTGGCGGCTGTACTATTCTTCATAATCCACTTCAATTTGCTTTTTGCTTTCTTCTTTAACATTTTCTTCTCCTCCATGTTTTACTATGATCTTTGGACTCTTGTTTCATGGATCTACTGTTAGTGACTATGTCTTGCGTGTATATAGGAAGATGAAATGAACGAAGAACCTTTGGTTATTGTTTCATCGTGTTGGTCTGGTAAAGAGCGTTCACCAATCTGTCTTCTTCTTCTCAATTAGAATTATCGTTTTCTGCAGAAACTTTACACAGAAAATTATGTTTGTAGTACTGAGAACTAGGTGAATTAACTGATGTCTAAAGTATCGTGCCATGCTTTGGAATTAGGCTGGTTGTTCAAGCTAGATGAACTAATTATGCATTTAAGTCATAAACGTTCCCCCTTCCTTCTTATGATTCGACAAAAAACATGATATTAAGTCACCTATACTTTATTTCTAACACTAGCTAGATACCAATATCTGTAAAATAACACAATCAAACAAGGAAAAGATTGACGCAATAAAAGAAATGAATGTGCTGAAGCAATTTGGCACAATGCCCAACTTTTTCCCCTTCTACAAATGTACAAAGTGTTATGCTTGGACACGAGTGTTGTTAGTTATTGGACTCCAACAAAACCAACAAACTAACATAACTTTTCATGACAGCATTGATCCTTTCCCCCTGGAATCAGCATCACACCATCAAACGCTGCTTCAGATTCAGCAGTACTGAAGAACGTTGCAAAAGTGCTAGAGTACAAAACAGAAAACAGAATTGACTTGTCTGCTGGCTAGACAGTGCCACTCTTATTTTCTGGTCTGCATGCTGCAACACGAGCACTTTCCCTGGAGATGCCAGAGCAAGGGGTAAGAGAGAACAGCCATGACAAACACTCATCGCCAAGGAATCGGAGAGGACGAGCAGAACAAACAATCACCCGTCGATGGATGGATACTTTTTTCTTTTAATTCGAGAACCATGGAATAAACACTCATGTGCTTTTTTTACATCCAGTCCCCGTGTGTATGCAGTTTTGTCAGTTTTGTCATCCATTCCCATCGGCACACAATGGCCTACTCTTCCGAAAAACGGAACGGGTTTTAACGTGTGAGCAAGATGTTCTGCGTGCGTTCGCACACCGGAACTGGGTTTGTAGTCTCATCCGAAGGACTTTTGCGGGAGAATGGAGTCAACACTGATGTTTACTCCAGAGGAAAAACCCTCTTGAACGAGATCCGAACCCGGATAAGCCGATTACGAGCGCATCACTTTAACCACCAGACTTTCCCATTCATCCATCATCGCCAGTTAATGAGAGAGGCCAGGCGTAGCAAATAATCGCCGTCGAGACATAGACGAGGATAAACACTGCAAACAATCATCATCAAGGGATATGAGAGGACAGACATAACAAACAATCATTGCCAAGCAGTACGATAGGACACGCATGACAATCACCACCAAGGAATAAGACAGAACAAGCACGCGAAACAATCATCGCCAAGGAATGAAATAGAACAAACACGCGAAACAATCATGACCAAGGAATGAAATTGGACAAGCACGTAAAACAATCAATGCCAAGGAATGAAATAGGACAAGCACGCGAAACAATCATGACCAAGGAATAAGATAGGACAAGCACGCAAAACAATCATCGCCAGGAGATAAGAGAGGATAAGCATAGAAAAGCAAACAATCGTCTTTAAGCAATAAGAAAGGATATACATGACAAACAATCATGGCCAAGGAATGAGAAAGGACAAGGACTAACACAGACAAAGCAGGGGGGGAGGGGTGGGGGGGGGGGGGGGTGGGGGTGGGGAGGGTTATTCATCACATTTCTGTACCAAGGGTAACGGTATTCTTGCTTCTGCATATTCATGACTTTTTGGTGACAAACTGACACTGTTCGAAGTTATGTCTTTCCTGGTGTGCATCTTTGCCTGTGATATATCAGTGCATCTGTGTGGCATGGAGGTAACCGGACCAGAGAACGAGCAATGCAGGTTCGATCCCCGTTGGCAACCAAACCTTGCTCCATCCACTAGACCTTGAGGCTTAGTCTGGGTTAAGAACTTTCGGGCGAGACAATAAACAGAGATCTCGGCTGCAACACACTTTAAGCGCACATAAAAACACCCCAACAAAACCTCATGGCAACAAGAGAGTTGTTCCTGGAAAATACTATAGAAAAGTCACTCTTACAAGGAAAGCAAATACATTTGCAGACAGGAAAATATAAACAAAAGATGGCACTGCTCTTGCGGCATCACCATCTGCCAAGAGAAACGCAGACCAATATTTTTAGGTAGAGAATCTGCCGTGATTGAAAGTAGTATTCCAGCTTTTTTGTATAATTATAAGTTGTAAACGGATTTTGAAAGAGCAAAGTCTACATGCTGACATGTTAGATAAGTCTCTCGTCTCCTGAATGAAAGGTAGACTTTAGGTGTGTGTATTTGATGCAGAAGTTTGGCCATTCTCTGAATCCTGTTTGAGTATTGCAGATAAATTTATTTATTTATATATTCTTTTACATCGAGGATAATGGAATAAGCACTTATGTGCTTTTTTACATCCAATCCCCGTGTGTATGCAGTTTTATAAATTCTGTCATCTGTTCCCACCGGCACACAATGCCCTACTCTTACGAAAAGCGGAACAGGATTTAACGAGTGTGCAAGATGTTCTGCGTGCGTTCGCACACGGGGCATCGGTTTATAGTCTCATCCGAAAGACTTTTGGAGAGAGAGGAGTCTGCACTGATGTTAACTCCAGTGGAAAATATCCCCTTGAACGGGAATCGAACCCGGGTCATCCGATTGCGAGCGCAATGTTCTAACCACTGAGCTATCACGTCCCCCCATCTGATGCGCCTTTTGCTTCATAGTAAAGCTGTTAATAGAAACAAAGTGACTGATCATTAACTATGTAGAAGGTACAAGACAGCGTATAAGAAATAACATACTGTTATAATGAAACATAACAAGAATTCTCTGACTGCTGAGAGAATCCAGCAACTTTTTATAATCAAACAACTCTGCTCAAGCATCAGAAGACAAAATCAACACATTTAAGTTCTTGTATGTGCGAGGTGGGTCGAATTACAGGAAAAAAAGTTAGGCTATTCTACACATGTATAACTTGTCAACATAAAAAAGTTATCGGTGATGATACTCAACCTCCTTCACTAGAAAAAAACAGAATCACATCACCAAATGTTGCTTTAAGCAAAGCAGTAATGGAGGAAAATAAACCCCCGAACCTCAGAGAGCACAGAAAGAAAACGTCCGATGTGTGGCTGACTGCTAATCGGTGCACCTCTATTTTAGGTTAGTATACTGCAACACAAGCAGCTTGCTTCTCTGAGATAAGTGGTCAGTGAACAAAACTGGACAGGCATGACAAACAATAGTCGGTCAGTGATGCATACATGGGCGATCCTTTTATAAATTCGTCCCGGAGGTACCAGTGTCATTGTTCCTGATTTGATCACTGAGATTATACCCAGAACTCTTGAAAGGCTCATTCTTTATTTCAGTGATATCTTTTTTCTTGTTTTTCTCGTGTATGTGAAGCGACTGCTTTGCTGTTGTCTGAACTGCAGGAAAAAAATAATAAGATAAGAACTGTTCGTGAGAAATCTAAACTTTTGGGCAAATAGTAAAAGAAAAAGATGTACTTTAGGGAATAGAAAGGCTCTTTTTTTACCAGTCCAAATTACATTGCTTTGAGGCTGCAGCCTTTCCTCTCTAAACTTAATTCTCTTCAGCTACTTGCTTTCTACCAAATTACAATATTTAGGTTGTGCATTTCCCCTGCTATTTACAATTGAGTTTAGGACTGATTTTGCCGCAGGATCTTAGCTCTCTAACCTGTCTGAATCATGTTGGCTCCCTCTCAGCTCACCTCTTGCTGATCTTGCAACTTGCTTCATACCTGAGGCATCCAACCGATAAACCAATATCTGATGTGTTAAATTTTGTAAAAAAAAAGCCCCAACCCCTCCACATCTGTTGTTAATATACTTTAATTTGCTAGGTAAAAATAATTCGTTTGCTCTAATGGTTAAAACATTGCGCTCGAAATCTGACAACACGGGTTCGATTCCCGTTCAAGGGGATATTTTCCCTTGGAGTTAACATCAGTGCAGACTCCACTCTCCCCAAAAGTCCTTCGGATGAGACTATAAACCGAGGCCCCATGTGCGAACGCACGCAGAACATCTTGCGCACACATTAAAATCCTGTTCCGCTTTTCGTAAGAGTAGGCCATTGTGTGCCGGTGGGAACAGATGACAACTTACAAAACCGCAAACACATGGGGACTGCATGTAAAAAAGCACAAAAGTGTGTCTTCAATTTTACGTCTGTTCACAAAAGTGCTTATTCCATTAGGCTCGATATAAAAAGAATAAAAAAAGAATAAAAAGTCTTTGGTATAATTGTAGTACTCTTCGTGCGTCTCCCTAAATGTCTAGGTACAGTCTAGTGGATGGAGAAAAAGTTTTGAGCCCAAACGAGGATCTAACCATCGCACACTTTTAACCCAGACTTTTCCTTTTCTAGGCAGGTGCACTACCTCTAGGCCATCGATTCATATAGTTATCATGAGCTTATTAAAAAGTATTTCACACGGGACATTGTTTTATTGTCTCATCCAAAAGACTAACATTCAGACCACAACTTGCAGTCTAGTGGATGGGGGGAACAGTTTTGGGCCTAGACTTCTTCTTCTTTCTTTCATCTGCCGCTGGTGCCCTTCGGCGTCGCGGGGAGACACAGACGTCTGTCTGCAGCAAGGCGGGAGGCTTGATGTAGTGACAGGTCATGGGCTCGCAGGGTGTCAGCCACGGAGCCGCTCCATCGTCTCCTTGGTCTACCTCTGGCTTTCCAGCCATTGTATTTGATGGTGTATGCCCGTAGGGCTGGTTGGTTGGGCGGCATTCTAGTGAGGTGACCAAACCACCTGATCCTTTGTTGTTCGATATGGTGGAGAATTGGTGTTAGTCCAACCATGTCTCTGATCACCTCATTCTTGATCTTGTCGCGTCTGGTCTTGTTGACAGCTTTTCTCAGGCAGCGATTTCACATGTGACCAGTTTTCTCTCTAAGGCTTTTGTTAGGGCCCATGTCTGACACTGGTATGTGAGTGTTGGAACGAAGATGGCGTTGATGAGTTTTGCCTTGGTGCTCATTGAGGATGCTGGGATGTTTTAGAAGGGGGGCAAGTTGGTAACTGACTGCATTCGCTTTCTGGCATCTTGTTTCTATCTCTCTGTCCAATTTTCCATCTTCAGTGAAGAGGCTGCCAAGGTATTTAAATTCTTTGGTCTGTTTCAGCTGGGTGCCGTTGATGTTGATGTCCAGCTTTCCTGGATTTCTGCTGACAGACATAACTTCTGTTTTGGTGATACTGATCTTCATGTCATACCTCTCGCAGCTTGTGTTGAGTTGGTCTGTGTGTTCTTGAAGAGCTGCTTTGTTCTGATTCATCAGTTCGTTCAGGGCCTCAGGATCTGGGTTGGCTTCCTTTGTAATCTGGTCCATGTAGATCACGAAGAGAAGGGGGGAGAGTACGCAGCCTTGCCTGACCCCTGATGTAACCGGGAACCAGTCGGATGTTCCACTGGCTGTTCGGACTGCGCTCATACTGTTGGCATAGATTGCTCTGATGTTATCAAGCAACTGCCCCTTCACGTCGTACTGCTCCAGGATCTTCCAGAGCTTGTCTCTGTTGACTCGGTCGAAAGCTTTTTCTTGGTCAACGAATACTGTATGCAGGTCTTGGTTGTATTCGATGGCTCTTTCACACAGCTGTCGGAGTGCGAAAATGGCATCTGTGCACCCTCTTCCTTTCCGAAAGCCAAACTGGGCATTTTCTCAGTAGGTGTTCTGCTTTGGCTCTTGTGCGCTGTTCCAGAATCTTTGCATACATTTTCCCTACATGGCTCAGAAGTGAAATGCCTCTGTAGGTGGGCATAGACGGGGATTGAATAAGCACACACTTAAAACCAGGATTTTTCGTTTTCTAGGCAGGTGCGTTTCCTCTACACCATTGACCTTTTGCATCTGTTTTCATTAACAAAACATCTTACTGAGGAAATAGTAGTGGGGGGAGTTGGGGGTGTGGGGGTGTACAAGTGCAGATAACCACTTACAACTTGTCAATCGGTTTAAACATGATATATCAATGATTCAAATAAATAATATCGAACTTTAGAAATAGAAAATAACACCTTTCAATGACAAAATGTAGGCATTTTTGAGTAAGGACCATGCATTTAACCTGACCTAATTCGAGTCTCGGCTTTTGGATGAGCCTTCGTCAGAGGTCCCTGGGGTGCGTGAAGCTTCACCCTCTGTGGTACCTTAAAGCGAGACACTTTTCAGAATTTATACAGTCACATTTGCAAGAATATTAATCTGATATTTCTGTGACTTCTCTCAGTTGCCATCGAAAGAGAATGATAAAAAGTGAAAGAAGTAATGCTTAAAATCTATAATGTTTCACAAACAAAAACAACCCTAAACAAATAGAAATAAGAAAACAAACGAACACTTATTAAATCTTTGTGCCCAAACATCTTATTGAAAGAGTCTGAAGAAACTTGGGCGTTTCATCTCAAGTAATTTCCTTTCGGATATATTATCTGAATGAACAGAGCTTGGATTATGTTACTAACAGAAAGTGGCAGAAATACATCGGGCATGGAGTGAGTCTGTACTGAAAGGATATATGGCATTGCCTCAGTAGTCGCTACTGCTGAGTATCACAGTGTGTGTGCTGATGCACACATCTGAGACAAGGTTATGAGCATGCTTGCTAAACTCCATACGAGGAATGTGTGGGAGAGACAGAGTGGTTGGTAAGCAATTCAATGTGGTCAAAAGATAAAGACCCAACCTCTCTCTCTCTCTGTGTCTCTTTCTGTCTGTTTCTCTCTGTTTCTGTCTGTCTGTCTGTCTGACTATCTCTCTCTCATGTGCATAAACACATGCATTTACAGACATACTTTATTATTGCATTCTCATATTATTTCCTATCCCCTCAAACACTTAATGGTTCGAACACACACACACACACACACACACACACACACAAGCACAAACACAAGCGTGCGTAAATGCAAGCTTTTACTGCAATACTGCAGAAGCCATTCACTCCAACAGGAAACGGCCCAGACACCCGCCCCCAGTCATTGCCCAGAAAACAAGCAGAATTAATGCAGGAACAAGTAGCCAATGAAACACACACACACACACGAAAATGACAATGCGGATAATAATGCCTTGCAGCCTTTTATGTTGGCTTCTCCCCAGGGAAGCTGCACAGCACTCACATTATCCCCAAAGTAATGAAACATGTTGATGTGTAAGGATACAGGAACTGTGAACAACAGGGTGACGTAGTGTAAAAACCACCATACATGTTGACTGTACAGACAAAACACTGGACATTATTACACTAATTTTGAGTATTTTGTATGTATTTTACAATATAGTTCTATGCAGAAAACAAAAGAAACCAAACGAAAATGACCCCAAACTAAAAACAAAGCCATTGAAAATCAGATCATGATTTATTGAGTACCAATTGAGTGAAAATGATTAAAAAAACCCACCCCCAAATAAAACTATGATTTAGGAGATGTATAGTTGATTTATAGATAATGTTTTTTTGGTTTAATATCTATTTAAAAGGCAAAGTTTTCAAACGCAACTATTGAATACAGAAGACAGGAGTATGTAGGGTCCTGGGTAGTAGTACAGTAGTCTTTGCACTGCTGAAGGATGTTTATTATGATTTCAGCAAGTGACATTACATTTTTTATGGTCACCTATAATAACTGAAAAATTCAGACCTGCAAACACCTTACTCACACACATGCATACACAAACACACACACAAGCATACACACATGCACACACAAAAACAGACACACACATGCACATACACACACAAACACACACGCATACAAGTACGCATGCGTGAATGCATGTGCATGCGCACACACATTCCTACACACAGGCACACACATGCACACACAGACACACACGCTCATGCGTGCGCACACACACACACACACAAGCGTGCATACATGCAAACTTTGACTCCAATACACTGCAGAAGCCATTCACTCCAACAGGAAACGGCCCAGACACCCGCCCCCAGTCATTGCCCAGAAAACAAGCAGAATTAATGCAGGAACAAGTAGCCAATGAAACACACACCCACACACAAAAATGACAATGAGGATAATAATGCCTTGCAGCGTTTTATGTGGGCTTCTCCCATGGGAAGCTGCACAACACTCTCATTATCCCCAAAGTAATGAAACATGTTGATGTGTAAGGATACAAGGAACTGTGAACAACAGGATGAAGTAGTGTAGAAAATCACCATACCCATGGACTGTACAGACAAAACGCTGGACAGTATTACACTAATATTGAGTATTTTGAGTATGTATTTTACAATAGAGTTCTACGCAGAAAACAAAAGAAACAAAAAAATCCCAAAGAAAAAAGCCCAAACTAAAACAAAGCCATTGAAAATCAGATCATGATTTATTGAGTACCAATTGAGTGAAAATGATGAAAAAAACACCCCCAAATAAAACTATGATTTAGGAGATGTATAGTTGATTTATAGATAACGTTTTTTTGGTTTAATATCTATTCAAAAGGCAAAGTTTTCAAACGCAACTATTGAATACAGAAGACAGGAGGATGTAGGGTCCTGGGTTGTAGTACAGTAGTCTTTGCACTGCTGAATGCTGTTTATTATGATTTCAGCAAGTGACATTACATTTTTTATGGTCACCTAAAATAACTGAAAAATTCAGACCTGCCAACACCTTTCTCACACACATGCATACACAAACACACACACACACAAGCATACACACAAACACACACAAGCATACACACACAAAATAACAGACACACACATGCACTTACACACAAATACACAAGCACATATGCATGCGTGCATGCATGTGCATGTGCACACACATACATACACACAGGCACACACATGCACACACACACACGCACACACACATACACACGCACGCATGCGCGCACGTTCACACCACACACACACACACACACACACACGCACAAACACACACACAAACACAAGCGTGCATAAATGCAAGCTTTTACTGCAATACACTGCAGAAGCCATTCACTCCAACAGGAAAAGGCCCAGACACCCGCCCCCAGTCAATGCCCAGAAAACAAGCAGAATTAATGCAGGAACAAGTAGCCAATGAAACACACACACACACACGAAAATGACATTGCAGATAATAATGCCTTGCAGCATTTTCTGTGGGCTTCTCCCGTGGGAAGCTGCCCAACACTCACATTATCCCCAAAGTAATGAAAAAAATGGGTGTGTAAGGATACAAGGAACTGTGAACAACAGGATGAAATAGTGTAGAAAACCACCATACCCATGGACTGTACAGACAAAACGCTGGACATTATTACACTAAATTTGAGTATTTTGAATGTATTTTACAATAGAGTTCTATGCAGAAAACAAAAGAAACCAAACAAAAATGACCCCAAACTAAAACAAAGCCATTGAAAATCAGATCATGATTTATTGACTACCAATTGAGTGAAATGATAAAAAAAACCCACCCCCAAATAAAACTATGATTTAGAAGATGTATAGTTGATTTATAGATAATGTTTTTTGGTTTAATATCTATTCAAAAAACAAAAGTTTTCAAACACAACTACTGAATACAGGAGACAGGAGGATGTAGGGTGCTGGGTAGTAGTACAGTAGTCTTTGTACTGATGAATGATATTTATTATGATTTCAGCAAGTGACATTACAATTTTTTATGGTCACCAGGAATAAGTTAAAAATTCAGACCTGCCAGCACCTTACACACACATACACACACAAACACACACACACACAAGCATACACACATGCACACACACAAACAAACAGACACACACATGCACATACACACACAAACACACACGCACACACACATGCATGCGTGCATGCATGAGCATGCGCACACACATTCATACACACAGGCACACACATGCACACACACACACACACGCGCGCGCACGTACACACCACACACACACACGCACACACACGCACACACACACAAGCGTGCATAAATGCAAACTTTGACTGCAATACACTGCAGAAGCCATTCACTCCAACAGGAAAAGGCCCAGACACCCGCCCCCAGTCATTGCCCAGAAAACAAGCAGAATTAATGCAGGAACAAGTAGCCAATGAAACACACACACACACACGAAAATGACATTGCAGATAATAATGCCTTGCAGCATTTTCTGTGGGCTTCTCCCGTGGGAAGCTGCCCAACACTCACATTATCCCCAAAGTAATGAAAAAAATGGGTGTGTAAGGATACAAGGAACTGTGAACAACAGGATGAAATAGTGTAGAAAACCACCATACCCATGGACTGTACAGACAAAACGCTGGACATTATTACACTAAATTTGAGTATTTTGAATGTATTTTACAATAGAGTTCTATGCAGAAAACAAAAGAAACCAAACGAAAATGACCCCAAACTAAAACAAAGCCATTGAAAATCAGATCATGATTTATTGACTACCAATTGAGTGAAATGATAAAAAAAACCCACCCCCAAATAAAACTATGATTTAGAAGATGTATAGTTGATTTATAGATAATGTTTTTTGGTTTAATATCTATTCAAAAAACAAAAGTTTTCAAACACAACTACTGAATACAGGAGACAGGAGGATGTAGGGTGCTGGGTAGTAGTACAGTAGTCTTTGTACTGATGAATGATATTTATTATGATTTCAGCAAGTGACATTACAATTTTTTATGGTCACCAGGAATAAGTTAAAAATTCAGACCTGCCAGCACCTTACACACACATACACACACAAACACACACACACACAAGCATACACACATGCACACACACAAACAAACAGACACACACATGCACATACACACACAAACACACACGCACACACACATGCATGCGTGCATGCATGAGCATGCGCACACACATTCATACACACAGGCACACACATGCACACCCACACACACACGCGCGCGCACGTACACACCACACACACACACGCACACACACGCACACACACACAAGCGTGCATAAATGCAAACTTTGACTGCAATACACTGCAGAAGCCATTCACTCCAACAGGAAACGGCCCAGACACCCGCCCCCAGTCATTGCCCAGAAAACAAGCAGAATTAATGCAGGAACAAGTAGCCAATGAAACACACACCCACACACAAAAATGACAATGAGGATAATAATGCCTTGCAGCGTTTTATGTGGGCTTCTCCCCAGGGAAGCTGCACAAGACTCACATTATCCGCAAAGTGATATGAATTAGATGGAAAGCGTAACCCGAGAAGTAAACATCAAGACTGAATATTGAAGAAAGACAGAAAAAAATCCCACTGCTATGCTTTATTACAATCCTGAGCATTTTGTGTGTAATTCAGAAGACTAGTTCTCAGAAAAAAATACATGAAAAGGATGGTGCAAAGCCTGGAAGTAAACATCAAGACTGAATATTGAAGAAAGAAAGACAAACACTACTATGCTTTAATACAATCCTGAGCATTTTGCGTGTAATTCAGAAGACTAGTTCTCAGAAAAAAAACACCTTAAAAAGATGGTGGAAAACAAAATTAGCTATTGAGAATCAAGATGAGCAGCATGTTGAGGGTATCAGTTATTATAAATGATAAAAAGCATCGCACATAAAAACAAGATACCATTCCTGGTGATGCCAGAGGCTCTCTCAGTATAAACAGTATCCCCACTTTCTGGAAACGTTTTGCTAAAGAATTCCCCTTTCCTAATACTCCCTTTGTTTCTGCTTGTTTCCTTACCTCGCTATTATACCCCCACCCTTTCTCTCTCTATCCTGCCCATGATCTGCCTACCCAGCCCACTCTCCAGCCTTCATTCATTCATCCATTTTACTATATTCATTGAACTTTTTTTAGTTGTAAAGAGAGCGAAGAGAAAAAAATAAACCAAAACAACAAAACATGCTGACTAAAATGCAGTCCTGCCTTCAACCAAATAGACAAGCAAGGCGGACTGATGTCCTTCCCAGCTCTGGCAGAAACACACACATAATTCTTCTATTCATGGATTTACTAACAGTATCTGATCTGCGTTTCTTCTTATCTCATTTGGAAAAGACAGGCTTCTCGAAACTCTGGAACTTTCTTTTAGTTGCAAATATTCGCTTTTAGGTTAACTTGGACATATGGCAAAGAATCACAGGTAAAGAAACTATGATTTACAGGGATAAAACATAACGCAAATTGAGAGTTTTTTTGTTTATTTTCTCTCCTAATTTCTAGAAGGTCATTCAGGTGCCATCCTGAAGCTTTCCAGTAGTGTGTCTTCAGCTAGTTGAATTGGATGGAGCCTAGCCCTCCTCCAGTTTCAGATTACATGCTGGATTCTTCTCGTTATTTCTACTTCTACCTATAAAAGGTTTTAAACTTACGTGCAAGACGTTTTGCGTGCAGTTGCACATGCAACGTGGGTTTGTATTTTTATCGTTAGGGCTTACAGACATTTAGAATTAGAACCAACATCAATCCCAGGAAAGAAATACCTCAAGTGGACTGAAATATCTTGAACCCAAACCCTTAGATGATCTTAGATTACAAGCTCAGTTCTCTAACTCCTGAGCTATTCTACCAAGTGGTACTTAATAATAACAGCACTAGTGATTAAATAATGCCAAAATAACATAATATAAGATTTGGAAGCAAATGCTTACACTTCAGATTTTAAAGATTTTTATAAATAAGATTTTCATGTAGCCGTTGCATTAATTGCTTGAATGGAATGCAATTTTCCTGCAACGTCGAGGCTGAAATTTTGATAAGTTGTTACCCATGACGGCGGGAACGGGCTTCAATATTTATTTCAGACAATGTTCCTTTATAATAAAAAAAAAGGACTTTCTATCATGTTTCTGTGATACAGTGGTCCTTAATTACTTCCCTTGCAAGAGGAGAACAAGCGAAAGGTCGCGTTTCTAAAATGGGACACACGAGCGATGTTTAACTAGACTGTGTTTCCTTGTGTAGTGGTTCTGATCTCTTCAAACACATACCTTACTTTTATGCATGGTGACATGTAGAATTTGTTAAACATCTTTTTCAGAGGCCACATCCACCTATGTTCTGATCGTGCTTACTAGTTCAGAGGTTGTTTCAGAGATGGGAGATAATCTCCTTGCAGTCTGTAACAGTTATAAACATAACCGTAACATTGACTTTTTCATTTCTGCTTAAAAACATGTTAACATTGTTGTTTAAAGATAACCTGAAAATAGTAAGGTTATTTCAGTCAGGGTCTTAAGTGTGGTTTTTTTGTGGTCAAAGACAAACACACCAGGACATATATTACCGCAGATTCCAAAAGATTAGAGTACCGTTCTGGAAACAAATCCTGGTTCCTGTAAATCCGGAAGTCTTAGTTTCTGCAAACTGAACACCTTCAGGTGTTTGCTGCCAAGTTCACAACCTTTGCAAGTGATGTACATCTCATTTTCATCAAAAATAGTTTTGTTGCTTTCCCTTTTCTCTTCCCTATCCATACCTTGAAAGTTGTGTCAATGTATAGGATTGCCATCGACAGTGCTTTATGCTCTTTTATTTGAACTAGTAGATCGTCATGTTAACTGTCTTAAACTTAGAGCGCATACATGTGAACATATGTGTGTTGTGCGTGTGTAAACATGTGTGTGTGTGTGTGTGTGTGTGTGTGTGTGTGTGAAATGTGTGAGCGTGTGTTGGGGGTGAACATGATTGTGTGTGTTTGTGTGTGTTAGGTGGGGTGGGGGTGAAGATGATTGTGTGTGAACATGTGCGTGTACGTCTATGTGTGTGTGGTGAACATGCGTGTATGTGTGCGCGCGCGTGCGCCATCATCCACTATGCATGTACACATACATGTGTGGGTGAGTGAATAAACGATACATTTACACGCATACACACATTCTCAGAAAAAAAGAAACATCAGTATAATTATCTCCTCTCAGCTAATCCACAGTGATTAATCATCTTTCAAGCGTCCCCTTTCACGACCCCACTTCATTCTTTTTCTCATAAACACATGTTGTTTATGGCACAGGAATCCTCACACTGTAATGATTTACAAGGCTTAATTGCATTGAATGGCTTTTAGATTCCTTTCTGTTCCTTCCATGAATGATTTGCTAAGACCAAAGTCATAAATGTGAGATCGCATTGATTCTGATTACCCCGTCCATTTGCCTCTCCAATCTATCTATCTATCTATCTATCTATCTATCTATCTATCTATCTATCTATCTATCTATCTATCTATCTATCTATCTATCTATCTATCTATCTATCTATCTATCTATCTATCTATCTATCTATCTATCTATCTATCTATCTGTCTGTCTGTCTGTCTCCTGTCTGTCTGTCTAGTCTGTCTGTCTGTCTGTCTGTCTATCTATCTATCTATCTATCTATCATGATCACAGATAGTTAAAACGACCAAACTTTGTCCAGAGAGTTGACAGTCCAAGGCGTTTATCAAACCACTAGGTCAGTTTTGTTTCAGAAGTCCAGAATTGTGCATGATGATGCCGCTGATGTTGTTGTTGTTGTTGTTGTTGTTGCTGCTGCTGCTAATGATGATGATAATTATGGTGGCGGTGATAATGATGATGATGATGATGATGATGATGATGATGATGATGATGATGATGATGATGGTGACGCCAACGACGATGACAACGCCGCCGCCGCAGACAACAATGATGATGATATTCTCGACAAAAATGACGATGATTACGATGACGGCGATGATGACAGTGGTAAAGCATGTGGTACGGAGGTTGGTGGAGGTAGAGATGTGTTGATGGTAGTTGTGGTGATGATGTGGTGGTTGCGCCCATGATTGTCATGGTACTGTGGCTGTGGTAGGGGAGATAATGAAGTTAGTGATGGAGGAGATAGTAGCACAATGACAATGACGACGGGACTGACGACAGTGAAATGCTGCTGCTGATGAGGATTACGAAGAAGAGGCACAGAATAAAAAAAGGCAAGAAAGCCACGAAGGAAAAAAAAAGTAGTCTGTTTATAGCCAGAGGGCAAGGAGTATGGACATAACCAAATTAATGTACTTTTGATCAACAAAAACACAAAATAATTAGAATAAAGAGATTTACAAT
This sequence comes from Rapana venosa, assembly GCA_028751875.1. Classification (NCBI taxonomy): domain Eukaryota; kingdom Metazoa; phylum Mollusca; class Gastropoda; order Neogastropoda; family Muricidae; genus Rapana; species Rapana venosa. The sequence goes on from CM054135.1 coordinate 25,274,119, forward strand.
CCTAGAAAAATCAGTTTTTTTCCTTTTACACGAAAGAAAATTCGTTTATACCAGACCATGAAACCACTGTTAATCACAGTGAACTTTAAAAAAAACACCTGTCAGAGATGATCACCGGAACATAAAATTTCCCAAGTTTCTGAGTCCAAAGCAACTTGTAAAATAGCATCCCCCCAAAAAGCAACAACAACAACCCCCACCCATCCACCCACCCAACAAGTTATCGCATTAAACTGTGTGAACCGGCCGATTCAGTTCCGCAGCAAGCAAAATTTCTTGATTGTTTTGTTGGGCGCGGTGTGTGACATGTTTCAAAACTTCACGACACATTTATCTCATCCTGTTCTTGATTTTTCTCCAATCCTTTCTCTTCCTGAGCAATTCTGTTTATATCTTCCTCCTTCCTCCCTACCTCCATCCTCTCGTTTCTTGACCACACCACACTTCTTGGTTCATAATCTAATAGTGATCTGATTTTTCTTCCTTGTTAAGTTTCCCGATGTCTTTCTTCCACTTGTAACAAGTAAGACGTGTACTGCAAGTTTTGATCATTGTGGGGTTGTTTTGTTTTTCCCTCTTGTGGCAATCATCGTGTCTTTTCCATTCTGTCCTGCAATTTGTCCATGTGACCTTTTGTGTTTGTCATGGGCTCTAGGCTACTCAAATGGAATTAAATTTATGATTTGTATTTTGTGTGTGCATCCTTTGCTTATATGTCCTTCAGGATCTCCCGTTCAAAACCCATGACTTGCTTCATATACAAGAATTGAGAATCTCTTGCCCCCTCCTTGATTCTTCAATCATTTTTCTGATTGTCTAGTAAATATATTGTTGTTCTTGCTGTCTTTGTGGATTTTATTTTGATTTATCCTTTATGTCAGTCTATGATTGACGGATATGAATACCACATACAATACAATTCATTGCTATCACAATAAGATGATTTCATGGAGGACTCAACTGCCGTACAAACAATAGCGTAATCAAAGTGATTATTATCTGCATTATGTTCAAGTGAATATTTTCTGGTTGGTTGCGCTGTCCTTGTCAGACGTATTCTTCTCAAATGTGCCCGTTTTCAAGCAGGAATCCTACCATGCTTTAACTGATAAATTAAATTTACATAGCTAATACAGACATACATAAAAGTTCGTATTGTCAATAGGTGAATCGAAGATGATATTTTCCGTGTTAACTTCGATGTCCTCTCCATCAAAATCTTAATATTCCTATTTCAAAACTTTCGTACACGGTTTTGCTGCCTCGTTTTCTGTGATGTTCCTGTCCTGCTATTCCTATGACACATTCCAATTTTACTATCCCAGCCATACTCAGATTTGTCATGTCGTATCAATAAGGTTACGGTGATTTTCAGGTGGGATGAATGGGACAGAGGATATGCTTGGTGACCCCCAGGTGTTAATCTGCGCTAATTTACAGAACTTTTCATTGTAGGGGCGCTGTGAGGCCACGACCAGACTGATCTAGCCTCACTGATGGGTCACTTTGGTCGTGACCAGTAGTATCTGTTCTGATCCAGAATATACATAAACAGCACTTTTAGCTAAATCTATACTGAAAAACCTATTGACAGAGTCGCAGAGCCAGTTTGAGGGAAATATAATCTTAGAGTAGCCACCATTATAGCCTCTCTCCAACGATAGTCTCTTGAAACATCAAATCCCGAAAGCTTTACCACAAACTCACTACAAGCATAGAAATGCACAGAAAATAAAAAAGAACTGAGGTCATCATGAGACCCAGGCAACAAAGGTTACTAAATCAGATATATTCTTTGGATGTTTTATGATCCGATGATGATGAAAGTGCAACAGCTTTGAGACTGCTTGAAAGACAGTGTTATACACTTCCTATACTAATGTATCTCAAAGTCAACCGCGCTTGACAAAAAGACACCTGCAATGACTCTTGTGCAATCTGAGCCATATTTTGAAGATTTCGTTGGCAATATGGATCATGCTCAATTATGTGGTTCTTATGCTTGTATTGAGCCACTAATAAATTGATTTTATGTTGGAGTTGTCGAGTTTCTGAAAACATTCTATATTCTTGAGGAATTCGAACCCACGAACTTTCAACACAATAACCACCGTAGCTGATGCTAGTTGCCCCAATTATTCATCTCTTGTTCCCATTAGACTTTATAGTTTTTATTTCATTTAGAAATCTACGTGATATAGTTTTCCTACTCCTAGCCTTCGTAATATTGATTTTTAACAGCATTGCCTTCATGCTATTGATTTTCTGCCTTGCTGATCACCCTCGTGATAATCTTCACCAGTGGTCTCAGCCTTTATAACCCTCACCTGCAGTCATCATAATCATCACCTGCAAGCTTCATAATCTTCAGACGTAGATTTCATAATCTTTACCTGTAGACCTGCCTTCATAATTAGTCTTTATCTCTTGCAATCCTTTATAATCTTCACGTTTTGCAAACGCACCGGCCTTCATAATATATACATCTAACCCTAGACTTCATAACCTTTTTTCTGTAGCACAAGCCTTTATAACATTTTTTTTTAATCCAAGACTTAATTTTTTTCTAACCTAAGC
>CM054135.1:25281695-25294195 GCA_028751875.1 Rapana venosa
ACATACACACACACACACAAGCACGCAAACGTACACATACATACTAGATGCGCGTGTGCGCACGCAGGCACATACACACACCCAAACATAAATTGAGTGCTCGTATGCGCATGTACACACATCCAGACAAAGACACACTCACACGCAATAACTCACATACACACACACACACACACACTCTCTCTCTCTCTCTCACACACACACACATACACACACACACACACACACACACACAAACACACACACAAACACACACACACAAACACACACACACACACTGTTGATACACGATTGTTGTTGAAAAACGGTTTTTTTGGAATCAAATTTATTTCTAACGATATCATTTTGCACAGCTTTATTTTGATTTACATGTCCCCTGCTAGCTGCTTTATTAGCGAGAGAGAGAGAGAGAGAGAGAGAGAGAGAGAGAGAGAGAGAGAGAGAGAGAGAGAGGAGAGAGAGAGAGAGAGGGAGGGAGGGAGAGAGAGAGAGGGAGAGAGGGAGAGACAGAGAGACAGACAGAGACATGCAGAGACAGAGACGGACAAACAGACAGACAGACACACCAAACAACCATAATCTTACTTTGTTTTTACCATTTACCACCTCTGTATTTTTAAAAACATTTTTGAGGGTTTAAAGCACTTGGTCAATGTTTGCCTGTAGCCGTTGAAAAGTGCTGTTGTTGCTTACAGAGAGAGAGAGAGAGAGAGAGAGAGAGAGAGAGAGAGAGAGAGAGAGAGAGAGAGAGAGAGAGACAGAGAGAGAGAGAGACAGACAGACATACAGAGAGCGAGTCACACACAGGGACAGAAAGAGAGAGCGGCAGACAAACAAATACACAGACAGACAGACAGACAGGCAGACAGAAAGAGAGACAGAGACAGACAGAGACAGACAGAGACAGACAGAGACAGACAGACAGAGACAGACAGACAGACAGACAGACAGACTGAGAAACCATGATCTTACGTTGCTTTTACTATTTACCCCCTCTGTATTTTTTAAAACATTTTTGGGGGGTTAATGCACTTGTTCAATGTTTGCCTGTAGCCGTTGAAAAGTGCTGTTGTTGCTTACAGAGACTGAGACAGAGAGACAGAAAGAGAGAGGCAGACAGATAGACAGACAGACACACAGATACACAGGCAGACAGACGGATAGAGAAACCATAATCTTACTTTGTTTTTACTATTTATACCCTCTGTCTTTTTAAAACATTTTTTGGGGGTTAAAGCACTTGTTCAATGTTTGCCTGTACCGTTGAACAATTTTGTTGTTGCTTACAGAGAAAGAAAAGAGAGAGAGAGAGGAGGGGAGAGAGAGAGAGAGAGAGAGGGGAGAGAGAGAGAAGAGAGAAGAGAAGAGAGAGAGAGAGAGAGAGAGGGGAGAGAGAAGAGAGATAGAGATAGATAGATAGACAGACATACAGAGAGCGAGTCACACACAGGAACAGAAAGAGAGAGCCGCAGACAAATAGACAGACAGACAGACAGGCAGACAGACAGAGACAGACAGGGACAGACAGGCAGACGGACAGAGAGACCGAGAAACCATGATCTTACGTTGCTTTTACTATTTACCCCCTCTGTATTTTTAAAAACTTTTTTTTTTAAAAGCACTTGTCCAATGTTTGCCTGTAGCCGTTGAAAAGTGCTGGTGTTGCTTACAGAGACAGAGACAGAGAGACAGAAAGAGAGAGGCAGACAGAGAGATAGACAGACAGACACACACACAGGGAGACAGACCGATAGAGAAACCATAATCTTACTTTCGTTTTACTATTTACCCCTCTGTATTTTTTAAAACATTTTTTGGGGGTTAATGCACTTGTTCAATGTTTGCCTGTAGCCGTTGAAAAGTGCTGGTGTTGCTTACAGAGACTGAGACACAGAGACAGAAAGAGAGAGGCAGACAGATAGACAGACGGACAAACAGGCAGACAGACACACCATAAAACCATAATCTTACTTTGTTTTTACAATTTACCCCCTCTGTATTTTTAAAAACATTTTTGGGGTTAAAGTACTTGCTCAATGTTTGCCTGTAACCGTTGAAAAGTGCTGTTGTTGCTTACAGAGACAACACAAGAGAGATGAGAGAGAGAGAGAGGGGAGAGGAGAAGAGAGAGAGAGAGAGAGGAGAGAGAGGGGACACACACACACAGACAGATAGACAGATAGACACACAGGCAGATAAACCATAGTTACTCTTTTCCCATAATCTTATTTTGTTTTAACTATTTTATGTTGTCTTAAAAAAACATTTTGGGTGTGGGGGTGGTTTTGGTGGGTGGGGTTAAAGCACCTCTTCAATGTTTGCCTGCAGCAATTGAAAAGTGCTGTTGTTGCTTACAGAGACAGAGAGAGAGACACATAGACAGAAAGAAAGAGGCAGACAGACAGACAGACAAACAGACAGACAGACAGAAAGTTGGGCAGAGAAACCATGATAGAAGAGAGAGAGAGAAAAGAGAGAGAGAGGAGAAAAGGAGAGAGGAGAGGGGAGAGAGACAGGAAGAGAGAAGCAGACAAATGGACACAGAAAGTGAGAGAGAGCTAGAGAGTGAGACAGCTAGAAAATGAGTGTCTTTTTTCCATAATTTTTTAAAAACTAGTTTCCCCTGTCTTTTAAAAAAACAACAGCAATTTTGTTTTTGGGGGTGGTGGTGTTGTTAAAACACTTGTTCAGTGTTTGCCTGTAGCAATTGAAAAGTGCTGTTGTTGCTTAGAGAGAGAGAGAGAGAGAAAAAGGAGAGGGGAGAGGGGAGAGAGAGAGAGAGAGAGAGAGAGAGAGATAGAAACAAAAAGAGAGAGGCAGACAGACAGACACAGAGAGCAAGAGAGAGTGAGAGAGGCAGACAGACAGACAATCAGACAGACAGGCAGAGAAGCCGTAATGTTACTTTTTTCCCAATAATTTTATTTTGTTTCAAACTATTTTCTCATGTCTTAAAAAAAACATTTTTGGGTTTTAAAGCACCTCTTCCATGTTTGCCTGTAGCAGTTGAAAAGTGCTGTTGTTGCTTTATAGAGACAGAGAGAGAGACACAGAGAGAGGCAGACAGACAGATAGACAGACGGACGGACAGACAAACAGGCAGAAAGATAAACCATAATCTTACTTAGTTTTTATTCTACTGTTTTTTTTTTTAACTTTTCTTTTTTTTTTTGGGGGGGGGGGGGGGGAGGGGAGAGGGAGGGGTAAGGCACCTCTGTAGCCATTGAAAATTTTTTGTTGCTTACGCATTTTGATTGTTTTGTTTGTCTGAGTTGCTTTTATTCATTTTTGTTTTTTGTTTTTATTATTAGATCTTGAATGCAGTGGTTGAATAATTTACTTTGAGTTATGTATGATCACTTTATATAAAAGTAACCATGTCTTCTTCGAGTATTTTTCCCAGTTTCTGCCCACTGTTAGTACAAGAAAGACCTGAACGTTTGAAAGTGAAGTAAAATCGAAAAAGTTTGGGGAATGTTTTTCAGTCGCCAGCTTTTTATTTTTCCTCAATTTAGTGCAATCTGCGTTTCCTCATCTCAACAGTGCAGCTTTGAGACGTGTTATTTAAGGTAGAAATTCCAAGTTAAAATAAAGGCAAGTTAAAGACAAACAAAACTTTATAAAGTAGTAGGTGTGTGTGTATGTGTGTGTGTGTGGTTTTTGGTGGTGGCTCTGTAAGTATGTGTGTGTGCGTTGTGTGTATGTATGTATGTATGTATGTATGTGTGTGTATGTAAGTATGTAAGTATGTACGTAGGTATGTATTATGTATGTGTATATGTGATGTGTGTGTGTGCGTGTTTGCGTGTATGCGTGTGTGATTGTGTGTGCATCAGTTTGTGTTTCTATGTGTGCACATGTGTCTTTGCTCTCGCTAGTGCATGTGCACAAGCTTGTGTTTTGTATGCATACACGTTACCTACATACTCGCATAATTATACACAAGCATGCATGCCTACCTCCCTGCCTGTGTGTGCGCACGAGTATGTACCCGCGTGTGTATACGCATACGCATAAGTCTGTACATGGGGGACAGGAACACTCTCTCTCATCCGATAGGGTTGTGCAGGTTTCCGCTTGTCTATCATTGTGTTGGGAAGCTGCACAGCTCTTCAGGAGGTGTCTGTCCCTGATGGAAACTGTTCGTCCTGTCAAGAGCGCTGAAGCGTTGGGCCCTCTGCTGGATACCCGCTGGAGAAGAAGAAGAAAGAAGAAAAAAAGAAAAAGAAGAAGAAGAAGAAGAAGAAGAACGGAAGAAGAAGAAAAGAAGAAAGAAGCAGAAGGAAAGGAGAAGAAGAAAAAGAAGGAGAAAAAAAGAAGAAGAAGAAAGAAGAAGAAGAAAAAAGAAAAAGAAAAGGAGGAGGAGGGGGAGGGGAGGAGGAGGAGGAGGGGAAGGAAGAAGAAAGTGGAACAAGAAGGCTGCAAAAAAAGGGGACAAAAAAACTTGATGGAAAAAAAAAAAGTTAAAATTAGTAGAGGGCAAAGAGGATGAAAAAATTTTTATGTTGGGGGGGTGGTTTTGGGTGTTTCAGTTTGGTGTGTGTGTGGGGTGTGTGGTTTTTGGGGTGTGTGTGTGTGTGTGTGTGTGTGAGTGTGTATGTTGTGGAGTTTGTTTTGTCTGTGTACGTGCGTTTAATTTTTATGTGTGGTTGAGTTTTGAGTGTGTGTGTTTTAGTGTGTATGCAGGTGTGTGGGGGTTTCGTGTATGGGCTTGTTTTAGTGTGTGTGTGTGTGGTTGGATGTGTGTGTAATGTGTGGTTGTGTGTAAATGTGGGCGTTTTAAAATTGTGTGTGTATGCATATTTTGTTTTGGTGTACCATTCTATCTGTAGTGTGCCCCGTGCCCCCACGCGTGTGTTTGTATACAACACTTACCTACAATTGCATGATTACATACATGCATTTATACCTTTCCCTGCCTTTGCGCGCACGAGAAATTACCCGCATGTGATACGCATACGCAAAATTGTACAGGGGCGGAAAACACTCTCTCTTTTTTTTTTTTTTAAAACTTTTTTAATTTTCGTTTTGAATTTAAAAGGAATTAAGACAAAATGTTTCTTTAAAAAAGTAAATAAATAAATAAAACTTAAGAAAGTACAAATACAATTCTTTTTCATAAACAAGTAATATCAACTGCTTTTCAAGTGCTTAATCAACCAAACACACACACACACACATATAAACACACATACACACGCGCGCGCGCGCGCGTTTTTCATGCTATCGTGAGAAAAACAGCTATCAGAGATATAGATATCATGCTTTAATCGTGAGAAAAAACAATTTGTACGCCTCTGTCAATTCTGGATAAAATCTATACCATTGCACTCTTTCATTCTTGAGGAAGATCACATGTGCAGTTGTCAGTTGTAATTACCTAGTTTATGATAGACATGGTTTCTTGGAGAGTAAAAACACAAGGCATGCACAATTCCATCTTTTCTGCTATCCCATGACTGCTTTTCAGCAAAAAGCAATGGCCCTGAATATGGTCTCTGCTTATATAAACTGTATCTGTTTAGGTCAAGCAATGGTCTATAGTTATCCATTCAAAAGTGAATTTTCCTCAGGTTGTTTGCAATTGATAGCATTATATTTTTCAATTTGATGAAACCTGTATTTCAACTGTTTAAGGAAAAACTGTCCATACTGGTTAAATGATTTTCAATTCTGCATCTATAAATATACCATTTGGCAAAGAAGGATATGAAATCGAATAGCTTCAGTTTTATGCATTCATCCACTCCAAAAAGTACAATCTTAACGTGAAAATTTTCCCATTCGATAGTATTCACAAGGCCATTGATACTATTTGCTAAATTTGTCCAATAGTTCTTGCTTGTTGCAGCCCAAAAAGAATGTTCGATTGATCTTTTGCTAGTGCAAGGGGACAACTTGTTGTATTTGTTACACCCATTGCGCACAGAACAACATTAGTAACGGACAATTTATGCACAATTTTTTCTGTAAACATTGTATATTTGATGTCTTTATATCTTGGTGCAATTTTTTAAATACTTTTCCAGTTGATTTTTTCATTAAGTTTTTCTGTGTCCATGTTTTACAGGCATTTGGGTTCTGTTCTTGTTTGACATCAATTTTTCATAGTTACATTTTTGGAGCCCAGGTGCACACTATTATTGTCTGTATTGCATTTCAATTTTGTTGTCTGTACAAACAATTTCATTGTCACCTATTTTTGGGAACTCTGCCTTTTTGCAAAGTGTTTGATTGATGAGTTAGCCCATTGAAAGTTACAAAGTTCAATACAATATCATTTGCATTTAGAAAAAATTTCTTAACTTAAAAAAACTCACATTTTTCTTGACAAGATGTTTTATTAGATCTATCCCCATTTTCTGCTAAAATATTCTTATCAAACAACTTTATTTCCTATGGTATGTTTTCATTATACAAAATTGGTTGTGCATAAGAATTCATTTTCATTTTGCGGAGTGATTGCAAGTACAGAAAAATTTATAAGCTTTTAAAACATGGGTCAAAAAGGATTAGCCTTCCACTTGCTTGTGCGTTATTGATGGGACCGTAACGGTCTAAGAGTCTTAAGAAATGGGTATTGTATTTCTGCAATATGGTCCACTTGTGAATTAGATTTTTAATTTTTTTACCCAAGAAAGCTTCAAAGCTTTTATATAATTTCGTTTATAGGTATATTTAGTCCACCTTGTTTGATGGTCTGACACTGCCGTCTGTCTTCTTATCTGTCTTGCTTATTGTTTCAAACCAAATTGAAAACTAAGTTTCTGTAACTGGTTTCAAAAAATGATCTGGGTGGGTTGGTAGTAATATCCACAGATGTATAAGCTTTGAAAGAATATAGAGACTTTAGTAAGTACTCTACCTAATGGAGTAATAGTTCTTTGTGACCATATTTGAAAAGCCAGTGTATAACCTCTGGAAAATTTTTATTGTAATTTATCATTTCACAGTCTGTTAGTGTCTGGGTAAACCGAAGACACCTAATATCTGAAATTGGAGGGGTTCCAAATCATTTTCAAAATGGCACGCGCGCAAATATTTTGCTGGAATTTTTTCTTATTCCTAACCATATGCTCTGGGTTTTTTCCTTATTCCCATGTTTAGTCCTGAACTCTACCGAATTGTTCGAATTATATGTATGATTGTTCAAACGAGGTTCATCTCCCGATTTAAGAGCTGTGTGTCATCAGATATTGAGAAAACTTGTGCTCTTCTTTTCCAATATTTATTCCTTTTATTTTCTTTGATTCTCCTTTCTCATTAAGGCCAAAATCTCTGACAAAGAATAAAACAAATAGGGTTGAAATCGGATCGCCCTGCCTGCATCCCTTTCAATTTTACCATCGGATAGTGCTACCATTTACAAGACAGTTGATTTGATATTTTCTATAGATGTTTCAAACCCAGTGCATTAAACTATTTCCAAACCAAACGCTTTTAACACTTTAAACATAGAAATTCCAGTTGGAGAGAGAGTCGAAAGCTTTTTCAATCATAACTAATGAGTAGCCCTGGTGATTTTTTTTATTTCAAATAATTGATTCAATCATAAATTAACCTTATATTGTCACCAATGTACTGCTGCTCATAAAGGCCTGTTTGGTCTCACTGACTAACTTTGGAAGTATCTTTTGATTCTATTGGCTATACAGGAGACCCTATCTAATAGACTTACATTTAGTGAGAGTAATGGGGAACGCCAATTTTTTATTTATTTCTTTAGGTTTGTCTCTCTTTAGGAAAGACAAGTAATCAGGTCCCTCTTTTTGTGTGGTTGACATTTCACCATATTTATGCTTTCATTTTAATGATCCATCTATAAATTGTCCTATTTGTTACCAGAAAAATTTAAGAAATCGACTGTGAATCCATCTGTGCCAGGACTTTTCCCGTTTTTATGTTTTTTAAAGCTAGACTTGCTTCCTAAGTGTAATATTACCGTTTAATGACTCACTTTCTTCCGCCTTTGACAGTTTGGGTATTGCTCTACTAAGTTATCAATTTCACATTCTTCCGTATTTCTTTTTTTATTAAGTTTTCATAAAACGCTTCGCGCTACGTTCTTTTTCAATATCTGCTGGGTTTTCAACAATACTGCCCTCTGTAGTGACTAACTTTGTCATTTGTTTACTTACAAAATTTCTTTTCTCTAAGTTTACAGAAGTTACTTTTGAAAACTTTTCCCCACTCTGCTATCTTCGTGCTTAGGGATCTTAGCAATACTCCCGCCCATTCTTTTTGTTCGTATTGTCTAGAGCTCGTTATTTTCTCCTTTATCTGTTCTCAATCTCACGCTCGCCCGGCGCGTTGATTTTTATTTTCGATCTTTTCCACGAGTGGTATATCTTTGACAAGTGGCATTGTCATGTTTTTTTTTGCATCTTTCGTTTTTCATAGTTGCGTAAAACTTATAGTTTTGGTTCGTATTTCATTATTAGGAAACCAGAAAGAGTTTATCTGGAAATTTTTAAATTCTTAATTATGATTTAGGTACATCTTCAAGTTAACTCCCATCATATTTATCCTGTACATATTCTTTAGTTAATTTGATAATTTTCTGAATGGAATTTCTTCTACGGAAGTTTTTATCTCTAAGCATGGAAGAGTTAAATTTTCCAACAATTCTTTACCTTTTCTTTTGCAAAAATTTTTTTAAGGTTAATGTTACCATTGAGTGAGTCGAAAGGTATCAAGGCAGGATATCCGTATTGTCATCAATACCAGTACGAAGAGTCTGGAAAGCAAAAAGAAATCTAATCTACTCTGTTTAAGTGGTGTTGGTTTTCGCCATGTATACGGCCTTCTCTCTGGATTATTTTCTCTCCAAATGTCTGCTAAACCAAGCTCATCAGTTACTCTTTCTAATGCCTCTCTAGCTCTAGGATTATCCGATAGGCTTGTGCAGGTTTCCGCTTGTCTATCATTGTGTTGGGAAGCTGCACAGCTCTTCAGGAGGTGTCTCTCCCTGATGGAAACTGTTTGTCCTGTCAAGAACTGCTGAAGTGTGTGGCACTCTGCTGGATACTGCTGGAGAAGAAGAAGAAGAAGAAGTGAAAGGAAGAAGAAGAAGAAGAAGAAGAAGAAGAAGAAGAAGAAGAAGAAGAAGAAGGACGAAAAAGAAGAAGAAGAAGAAGACGACGAAGAAGAAGAAGAAGAAGACGAGAAGAGAGGAGGAGGAGGAGGAGGAGGAGGAGGAGGAGGAGGAGGAGGAAGAAGGAGGAGGAGGAGGAGGAAGGAAGAAGGAAGAGGTGGAACAAGGAAGTAGCTGCAAGAAGACAGACACTTGATGGAAAAGAGAAAGAAGTTAATTAGATAGAGGGCTAAGAGGATGAAGAATTTAGTGTATGGGGGGTGGGTGGGTGTTTTCAGTGTGTGTGTGTGTGTGTGTGTGTGAGTGTGTATGTGTGTGTGAGTTTGTGTTAGTCTTGTGTACGTGCGTTGTTACATAATATAATTATGTATGTGTGTGAGTATGAGTGTGTGTGTTTTAGTGTGTATGCGTGTGTGTGTGTCAGTGTATGTGGCTGTGTTTTAGTCTGTGAAGAAGAAGAAAGAAGAAAGAAGAAGAAGAAGAAGACGAAAGAAGAAGAAGAAGAAGAAGAAGAAGAAGAAGAAGAAGAAAAGAAGAAGAAGAAGAGAAGAAGAAGAACAAGAAGAAGAAGAAGAGAAGAAAGAACAAGAGAGAAAAAGAAAAAAAAAAAGGAAGAACAAGAAGAAGAAAAAAGAAAAAAGAGAAGAAGAAGAAGAAGAAGAAAGTAGATGATTGATTGATTGATTGAATCTTTAATGGGTAAAGAATTAGGCGCAATAAAGGCCTTTTTACAATTCTGCCCAAAAACAAAAACAAACTTGAAGTAATTTAAAACAAAAGAAAGCAAAAACCAAAAGAAAACGTAAACAACAGACAAAAAATGGTGGAAACTCTACCTTGAACAAATTAACAAATTCAGAAAGACTTGGGGGGAAAGCCCATTAAACTGAATGCAACATTATTATAACATCCGCCAAGTTACACACACACACACACCTACACACACACATGCATGCACGCACGCACGCACACACTCATGCGCGGCATGTGCATACACACGTACTCAGACACTCACCCCATCTCACTCTTCACCGCCTCCCCCCCCTCCCCCTCCCATTCACGCATTTATTCATTCTTTCATTCAAGCACACACATAATGCCAAGATTCTCTCACAGTACAGCCAATGGTTACTTCCTGATCTACACACAGGCGCATGCGCGTACATATTACTATCTCCTTCCTCCTCCCTCACCCCGCGCACACACACTCACACAAGTGTACACACGCAGGAACGGACCCCTCCCTCCCCCCCCCTCACACACACACACATACACACCCATTCTTCGACTTACATACATAATCACACGCACGCACGCATCCCCCCCCCCCCCCCCCCCCCCCCCCCACACACACAAAGAAGTGCACACCATTGTCTTTGATATAGTCAATATAGGCACCAATTATGTTCATACACATTGGAGTTCATTGTGTGTGTTGACTGCGAGTAGTTAGTCACACGTATCAAACAACAGCTGTTTTATTTCTGTCTTAAATGTAGAGTGCTCTGGTATTCTACGAAATATCGGTGGAAGGGCATTCCATTCTCTGCTGCCATTGAAAGAAAAACTCGTTTTGAATAGATCTAAGTTTGCTTTGGGGACAATAGCTCTGTCTGATTCGTGATGATGCTGAAAAGAGAACATTGCTTTTAGATAACCAGGGCAAGCATCATAAACTACCTTATGCATGAGAGCTAAAACATTAAAGCGGAGGCGCAAGCAAAGTGGTAATATCTCAAAGTGTTTAAATAAATTATTATTTGATGCATTTGCTAACTCATTATTATTTATTACCTTAATGGCTCGCTTTTGAAGAAAGTTCAGAGGTTTCAGGTTAGATGGAGCACACTTCCTCCAGACAACAGAGCAGTAATCTAGGCGAGACTGAATAAAAGCAAAATAGAAAATTTTTTTTGATTGTTTATCTAGAAAGTGTTTAATTTGTGAAAGCTGGAATACACTGGATGATATTTCTTTAGTAATATTGTGAACATGATTCTGCCAAAGGAGGCTTTCGTCAATGACTACCCCAAGTAATTTGTGCGTTTTAACTTGCTTTATGTTGTTGTTATTATACTTTATTTGTAAATGAGTTTGCCTCAAGGTTTGCCTTTTCTGACGCGCACAAACTAGCATAGCTTCTGTTTTGTCAGGGTGTACCAGCATAGCATTAGTCTCACACCAAATTTTGACTGAATTCATACTAAGGTTTAAATAATGATTGATTTCCTTAATATCATGACTAGCGTACTGTAGAGTTGTATCATCTGCAAATAAATCACAAACAACATTTTGAATGGTTAAAGGAAGATCATTAATGTAAAGAGAGAATAAGAGTGGACCTAATACTGAACCTTGTGGTACACCACATGCAACAATTTTTTTGGAAGAGGTAACTCCATTAGCATAAACAGACTGAGTTCGGTTTGACAAATAGGATTTAAAAAATAGTAAGGCATTTTCATCTAAACCATATAACCGAAGCTTATGTAATAAGATATTAAAGGTAAAGGTAAAGGTAAAGGAGTCCCATAACCTATAAGGTCGTAGGGGATAATAAGATATTATGATTAATCAAATCAAAGGCCTTTCTTAAATCAATAAAAATAACACCGACTGCCTTTCTGTTATTAATTTCACGCAGCCATGAATCAGTAATCCTGCATAGTGCTGTTTCACAGGAGTGGTGCTTTCTAAACCCCGACTGGTGGGTATGCAAAAGGCCTTTGCATTCAATAAAAGATGATAAATGATGGTGGACATGCTGTTCAAGAGGTTAGATATACTAGATAGAAGTGAAATGGGTCTATAATTATTTACATCTTCTATGTTCCCTTTTTTGTGCAAAGGGATTACTTTAGCGTATTTAAATGCTTTGGGATAGCACTGTTTAGATAAGCAAAGGTTATAAAGATAAGTGAGAGAGTCTGCAATGTAAAATGCAGATAGTTTCAGTATTTTAGGGCTAATACTATCAAAGCCACATGAATTTTTATTTTTTAAAGATTTTAAATAGGACAAAACTTCATGAACAGACAATAAGGGAACAGAAAATTTTGTTATGTATCCTTTTCCTACGCAAAGGCTTTTAAAATATTTGAATCAAAAGTTCTGGTGTTGTTATCAATGAGTTTACTTCCAACACTAGCAAAGTGATTATTGAGAACATCTACTGGAATACAACATTCGTCACGTGAAGTACCAGGTTTATAGAGTGGCGAATAGCAGACAGATTAATCTTCCATTGATTTATCTTGAATTAAATTCTGGAAGAAACAACGTTTAGATTTTCTAATCATATACTTAACTATGTTACGTTTTTTCTTGTATTCCTCATGAAGCCCGCGTTTCTTTAAGTCGTCTCTGTGGTTGATTGCTAGCAAAATTTCTTGGGTGAGCCAGCCAG
>CM054135.1:25296695-25306695 GCA_028751875.1 Rapana venosa
ATGCATATTTGTGTTTCTGTGTGTGCACACGTGGATCTGTACGTGTAAATGTGTGCGCGCATGTGTTTGTATACATACACGTTACCTACATACTTGCATGATTATACACAAGCATGCATGCCTGCCTGCCTGCCTGTGTGCGCCCACGAGTATGTACCCACCCGCGTGTGTGTACGTACACGCATAAGTCTGTACATGGGGGGCAGGAACACTCTCTCATCCGATAGGCTTGTGCAGGTTCCCGCTTGTCTATCATTGTGTTGGGAAGCTGCACAGCTCTTCAGGAGGTGTCTGTCCCTGATGGAAACTGTTTGTCCTGTCAAGAGGTGCTGAAGCGTGTGGCCCTCTGCTGGATACTGCTGGAGAAGAAGAAGAAGAAGAAGAAGAAGAAGAAGAAGTGGAAGGAAGAAGAAGAAGAAGAAGAAGAGAAGAAGAAGAAAGAAGTAGAAGAAGAAGAAAAAGAAGAAGGAAGAAGGAAGAAGAAGATGAAAGAAGAAGGAAAGAAGAATTGCGAAGAAGAATTGCGAAGAAGAAGAAGAAGAAGAAGAAGAAGAAGAACTGCGAGAAGAAGAATTGCGAAGAAGAGAAGAAGAAGAAGAAGAAGAAGAAGAAAGAGAAGGAGGAGAAGAAGAAGAAGAAGAAGGAGGAGGAGGAGGAGGAGGAGGAGGAGGAGGAGGAGGAGGAGGAGGAGGAGGAGGAAGGAAGAAGGAAGAAGTGGAACAAGGAAGTAGCTGCAAAGAAGACAGAAACTTGATGGAAAAAAAGAAAGAAGTAAATTAGATAGAGGGCTAAGAGGATGAAAAATTTAATGTATGGGGGGTGGTTGGGTGTTTCAGTGTGTGTGTTGTGTGTGTGTGTGTGTGTGTGTATGTGTGTGTGTGTGTGAGTTTGTGTTAGTCTGTGTATGTGCGTGTACATAGTTATGTGTGTGTGTGTGTGAGTATGAGTGTGTGTGTTTTAGTGTGTATGCGTGTGTGTGTGTCAGTGTATGTGGCTGTGTTTTAGTGTGTGTGTGTGTGCATGTGTGTGTAAGTGTGTGTGTATGTGTGTAAATGTGTGTCTGTGATTGTGTGTGCATGCAAATTTGTGTTTCTGTGTGTGCACACGTGGATCTGTACGTGTTAATGTGTGCGCGCATGTGTTTGTATACATACACGTTACCTACATACTCGCATAATTATACACAAGCATGCATGCCTGCCTGCCTGCCTGTGTGCGCGCACGAGTATGTACCCACCCGCGTGTGTGTACGTACACACATAAGTCTGTACATGGGGGGCAGGAGCACTCTCTCTTATCCGATAGGGTTGTGCAGGTTTCCGCTTGTCTATCATTGTGTTGGGAAGCTGCACAGCTCTTCAGGAGGTGTCTCTCCCTGATGGAAACTGTTTGTCCTGTCAAGAGGTGCTGAAGTGTGTGGCACTCTGCTGGATACTGCTGGAGGAGAAGAAGAAGAAGAAGAAAGAAGAAGAAGAAAGAAGGAAGAAGAAGAAGAAGAAGAAGAAGAAGAAGAAGAAGAAGAAGAAGAAAGGGAAGAAAAGAAGGAAGAAGGAAGAAGGAAGAAGAAGAAGAAGAAGAAGAAGAAGAAGAGAAGAAGAAGAAGAAGAAGAAGAGAGAAGAAGAAGGAAGAAGAAGAAGAAGAAATGGAACAAGAAAGTAGCTGCACAGAAGACAGAAACTTGATGGAAAAAAGAAAGAAGAAGAAAAATAGATAGAGCTCTAAAAGGATCGATAACCTGTGTGTGAAGGGGAGGGGTTGGGGGGGGGGGGGGGTTAGTGTGTGTGTGTGTGTGTGTGTGTAGGTGTGTGTGTGTGTGTGTGTATAGGTGTGTGTGTATTTGTGTGAGTGCGTATGTGTGTGCGTGATTGTGTGTATACGTGTGTGTGTTTGAGTTGGTGTGTTGTGTGTGTGTTTGTGTGTGTGTGCATGTATGTATGTATGTATGTATGTATGTATGTATGTATGTATGTATGTATGTATGTATGTATGTATTATGTATGTATGTATATATATATGGGTTTTTGGCTGTTTGGCTGTGTGTCTGTGAGTGTGTGTGTTTATTAGATACATTTCTTGCTATTACTCTATTCAGGATCTGACGAACATAGCACAAATTATGTATACCATATCTAACTAAGAAATCTTCGTAGAATCGGCTGCCATGGCGCAGTGGTTAGCACCATAATGGGATTACTAGCTGGAAAGTCATAAGTTGGAGTTCTAAAATACATATATTTTCGGACTCTGGCTCTGCTTCTTTTTAGAATGAGTTTGGTTTGGACTCATTGGGACGACTACAAAAGGTGTCCCATAACCTATGTGGGCATAGGGGAGCGAGGTGTCAGAGACCTCCGCTTCTCTAAGGGCCAGCATATTGAGGGTGGCGCCCATCTTCTCTCCCTCGCTGCTTTACATTCCCTGACCCTAAAGAGGGCAGGTAGCCATTTACAGCTGGGTGAACCTGGGGAACTGTACTGAAGCCAAGGCGCGCAATCGGTCACCCATCCAAGTGGCAACCTCGCTCGACGCTGCTTGACATTAGTTGGGGGAAAGCGAGTGCTCCGACCACTGAGCTATCCCGAACCCAGGTTTGGGATGACTGGGACTACGCAATTGAGCTCCATCTAATTTACGGATACATAGTGTTGATACATAGTGTAGAGCACAGTCCTGTCCATAGTCTCCAAGCAGGTGCATTTCCTTAGCGTGATCGTCATATAACTTTTCATCACGATTAATCAACATACACTAAAAGGAATTTATAGTATCCAGTTGCTCTGGTTTCATAACGACCTCAGTTTCTGTTTCCCTTACACTTCTGTGCCCGTTGTGAATAAGTGTTGGTGCTTTCGGGTAGGGGGTTCATGGGGAGAAAAGTCATTGGTTATGGTGGACGTTGTGGTAGGTCTTAACTCAGTTCGGCTTCGCAACTATGCTATGGCCTAGCATTAGTGTTGGGGCCCTCTGGATGTTACTTCAATCGTTACCTAATATCAATAAGCTGACCATGGACTTATGGCTCTAAGGATTTTACGTGACAAGCTTGGGTATGACTAGGGCGAAGAGATTGAAAAAGTACTGCGGGAGCATTAAGTAACGTCACATAAGTCAGATAAGGCAGCAAAAAATAAGACAGAAATTCATAAAGAAGATGTTTATCCGCTACACAAAGGAGAAAGCTGGTAGAGCAACGGGTATATGGAAGCATATTTCCACAGTTTGCTACATGTTTGCATGTGTGACTCGTTTTAAACACCTCATCATATAGGCAGCCATACTCGCACATCGGAGGATTTTTCTCTCCTTCAAAAGAGAGTACAAGCTGTTATGCTTAGAAGGGTATCATAGCAGAAGGACAATCTCTACATAACATTTCTAAGCATAGCAGCACTTTGATGTAGGCCTTGGCGTATAGTTTACATCAATAACTGTCAAAGCTTTTGGCCTGGATCAACGCGAATATTTAAACTGTGACTTGAAAAGGCGTGGTTTACAGAGCAGCCTGAAAATCAAGACTTGTTAGGATGCATGACAACCATGGTGGAAAAATACGTTTGAAAAAAATTCAGAACTTTACTAGACACTCCTGTTATACAAACAAAACAAAACGGCATCAAAGACAAATAATCCCATTTTAAAATATTTTGACAGGAAAATCGAACTGAATGTCAGGTATATTTTTCGAAGGAGACCATAAACCAGTCTGACCCGTTTTCTTACGGACTTGTGCACGTCAAAAGAACCCACGACAGTTGAAATTCGGAATAATCTGGAAAGGTACCTCCTGACAGCCCTGGCAAAATTGGAAGGTTCAATTCCCAGCTGTCTCACCAAAGTCGGAATGCGGCTATCTTATATGTTTGTCCGTCGAGTTCGACGATGACCTCCAAAACAGCAGAGGAGGCAGCTGCTGTTTCGGAAATTGGGCAGAAATTTAATTATAGTGGAGATGCCTTGCCCCACAGTACATCCCCACTCTCTCGGCCAAGTGGGCATAAGGACAGTCAGCGGTGGAGATGTTCTCCAAAGGCCAACCAGCCCCTAGGGCTGCAGCACATAAGAACTGTTCGAATCAAGCCTCCTAGTCAGAGAGTCATAGTCGATCACTAAAAGACTAAAGCTGTAAAGTGGAATTCCATGAGTGGGAAAGCCACTGGTCATACAGTCTTTCGCTTTGCTGTTGCCCCCAGCGTCAATGGTTTCATCAAAAACTGTGATAAAGCCGTGAGAGAGAAAGAGAGAAAGAAATCTGCCGTGACTTAAAGTGGTATGAAATAAAATCTGAGCGCTTTGATTTGTTGCTTTACAAGATTCAGCGCTATATAAATTCCATACATTATTATTATTATTATTATTATAAAGCCCAGGCGCTGACATCATAAGTATGGAAAAACACGGTCACATGTGAAAAATATCAACATTTGTGAACCTTGGAGCTGTAGCTGAGGAGTGATATAAAACAACAACAACAACAACAACAACAACAACAACAACAACAACAACAACAACAACAACAACAACAAGAAAACAAAACTCGAAACTGAAACGTGCAAATTGCGGTTTTAAAATGTTCCTTTTGGAAACTTTCGAAGTGTATGTGAAGAGCATCTATAGAAGCTGGATAAATCATAGATGAAAGAAGGGGTTTAGAAACTTAAAATGATGGGTTGAAGAATCCACACTTAAGTGTGAAACGTAAAGTTGGGGAGATAGAATTAGGATAGCATTCGGTTTTTGCCTGCCTGCCTGTCTGTTTTTGTGTTGCTCTCTCAATTGTTGTCTGTCTATTTTTTGTCATGTCTGAGTTTCTCTGTCTGTCTGTCTGTCTGTCTGTCTGTCTGTCTGTCTGTCTGTCTGTCTGTCTGTCTGTCTGTCTGTCTCTCTCTCTCTCTCTCTCTCTCTCTCTCTCTCTCTCTCTCTCTTTCTCTCTCTCCTCTCTCTCTCTCTTGTGCGTGTTTCTGTGAGGTTGTTTATATGTCTTTTTTCCAGCCTGTCTTTCATTCATTTCTGTCTTCCTCTTCTTCTCTTACACTCTCTTCTCCTTTTCTTTCTTTCTTTCTTTCTTTCTTTCTTTTCTTTCTTTTCTTTCTTTCTTTCTTTCTTTCTTTCTTTCTTTCTTTCTTTCTTTCTTTATGTCTTTCTTTCTTTCTTTCATTCATTCTTTTTTTCTCTCTCTCTCTCTCTCTTTTTCTGTCTTTCTTTTTGTCTTTCTTTCTTTCTTTTTTTCTGTCTTTCTTTCTTTCTTTCTGTCTGTCTGCCTGCTTCTCTTTCTTTCATATTTTCAGGTAGTGTTTCTGTTTGCCTGTCTGTTGTTTCTTTCATTTTCTTTTTTTTCGTTTGATATTTTCTTTCAATTTTTTAAATGACATCTCCATGTCTTCAGGCTCTCCCCTCTTTCTTTCTTTCTTTCTTTCTTCTTTTCTTTCTTTCTTTCTTTCTTTCTTCCTTCCTTTCTTCCTTCGTATCTTTCTTTCTTTCTATCTTTCTTTCCATCTTTCTTTCTTTCTTTCTTCCTTTTTTGCTCCAGCCACATTTTCCTCATTCTTTTTAACTTTCTTTCTGTTCTCTCTCTTCCCCCTCTATTCTTTCTTTGTCTGTCTGTCTGTCTCTCTCTCCCTCTCTCTCTCTCTCTCTCTCTCTCTCTCTCTCTCTCTCTCTCTCTCCCCCCCCTTCTCTCTCTCTACTGGGTTTTTTAAAATCTGGTTTTGTCGTTTACCTCCCTTCTTCTTATTTGACAAACAAGTTTTTTGGTTCCCCCCCCCCCCACCCCCCTAATGCCAGAGGCTGTTATCTATTCATCCTTACACGTCCCAGACTGCTGCCCAATTGCAGAGTGCCAGTGGTAAAGTCAGGGTCCTTGTCTCTGCATCTGACAACCACACACTGTACCTGCTGAAAGCAGCATCCCCCCATTCTCACAATAATCGTGTAATGCACAATTTGATTTGGAACACGCCCTAGTTCTGAATGTAACTTGTGTTACACTTTTTTCCCCTCTTGTTTTCATGGACATCTCTCTGTGTGTCTCTGTCTGTTTCTCTGTGTCTGTCTCTGTCTCTGTCTCTGTCTCTCTTTCTGTGTACGTGTGTGTGTGTGTGTAGTGTAGTGTGGTGTAGTGTGTGTGTGTGTGTGTGTGTGTAGTGTAGTGTGGTGAGGTGTGGTGTAGTGTAGTGTAGCGTGGTGTAGTGTGTGCGTTTGTGTGTGAGGGGTTAGGGGTGAGTGAGATAGATAGAGGTAGAGTGTGTCTATGTGTGTGTGTGTGTGTGTGTGTGTGTGTGTGTGTGTGTGTGTGTGCGTGTGCTATTTTAGGTCTTGGAAAATGATTTTATAGTGTAGTGTAGTGTAGTGTAGTATAATGTAGTGTGGTGTAGTGTAGAGTGTGCGTATTTGTGTGAGGGGTTGGGGGTGAGTAAGAGAGAGAAAGAGAGAGACAGACAGAGAGAGAGAGGGTGTATGCGTGTGTGTGTGTGTGTGTGTGTGTGGTGTGTGTGTGTGTGTGTGTGTGTGTGTGTGTGTGTGTTGTGTGTGTGTGTGTGTGTTTGCGCGCGCGCTATGTTCGATCTTGCAGAATTATTTCATTATTTTGAGATTGGGTAAGCGGTTTTATGTTTTGTTTTCTTGGAGTTTTTTTTGGTGGGGGGAGGAAGGGGGGTGGGAGGGATATTTTTGTAACGGAATTTATGTTTTGGTTCCTGTTTTTGCCTCGCATCGGCTTGTTGACTTGTTGCCTGTTTATTGTTTTGTATTATTTTGTTTTGGTTTTGGAGTGCTTCCTTTTTGACTGAGAAGCACATTGTTATCTGCCAAGTTTTCATTTTTTTTAAAGGATTAGAACAAAATAAGATGATGCACACATACACGCACGCACAAATACACAAACACACGCGTGGTCGCGCGCGTGCACACACAGAGGCTTACGTACACACCACACACACACACACACACAACACACACACACACACCCACACACACACACACACACACACACGCACACACGCACGTACACGCACGCACGTACACACGCACACACACACTCCCACAAACACACACACACACACACGCAATCGCACACAAGCACACACGCACTCGCACACGCACACACACGCCACACACACACACACACACACACACACACACACACACACACACACACACACACACACACACACACACACACACACACACACACACACACATACACATACACACACACTGTAGTGGTCAGAACATTGCGCTCGCAATCTGACGACCCGGGTTTGATTCCCGTTCAAGGGGATATTTTCCCCTGGAGTTAACATCAGTGCAGACTCCACTCTCCCCAAAAAGTCCTTCAGATGAGTCAATAAACCGACGTCCCGTGTGCGAAGACACGCAGAACATCTTGCGCACAGGTTAAATCCTGTTCCACTTTTCGTAAAAGAGTAGGCCACTGTGTTGCCGGTGGGAAGAGATGACAGAATTTACAAAATCGCATACACACGAGGACTGGATGTAATAAAAGTACAAAAGTGCTTATTCCATTTATTATCGATATAAAAGGAACCCCCCTCCTCCCCCTCCTCCCCCCTCTCTCTCTCTCTCTCTCGTTATTTGAAATGATCTTGTGAATTCGATGAATTGCTGCAGTTGTTTGCATCTACACATTTCCCCTTCTTTATAGACACTCCGTGTATGAACAATAATATCTATTGTCATTGTCATTGTCATTCTCTCTCTCTCCCTCTCTCTCTCTCTCTTTCTCTCTCTCCCTCTCGCTCTTTCTCTCTCTCTTTCTCTCTCTCTTTCTCTTTCTCTCACCCTCTCTCTCTCTTTCTTTTTCTCTCTCCCTCTCTCTTTCTCTCTCTTCTCTTTCTCTCTCTTCTCTTCTCTCTCTCTCTCTCTCTCCTCTTCTCTTCTCTCTCTCTCTCTCTCTCTCTCTCTCTCTCTTCTCTCTCTCCTTCTTTCTCTCTCTTTCTTTCTTTCTTTTCTCTATCTCTCTCTCTCAGACTTCCTCACGAATCATCCTTTTTTCTTTTGCCGTTTTTCAACCTTTGGTGCTTTGATGCTGTACATGTATTGACTCTTTTGCATTCTTCAAAAAAAAAAAATATATATATAAAGTTTCTTTCAAGTTCAAAGGAAAAAACAAGATTTTTCAAGAAACAAGTTGGTGTGGTTATGGCTGTCATATTAATGGTAGAAGGAAGACCAGAAGTAGTGGGTGGGGGGTGGTCGAGGAACCGGTGTAGCAAGTGTATTCAGAAACCGTTGACTTGGCTTTCATAAAGTTTGTGCTCTCTCTCTCTTTCTTTCTTTCTTTCTTTCTTTCTTCTTTCTTTCTTTCTTTCTTTCTTTCCTTCTTTCTTTTTTCTTTCTTTCTTTTTCTTCTTTCCTTCTTTCTTTCTTTCTTTCTTCTTTCTTTCTTTCTTTCCTTTCTTTCTTTCTTTCTTTCTTTCTGTCTCTCTCTCTCTCTCGCCTTTCTCTCTCATTCTTTCTTTCCTGCTCGCTTTCTTTCTTTCTTTCTTTTTTCTTTGCTGTCTTCTTTCCTTCTTGCTTTCTTTCTTGCTTTATTTCTTTGTTTGTTTGTTTCTTTCTTTCCTTCCTTCCTTCCTCCTTTCTTTCTTTCTTTCTTTCTTTTTTTTTTTTTCTTTCTTTCTTTCTTTTTACTTTCTTTCTTTCTTTCTTTCTTCTTCTTTCTTTCTTTCTTATCTCTCTCTCTCTCTCTTCTTCTTTCTTTTCTTTCTTTCTCTCTCTCTCCCTCTTTCTTTCTTTCCTGCTTTCTTTCTGTTTTTCTGTCTTTCTTTCATTCTTTCTTCTGTCTTTTTTCCTTCCTTCCTTTCTTTCTTTTTTGCTTTTTCTTTCTTTCTTTCATTCACACTTTCTTGCTTTCCTTCCTTTCTTCCTCCTTTCTTTCTTCCTTCTTCCTTTTTTTTCTCTCTCTCTCTCTTCTTTTCTTTCTTTGTTTCTTTCTTTCTTTCTCTCTCTGTCTCTCTCTGTTTTCCCCCACAATAATCGTTTTGAATACATCTTGTTTGTTCCTTTTGACTGGCGTTCTTTCTTCTTCCCTTCTTTTTCTTTCTTTCTTTTCTCTTTTTTTCCTTTCTCTTTTGTTCGCTTAAGCGACGTCATTTGTGTCGTCCATCCTCTCTGCTTTGCTTCGTTTATTTTTGTGTTCCCTGTAATCATCTGATGCAAATGAAAAAGCATCAGCCCACAAGAGAGATATATGTTTGTTTAGATTGTTTACATACCGTTCTGCATTGCATTTGTCAAATTTCTTTCCAAGGTTTTATTTTTGTTGTTGTTGGCTGTTGTGTTGTTTTCTTTTTTGATGGGGCAGAATAACCCAGTGGCTACAGGGTCAAAGTCAAGTCAAGTCAAAAACGCTTTAATCATCCCATGGATGGGCTTTTAGATACTGACCAGGCACATTGATACGTATCATACATCTCGAAAGACACACAAGAAAGCTACATTTCACATTGGTTAAAACATTTCACGATAGCTTCAACTTAAAATGTCAGGAACACACACACACACACACACACAACAACACACACACACACACACACACACACACACACACACACACACACACACACACACACACACACACACACACACACAACACACCACACACCATAAACACACAGCACACAATACACACACGTACACACACACACACACACACACACACACACACACACACACACACACACACAACACACCACACACACACACTCTCTCTCTCTCTCTCTCTCTCTCTCTCTCTCTCATTATCATCATCTGATTAACTAAGGTCACATGTTCGATTATTGGCAACGGTTCCCGTTCGGTGTGATTTTCCCATATCATTAACAAGGACTTGACCAATAGTCTGTCGGATGAGACTATGAAAAGAGGTTCCGTGTACAAATGTATGAAGAACATCTTAAAAGTTCAAAAGTCCATCTGCTTTTTGTAGAAGACTAGGCCAACACATACATGTGGAAGGGATGACATAAACATGCCCTGCATGCA
>CM054135.1:25311695-25354195 GCA_028751875.1 Rapana venosa
TTTTTTTTCTTTTTAGGCTGTGGCAGTTGAACACCCCAGTTGTTACCCAGAGTGTAGATTCTGTCTCGCTCTTCACACTTAAGAATCAGTAAGAGATTGTTAGTACACACCGGGTGAACAGTCCACACGAGGAAGTCCAGACAAAGACAGAGAAAAGGAGGGAGAAAAAGACATGGGCTGAGCTGGCAAGAAAACCCTATACATAACGACAGAGAAAACCACATTATGAAATAATGAAGACACAATCTAAAAGTAATATACAAGTGAAAAACCAACAAGAACAAACAAGCAAAGCTCAAAGAAAGAAAAAACAAAAACAAAACGAACAAAGACAACAATGAAAAACATGAAAAAGTTTAACAAACACAGAAACATAGACAAACAGGGGAAAAAGACAGATACATGACAAACACAAGTTGTTTTCTTCGTTGCTGTCAAATAAAATTCAAGCAACAGAAACTGAATAAAATAAAATTGAGTGAAAACTCTAGAAGGAAGTTCATAGCTCGTTTGTATAGGAACAAGATACTCCACCCAGGTTTAACATGATTCTCTGCGAATTTCCATGCAAATTGCTTCAAAGGCGGAAACAAAACATGTCCCAGATCCCACTTATATCGGAAGTCAATTGACACACCCACTCTGGTTTCCGGTTTGTCACGTTACGGGAAACGAAGCTTTCAAGACTCACATGCGGAAAATCAAAATAATGCATGTTGCATGTAATGTTATTTCTCAATTAGATTGCTTATGATTACTCTAATGATAGGAAGCTGAAAACATGATCGTGAGCAATTTGCTTAAGTTCATAGCTGTTTCATAATCTTATAGGAACAATATATTGCATCAAGGTTCAACATAATTATTTGCCACTGTCCAAGCAGATTGCTTCAAAAGCAGAAACAAAAGCATATCCCAGATCCCACTTATATCAGAAATCAATGGACACACCCACTCCAGTTTCCGGCTAATCCGGTCACAGCAAAAAAGATTTCAAGAACAACACGAAAAATCAAATGCATGTTGCATGTTTATATCATAATTAGCTGGCCTCTGATTACTCTAATAGTATGAAACTGAAAACATGATCGTGAGCATCTTATTGAAGTTCATAGCTGTTTCATAATCTTATAGGAGTAATCTATTGCATCAAGGTTCAACATGATTCTCTGCCAATGCCCATGCAGAGTGCTTCAAAAGGGGGAAAAAGAAATATGGCCGGACGCCTCTCGCTGGAAACCATTCAACAATCTCGCTCAGTTTCCAGCTTGTCATTTTACAGGAAGCGAAGCTTTCAAGACTAGCCTTCCAAAAACCAAATGCTTGTTGCGTGTGACGTTTCTATAAAACTCAATTAGCTAGGTTCTGATTACTCTAATGACCGGAAGCTGAAAACACGATCGTGAGCAATTTACTGAAACTCTGGCTGCTGAGTTTTGTCAGGAGGGAATGTTTAAAGAAAAAACACCTTAGGACCCCAGGGGTGCATGTTGTTTGCGCGCGCGCGCGCGTGTGTGTGTGTGTGTGTGTGTGTGTGTGTGTGTGTGTATGTGTGTTTATGTGTGTGTGAGTGTGTGCTTTTTATTTTATTTTTTTAATTTTATTCTTTTATTTTGAGGACAATAAAATAAAATATGTGTCTGTGTCCACGCGAGCATATGTGTGTGTGTGTGTGTGTGTGTGTGGTGTGTGTGTGTGTGTGTGTGTATGTGTGTGTGTGTGTTCGCACGGGCGCGTGGGCACGCTCGTGTGTGTGTTTTAGGTCTGAGTCAAACTCAGGCTGCTCTCTACATTGCACTTTGCATAAGGAACATTTTTTCTTATTTACAAAAAATAGTCTGCATAGTCAATGCAATCCTGTTTCCCAAGAAGACTGGCTCTCTTATTGTCATGGCATATCTTAGGTTGCTCTTTTACGTGTGTTAAAGGAGCTTAACACTGAAGACCTCAATTCATCACCTGATCCAATCGACTAGCACCCAGACCACCACACAAGGTCTTGCAGATAAGGGGAGAAAAGCTGGGATTCAAGCAAGGATGGAACGTGCAACTTCATGGTTTCTACACTGTTGCATTATAGTCACACCACCAGTCTATAAAACAACGAAGCCTGAGGGAAACAAAAGCGCAAACACAATTCCTTCACACGTTACTGTCCGATGTCTGCAACCATCCTTAATATGATTTGGGAAAGTTTTTGGAGACTAACAAGTCTAAATGCACTTTAGAGGAGACTGGACAGACATTGCTACAATCGAACGTTGTCAAAGGGCACACATTAGCTCACAGGTTCTTGGTTAAAGGAAGGAAAAGTGACAAGTGAGGAGGGAAATGATGTTGGGATTCATGGTCAGGAGCCATGGGTTTAACTGCAGACTTTCTTAAGCTTGAGTTCATAGTGTTGGTAGTTTATAATGTGAAGTGTTTGTGTGTATGTGTGTGTGTGTGTGTGTGTGTGTGTGTGTGTGTGTGTGTGTGTGTGTGATTCCTTTGTGAAGGTGTGTGTGTGTGTGTGTGTGTGTGTGTGTGTGTGTGTGATTCCTTTGTAAAATTTAAACTGCTCTATACAAGGGTGAGCATCTTGCTTCAAGAATTGTGGATCTACATAAATAAAGAATTGCTTTCAGTTTGCATAAGTATTTTGTTTCCATACAAGATTATATTTTACAACATATTTTTGTTGGTGACAACTCTTCTTGTCTCTTTTTTTTAAATGCACATTCAATATGTGTTGCTTTGGGGAACTCATTTCATCACTCCATCCCATTGCCTAGCACCCAGACCACCACACAAGGTCATGTAGATAAGGGGAGAAAAGCTGGGCTTCAAGCAAGGATGGAACGTGGAACTCCTCTGTTACTACACTGTTGCATTATAGTCACACCACCAGTCCATCAAACTACCAAGCCTGAGGGAAACAAAAGCACAAACACAATTCCTTCACCCGTTACTGTCCCATGTCTGCAACCATCCTTAACACGATTTGGGAAAGTTTTTGGAGACTAAAAAGTCTAAACGCACTTTAGAGGAGACTGGGCAGACATTATTACAATTGAACATCGTCATAGGGCACATGTTAGCTAACAACTTCTTCGTAAAAGGAAGGAAAGGGGACAAGTTAGGAGGAAAATGATGTTGGGATTCATAGTCACGAGCCATGGTTGTAACTGCAGACTTTCTCAAGCTTGGGTTCATAATGTTGGTACGTTTATTATGTGAAGTGTGTTTGTATGTGTGTGTGTGATTCCTTTGTGAAATTTAGGCTGCTCTATACAAGGGTGAGCACCTTGCTTCACGAATGGTGGATCTACTTAAGTGAGGAATTGCTTTCAGTTTGCATAAGTATTTTGTTTCAAAAGAAGAATATTTTTCACAACATACTTTGTTGGTGACAACTCTTCTTGTCTTCTTCTATGTCCATTGAATATGTGTTGCTTTGGGGAACTTTGTTCATCACTTCATCCCATTGATAGCACCCAGACCACCACACAAGGTCTTGTAGATAAGGGGAGAAAAGCTGGGCTTCAAGCAAGGATGGAAGAGTGACTTCTCTGTTACTACACTGTTGCGTTATAGTCACACCACCAGTCCATCAAACTACCAAGCCTGAGGGAAACAAAAGCACAAACACAATTCCTTCACCCCTTACTGTCCGATGTCTGCAACCATCCTTAACACGATTTGGGAAAGTTTTTGGAGACTAACAAGTCTAAACGCACTTTAGAGAAGACTGGACAGACCTTGCTACAATCGAACATGGTCAAAGGGTACACGTTAGCAGTTAGCTTGCAGCTTCTTGGTTAAAGGAAGGAAAAGTGACAAGTGAGGAGGAAAGTTCTGTTAGGATTCATAGTCATGAACCATGGGTTTAACTGCAGACTTTTTAAAGCTTGAGTTCATAGTGGTGGTACGTTTATAATGTGAAGTGTGTGTGTATGTGTGTGTGTGTGTGTGTGTGTGTGTGTGTGTGTGTGTATGTGTGTGTGTGTGTGATTCCTTTATGAGTGTGTGTGTGTTTGTGTGTGTGTATGTGTGTGTATGTGTGTGTGTGTGATTCCTTTGTGAAATTTAGGCTGCTCTATACAAGGGTGAGCACCTTGCTTCAAGAATGGTGGATCCACATAAAAAGAATTGCTTACAGTTTGCATATGCTTTTTGTTTCCAAACAAGAATATTTTTTATATTATATTTTTGTTGATGACACCTCTTCTTGTCTTTTTCTATGTCCATTCAATGTGTGTTGCTTTGGGAAACTTTGTTCATGACTTTGACCCAGCGACTAGCGCCCAGACCACCACACAAAGTCTTGTAGATAAGGGGAGAAAAGCTGGGGTTCAAGCAAGGATGGAACGAGCAGCTTCACTGTTTTTACATTGTTGCATTATAGTAACACCATCAGTCCATCAAACTAGGAAGCCTGAGGGAAACAAAAGCGCAAACGCAATTCCTTCACCCGTTACTGTCCGATGTCTGCAACCATCCTTAACACGATTTGGGAAAGTTTGTTGAAGACTAACAAGTCTAAACGCACTTTAGAGGAGACTGGAGAGACACTATTACCATTGAACATTGTCAAACGGCACACATAGGCTCACAGCTTCTTGGTTAAAGGAAGGAAAAGTGACAAGTGAGGAGGAAAATGATGTTGGGATTCATAGTCACGTGCCATGGTTTCAAATGCAGACTTTCTTAAGCTTGAGTTCATAATGATGGTACTTTATAATGTGAAGTGGGTGTGTGTATGTGTAGGGGTGTGTGTGATTCCTTTGTGAAATTTAGACTGCTCTATACAAGGGTGAGCACCTTGCTTCAAAAATGGTGGATCTACTTAAGTAAAGAATTGCTTTCAGTTTGCGTAAGTTTTTTGTTTCCAAACAAGAATATTTGTTACAACATATTTTTGTTGGTGACACCTCTTCTTGTCTTTTTCTATGTCCATTCAATATGTGTTGCTTTGGGGAGCTTTGTTCATCACTTTGTCCCATTGACAAGCACACAGACCACCACACAAGGTCTTGTAGATAAGGGAGAAAAGCTGGTGTTCAAACAAGGATGGAACCAGCGACTTCACTGTTTCTACATTGTTGCATTATAGTCATACCACCAGTCCATCAAACTAGAAGCCTGAGGGAAACAAAAGCGCAAACATAATTCCTTCACCCGTTACTGTCCGATGTCTGCAACCATCCTTAACATGATTTGGGAAAGTGTTTGCAGACTAACAAGTCTAAATGCACTTTAGAGGAGACTGGACAGACATTATTACAATCCAACGTTATCAAAGAGCACATGCTAGCTCACAGCTTCTTGGTAAAAAAACAAGAAGAAAAAAAGCAAAAAAAGCAAATGCAGTGCTTATTCAATGTACCATCTGGAAATAAAAATTTGACTTGACTTGACTTGACTTGGTTAAAGGAAGGAAAAGTGACAAATTAAAAGGAAAAAGATGTTAGGATTCATAGTCACAAGCCATGGATTTAACTGCAGACTTTCTTAAGCTTGAGTTCATAGTGTTGGTACGTATATAATGTGAAGTTTGTGTGTGTTTGTGTGCGCATGCGCAAGTGTCTTTGTGTGTGTTTATATATTTATATTTCTATTTTTATATTTTATTCTTTTATATTGAGGGTAATGGAATAAACACTTATGTACTTTTAAAAAAAAGTACTTGTGTGTATGCGGTTTTGTAAATTCTGTCATCTGTTCCCACCGGCATACAATGGCCTACTCTTACGAAAGCGGAACAGGATTTAATGTGTGTGTGAGCTGTTCTGTATGCTTTCACACAGGGGAACTCAGTTTATAGTCTCACCTGAAGAACATTTGGGGAGAGTGGAGTCTGCACTGGTGTTTACTCAAAGGGAAAATATCCCCTTGAGCAGGAATCGAACCTGGCTTGTCAGATTGCAAGTCTGTGTGTGTGTGTGTGTTTGGGAGGGGGGGCATTCATGTTTTCATGCTCACACGTGTGTCTGATTCCTTTGTAAAATTTAGGCTGCTCTATACAAGGGTGGGCAAGTTGCTTTAAGAATGGTGGATCCACTTAAAAAAATTGCTTTCAGTTTGCATATGTTTTTTGTTTCGAAACAAGAATATTTTTACAACATATTTTTGTTGGTGACAACTCTTTTTGTCTTTTTCTATGTCCATTGAATATGTGCTGTTTTGGGGAATTTTGTTCATCACTTCATCCCATTGCCTAGCACCCAGACCACCACACAAGGTCATGTAGATAAGGGGAGAAAAGCTGGGCTTCAAGCAAGGATGGAACCAGCAACTTTCTGTTTCTACACTGTTGCAACATAGTCACACCACCAGTCCATCAAACTACCAAGCCTGAGGGAAACAAAAGCGCAAACACAATTCCTTCACCCCTTACTGTCCGATGTCTGCAACCATCCTTAACACGAGTTTGGAAAGTTTTGCAGACTAACAAGTCTAAATGCACTTTAGAGGAGACTGGACAGACATTATTACGATCCAACATTGTCAAAGGGCACACGTTAGCTCACAGCTTCTTGGTTAAAGGAAGGAAAAGTGACAAGTGAGGAGGAAAGTGATGTTGGGATTCATAGTCATGAACCATGGGTTTAACTGCAGACTTTCTTAAGCTTGAGTTCATAGTGTTGGTACGTTTATAATATGAAGTGTGTGTGTGTGTGTGTGTGTGTGTGTGTGTGTGTGTGTGTGTGTGTGTGGTAGCATTTTCTTTTTTAGCTTTAGGCAATCCTGCCTCTGGATTCTTTCTTTTTCTTTCTTTCTTTTTATTTTTTGTGTTACAAAAACCCTGTTTCTTATCTAAATTCTAATGAAGCATTTTCCAAGGGTACTGGTTTAAAATGTTTTTTGAACATATAGGTTCCCCCTCCAGCCTCTAGGATTCGTTCCAGACTTCTATTTGAGATGTACAGGAAAAGCCGGAGGTGTGTTTTCACAAACCATCACTATCTTTACCACTCACTAACATTTGACCAGAACCACCACCACCGCCTCCATAATCATCATCACTGGTTGTAGTAGCAGTAGCAAATAGCAGCTGTAGCAGCAATAGCAGCAGCAGCAGCAATAGTAGTAGCTGTTGCGGCAGCAGTGCTGGTAGCTGTAAAAGTAGTAGTAGTAGTAGTGGTGTTGGTGGTGGTAGTAGTAGTAGTAGTAGTAGTAGTAGCTGTTGCTTAGTAGTTGTAGCTGTAGTAGGAGAAGGAGGGTGAGAGAGAGACAGAAAAGAAGAAGAAGAACAGAAGAAGAAGAAGAAGAGATAAACAGAGACAGACCGAGATAGATTAAACAAAGCGAGGAGAGACGGAGACACAGAAAGACAGAGAGATGGGGACAAAAAATAACAGACACAGAGAGATACAGACAGGAACTACACGAAGTTTTACAATAACAATGGACCCAAGGTAACACAAGTCTGCAGTTAAAGTAATTTGTCGTGACTATGAATCCTGAAGTCATTGTTCTTCTTCTGTTTGGGTTTTCCTTCAACAAAAAAACCCTCAACCCAATCTTGTGGCTAGGAAAAAAGTCCCTTTCACGACGTTCGATCGTAACAATGTCTGTCTGTCCTGTCTGCTCTAAAGTGCATTTTGGACTTTGCTAGTCTACAAGAACATGCTGGAATCGTACTAAGAATGTTTGCAGACAAGAGACAGAAAGCGGGTAACAAATTATGTCTCCCTTTTTGTCGGTGCGTTTTAATCTTTGTAGATACAAGCTGCTTTTTAGCATTGGCAAATCTTTGCCAAGGCCAAAGAACTTTTTCAGCTACTCATGCAAGCTAAATGCAAGGGCGGGGCTAGCCTAGGGGTTAGTGCATTGCACACACGATCTAGCGGCTTAGAATTGAATAACAATCCAGGCCCCCATTTTAGGGCTTTTTTTAAAACC
The DNA here is from genome assembly GCA_028751875.1 of Rapana venosa. Lineage (NCBI taxonomy): Eukaryota > Metazoa > Mollusca > Gastropoda > Neogastropoda > Muricidae > Rapana > Rapana venosa. The sequence continues at coordinate 25,319,583 of CM054135.1, forward strand.
ATAGATTACTATACTACTACTACTACTACTACTACTACTACTACTACTACTACTACTACTACTACTACTTCTACTACTACTACTACTACTACTACTACTACTACTACTACTACTACTACTACGACTACTACTACGACGACGACGACGACTACTACTACTACTACTACGACTACTACTACTACCACTACTACTACTACGACTACTACTACTACCACTACTACTACTACTACTACTACTACTACTACTACTACTACTACTACTACTACTACTACTACTACTACTACTACTACAACCATCACTATCTTTACAGCTCACTAACATTTGACCAGAAACACCACCACACCCATAACCATCATCATTGGTTGTACTAGTGGTAGTAAATAGCAGCAGTAGGAGCAATAGCAGTAGCAGGAATAGTAGCTGTTGTAGCAGCAGTGCTGGTAGCTGTAACAGTAGTAGTGGTAGTAGTAGTAGTAGTAGTAATAGTAGTAGTAGGGGTGGTGGTAGTGGTGGTGGTAGTAGAGGTGGTAGTAGTAGTGGTAGTAGCAGCAGCAGCTGTTTAGTAGTAGTAGTAGTAGTAGTAGTAGTAGTAGTAGTAGTAGTAGTAGCAGTAGTAGAGAGAGAGAAAGTGAGTGAGTGAGAGAAGAAGAAGAAGATGGTTATTATTACATTCTTTTACTACTACTAGAAAAAGAAGAAGAAGAAGAGAAGAAGACAAAGAAGAAGAGAAAGACAAAGAAAAGAAGAAGAAGAAGAAGAAGAAGAAGAAAGAAGAAGAAGAAGAAGAAGAAGAAGAAGAAGAAGAAGAAGAAGAAGAAGAAGAAGAAGAAGAAGAAGAAGAAAAAAGAAAAAGAAAAAGAAGAAAAAGAAGATAAAAAAGAAAACGCAAAAGAGAAAAAGATAAAGAGAGACAAACAAAGATAGATTTGACGAAGAAGTGGGACACCAAGACACAGAAAGAAAAGAGTCGGGGACAAAAAAAAACAGAGATAGAGAGATACAGACAGGAATCACACGAAGTTTAACAATACCAATGGACACAAGGTAACACAAGTCTGCAGTTAAAGTAATTTGTCGTGACTATGAATCCTAAAGTCATTGTCCTTCTTCTGTTTGGTTTTTCCTTCAACAAAAACAAAAAAACCCCATCCAATCTTGTGGCTAGGAAAAAAAGTCCCTTTCACAACGTTCGATCGTAACAATGTCTGTCTGTCCTGTCTGCTCTAAAGTGCATTTTGAACTTTGGTAGTCTACAATAACATGCTGGAATTGTGTTTAGAATGTTTGCTGACAAGAGACAGAAAGCGGGTATTAAATTATTTCTCCCTTTCTGTTGGTGCGTTTTAATCTTTGTAGATACAAGCTGCTTTTTAGCGTTGGCAAATCTTTTTATTTATTTATTTATTTTTTATAATCTTTTTTATAGCAAACATTTTACATATATAATACAACATACGCACACAGAGGAACATTAAAGCCATGAGACATTCAACAATCAGCAACCATGGATAGATGTAAACAAACTCTTCAATGTAAACATAGCAATGAAAATACTCTAACGAGTTTGCAATATTCTCACAAGTTTGTCAGATTTTCTTATACATACGTCTGATCCGTTTCGAGTACAATTGGTTCAAATGCACTCCAAGCATTGAGAAAGTCTGTCAATTTGCCACTTATTCTTGCATTAAATTTTTCTATTGCATATCTAGCTTTTAGTTGGTTTTGAAATACAAACAAATTTGGGATTTTGCTAGTCATTTTACACTTAAATATATATATTTTAAACCAAACATTAAAATAAATCCAATATATCATTTGTTTCTAGATACTGATCAACTCCAAAAATGACAAGTTCTCGTGACATCTTAAGAGAGTGAATATTATGACATTTTTCATTCAACAAGTGTTCAACAGCATTCCAAAAAGAAACGTACAAAGTCAACAGTTCCATAAAAAATGTTCAATAGAGTCTCGTTCCTTCTGACAAAGTGAACATTGTGCAGTATCTGTTACACCCATAGCACGAAGAATCAGTTAGTAGCAATTATTCTATGTACGATTCTAATTTGTAGCCATTTAAATTGTACATCTCTGGTTCTGTGTATTTTGCTGAAAATTTTGTCCCATGGTATACATGCATTTATTTTTTCTGACCATTTGGAACAACATTTTGGTTTATTGTTATCGGATGTTAGGATTTCATAGTACTTTTTTGCTCCTTTATGTACGCTCAATATACACTTTATTGCACAAAACATACCTCCATGTTGAGTAGTTTTATCATCTATATGAATTCCCGTTTTTTTAACATATTGTTTTATGGCAGATATCCATCCATTGTAGGTGATAAAGTCAATACAAAAGCTTGTATCATTTAAAAATTCTTGGTATTTAAAAAATTCTCCATTTTCTTTAATAAAGTGTTTTATAGAATATACCCCTTTCTTTATCATTTTATCTTGTTTAACTGTAGCGTTTCCTACTTTTAATATTTTCATTATAGAAGATTGGCTCCTCAAGAAGCTCGTACTGGTTACGTGGTATGATTTGAGTACAAAAAATTCTATATGCTACTAAATACATGAGCCCAAAACAAGTTAATACTTGTATTTTTTAAAGGGTATATGTTGGCCCATAGCATTCTAGGTTTTCAAGAAATGGGTAGTTTCTATAGCAATATTTTTCCACTTGTGATCTGTTATTTTACTTTTTCTTATCCAGAACATTTTTAAAGCAAAAATGTATTTTCTAATATCTGGAATGTTAAGTCCACCTTGTTTAATCGTTTTAACTGCTGTTTTCCTGTTAATTCTATCGTTTTTTCCGTTCCAAACAAACTGAAAGCATAATTTTTGGAGCTTCTGTATAAACTGGTCAGGTGGATCTGGTAGCAGAATCCAGAGATGGATTAACTTTGACAGAATAAGAGATTTTAGTACAGCAACTCTTCCAATTGGAGTGATGGTTCGTTTTGCCCAGATTCTAAACATCACTTTTACTTCCGCTAACTTATCTTTATAGTTGATATTTTCACAGTCAACTAAATTATCAGTAAACCAAATCCCTAGTATTTTAAATTTAGATGGGTTCCATATCATTTTTAAATGAGGACAGAATATCTTCCTAGATCTTCTTTTTTTTCCCAGCCATACAACTTGTGTTTTATCACAATTCATGAATAAACCTGACACTCTACTAAATCTGTCAAGAATGAATATTGATTGTTCAAAAGAAACCCTATCACCAATATTAAACAGTTGGGTGTCATCAGCAAACTGTAGAATCCTATGTTCTCTACCATTTATCTTAATTCCCTTAATTATTTTATCTTCTCTTATCATTGTACCTAAGATTTCTGCACAGAGGATAAATAAATAGGGTGAAACTGGATCTCCCTGTCTGCAGCCTCTTTAAATTTTTAAACCATTGCCCACTCTGTCCATTCACAACCACTGTTGATTTTATATCCTTATAGAATGTTTCCAATCCAACGACAAATACTATTGCCAAAGCCATATGCTTTCAAAACTTTCATCATAAAACACCAATTTAAGGAATCAAAGGCTTTTTCAAAATCAATACAGAGTAGCAAGCCTGTGCAACTTTTAACATTTAGATAGTTAATCATATCATATAAAAATCTTACATTATCGCCCATATATCTGTTACTGATAAACCCAGTTTGGTCTTCATTGATAAGGATTGGCAGTATCTGTTTTATTCTGTTGGCAATAGAAGAAGATCCTATTTTGTATACAACATTAAGTAGAGAGATAGGTCGCCAGTTCTTTATATATTCTTTTGATTTATCACCTTTGGGAATACAAGTGATAACACCTTCTTTTTGTGTTGCAGACAGTTCACCATGCTTGTATGCTTCATTTAAAGATCTGACAACAAAGGGTCCTAGCGTGTCCAAAAAAATTTAAAAAATTCGACAGTAAACCCATCAGTGCCTGGACTTTTACAATTTTTCATGTTTTTCAATGCCTGAGTTGCTTCAAACAAGAGTGATATTTCCTTCCATTAAATTATTTTGCTCATGGGATAATCTAGGAAGTTTTTTGACAAGATCGCTTTTTTCACAGTCTTCTACATTTTTTTCTTATACAATGTTTCATAGAATGCTTTCGCTTCCCTTGCTATGTCTGTGGGGTCTTCTATTACCTCCCCGTCACTAATTATCAACTTTGTCATTTGCTTGCTAACATAGTTCCGTTTTTCTAAATTGCAAAAGTACTTTGAAATTTTTTCCCCTTCAGCAATCCATCTTGCCTTGGATCTTAATAAAACTCCTTCCATTCTTTTGTCTCTGATTGCTCTTAATTCCTGGCTCTTTTCCTGAATCTGCTGAATGTTTTCGTCTGTTTTCTTTTCAATTTTTTCTAATGTCTCTATATCTCTGATAAGTTTATGTTCGGCTGCTAAAGCCTTTTTCTTCTTCATTGAGGCATATGCAATAGTTTTACCCCGTATTTTCATTGGCAAGAAATCCAAAAACACCCTGTCTGAAATCTTTAATTCAATATCAGCCTTTTCAATTTCATCTATATTTTCCTTATCATAAGAATTCGCTGCATATTCTAATAACACATTGGTGATCTCTTTATTAATCTCCTCCACGTACTGTATATCTTAAGTAAGGATGAATTAAACTTCCAAAATGTATGATGCTTTTCATTTTTACCAAACTTTAATGTTAAAGGGAACCATTGAGTGATCTGAGCGATAGCCTGGAACAATATCAGCGTCTTTAAAATACCAGTATAGGTGATCTGACACCAAAAAGAAATCAAGCCGGCCCTTGCTTCAGGGGCGTTGGTTTACGCCATGTGTAACGCCTACTTTCCAGATTGTTTTTCTCACCAAACGTCTGCTAAACCAAATTCTTCTACTAGGCCCTCAATTTCCTTTCTCGCTCGTGGATTATTGTCATGAATATAGTTATGACAATCAATATCAGGATCTAATGCCACATTCCAATCACCACTGCAATGATGTTATTGTTATTGTAAATGTTTTATCTTTTCCTTTAAAGTTACATAAAATGCAGGGTCATCTCTGTTTGGACCATACACATTCACCAAAAGAAAGTCTTTCTCAAAAACAGTAAAAGAAATCAATATGAAATTACCATTTGCATCTTTGTCTACATTTGTTACCTTAAATTCAAAATCATTTGCAAACAAAACAGCAACCCCTCTACAATTCGACCGAAACGAGGCAAAAAAACATTTGTAACCCCATTCTGAATGTACATACCTTTCCAGCTTATGATCAAAATGTGTATCTTGCAGGCAATATAGAGAGTACTTCTTTTGTCTTAGATAATGAAAAACATCTCTACGTTTACGTGTATCCCCTAGTCCTTGACAGTTAAGTGATGCAATTCGTAAGGTGTCCATTACTGACATAATTATATTATCTATGCTTTACAAAGTACATGGTTGAAAAACATTTGCACAACAATTCGATCATGGGCAAAAAAACCCCTCACAAATGTATATAATTCTATCCAAAAGTTGTTCGTGAAAAAAACGTCCCACAGCATGGCTTTTTCACAGAAATATGTAAGACAAACAAGGACAATGAAACCAACATTGTCCACACTTTCACACCCAATCACACACACAACAAACACAAAAAAATAGGAAATAGCAGAATTCATCTAACAGTCGTTCGCAACACGGGATGCAGAGGAGCAACTCTTTTTTTTTTATCTTATAGCAGACACCAAAAGAAAAGCGGGAAAAGAGCGTTGCGGGCGCGCGGGGGGGGGGGGGGGGGGGGGGGGGGGGCACAGAGAAGGGAGGACCCCATCCAAAATATACCCAATGGATGAGAAATACAACCACCCACTCCACACAAAACCGGGAGCAATCCAGAAACGCACTCCACCTTCTCATGCACCTGGGGGGATCCTGAGGCAGAAGCACCACGAGTGAGAGACCCCCGTGCAAGCCCACAGATCCACCTCCTCCCAGGGGTGGTCTCCCAGACAGCAGGAGACCTCAGGTTCCCACCCAGGATCCCGTGGCGACACACACACGCCATCACACACAAAACCTGTGCAGTGTAATGCCAACAAGAAAGGCAGCACCACCACACTCATCACACATTCACCAAGTCTATGCCATGCACCACAGTTCTGCAGTGTGCCATCAAATCACGTAAAAAACTCAGCCAATTGTCAGCAAAAGCAGGTGGTAGAGGTGGGGACCAAATAGCAAAGGCACAGCAAGCCTGCATCAATAAAAACCAAAAGAAACAGCACTAAACCTTCAATCAAACTAACATTTAAAAAATATATTTCCTTGTTGAACTGATACACACACCTGAACAGTGCAGCTAGCATGGGGTGTGGTGGTGGGGAGGGGGGATGACAAATCCACCAGTGCAGATGCACTACATGCAGACACTTAAGCCCACACGCAAAACAGTATTTTGTTTCCTTTTTCTTTCCCTTTCCTTCTATGATTTCCTTTAGCCCCCGAAACCCCAAAGGCCACATCAAGCTGTCAGTCCATTCATTGAAAACAGTCCCATCAACACCATTTCAATTCAAACTTAAATCGACCATGGTCGTCACAAACATCAGTATCATCAATATGCCAAAGATTCACTAAATAAACACATTTCATTTAAGTTACACCCAACTAAGGCAGCTGCTTGAAGTCTGTTGTCATCTTAAATCAACAGCAAAAAAGCAGGCACATTTCAAAACGCCAAAGACCATACATATTACATGTGAAGTAAACCACGAGGGGAAAAAACAAAAACAAAAACAAAAAAACACACACACACACACACAAAAACAGCAACAACCAGCAGACCTGTGTCCATCCCAGTGTCCAAGGCCCCAAAAAGACAATAACAAATCAATAAAGGAACTGTTACTGTACATGAACTTCGGATGACATTATTCCCTCTGAACTGTCCACCCCCCCCCCCCCTCCAACAAAAATCTTTGCCAAGGCCAAAGAACTTTGTCAGCTACTCATGCAAGCTAAATGCAAGGGCGGGGGTAGCCTAGGGGTTAGTGCATTGCGCTCACGATCTAGTGGCTTAGAATTGAATCATAACCCAGGCGCCCGTTTTAGGGATTTTTACCCTAGACTACTACTACTACTACTACTACTACTACTACTACTACTACTACTAGTACTACTACTACTACTACTACTACTACTACTACTACTGCTGCTGCTGCTGCTGCTGCTGCTACTACTACTACTACTACTGCTGCTTCTTCTGCTGCTGCTGCTTCTGCTGCTACTGCTGCTGCTACTGCTGCGCTGATACTACTACTGCAGCTGCTGTTGCTGCTGCTGCTGCTACTACTACTACTACTACTACTACTACTACTACTACTACTACTACTACTACTACTACTACTACTGCCGCCGCCGCCGCCGCCGCCGCCATACTACTACTACTACTACTACTACTACTACTACTACTACTACTACTACTACTACTACTACTACTACTACTGTATGGAATTTATATAGCGCTGAATCTTGTAAAGCAACAAATCAAAGCGCTCCTATTACTACTACTACTGCTACTACTACTACTACTACTACTACTACTACTACTACTACTACTACTACTACTACTACTACTACTACTACTACTGTATGGAATTTATATAGCGCTGAATCTTGTAAAGCAACAAATCAAAGCGCTCCTATTACTACTACTACTACTACTACTACTACTACTACTACTACTACTACTACTACTACCACCACTATCTACTACTACTACTACTACTACTACTACTACTACTACTACTACTTCTACTAGCAGTAGTACTACTTTTCTACTACTACTACTCAGAACCATTTACTGTTACTGCTGTAGCTATTGCTGCTGGCTTAAACTTTTCCTTCTACAATAGTTAGCTGCTAATACTACTGCTGCTGCTGAAACTAATGGTCATAGACTAACTATCCACAATTGTTTTGTCTCGTGGAAAGACAAAGTGTGTGTGTGTGTCTTCAATTTTACGTCTGTTCACTTAAAGTGATATTAGACGATAAAGATAAAGTGTAGACACAATCAATCATGATCGCGACACAACCCAGGCCAAAATCTGTGTCAGTTATTGGTGTCAGCTAAGTGCCTAAGTCTACATGAAAACCGTGTGATGCCTTCGAAGCTTCAATTTTGCTATTTGCTTTAGGCATGACGTTTTCTCAGCATAACTTGCACTGTCCTTTAATGCAAAGAGAAAACAATCTTTAAAGTCTAAGGAGGCTTGGTGGTCTAGAGATAACGCACCTGCCTAGAAAGCGAAAAATCCTAATCGGGTGGGAAGTGTGCGGTGGTTTGATCTCCGTTTGGGCCAATGTTTTTTTTACCCCATCCATTAGACCATGAGTGGTGGTCTGGGTCATAATCTTTCGGATGAGACGATAAACCGAGGTCCCGTATATTGCACAAAAGTATTCAGCGTAAGTCAAAGAAGCCACGGCAACAAGAGAGTTGTCCTTGGCAAAATTCTGTAGAAAAAAGTGCCACTCTGATAGGGGAATAAATACATTTGTAAAGAGGAAAAGTTAAAAAAAAGTAATGGGTGGCGTTGGTCTCGTGGCGACGAGTTCTCCCCGGAGAGAGCAGCCGGGATTCCACGCAGAGAAATCTGTCGTGACTTAAAGCGGTATAAAATAAAATTTAAAAAGCAACTTAAATAAAATAACAACAAGTATAGCTGCTTGTATTTCGAGGTACTTGAAAACAATAAAACACGCAAACTTCTTTTTTTCTTTCTTTTATTTCCAGGATAATGGAATAAGCACACATGTGCTTTTTTCATCCAGTCCCCGTGTGTATGCAGTTTTGTAAATTTTGTCCCTTCCAACCGGCACACAATAGCCTACTCTTCCGAAAAGCAGAACGGGTTTTAACGTGTGCGCAAGATGTTCTGCGTTCGTTCGCACACGGGACCTTGGTTTATGATATCATCCGAAGGACTACTGGGTAGAGCGGAGTCGGTACTGATGTTAACTCAGAGGAAAAATCCTCTTGAACGAGAATCGAACCCGGGTCAGGAGATCACGAATGTATCACTGTAACCTACCAGGCCATCCCGACCCCTCCATTCCTTTCTCATCCGGTATGCACTTAAACTATCCCGCAATGATTCCCAGGTGGGACTAAAGACTGAGAGTGCGAATTTTGGGTAACCTCAAAAGTGTTAAGATGGAGAAGCGCAATAACAATAATAGCAATATTACGACGATGGCAAAAATGCAGAACGATAGTTAAGCGTGGCTGTAGAGCTCCAAGACAAATTGAAGACTGCACTAGGAATCCACTGGCTGCAAGCAAAATAATGTCTAACGTACTGGTCGACGTTCTAGACATAAACGGAAAGATAAACTGTTGTAGAACACAATTTCTTCATTTACGTGTACGTTTCAAGGAAAGAGAGAGCATGAGGGAGAGAGAGAGAGAGAAAGAGAGAGAGAGAAGGGGAGAGTTTTTTTTTAAAATTTTTTTTTTTTTTTTTTGGGTTTTTACCCCCAAAACCCAAAAGGGAAAATTTTTTAAAAAAGGGGGTTTTTAAAAAAAAGGGGGGGTTTTTTTTCTTTTTTTTTTTTTTTTTTTCCCCCCCAAACGGGGGGGAAAAAAAAAAAAAAATTTTTCCCTTTTTAAACCCCAAAGGGTTAAAATTTGAAAAAAATTTTTTAAAAAACCAATTTTTTTGGGGAAAATTTTTTTTAAAAAAAAATTTTTTCCCCCTTTTTTAAATTTTTTTAAAAAAAAAAAAAAAAAAAAAAATTTTTTTTTTTAAAATTTTGGGGGTTTTTTTTTTTAAAAAAGGGGGGTTTTTTTAAAAAATTTTTTTAAAAAAAAGGGGTTTTTTTTTTTTTTCCCCCCCTTTTTAAAATTTTTAAATTAAATTTTTTTTTTAAAAAAAATTTCCCTTTTTTTTGGGGGGGGGGTTTTTTTGGGGTTTTTTTTTTTTATTTTTTTTTTTAAAATTTTTTTTTTTTTTTTTTAAAAAATTTTAAAAAAAAAATTTTTTTTTTTTTCCCCCGCCCCCCCTTTTAAATTCCCCCCCCAAAAAGGGGTTTTTTTTTTGAATGAAAAAAAACCCCCCCAAATTTTTTTCCCCAAAGTTTTTTTAAAAAAAAAATTTTGGGAAAAAAAAAACCCCTTTAAAAAAAACCCCCTTGGGCCCTTGGAGGGTTTTTTTAAAAAAATTTTTTAATTTTTTTTTTTTTTTGGTTGGTTTAAAAAGGGGGGGTTTTTTTTTGGAAAAAAAAAAATTTTTTAAAATTTTTAAATTTTTTTTTTTTTAAAAATTTTTTTTTTTTTAAAAAAGGGGGGGAAAAAATTTTTTCCCCCCCTTTTTTTGTTTAAATTTTTTTTGGGGTTTTTTTTTAAAAAATTTAAAAAAAAACCCCCCCCAAAAAAAAAAAAAAAAGGGGGGGAAAAAAGGGGGGGGTTTTTTTTTCCCTTTTTAAATGTTTTTTTTAAAAAAACCCCCCAAAAAATTTTTTGGGAAACCAAAAAAAATTTTTCCTTTTTTTTACGCCCTTTTTTTCCCTTTCCTTTTTTTTTTTTTTTTTGGGGGGAAAATTTTAAACCCCGGGGGGGTTTTCCCCATTTTTTTTTTTTAAAGGGGGAAAATTTTTTTTTAAAAAAGGAATTTTTTTTTTTTTCCCTTAATTTTTTGGTTTTTTTTTTTTTTTTTTTGGCTTTTTTAAAGGTTTTTTTTTAATTGGAATTTTTTTGGGGGGTTTTTTTTTTTTTAATTTTTTTTTAAAAATTTGGGGGGTTTTTTTTTTTTTTTCTTTTTTTTTTTTTTTAAAAACCCCTTTTTTTTTAAAAAAAAAAACCCCAAATTTTAAAATTTTTTTGGTTTTTTCCCCCCCCTTTTTTTGGGTTTTTTAAATTTTTCCCTTTTTTTTTTAAATTTTTAAAAAAAAAAAAAAATTTAACCCCCTTTTAAAAAAAATTTTTTTTTTTTAAAAATTTTAAAACGGGGGCGGAAAACCGGGGTTTAAAAAGAAAGGGTTTTGGGGCCCAAAAAAAACCCGGCCTTTTTTTTGGGGGTGGGGGGGGGGGGGTTTTTTTAAATTTTTTTTAAAAAATTTTTTTTTTTAAACCTTTTGGGAAAAGGGGGGGGGGAAAAAAAAAAAAAAAAAATAAAAAGGGGGAAAAAAAACCAAAAGGGGGGGGAAAAAAAGGAAAAAAAAAAAAATTTTAAAAAGGGGAAAATTTTTTAAAATTAAAAATTCCCAAAAGGCCCCCCAAAAAAAAAAAAAAAAACCCCAAATTTTTTTTTTTTTTTTTTTAAAAAAAAAAAAAAAAAACCCCCCCAAAAAAAAAAAAAAAATTTGGGGGCCCCCCCCTTTTCCCCAAAAAAGGAAAAAGGGTTTTTTAAAAAAATTTTTTTTAAAAATTTTAAAAAAAAAAAAAATTTTTTTCCCCTTTTTTGGTGGGTTTTTTTTTCCAAATTTTTTTAAAAAATTTTTAAAAATTTTTAAAAAAAGGGGGGCCATTTCCAAAACAAAAAAAAAAAAAATTTTTTTTAAAATTTTTGGGGGGAAAAAAAAACCCCCCCTTTTTTTTTAAAAAATTTAAAAAAAAAAATTTTCCCCAAACCCCAATTTTAACCCCAATTCCCCCCCCAAAAAAAAAAAAAAAAAATTCTTAACCCCCCCCCCGGGGGAATTTTTTTTTTTTTTTTAAAAACCCCCAAAAAAAAAAAAACCCCCTTTTCCCCCCCCGGGGGGGGGGGGGGGGGGGAAAAAAACCAAAACCCCCCCCAAAAACCCAATTCGGGCCCCCAAAAAAACCCCCCCAAAAGGGAAACCGGAAAATTTTCCCCCACCCGGGTTTCCCCAAAAAAAAAAGGGGGGGGAAAAAAAAAAGGGGGGGAAATTTTTGGGGGGGGTTTAAAGGGAAAAACCCCCCCAAAAATTTTTAAAAAAAAAAAAAAAAAAGGGGGGGAAAAAAAAAAAAAACCCCCCAAAATTTTTAAAAAAAAAGGGGGAAAAAAAAAAAAAAAAAAAAAAAAAGAAAAAAAGGGGGGGGAAAAAAAAAAAGGGGGAAAAAAAAAAAAAAAAAAAAAAAAAAAAAAAAAAAAAAAAAAAAAGGAAAAAAAAAAAAAAAATGAAAAAAAAAAAAAAAAAAAAAAGGGGGGGGTTTTGGGGGGGGAAAAAAAAAATTTTCCCCGGGGGAAAAAAAAAAAAGAAAAAAAAAAAAAACCCAAAATTTTTTTTTTGGGCCCGGAAACCAAAAAAAAAAAAAAAAATTTTTCCCCTTTTAACCCCAAATTTTTGCCTTTTTTTTTTTTAAAAAAAAAAAAAAAAAAAAAAATTTTTTTAAAAAAAACCCTTTAACCCCGGGGTTTTGTCTTTTTTTCCCCAAAAAAAAAAATTTTTTTTTTTTCCCCCCAAAAATAAAATTTTTTTTTTAAAAGGGGGAAAAAAAAAAAAAAAAAAAAACCCCCCCCCCCAAAAAAAAAGGGTTTTCCCCCTTTTGGGGCCCAAAAAAAAAAAAAAAAAAAAAGGGGGGGGGGGCCCCAATTTTCCCCCCCCCCCCCAAAAAAAATTTTTTTAAAAAAAAACCCCCCCGTTTTTGGGTTTTAAAAAAAAAATTTTTTAAAAATTTTCCCCCTTTTTTTTGGGGTTTTTTCCCCGGCCCCCCCCCTTTTTTTTTTTTTAAAAAAATTTTTTTTTTTCCTTTTTTTTAAAATCTTTTTTCCTTTACCCTTTTTTTCCCTTTCAAACCTACAAAATTTTTTTTTCCCCCCCCCCTTTTTAAAAATTTTTTTTTCCCCCCCCCCCCAAAAATTTTTTTTTCTCCTTTTTACTACTACTAAAAAAAATTTTTTTTTTTTTTTTTTTTCCCCCCCCCCCCGGGGGGGAAAAAATTTAAAAAAAAAACCCCAAAAATTACTTTTTACACTACTACTACTACTTTTTTTTTTAAAAACCTAAAAAAAAAAAAAAAATTTTTTTTTTAAATTTTTAAAAAAAAAATTCCCCCCCCCCCCCCCAAAAAAAAAAAAAAAAAAAATTTTTTTTAAAAACCAACTTTTTCTAAACCTCCTATTACTACAACAAAAACCCCCCTTTAAAAAACCCCCCCCCCTTTTTTTTTTTTTTTTTACAAAATTTACTACTTCCCCCAAAAAAATTTTTTTTTACTAAAACCCCAAAATTTTCCTTTTCTTTGGCTTTTTTTTTTCCCAAAAAAATTTTTTAAAATTTTTTTTTAAAAAGGAAAAATTAAAAATTTTTTTTTTTTTGGGAAAAGGGGGGTGTTTTTTTCCTTTTAATTTTTTAAAATTAAAATTTAAAAAAAAAAAACAAAAACCCGGAAACCCCAAAAAAAAATTTTTTTTTTGTTCCCCAAAAAGAAACGGGGAAACCTTAAAAGGGCTTTTTTGGAATTTTTTTTCCAATTTTTTTTTTTTAAGGGAAAAAAAAAAAAAAAGGGGGGGTTTTTGGTTCCCCCAAAAAAAAAGGTTTTTTAAAAAAAATTGGGGGGTTTTTGGGGGGTTTTTTTCCCCTTTTTTTTGGGAAATTTTTTCCCCCCCAAAATTTTTGGGGGGGTTTTTTTTGGGGGGTTTTTGGGGGGAAAAAAAAAAATTTTTGGAAAAAAAAGGGAAAAAAAGGGGCCGGGGTTTTTTTTAAAAAAAAAAAAAAATTTTAATAAAAATTTTAAAAAAAAAAAAAAAAAAAAAGGGGTTGGGGGGGCCGGGCCCCCCCCGGGGGAAAAAGGGGGGGGGGGGGAAAAAAAAAAAAATTTTTAAAATTTAAAAAAACTTAAATAAAATAACAACAAATATTGCGTTTTATTTCGAGGGACTTGAAAACAATAAAAACAGCAACCCTTTTTTTTTTCTTTTTTTTTATTTCCAGGATAAGGGAAAAAGCCAAAATGTGCTTTTTTTTAAACCGTCCCCCCGGGTATGCAGTTTTGTAAAATTTTTTCCCTTCCAAAAAAGGGACACAATAGCCCACTCTTCCCCAAAAGCAGAACGGGGGTTTAAAAGTTTTGGCAAAATGTTCTGCGTTGCTTCGCACACGGGGCCTTGGTTTTTGATATTTAAACCGAAAAGGGCTATGGGGTAAGCGGGGGGTCGGGAATGATGTTAAATAGAGGGAAAAAACCCTTGAAAAGAGAAACGAACCCGGGTAGGAGATCACGAATGATCACCCGAAACCTACCCGGCCCTTTCCCGAAACCCCTTTTTCCTTTCCCCAACCCGGGAAAGCACTTAAAATAAACCCGCAAAGATTCCCAGGTGGGGGTAAGACTGAAAAGGGGCGAATTTTGGGGAACCTCAAAAAATGTTAAATGGAGAAGGGGGGGGCAAAAACAATAATTGCAATTTTTACGAAGATGGGGAAAAAGGGAGACAAAAAAGTTTTAAACGTGGTTTTTAAATCCAAGACCCAAAATTTAAGGGCTGCACAAAGGAAACCACTGGCTGCAAACAAAATAATGTCTAACCCTACTGGTGACGTTCTAGACATAAACGGGAAAAATAAAAATGTTGTAGAACACAATTTTTTTCATTTACGTGTTTCGTTTTAAGGAGAGAGAGGGCATGAGGGGGAGAGGAGAGAGAGAGAGAGAGAAGAAAAAGAGAGAGAAAAGAGAGGGGAGAGGGGGAGAGAGAGAGAGAGAGAGAAAAAAAGGGGGGGAAAAACAGACAGCCAAAAGACAGACAGACAGACAGAAACCCGAAAGGGAAAAAAAACAGACAAAAACAGACAACAGATTAAAAAAACAACAGACCCGGGTGACAGGAGAGACAGAGAGAGCGGAGATACAAAGAAGAACAGAAAAGAAAGACAGAGAAATGGGTTTAGAGACAGGAGCAACCCGACGACAGGCCCTACAGAAACCAAAAAGGGGTAGGGAAGGTGTGTGTTATTTCTTTTTGTTTTTTTACTCTTTAGCTGGCTTTTCCTTTTTTAATATCAGTTTTCTTTTTTCTTGGCGATTTATAATCCTCCATTTACTTAAAGTTAAAAAAAGTCATCAAATCGATAAGTTTTTATCCCCAAGGGCCCATAGGAACAACACTGACGTTTTTGGGCAAAGTTTTTTATACCAAGTGCAGCATCGGTTGTGAACCCCTTTTTGAATTTTTCCCTGATTTGGTTTTTGGGGATGATGAAAATTTAAAAGCAGAGAAGGAACGAAACATCCCCCAATGGGATCTCAACAAAAAGGTTAGATAGTTGGGAATTAGACCTTTTTTTCAAAGCTGGGCGTGTTTATTGTAAAGTTCCTTTCATTTCGCCTATTTTTAAATTTTACAAATATCTTTAAAAATTTAAAAATTGTTTTTTTTCCCTTTCATTTCGGGTCCCAAATAATAGAAAAGAATTTTTTTTTTTTGGGGGGGGGATTATTTTTTGCTTGTTTAAAACAAAACCTTTAAAAAAAAATTTTTGCATTTTAAAGTGGTTTTTTTTTTTTTTATTTTACTTATAAAAATTTTTTTAACTTTCCCTTTTCCGTTTTTTGATGTTTTTCCCTGATAAAAACACAAAATTTTTCCCTGACAAAAGATAAAAAAAAAAACAAACAGGAAAAACAAACAAAACCCCCGAGTGATATAAATCCAAAAAGTTCCCCCGGCCCAAAAAGGTTTTCCCTTTTTTGATGCCGCTTAATTTTACCCAAAGGGTTCACTAAAAAAGTTGTTATGTTGAAAATGTGTTTTGAGATTGCCCTTCCCGCCATGGGAAGCTCTAAACACAACAACCTGCACTCTTCTTTTTAGAGGAGGGGAAAAAAAAAACCTCTTTAAATCCGGGGGTATGAACCCCAATATGGCGAGGGGTTTTTTTAAAAAGTCATACACGCAAAATTCCATTTGGAAAGTTTAAATTTTAATCTCACAGTGTTCCCCGGTGGGGTGAGTAGTCGGAAAAGCACATTTTGGGGGACCCCCTGGTGTTAACCAAGGGAACGCACAACAACAAAAAACGACCAATCTATAACAAATTTTTTAAAGTTTAAATTTTTTGAAAGACTAAAACCCGTTGGGGAAACAACCCGGAAAACCCAAATTGCGTTTTTTGAGCAAGAGGGTAATTCTATATTCGGAAAAAATTTTTTCTAGCCCGTAAGTGCCCCAGAAAGCGGGCGCTTCAAGTGTGCCATCCAAAAATTTGAAACTCGAGTAAAGGTTTTGGCCAAAAAGAAAGGTGCTTCTCGTTTTTTCACACATGCCGAAGTCGGATGTGTTGGCTTGATTGTCAGGCGCTTAACCCGGGAGCACAACACATATTTGACATATGATAATGCAAAAAGTTGTGTTGAGCATTCGACGAATTGAATACGGTTCGCCTCAAAAGCTGTATTTTAAAGAAATTTTGTTTTTTTGTTTTTCTCTTCTTTTTTTGCTTTTAAAAAAACTTTTTACAAATCATTGTTTTTATGATGGTGACATTTTTGACTCTAGCTTGCACTTGTTTTCCTACACAACTTTATGGGAAAAAAAATGTAGGGGCCCTTTTTCGGGAAACAGTTTAGCGTCCCTTCCAAAAGGGGGCGTGAATTTTCTTTTTTCCTAAATTATTATTCTTTAAAACATTTTATTGGGCCCTTTTAAAAAAAATAAATATCAATCCCGTCCTATGAAAATTTAAAATTTTTAACGCGAGTTTTAATAATTTTCTGTTTATAGATAAACCCACTGGGGGTTTTTTTTTTTTCCCACTTACAGTATAATGTTCATTGGTTTAAAGCAATGCTCTTAAAACTCTTTTTTTGGTTTGAAATAAGGATTTTTGTTTTCCCTTTTTTTGTGCACGTTCTATTTCATTCAGTAAAACCCTTTCCTATTAAACCCAAATTCCCTTTTGATTTAAAAAAGGGTTGTCTTTTTTAACATTTAAATGCTCAGCGCCTGGGGTTTTCACAGTTTTTGACTTAAAACCCAAAGACGCTGGGGGGGCTGCAAAGTGGGGGCCCTTTTGACCAGTGGCTTTTCCCCCTCATGGAATTCCCCTTTAAGTTACTCTTTGTGATCGACTATAACCCTTTTTGACTAGGGGGCTTGACTTGCACAGTCCCTTTTGTGCGCAGCCCCGGGGGGGTAGTGGCCTTCGGAAACATCCTAACGCTGAATGTCCCTTTCCCATTAGCCAAAATTGGGGGAGATGTAATTGGTTTGGGGAAGGAAACTCCACTATAATCAAATTTTTGCCCAAAAACCGAAAAAAAGCAGCTGCCCCCTCTACTGTTTTTTTGGGGGTTTATCGTCGAACACACGGACAGACATTTCAGATCTCACCGAAAAGGGGAAAATTTTTGAAATTTCCCAGCAAGAAAAGGGTCTTGGCAAAAAGTCATTTAAAAAACCCCAAAATTATATCGGGTTCCAAAATTTCCTAGCATAAATAAACGGGTTTAAGGGGGACCCCAATTTCCACATAATGAGTTGCAAATGAACTGGGGTCAAAATTTTTTGTGTTTAATCCAATGAAAAAGGGGGTTCATTAAAAAAAACACCCAGATCAAACCGGGGCAAGTCTTTTAAAAAATTGTTTCAAATTTTAAAGCTTAATTCCGGACCCTGACACCGCAATTGGTTAATTTGAAACGAAAGTTTTATTCGAATGAGGGGTTGGCTTGGTTTTAAAAGCAAATTTTTTAAAACAATGAAAAATGCCCAAAAAAACACCTTGATATTTTTAGTGCAGGGTTTAAGAAAAGGGTTATAAAATGTAACTTTTAATGGAAAAACCCAAAATAGATAACTTGAAACCCCCCCCCCCCCTTTTCCCGCCCAAAAAAGTATAGCGTAAAAAACGGGGGGAAAATGCCACGCATTCATGTTTGGGGGTTTACACAAGTATTTTCTTCATTCAAAACTTAAAAACAAAAATCCCCCCCATTGTAAACAAACTCACATGTTTTCCTTTAACTTCCCAACCTTTTTTTAAAAAACATCGGTTTTCCCCTTTAGCCCCTCCTTACTGAAATTATTATTCGATAAGCTTTATAGCTGCTTTTGGTTCTTCCCCGTTTTTTGATTAATTCCTTTTCATGCTTTAAGGGTTTTCCAAATTATAAATTTGCTTTTAAAAGGTTCTTTATGTTTTTTTTAGCGCCCCAATAAAAATTTCTCCAGCATTTGGAAAACTGTCTGTTTTTCCTGTCTGTTTTATTTCCCCTGTCCCATTTTCTTCTCTCTCCTCTCTCCCCTCGCTCTCTCTCTCTAAGTTTCAAGTGGAAAAAAAGAATACTTTGGGTGTTTAAACCCCTTGGGGAAAAAAATATCATTTCCCAAAAAAGTTTATGTCCTTTCCCCTCTGTCTCTCTCTGCCTCTTCTGTCTATCTGGGCTGTTGGGCTGTTTTTCTCTCTCTTTAAGGGCCCCTAAAAAAAAAAACTTTCCCCTGAAAACCCCCGCAAAATTTTTTAAAGACAATTCAAAAAAGTCTCTCTCTCTCCCCCCTCTCCTCAAACTTCCCTAAAAAATTTTCCCCTCTACTTTTTTCTTTTTCTTAAAACCATATTTTTCTCAATCACTCTCTTCCCCTTTTTATTTCCCTTATCTTTAAAAAAAAAACAAAACAACCCTTTAAAACCTTTTTCCCCCCCAATAATTTTCAAAAAATTAACATACTGGTGAATTTTCCCCCGTTGGTAAAATTTTACCCTTTCACAATAAAAAAAAAATTTGGCCCTAATTGGGCCCCGGGTTTTTTTTGGTGGGGAAATTGGGGTTTTCCAACAAAATTTTTTGGGGTTGGTTAAATTTTTTTTGTTTTTTGGGGCAATCAACTTTTTTTTTTTGGGGGGTTTGGAAACAAGGGGGGTTCCTTCCCCTTTTGTTTTTCGGGGCTTCACTAAAAGGGGGGGGAGAAACCCTTGCACACAAAACACACACACACACAACACACCCACAACACACACACACACACAAAAAAACAAAAAGAAAAAAAAAAAAAAATAGAGGGGGAGAAGAGAGAGAAAAGAGAGAGGGAAAAAAGAGAGAGAAAAAGGAAAAGGAGAAGAATAGAGTTTGAGAAAAAAGAAGAGAGAGGAGAGGAGAGGGGAGAGAAAAAAGAGAAAAAAGGAGAGTTTAGACGAAGATTTGGGGAAAAAGGGGGAAAAAGAAAGAGAAAGAGTAAGGGAGAGAGAGAAGAGAGAAAGAGAGAAGAAGGAAGAGAAGAAGAGAAGAGAGAGAAAGAAGAAAGAAAAAGACAACATAAGAAAAAGGAAAGACAGGAAGAAAGAGAGGTTTTAAGGAAAATAGAGAAAGAGGAAAGAGAAATTTGGGGGAGGGGAGGGGAGAAAAGGGGAGAGAGGGAGAGAGGTGAGAGAGAGAGAGGGGAAAAAGAGAGGAGGAGAGAGAGACAGGGGCAGGAAAACAGAAGACAGACCCACAAAAAAGACAAAACTGCAGACAGCAGACAAGGGGACAGAGACAGAGACACAGTAGAACATAAATAGAAATGGGGTTTTATATTGGGGAGTATGTGCGGGCGTGTGTCGTGTGTGTGGTGTACGTGCGTGAGAACACACACACATCAGACAGACCGAAAGACCGATAAACAGACAGACTGACAGATAAGCAGACAGCGACAGAGACAGAAACACAGATAGAGACATAAATAGAAAGGATTCTCACATTGTGTGTGCGTGCGTGCGAGCGTGCGCGCGTGTGTGTGTGTGTGTGTATGCATGCGTGCGTCTGTGCGTGTGCGCTCGGTTTTTTCCTTCTTGAATTTATGGTCTTTTCAATGTGTGTGTGCGTGCGTGTGTGTTCTTTCGTGTTTTTCTGCTTTCCTCTTTCTCTGCTTTTGTCTCTTTGGGGTAATAGTCTTTTTTCCAGATCACCATCTCTTACTCTGTACGTAAAGAGTCTTAAAAAAACACCAACAGTTTAAAACATTTTTCTTGCAAGTTATAACCAGCCTCCAGCAAATTAATAGAAATCTATTCCTAGAATCCTGACTGTCTCACCAGTTGTTATGGCTATTTTCGTTTCCATTTGGGAAAGGAAAAAACAGCTGTTGCTCATCATTTCCTGTTAAGAAAGCGTCAACCCAAAGACATGTCTTGTCGCCGGAAGTCAACGCTGATTGGTCAGTTTGGGTGAACTTGGTAGAAAGAGAGAGAGAGAGAGAGAGAGAGAGGAGAGAGAGAGAGAGAGGAGAGAGAGAGATTTTATTTTATTCTTTTATTTTGAGGATAATTGAATAAGAACTCATGTGTTTTTTCATCAGTCCCCGTGTGTATGCAGTTTTGTAAATTTGCCATCCATTTCCACCAGCACACACTGGTCTACTTTTCCGAATAGCGGAACGGGTTTAAATGTGTGCGCAAGATGTTTTGCGTGCATTCACACACGGGACCTCGGTTTATAGTCTCATTCGAAAGACTTTTGTGGAGAGTAGAGTCGGGACTGATGTTAACTCAAGGGGGAAAAATCCTCTTGAACGAGAATTGAATCTGGGTCAGCAGATTACGAAATCATCACTCTATCCACCAGGCTATCCTGAGAGAGAGAGAGAGAGAGAGGGAGTGGGGGAGGGAGAGTTTATTAGACAAACGCTTCTAACCCAACCGGACACAGAGAGGGAGGGTGTGGGGGCAGACAGGCAGACAGACAGACAGTTTTTAGCTTCCAAAATATATTTATTACTCAAGGCCATTTACAATCTTGCAAAAAAAGTAGATTTTGCATTCTTGTGAAAATTGCTTTTTTGGAGGGCATCTAGTTCATTGGCTAACTTGGTAAGCATTCGGTAAAGTAAATAAAATATACCCCCAGATGTAAACTTATTATCAGGGACGGGTTGTTTCTATGTCGCTGCGTATGTGTGTGTATGTGTATACATGTGTGTGTATGAGTGTGTGTGTGGTGTGTGCGTGGGTGTGTATGTGTGTTTGGTGTGTTGTTGTGCTGTGTGTTCTCACTGCAAAATGAGAGAGCACAGTTAAGAATGAGAGAGAAAAGAGAGAGAGACACACACATACAGACAGACAGACAGAGAGAGAGAGAGAGAGAGAGAGAGAAGAGAGAGAGAAGAAAAAGAGAGAGACAGACAGAAAAGACAGACGGGACAAAACAGACAGACGACAGAAAGACAGATACTCTGAAACTCCCCTCAAACTGTTAATGTAAACCAGCTTTAAAGGAGAGAGAGAGAGAGAGAGAGAGAGAGAGAGAGAGAGAGGAGAGAGAGAGAGAGAGAGAGAGAGAGCTGAGAGAGAGAGAGAGAGAGCGAGAGAGAGAGGGAAAGAGAGAGAGAGAGAGAGAGAGAGAGAGAGAGAGAGAGACGGACAGAAAGAGAGAGAGAGAGACAGAGACAGAGAGAGAGAGAAGACAGAGGAAAGAGACGGACAGAAAGGGAGAGAGAAGAGAGGAGAGAGAGAGAGAGAGAGAGAGAGAGAGAGAGAGAGAGAGAGAGGGGAGAGAGGAGAGAAAAAGAGAGACAGAGAGACAGAAGAGAGAGAAGAAAACAGAGAGAAAGAGACGGACAGAAAGAGTAGAGAGAGAGAGAGAGAGAGAGAGAGAGAAGAGAGAGAGAGAGAGAGAGAGAGAGAGAGAGGCAGAGACGTAGACAAATGCAGACAGAAAGGCAGAGAGACACACAGAGAGAGCATGCATAACAAATGACAATAATTTTCTGAAGGGCAGCTGCCCTGACGGCGAACATACTCCAGGGACTTGATGCTGCCTTCGCCCATCCATACACCCAACATTGTCCTGCCCTCGGCCTCCCATCCACTAATGTTGTAAGCTGCTACTTTTTTGTTAAGAAATGCGCGGAAAGAAAATTGCAATAACATAGGTGGTGGAGGTTTGGGGGTGGGGTGGGTGTTTAGGGTGTGGGAGTGGGATGGGTAAGAAGAGGTCCTCCTCCTCCTCCTTCTTCTTCTTCTTCTTCTTTTTTTTCTTCTTCTTCTTCTCTTTTTCTTCTTTTTCTTCTTCTTCTTCTTCTTCTTCTTCTTCTTCTTCTTCTTCTTAACAACTGTATTCACCTTTCTGTTTCCAAGATCAAGCTGTTTCACAATATAAAAAGTAGCAATAAAGGTAATGACATAAATATGCACATGCATGAGCGCGCTCGCGCGTGGGCGTACATCAAGAATGCTTTAAGAGATTACCTGAAGTTGTTTTCAGAAGAGAGTTTGACTAGGAGATAGTATAACAAAATTATCTTTAACGAAAGTGAAAGACATTTGTCAGTAATGTTTACCACTACGTCACACACATAAATACCTGTATTGCTATCTATCTATCTATCTATCTATCTATCTATCTATCTATCTATCTATCTATCTATCTATCTATCTATCTATCTATCTATCTATCTATCTATCTATCTATTATCTATCTATCATCTATCTATGTCTGTCTGTCTGTTTGTCTGTCTAAACTATCTATCTATCTATCTATCTATCTATCTATCTATCTATCAAACTATCTGTCTATTACAATCTATCTATCTATGTTTTGTTCCTTCTCTTGCTCTCTCTGTCGCTCTCTCTGTGTCTGTCTGCTTGTCTGTGACGGTCTGTCTGTCTGTCTGTCTGTCTGCCCCCCCTCTTGATTACTCTTTTACTTTCTGGTGCTTCTTCATTTTTATTCTTTCAGGGAATTTTTTTTTCTCTTGATTTGTCATTCTATTTTTCTTATTTTCTTCGTTTCTTTCTTTTCTTTCTGCCTTTTTTCTTTCTTCCAAAGTCATTTGTTTTCTTCTTTGTCATTTTGTTCTTCTTTGTTTTCTACTATCCTTCTGGCGTGGTTTATGCATAAATTAATATTTGTCTTAACTTTATAATCTAAAAAACAGCAGAATGACCATAAATTCATACAGTCAGTTTGCAACTTAATTTTTACTAGTCTTTTTTGTTTTCTTTCACTTAGTTCTCACATGTTTAGCCTCTTCCCCTTAATTCCACTGAGGCACAAACATCATGTGAAGTGTCAGAGCATTAAAGGGTTAATTCTAAAAACCTTGTGTGCGGTAGGGGAACACTGGATACATTATTCAAAGCATCTGGAGAATGTCTTGATCCTGCGTAAATGTTATGGCCGTAATTATATTTTGCGAGAGGTCATTGCCCAGCTTTGCGTATTGCGTTTTTATTTATTTGCTCAAGTCATGTATTTTATCGAAAATGATTGTGAGTATTTTTGGTGTTTGTATCATTTGAAGAGTTTAGTTTTGTTTTTAGGTACATATTTGATCGATGTTGCTTGTGCGTCTGTCTCTATCTCTGTTTATGTCTGTATGTTTCTGTCTCTCTCTCGCCCTCCTCTCTCTGTGTGTCTCTGTGTCTCTCTGTCTGTCTCTGCCTGTCTGTCTGTCTCTCTGTGCGTCACTGTGACTCACTCTCTGCCTCTGCCTCTTTCTCTGTCTGTCTGTCTGTCTGTCTCCTCACTCCCGTCCTTTTCATTCTTCTTTCATTTTTCTACCGTTCTTTGTGGCTTTTTTGTTTCTTATCTTTTTCGGGGGTGGAGGGGAGGTGTCTGTCTTTCTCTCATTATTTCTGTCTTTTTCTTTCCGTTTTATCTCCCATCCCACCTTATTTGTTGTTCTGACCTTTCTTCATTTCCTGGTTTCCTTCCTTTCTGCCTCTCCCACTTCATTTTTTGGGACGTTATTTATGCCTAAATTCATAATAGTCGTTCTGCTTTTCCTATCTGTTTTGTTTTATGTCTCTTTCTTTTCGCATTTGTTTCATTCTAAAAATGTTTGTTTGTCATCTCCCCCCCCCCTCTTAATCCCATTGAGGCAGATCCCCCATGTGAGGTGTCAGCATTTTGGGGATGGGGGTGGGGTGGAGGGGTGGGTGTTAATTCTGAAAGCCCTGTGTGTGGTGGGGAAACACTGGATACATCTTTAAAAGCATCTGGTGAATATCTTGATCCTGCGTAAATGTTATGACCGTAATTACATTTTGCTAGAGGTCATTGTCCAGCTTTGAACATCGCTTTTTTACGTTATTTGCTCAAGTCATGTGTTTTTTTTCTCGGGAAAATGGTGTGAGTATTTTGGGATTTGTAGCATTTTGAAGGCTTAGTTTTGTTTGTAGTATAATTTGTTTTTATTGGTGTTGCTTGCACGCTCTGTCATTGTGCTTTTCAATCTGTCCTATCTGTCTGTCTGTCTGTCTATCAGTATGTAATGGTCTGTTGAGTGCCGGTCTGTCTGTCTCTCGTCGCTGTACTCTCTGTCTTCTCTCTCTTTTTCTCTCGCTCTCCTCTGTATTTATCTCTTTTTGCTTCCGTCTTTCTGTATTCCGACCTTTTTGTTTATAAGTAAATAATAGTTTTGAGTGGTGGAGCTTTGTGTGTCGTGAGCTTGTGCACGTCACCTCTGTCTGTCTGATTATCTGTCTTGCTTTCTATCTCTTCTGAAATTATCTGTCCTTGCTTTCTATCTCTGTCACTGTCTGTATCAGTTTTGTTTGTCGGTCTGTCTGGTCAGTCTGTCGTTGCTTCTTCTTTCTTTTTCTTTATCAACAGGGCCTACACTACTTGACCTTTTCCACATATTTCCTCATTGGGACACTTGCATCATGTGATTGATATATCGTGTTTCTTTTTCGGTCGTCGTCATCATAGAATATCGGCGAATACGTGTCTGCCATCGAGTTTAGAAATGGGATTGCGCTGCCGTTAAGCGCCTAAGAAGTCAGGCCCTGCATATCCGTCTAATGCGTTGACTAGTCTTGCTATAGTCTAAAGTCTTTCTGGGAGGGGTAAAAAAGGAAAGAGAGTGAACAAGGGCGCTAACAATAGACAAAGAAAGAGTGACGGGAAGAAAGAGCAAGTCAGACACAAGAGAGGATAGAACCAAAAAATGGGGAATAAAAAAAAAAAATTCTTGACACGGATTTTCCAGAATGTGGTGGATGCTATTTATACTGACAGGTCCCCAGGCCGGTCATCTCCACGAGGAGGGGTTGTCTATTCTGAAAAGCTTGTGTCACAGGGTAAAAGATATTTTTTTTTTTCTTTTAAATTATCGGAAAATCATCTATTGATAATTGTGTTTCTTAAGGAGTGTTGTGAACATGTTTTTCTACAAGATATCCTTGCAAGCTTCACCACCACCTACCACCACCACAACAACAACATATGCAGCAGCAGCAGCAGCACTCCCACCAAAACCCCACCTAACCACCACCACCACCACCTACCACCACCACCCCCACCACCACCACCACCACCACCAACAACAACATAAACGAGACATCAACTCGACATAACAACGCTAAAAAAATTGCTCACACAACACACACACACACAGGTAACATCCACATGGAGCAGAATAGCAACTACTCCAATTCACAATTTCCAACAAAAGAACTAATTATTCATATTTCACACTTCCTTCACTCCTCCATTTATGAATTCTATAGTCATTCTACTAAAACCCCCCCAACAAATCCCATGAAGGAACGGCAAGCAGCTACGGTGCCGTACCAACTCAGCAGGCAAAGCAATCCTGGCAGCTTTCGGATCAGGTAATTGCAAGACTTTCGTGGGCTATTGCAGGAGAATCGAGTGACCAATATCCAACTGTCTTGTGTTGTAATAATGATAACGTTTGGTTACAAAGATCGGAGGACTAATCTCTGTGTGTTTGGTGGAGAATCAATTATTCTTTCATACCCGAGGTCAGGGAAGCTCCTCCCTACTGCTCCGTCTTTTGTTCTTGTTCTTGTTCTTTTTGTTCTTGTTCTTCCCTTGTTCTTCTTCTTGTTCTTCTACTTGTTCTTCTCTTGTTCATCCTTCTTGTTCTTCTTGTTCTTCTTTTCTTCTTCTTCCTTCTTTTCTTCTTGTTCCTCTTGTTCTTCTTCTCTTCTCTCCTTCTCCTTCTTCTTCTTCGTCTTCGTCTTCTTCTTTTCTTCTTCCTCCTCCTCTCCTTCTTCTTCTTCTGCGTCGAACTCTCATATAACAGCTGTTGTTTTCTGTCCTATACGCGAAAATGGCGTGTACACTGAAAAACTGCGATAATCACCTTAGAAATAATTCCCCCCCGCTTCCGCCCCAGCACATCCGACTTCGATATGGGAGAAAATTTGCTATCTCTTAATTCTTTCTGGAAATAAAGGCAAGGAAACGGATGAAGAAAGCAGAAAAAAGAACAAGAAGGAGAAGACAGGATGCAAAGGAATAAGGGCGAAATAAAGAGAGAGATAAATAACATAGACTTCCTGGCACATAAATTCCAAAAGGATGGGGGGTGTGGTGTGGGAGGGGGGCACTACTTATACTGATTGTAAGAAAACAAAGAAGAAAAAGCAACAAGAAGGAGATCCCCCCCCCCCCAAAGGAAGGAAAAAAAAATAGCAACAAGGACGAAATGAAAGAGAATTGATAGATAAGTAATGAAATTTCTGGCACCATAATGTCCCTAAAAGATGGGGGGGGGGGTATCATTTATTCTGAAAGTCCCGGAATCCTCAACTATTTGCTACGGTAAAATTTGGTTGGCTGGATTGTTGATTGGTTGTTTTGGTTACAAAGTTGGCTGATTGGTTGGTAGACTGGTTGGTAAACGTTTTCTTTGACAATTGCTTTAGGTTTTTTTCGTTACTAAGTTTGCTTGGGATTGATAGGCTAATTGAAATATTGTTTTGACAATAGCTTAGTTTTTGTTTTCCTTTCTTCTTCATCCTCTCTCTCTCTCTCTCTCTCTCTCACTTCTCTCTCTGTCTCTCTCTCTCTCTCTCTCTTTCTCTCTCTCTCCCACTCTCTCTCACTCGTTTTGTCTCTCTGTAATCTACTGTCTTTGTCTCAGTCTCTGACGCTTCTCTCTGTTTCTCGTCTCATCTGTCTCTCTCAAATAATGATACTCGGTGAAAAAAACCACACATATTTACGATAAATTAACGGAACGACAATGGCTGCAAATTCGATTAGATACCTCTTCACCTAAACGCCCCACAAGAGTAAACAGACACACTTTCTCCTCTTCTTTCTCCTTCAACATTCCAACACGATCGGCTTTCTTTTCTCTTTCTCTGGTGTCCACTCTATCTGTCCCAATCCACTGACTGCAAGAAAATCCTCTCAGTAACTGTTTGCCTCCTAAGAGTCAAAGATGCGGTCTGACCTTATTAATTTTGGAGGCCGAGGAAGATGGGATAGTCTCTCTCTGTGTCTCTCTCTGTCTCTCTCTGTGTCTCTCTGCGTCTTTCTGTGTCTCTCTGTGTCTCTGTCTCTCTCTCGCGCTCATATCACTCTCTCTCTCTCGATCCTCTCTTCTTCACTCTCTCGATCCTCTCCATCTCTCTCTCGCTCTCTTTCATCGCTCTCTCTCGATCTCTCCTCTCACTCTCTCTCTCCTCTCGATCTCCATCTCTCTCCCGCTCTCATCCTCTCGATCCTCGACTCTCTCTCTCTCTCTCTCTCTCTCATGCTCTCTATCGATCCTCTCCCTCGCTCTCTTGCTCTCTCTCTCTCGATCTCTCCCTCGTCTTTCTCGCTCTCATCTCTATCTCTCTCTCCTCTCCCGCTCTCCTCGATCTCATCCCTACCTCTCTCTCTCTCGCTCTCTCTCTCTTGCTCTGCTCTCATCTCTCGTCTCTCTTTCTCTCATCTCTTCTTTCTTTCTCTCACTCTCTCTCTCTCCCTCTCTCTCTCTCGCTCCCTCTCTCTCTCCTCTCTTCGTTTGTTCTCGTCTTTGTTACATCTGGTTGAGACCTATGATCGGGGGATTGAGAAATTTGTTGACAAACACGCCTCAAACGTTGGTTCTTCTCGAGAGGTGCGCGACAGGCCCTCACGCCATTGGATGGACGATGGGGTAGAGAGGGTGAGAAGGTGAAGCGGGCGGGCAGAGAGAAAGTGGAGAAACACAAAACTCTCAGTGCACAGAGGAATTTTTAGTCAAGGAAAAGGCGGTATACAGGATTCAGAAAGGTCAAAGATAAAAGAACTTTTATTTTGAGGAAATGAAATCATGTCGTTCAATCAAACAAATTTTCTCTATAGCAACCACCTCTGGGTAAGAATAATACCACTCCCCTTACCCCACAAATGTGCCCCTACACGATCACCACAAAAGTTTTTGTAACTTTTTCATGATAAAATCAGACAAATACGCGATGATCTGTGACAGCGACCTCTGTTCCACCTAGTTTCCATCAGTATGATGGTCCATTTTGTCATCCTTTCAACAAGTTCCTGTGAAAGACATCCATGAAAGTAATTCTGTCCATTGGCCAACAAAAACAGTTGTTAGATCCTCTGCCCACTGTTTTGATAAAGCAAAAACCTTGATATCTTGGCACCTATGGTAACAGAACATCATCAATGCATCTCTGTCGGCGGGCGCTGTACCCTGTCAGTTCAAAAATGCTATTGGTTTATTCTCACTCCGCAAGAAAAAAAGGTCTAGACTATGAAATACTATGAAAAATTACAGGCCGGTTTCCAATCTTCCTTTCTTACAAAGTTCTGGAGAGGGTCGTCCTCAAACAGCTTCAAAGCCCTAGCTTGTACCGCACCTTTTGGAAGATCATCATCACATATAGGGCCTGTCACAGCTCGAGACTGCCGTACTGAGTGTCACCAGCACCTAACTTTTGCAGAATGACGACCGCAGAGTGTCGTCATGGGCCTTGTTGACCTCAGGCGGGCATTCGACAAACGCGTTGGCCACTCTATTTTGCTCAAAAGACTAGATTACTCATTTGGAATAAGAGGTGTTCCTTGCATGAATTAACCTCCTTATGTCTTTGATAGTCGCAGAGCGTGCGAAAGAGGGAGTTAAGTCTCACAACCTGCCCCCCTCCTATATGGTGTACCTCAAGGTACTGTTTTGGTCCCGTATTGTTCACACTATATTCTCAGCTCTGTATAATGTGATGACCTTACATGATTGCCAGTTTCATAAATATGCCGATGATACACAGAGAATTTGCCGGCAATGCACACCTCAAAATTTTCAGAGACGCCACTCGGCACACTGGCAGATTGCTCGCACAGTGTCTTCAGTGATGGACAGCAACAAACTCAAATTAAATACAGACCGACAGAATTATGGCAGTTGGTTTCACAACTATCTTATGCGGTGTTGAGAGTTCTGTGGTCTTGGTGCTGTGACATAGCTTTCAGAGTTCTGTGCGGTATCTGGTGTTCGGGCAGATCCTACTCTCTTCCATGAAAGACCACATTAGTAACTTCGCAGAGCATGCTTTTCTAGAGCTGCGCCGTATTGCACACAATTTAAGAAATTCTTGCCTCGAGATGCAGTGATCAAGCTCGTTCAGCGACCGTTTGTCGCGACTGAGGACTTGTTGCACTTCTGTTTTATCGTTAATAAAAAGAAGTGATGAACAGTTTACAAACGCCTGCATCGAATATCTGATACTGCCGGCCAGGCTCATATCCTGGAAAGAGCAAAAGCGGGACCATGTGACTCCCATAGCATAGGGAGCTTCATTGGCTTTTACCTGTAAGGGCAACGCTGTCAGTACAAAGTTGCGGTCTTGGCATACACCGTCACTCTGAAGGCTCGCTTGCTCCATCTCTGTCAGCTGCCTAGAAAAACCCGCACCACAACTAGAATCCTGCGGTCCATCGAATGATAACTTACTTTGTTGTACCCCATTACAAACCTCAAAAACCGCAGCGTGAGATTCTTTTGGTGTTGCTAGCGCCCACGATCTGGAACTCTCTGCAACCAACCGTCAGACCATGCTCTCTCTTTATCCAGTTTAAGTCTTTCCATCATTGAAGACAAAACATCACTTTAATGGAATTTCTAAGCTATTAATAAATTGTGCTGTCTTGGCGTTTGCCGTTTTCACACTGTAGCAACTTCAAGTGCATACCTGGCTTTGGTTATGTTTTTTGTTAGTTAATGTTATTGCTAGTGCTTTTCTCTGAGTGTACTGTTAATTGCCCTGCTAGTGTGTGCACGACGCAAGTGGTGCCTCTACAGTGCGATAGGTATCTCTGTGAAATTTTATTTGCGCTTTAGAAATGCTCATTATAAAGTGTTGTTGTTGTTATTATATGGTGCTGTGTGTGACATGTGTTAACTGCGGCATGGTATGAAAGCGCATTGGGTCATTCTTTGAAAATGTGCTATATAAATGCTATTCATTATTATTATTATTATTTGTCTCAGGTCTACTGTCGCGAGGGGGTCTCCTGTCTGTCTGTCTCCTGTTCTCAATATATCTCTGTTTGTCTAACTTTTGCTTCTGTCTGTCTAGATTAATGCATCTCTCTGTATCTCTGTCTCAGTCTGTCTGTCTCTCCTGTATGTCTGTCTGTTTGTCTGTAGGTCTGTCTCCCTCTGTGCCTCTCTCTGTCTCTCTCCTGTCTCCCTCTCCCCTCCCTCCCTCTCTCTCCCTCCCTCCCAAACCGTCTCTATCTCTTAACCCCACCCCATCCACGCATTCCTATGTCTCCCCTTACCCCCACCCCAACCTTTCTCTCCTCTCGCTCGCTCTGTGGCACATCAATTTTGATCTTACATCCCTGCCACCTTCACCTTACAACTCCGTAAGTCAACGAGGTGTAAAAATCCGCAAGCACTCAGACACCTTCCTTTGTACAGTGGAGAGTTTCCAAACACCAGTATCGGTCTGCCTCTTTTCTCATTCCCTTAATTCCTCTCACCACTCTCCTTCTGCTACTATGATGCATACAACAATGTCCATCCAGGCGAAACATATGGCCTTACACACGGTGCATTTTGTATGAGGTCACGTACAGCATAGACAAATATAGACGGGACAATCTCGTATCTTCTAGTATTGATTTACTTTCGTCACTTTCCGTTGAATGCAGACATACGGGCGGCGTGTGCGTGCACACTTGTCACAGACACTAACACAGACACTTGTAATGCATGTACACGCACACAACATGTACACACACACACACACACACACCACAATAGAGTCAAGGCAATCACACCACACACACACACACACGCGCACACGCGCGCACACCAACACACACACACACGCACACCCGCGCGCGCCACACACACACACACACACACACACACTAACACACACACACACACACACACACACCAACACACCACACACACACACAACCACAGCATTCGATTCCCGTATCAAGGGATATGTTTCCCTGGAGTTTAACATCAGTACAGAACTCCACTCTCCCAAAAGTCTTCGGATGAACTAAAAACCGAGGCCTCGTGTGTGAACGCCGGCAGAACTCTGCGCACAACTTAAATCCTTGCCGCTTTTCGTAAGAGTAGGCATTGTGTGCCGGTGGAACATATGACAGAATTTACCAAAACCGCATACATACGGGATTGATATAAAAAGCACCTAAGTGCTTATTTCCATTATCCTCGCTATAAAAGAATTTTTAAAAAATCCCAAATAAACAAAAAAACCCGCAACACAGCACATACATCTCATACATACACAACACACACACACACACACCATTAAAACACACACACACACACACACACACACACACACACACACACGCACATACACACTGACCCATACAGAGACAAACTCTCTCCTCTCTCTCTTTCTCTTTCTCGTCTCTCCATCTCACTCTCTCATCCTCGCTCTCTCTCTCTCTCTCTCTCTCTCTCTCTGAGTGAGTAAGTAGGTGTGGTGCACGCGCGCGAATGTGTGTGTGCCTAGGGTGGTGTGTGTGTGTGTGTGAGAGAGAGAGAAAGAGAGAGAGACACAGAGATAGACAAAGCGAGTGTGTCTGTGGTGTCTGTGTGTGTGCTTGAAGGACTGTGTGTGTCTATGTGTGCATGTCATATGCAAAGGTTCACGATTAGTTGGCCGTTTGCTTGATCCAAATTCCCTAATAGTAGGCCTGAACTGCTTGCTTGGTGAATTTCTTTGATTGTGTTCCATTCCACAGGCGGTTGCAACATCTGTCCCCCGCTTCCATTCGATTCGAAAAGAAAAAAAAGAAGAAGCAGGAAAGAACACATACAAAATTATATATATAATATATAAACACACACATATATAAGCCGTGAAATGGGAATCAACAATTCGATAGGCCCCCCCTCCTCGCCCTACGCCCACTCGTATACAAACAGACTTCGACCCTTATCTGACTCTTTCATTATTCAACAAGACTGCTCTGTCTCTTTCGTTTGCTTTCTTTTGTTTTTTTGCTCTTGAGCATTTTGTGACACTCCATGCAAGCAACAAATCCTTTTGTGTTTTTTTAATCTGTTTGCTCTCCAGGGTAAGAAATTGTCAGATCGTGTTTAGCAAGCACAGAGGAGTACAAGACGTAGTTTCTCTGTCATAGACCATGTCACTTAAACAACAAATCTAATTCTTTATTTCTAGGATAAAGATATAAGAAATCAAACGGGATTTTTTTTGAACATCCACACCCGTTTGTTTTAGTTTTTGTATATTGTAATCATCATTCTGAACTGGCACACAATAGCCTAACCTCTTTCGAAAATCGGGACGGGTTTTAACCCTCTTGTTTTTGGATTCTACAGAGACTTAAACACTGGCTGAGGGAACTACTAACTGTTGCTGTGGCTGTGAAACTGTGCAACAGGTGGCCGGACTGGCTGGACACCTGAAACTGCTGTGCTGCTGAAACTGCTGGAACGTGCCTGTAGATTTGTTGAATTGCTTTGACGGTTTTTCTACCTCCATCCGACTTACTCACTCCTAAGACAATTGTGTGTATGCCAAGCCATGTTATCAAGACTGAAATTTTGTCACAAGCGAGGTATGTCTTGTACTTGCAATAGGCGCAAGTTTAGTGTCCCAGGTCACCAGCATGTCTTGTCATTGTCACCTTATATTCACCATCACAGTAAAAATAGGTAAAAAATGATAAAACACAAATCCTGCGTGGATTGACAAATAGTTTTCAAACATGTTAGTGTCGAATAAGGAATGATACCCGGCTGATGTGTTTTAACCCAATGGTATGAGCAATAGTACTCAAGGATGTTCACACAATGACCACAATAGCACCTGTTGTTTTATGGTAAGTCTCGAGGAGACAAAAGATTTGTTTAACTATTCTTTCTTTTGAAAACAATAATATTCAATCAACATGTGGCCATTTATACGCAGTTCATATCTGCGTGTGTTACCACATGATTTGTTTAGTGTACAGAAGTGGTATTATTGTACATACTGTCACACTGTCACCAGTGTCCACAGCACAGATGACAAATTTCGAAACAACACAGAACTTCTGTAACCCTACAAAATGTAATGTTGGTAGTCTCTAAATAGTCGTAGTTGTGGCACAGTCACATCACATCACAAAAAGCACAATTATGGATGTGTGTGTGATGTGTGGAGGGGGGGGGTGTAACCATTGCTCTCAGACCTGTCGAACCTTTGCAGACCAGAGACCTATTTATTTCCTCTTGCTATTTTCTTTAACGACATATCTGTTTCGTTTCTGCCATTGCAGTTTCAAAGCAAAAGTGTGGTAATAATGAAAAACAGGTCAAAGGCATCGAGTTTTCAGGCGGTTATGCCTGCGGAACCAGCAGGGATTCAAATTTCTCCACCGTCCGTGTGTGTACACAGGTCAGAAATGAGCCCTGTAGCACATATATTTTCAGGCTCACCATTCTTCCCCTAACTGCACCATTTCCTTCCCACCTCTTCCTCGTAAGCGTTTAATATCGGACTCACTTAACAAATCCGTTCAAATAAATGTTTCTACTTCCAAGATATAACAACAATTTATCGTCTTGCTAATTAGATTAATCGTCTGCTATCTAAGAAAACGCCATTTTTTTCCGCCACGCTGCACCATTGAAAAGCGTTCCTGGTCGCTGGCTGTTTATTTCTTTCCATCCCTCCACACTACAAATAACCGCAAGTTAGTGGTCTAAATTTATCACTGTACCCTCTGAACACCCTCCCTGCATCGCCCCACCAATTTTCAGACACATATGTGAAAACCACTAGATCTGTTTGTGATGAAAAGTACAGCCCACGTGGGCAGCACCAACTGTTCGCTGCGGTCCGAATTGGAATCTAGCGGTGCAGCTGGCCCGTACTGTCGCTGCGGCCGATCGGGGACAAGAGGTTAAAAATGTGCGCAAGATGTTCATGCGTGCGTTCGCACACATCCGGATCGCGGTTAACAGTCCTCACCCGTAGACTTTTGGGGGAATTGGATTCCGCATTGACGTTAATTCCAGACGAACTCTAACCGAAATCCTCTGGTATTAGCAATCTGCCTCCAAACCTTCTACAATAAATAATAATAATAATCAATTTAATGGAATTTAATAAAGCGCTCAATCAGTTTAAGAAGCAACAAATCAAAGCGCTCAGATTTTACTTTAATCACTGCAGTTCTCATCCGTGAAATTCGGGCTGCTCCTCAACACCGGGAGATCGGAGAACCGTCGCCACTAAGCGCTGCGCATCCCTTTCACCCTTTTTTTTTTTCTTTTTTTTTTTTCTGCAGCAGTATTAGTTTTCCCTATCAGAAGTGGCTTTTTTCTAAGAATTTGCCAGGGACAACTCTCTTGTTTCCGTGGTTTTTTTTACTTGTCGCCAAATAATTACGAGTAACACACCGGAACCCTCGGTTTATCGTCCGCATCCGAAAGACTAGCGCCCAAGAACCACCCGCATGGTCTATAGGATGGGGGAAAA
>CM054135.1:25366695-25376948 GCA_028751875.1 Rapana venosa
TTGCAGACCCCCCAAAAGGTGGCGCTGCTCTTGTGGCGACGCACTCTCTCCCGGGAAGAGCAGCCCGAATTTCATGCAGAGAAATCTCGTGGCTTTAAGTGGTTTAGATGAAATGAAATGAAAAATGATTTTGTAGTAGTTGTAGTAGTAGTAGTAGTAGTAGTAGTAGTAGTAGTAGTAGTAGTAGTAGTAGTAGTAGTAGTAGTAGTAGTAGAAGTAGTAGTAGTTGATTTTGTTGTTGTCGTTATTATTGCACGATCCTAAGCATAACATCCTAAAGTTTAGCCAAACTGTACACTCTGTGTCTCTCACCCCACGTGGGAATCAATGTATTTATTTATTTATGTATTTATGTGTATATTTATTCATTTATTTATTTCATACCACTTTAAGAAAAAATAAAAACATTCCCACGTGGGAATCAATGTGACACCATCAATACACACTGAAGGAGAAATTTTGCGTGTATGACTACTTTCATTCAGGTAGGTAGCTCACACTAGGCCTTTAGGCAGCCGTGCTCCAGCTCCAAAAAACCGTTTTCTTCTCATGAAGTGAAACAGGTTACTATTCTACCAGCTCGTCATAGCTGAAAACATTCAGACCATAACGTTTGAAAGCACCACAACATTTATTTTCATTTATCACCTAGTGCTTTAAGGTTCATCAGTGATGATATTTTGTGAATGTGACGGATTTTCAGGACCAAACGGGATTTAAAACCACCGCACACTTCCGACCCGGATTTTTTTTTATTTTCTGGCAGAGGGGTTACCACTGGACCACCGATCCACATGTCAACTTAGGGGATATAACAACACTGTCATGGACGCCTAAGCACTAAACTAACATCAAACACTGACAGAGCTGTTGGCCTAGGACACAGATAGGAACTGGACTACGAACATCTCGTTATTGAGGCAGGGGTCATCGCCCGCTAGGGCATCCCACTATTGCAGTGACAGAAAACAGATGAGAAACACGATACAAACAGAAAACAACGACAAACAAAGAGATCCCTAACATGTAAACAAACTCCACCCCCCAAAAAAACCCAACAACACACAACAACCCACAAGACCAAACAACAAACAGTAAGGAACACAAGCTAAAAAAAACCCATCTCATATAAATCCACAAAAAATGTTGATCAAAATTAATTTATCAGAAATCAAAATTTGAGATTCTTATTTTTTTCATTTAAGCCATTTTCGTGGAGCCATGAATGAAACGGAATATGTCTGTAGGGACGGAAGGAAGCAATAGAGTAAAAGGCAAATCAAACTGGATAGTTTTTTTACAATGCAGATGCTAGCATTGGAGACGAGAAATGTGATAATAGAGACCACCACATGGAGAGGAAATGGGTGTTTTGGGGGAGAAAACGGGAAAGTACAGTCGGGGTAATGAGAGGTTAGGAAGAAAGGGGATGCTTTGTATTGTGATAGAGATCGTGGTAACAGGAGATTGATCAGATTGAACTTGAGGG
This sequence comes from Rapana venosa, assembly GCA_028751875.1. Taxonomy (NCBI): domain Eukaryota; kingdom Metazoa; phylum Mollusca; class Gastropoda; order Neogastropoda; family Muricidae; genus Rapana; species Rapana venosa. The sequence goes on from CM054135.1 coordinate 25,368,185, forward strand.
CACTTAACTCTACTGGAGTAGTGTGTCACATAATGCTGCTATCTTTTTTGGGGGGATTTTTTTTGGGGGGACTGACCGCACGCGTGCGTTGACACACAGAGAGACAAAGAGACAGACATTCAGACAGACAGGGAAACAAACAAACAGAAAAAACACAGAAAGACAGAAAAACAGACACACTGACACACATACACACACACGCGCGCGCGATACACACGACACAACCCAACGCTCACACGCACGACACACAGCCAAGACACACCATTAATGTAATGGAATTTTATATAGCGCTGAATCTTGTAAAGCAACAAATCAAAGCGCTCAGATGAAACCCCCTTATGTTTTTATTTCCGCGGGATAAGGAATTAAGCGCTCATGTGGCTTTTTACATCCATCCCCGTGTTTAATGCGGTTTTTTGTAAACTTTGTCATCTGTTCCCACCCGTCACACAAAGGCCTACTCTTTCGAAAAGCGGAACAGGATTTAACGTGTGCGCAAGATTTTTTGCATGCGTTCCACACGGGGCCTCGTTTATAGTCTCTTCTCATCCAAAGACAATTAACAGACTAACACACATACACACACATAAACAACACACATACATACATACATACATACATACATCATTACATACATACATACATACATGCATACATACATACATACATACATAAACAAATACACAAACTAAATATTCATACATGAATACACACACGCGCGCACGCTTAGTCATTTATTCATTTTCTGTCTTTCTGTCTCTTTTCTCTCCTTTGTAAATGAGTTTGCTTTTTTCTTTTAGAAAAATGAACGCTTATTAAGCTCTGGCAAAATGCTCCTGATTATATTTTTCAAATGTCAACCCTTTTCCCTCTACCCCATATTCGACTTAAGATTGTATTTGGACTCTGCGTTTTCAATTAGGATGATTCACTGAAGTCCCATGAACAAAGTGAATTTAGCACACTTACTGGTGATAAGAGAACTGTAATGTTCATAGCATACTTCTACTAGAATTAAAAAACAAAACTACAACAAAATATTGCAAATGCAAACAGAATAACAAGTATAGAGAATAACAAGAATAGAGAGAAAACCCAATGCAAATAGGGTCGTGAGAACATGCATGTGAATGTAAGCAACGTAATAGCATAACTCCCTCTTCATGCTAAAAGCAGTGAAAATCTCATGAACGGAAAATTAAGTTTTCTTGCTGTTATTTTATTTAAAAAATCAAACTCTTCTGTATCCTGTTAACACAAATTATTGTCCATTGTATTGTTTGTCTTTCTTCCTTTTTTAAATTAATAGAACTATATGCATTCTCGACCTATCTATCTATCTATCTATCTATCTATCTATCTATCTATCTATCTATCTATCTATCTATCTATCTATCTATCTATCTATCTATTCTATCTATCTATCTAACTATCTATCTTCCATCTATCTTATCTATCTATCTATCTATCTATGTTCTTTGTATCTATGGCATCTATTGCATGTATGTATGTATGTATTAATGTATCTATCTGTCCTGACAGTCTGTCTTTTTGTCTGTCTGTCTGTCTGTCAGTCTATCTATTCTATCTATCTCTGTCTTTTTGTCCTGGCTGTCGTCAGTCTGTCTATCTATCTATCTAAATCTATATATTTATCTTAATCTCTCTCTCTCTCTCTCCCTCTTTCTATATATATATATATATATATATTATATATAAAAATATATAATATATATATATATATATATATATATATAATATATATATATATATAACTGGCTATGATCGTTTTTCCTACCTACATTCCATTTCCTTATCTGATTATAGATGCCAATTTTTTAGGCTAACAGCGTTTTATTCCGCCATGATTTTCAAACATTTGATTCACAACTGTTCACTTTGTTTCCTTTTTTCTCTCATAGTCTATCCTCCGCCTCCCCATGCCCTCTTTCTCTATGATCTTGTATCTGTCCCCTTTCCCTCCAGTTTTTTTTATCGCCATGACTCTATCTCTTGCCATCCTTCATTCCTGTTCTTATTTCTATTTTCACTTTTTTGTTTTGTTTTTGTGTATATCTTCTCCCCCACCTATCGCACTTCTTCTCTTTCTCGTATTTGTATATCTCCAACACTCTCAGCTGTTCAAGGGCAGAAGATCAGACCTCTTCAGGGAAGCTTTTGCCAAGTCTGAAGGAATTCTGGCCAACGCCCTAAGAGGAAATGACTTTAACAGGAGTCAGAGATGTTGAGTTCAGTTTTGTCTACAAATACAGCTCCGAAACACAAAACGGCTATAGAAATAGTTATCCTCCCCCCAAAACAGTCCTCTATGCTTTCTTCAAGCACTGACAAACTTCAATTTGTCTGGATGTCATTCTTGTTGGTGGTGTTGTTGTTGTTGTTGTTGTTCTTCTTCTCTTCTTCTTCTTGTTGTTTGTTTGTTGTTGTTGTTGTTTTTGTGTTGTAGATTGTTGATGTTGTTGTTCTTCTTCTCTTCCTTCTTTCTTCTCTTCCTCCTCTTCTTTTCTCTTCTTCTCTTCTCTTCTTCTTCTTCTTCCTTCTTCTTCTTCTTCTTCCGTTCTTCTTTCTTCTTCTTCTTCTTCTTCTTCTTCTTCTTCTTCTTCTTCTTCTTCTTCATCTTCTTCTTTGACGAACCTCATACAGCAGCAACTCCCGAGGCCCTGGCAAATGCTGCCGCGGTACACTGTACGCTGAAGGCCCTCCAGGGGTCCAAAGAGTTTGTCCCACATCGGCAGGTCGGCAGGCCAGATATCGGCTCTTAGGTTTTGGTGTGTTGGACAGGTCTGGAAGAAGTGTCCCACTGTCATGGGAGAAGTGCCACAGGGGCACGCCACAGCCTCACCAATGTGGAAATTGGTAAACATGTCATGTCTGAGTCTGCAGTTTCCAGTTCTCAACCTTAACTGGTTTTCTCTTGGGAGGAAGCAGCATTCTGAGTTGTGTAGTAGACAATGATTATCATCAAGGGAGTGGGAGGGTGGTGGATGGGATATTCTTACAGTAAGAGCGTTGAGCTTGTGATCTTATGATGTGGAGTCCAGCCACCTCTGAGATGTATGTTCGAGGGGAACTTCCCTTTGGAGTTAACATCAGTACCGACTCCACTGCGCTGAAGGTCCTTCGGATAAGACTGTAAGCTGACGTCCTGACTACAAACAAACTAACACAAAACATCTTGCGCACATGTAAAGCCTTTTCCAGCTTTCGGAAGAGTATGCCATTGCGTACAGGTAAAAATCGATTTTATAAAAAAAACCCTGAATAAAAAAGTTTAAAAAATGGAAACAAATTAAAGAAAAAAACACAGTGTGCACACTGGTGTCGTGTTTAGACCTCTACCTGATTAGTCGGCAAACGCTCGCGTACACAAGAACTCACCCTCGTCAATCTAAATTTATTAACAAAAAAAGCAAGCAAAAAAAACGTGACATTGGATTACAGGCCTGTTTATATAAAACCAACTCCGAAAAAAAATGGTCAGAAGATTTATGCCAGATTTGTTTTCTTTTCTTTAACCAACGCTCTGACAGCAACTGGTGTAGTTAGAACATTGCGCTCGCAATGTGACGACCCGGGTTCGATTCTCGTTCAAGGGGGATATTTTCCCATGGAGTTAACATCAGTGCAGACTCCACCCTCCCCAAAAGTCGTTCGGATGAAACTATAAACCGAGGCCCCGTGTACGAACGCACGCAGAACATCTTACGCACACGTTAAATCCTGTTCCGCTTTTCGTAAGAGTAGGACATTGTGTGCCGGTGGGAACAGATGACAGAATTTACAAAACCGTATACACACGGGGACTAAGATGTAAAAAAAAAGCACTTAAGTGCTTATTCCATTACACTAGATATAAAAGAATAAAATAAATAAATATAAATAAGAATGTTGTTTTTCAGATGAGCGAAAAATACGGTGCACTGCCATTTTCGCCTGACAAAAAAGTCCGGTCTTGCGCATCCAGCTTCGGTGTGGGAGACAATCCTTATCTGTTTATGTCTTTCCAGGAAAAAGGCAGGAGAATGGATAAACAAAAAAGGCAGAACATTGACAAGAAGGGAGATGACTGAAAAAAGAGAGCAAGGCAAAAACAAGATACTTCTTTCTTTCTTTCTTTCTTTCTTTCTTTCTTTCTTCATTTATTTGTTTATACCACTTTAAGTCACGAGATTTCTCCGCGTGAAATTCGGGCTGCTCTCCCCGAGGGTTGAGCACGTCGCCACAAGAGCAGCGCCACCCTTAGTAGGGATAGAGAAAAATAATTGCCAGTACAGAATTTCCAGAATGTGGGGCTGCTATTTTATATTGACATTCCCTGGTGCCCCTAGGGGGAGAAGTCTGTCTCTTCTATGTCTTTCTATTGTTCTCTGTGTGTCTCTCTTGTGTCTCATCTCTCTGTTTGTTAGTGTGTCTGAGTGTGCGTGTGTGTGTGTGTTGTTTGTGGGGGGGGTGTTGTGTGTGCGTTGTGTGTCTGTCTCTCACTGTCTCTTCCCCACCCGCACTCCTTTCTGTGTCTCTGTCGCTCTGTCTGTTATTTTTTCTTCTTTCTTTTTTCTTCTGTTTTATTTCATGTTGAGGCTTGATGAAAAAAAGTCTTGGTAACTTATCTATACCTGTAAAATAACATTGGCGTTTGCAATTGCGTTTTGTGTCTTTCTGTGTCTGTCCTGTCTACCTCTGTCTCTTCTTATGTCTGTCTGCCTTTTTCCTGTGTGTCTGTTGTCTCTCTGTGTGTTTGTGTGTCTGTGTTTGTGTTGTGTGTCTCTCTCATCCCTCTCTATCTCTCTGTCTCTCTGTGTGTCTGTGAGTGTCTGTGTCTGTGTCCTGTCTGGATCTGTCTGTCTGCCACTGTCTCTTCTTTAGTCTGCTGCCTTTTTTATGTATGTGTTTCTGTGTGTCTTCTGGTGTGTTTTGTGTCTGTGTGTGTGCCTCTCTCACTCTATCCCTCTATCTCTCTACAACTTCTTTCTTCTTTCCACCTCTTCTCTCTCTTCTCTGTTTCTCTGTGTCTGTGTGTCTGTCCTGCCCCTCTCTCCAACCTCTCTTTCTTGTTTGTTATTTTGTTTTCTTCTCTTTTTCTCCACAGTCTCCCTTCACTGACAACTTCCCCCTCCCCCCCCCCCATCTCTCTCTCTCTTCCTCTCTCTCATCTCTCTCCCTCATCCTCTCTCTCTCATTACCTTCCTCTTTTTTCCACATTTTGCTCCACAAACACTCTCATCTACTAACAACAGACGATCAGACCTCTTCTTCATCGATGCTTTCTGCCATGTCTGAGGAAACTCTTTGCCCTCTTCATTAAAGCAAATGACTTTTGCAGGGTCTAGCAAAGTCGAGTCCATCTTTCTCCACCTAAACATCTCCAATTGTCCCTAAACATCTACCCCAACAATAGTTATCCTTAAATGACTTTTTACAGGAACTAGCGACGTGGAGTTCACCTTTCTCCACCTAAACATCTCCAATTGTCCCTAAACATCTACCCCCAAAATAGTTATCCTTAAATGACTTTTGCAGGAACTAGCAAAGTCGAGTCCACCTTTCTCTATCTAAACATCTCAAGCTGTCCCTAAACATCTACCAAAAATAATTATCCTTAAATGACTTTTGCAGAAACTAGCGATGTCGAGTCTATCTTGCTCTACCTAAACATCTCAGGGTGTCCCTAAACATCTACCCCCCAAAATAGTTATCCTTAAACAGTCAGGTACGTACACTTTCATCTCGCTCTGACAGAACAGATTTGTATTTATGCCACATTTTTGGTCCTGCCACTGATTAATAGCATCAGCAACATTATTGTCAGTGTGTAAGATGGTATCAAGAAGGAATAACGAACGTGCGGGTTAGTTTTGGCTAGTTTCTTTCCTTTCTTTTTTTCTTTCTTTGCTTCTTTCTTTCTTTTTTTCATTGTGGGGTGGGGGTGGGTTGGTCTTTCTTTCTCTATTCCTACCTTCTCTAATTTCTAATACTTTATTTTTCTGTTCCTGCCTTTCCTTGTGTTGTTCACTCTGTTTGTTGTTGCTTAACCTGATAAAATTATAGATAAACATTCGATGAACTATAAACCGATGCCCCGTGTGCGAACGCATGCAGAACACCTTGCGCACACGTAAATCCTGTACCGCCCGCTTTTCGAAAGAGTAGGCCATTGTGTGCCGGTGGAAACAGATGACAAAATTTACAAAACCGCATAACACACGGGGACAGGAATGTAAAAAAAGCACATGAGTGCTCATATTCCATTAATCCTCGACACAACAAGAAAATCATTCATCTGAGCCTTTGATTGATGATAAAGCGCTATATAAATTCCATATATTATTATTATTATTATTATTATTATTATTATTATTATTATTATTATTATCATTATCATCATCATCATCATCATCATCATCATCATCATCATCATCATCATCATCATCATCATTCATCATTATCATCTTTTTTTCTCCGTTCGCTTTGTCCCTCGCTTTTCATACGAGATAACTTAAAACAATCCTGCTTTTTCTATTTCTTGCCTGAACACAATTAATACAACCAGAAAGAAACCAAGTCAACTAGAGTCTAAAGTGCAGACTTCTTTATCATATTAAGCGTAAATCAAAGAAAAAGAGAAATCGGGGGAAATGTATACCATGCAATTTAGCAGTGTATACTCCCTTTTCTATATGAACAATACTATAAAAAAAATATCTACTGACGTTTCACAATGAGTTGCTTAAGTATGGTCAGACCAAAACACTTCTCTCTCTCACATCCTCTCTCTCTCTCACACTCTCCTCTTTCCCTCTCTCCCCCCTCCTCTCTCCCCCTCTCTCTCCTCCTCTATCTCACTCTCGCCCTCTCTCCCCCCCTCTCCTCTCTTTCTCTCTTGTTTTTTTGTTACGGCTTTGTTCTCCTTACTGTCTCTCTTCACCGATTTTCTCTCCTTCCCCCCCACACCCCACCATTATTCCTTCCTCTCGATTTCACAGCTGTCTTACCTCCCACACTCTCACTGTCCTTAAGAACAATATGGTCGTCACATCCTTCAGGATGCTCTGCCAGCCAGAAGGAACTCTTAGCCAACGCTAGCAGAGGAAAGGACTTTTCTTTGGAAACATTTCCAGCTGTCCCTAAACATCTACCCAAAATAAGTATCCTTAAATGACTTATCCAGGATCTAGCGATGTCGAATCTATCTTTCTCTACCTAAACATATCCGGCTGTCCCTAAACATCTACCCAAAATAAGTATCCTTAAATGACTTATGCAGGATCTAGCGATGTCGAATCTATGTTTCTCTACCTAAACATATCCGGCTGTCCCTAAACATCTTCCAGAAATAGTTATCCTTAAGTAGTCAGGCACGTACACATTCTTTTTGCTCTGACATAATAGATTTGTCTGTATGTCATCCTCTGATCCTGCCGCTAAATATTATACCTTTTTTATCATATCAAGCGAAAATAAAAGACAGCGGAATGTAAGGAAAGCTATACCACGCATTTTAGCAGTTAATACTCGTGTTGTATATAAACAATAATTGTCGTAAAGAAAAATCTGTTGACGTTCAACTTGGAGATGCATAACATTGTTATGGTCACATCAAAGTTACCCCTCTCTTTTCTCTCTCTCTCTGTATCTCTGTCTCTGTCTATCTCTCTGCCTCTCTTCAATCTCTCACTCCTCCCCTCTCTCCTCTCTTTCTCTCTCTCCCTTTCCCATTATCTCCTTTCCCTCTCTGTCCCTCTCTCCCCTCTCTGCCCCTCTCTCTCCCCCCTCTCTCTACCTCCTTCTCTCTTTGTTTAGGCTTTGTTATCTGTACTGCCCCCATTCACCGATCTCTCTCTCTCCTCATCTTCCTCTCTCCTCTCTCCTTTTCTTAAACTCACAAACTTCTCTCTCTCTCTCTCTCTCTCCTCCTCTTTTCTCCTGTGATCCCAAAAAGTCTACAATATTAACATGGCAATAAATTAACAATTATCAATCTCTCTCTCTCTCTCTCCCTCCCTCTCTCTCCCTCTCATCTCTCTTCTACCGTTTCGTCAATCTCTCTCTCTCTCTCTCAAAAAACTTTTCTCTCTCTCCTCTCCCTCTCTCTTCCTCCCCCTTAATTCCCTTTCCTCTCGATACCCCAGCGGTCTTACCCTTCCCAAAACTCTCAACTGTCTAAGAAAATGGTCATCACATCTCTTCAGTGATGCTTCTGCCCACTCCGAAGAAATTGTTATTGGAAAAAAAAACCCATTAAGGGAAAAGGCTTTAACCAGAATTTGGCGGTGGGAAGTTTTTGTCTTTCCCCTTCCAAAGCTGTCCCCATAAACAGCTATCAAAATAAGGCAAAGGGTTAAAAAAATGGGGGCGGGGAAACTTTAATTTGTCAAGCATCGCTTTCTTTTAGCCATGTTAAGCAGTATCGGCTACCCAAAAATTACACAAAAAACAGCTGGGTGACTTTTGTTGGGAAGGGAAAAAGGCATCTTTCCCTTGTCTCTATATTATCATATCTATGATAATACGCCCTGAATTTTTATGAAACAAAAAAGGGAAAAAAAAACAAGAAATTTGCAAGGGCTTTGTTTGCTTTTTTCGTTTGATTTTAAAAAAACCTGATTAATTTTCTTGATTTTTGTTTTTTTTCTTCTCTCCCTTCTTTTTGGTTACTTTTTCTTTCTTTTTTTGTTTTTAAACCCCTCCTACAGTTTTTTGCATTTTTCTTTTCGTTCCTTTCCATCTGTCTGTCGCTGTCCTGTCT
>CM054135.1:25377448-25397448 GCA_028751875.1 Rapana venosa
TAGGGGTTACGCATCTGCTTAGAAAGTGAAAAATGTCTGGGTATGATTAGAGTCTGGGTTCGATCCCCGTTCGGATCGAGTCCCCAAACTTCCCTCCTTCCCAATCTACTACACCGTGAGTGGTGGTCTGTGAGCTAGTATTTCGAATGAGACGATAAACTGAGATCCCGTGTAAATGTGCAATACACATTTAGCGCACGTAAAATGACCTACCAGAACAAGAGTTCCTCCCTACATACAAGGGACAAGAATGTTGTTCAGAGTAAAATTCTGTACAAAGAAAAGGACTCTGATAGGGAAACAAATGCACATGTAAACAGGGGAAAAATTGGTGGCGCTGTACTTGTGGCGACGCATTCTTTTCAAGAAAAGCATACTAGACTTCCCGAGGAGAAAATCTGCCATGTCCGAAAGCGGTATACAAGAGCTATGATTTTCACCAAATGTGAAATGTTGCGTTTGGCGACCGGTTTTTGCCCACCAATATTTAAGGTAGCTGCATTCTGACTTCAGGGAAAATGCGTAAACGCAACACTGGTGTACACGCCTTTTATCTGGTTTTATAAAACAAAAAAGAGAAAAAACACTAACAAAAACTTGTCATTCATTCGTGCGAGCACTGAATGACTCTCTACTCTTTCGACAGACAAATACAGTTTTAACGTGTGAGCGTGAGAGATATTGTGCGTACATTCGTGCGCGCAGAAGGTTGATTTCAGAGTCCCATTCCAAGGACTTTCAGGCAATGTGGAGTAAGTTAAGGATTTTGACTCCAGGAAAGAGAAATCCTCTTGAACGGGTGCCTCGGTGGTGGCAAGAATTCAAGCCATCAGATCTTGAGGAAGTTTCCCTCCCTCTTGCATTTTGTCACTGCCCATCTTTAATTGTTTTCTTAAGTATTTGTAAAAATACATTGCACACACACTCATGGATGCACAAACACACACACACACACATCCTCCACCACATACACAATCACGGATGCACACATACACATAAATCCCCCCCCCACACACACATACGAACACACGCACGGATGTACACGTACACACACACGTACACACACAACACACACACACGTCTCTCTCTGTGTTTATATAATATATATATATATATATAATATATATATATATATATATATATATATAATATATATATATATGTGTGTGTGTGTTTGTGTGTGTGAGGTCATTATCTGTTAAATTTGCATAAGTTACTTTTAAATAAGCAATGCATTTGCTTGTTTTTCTGTTCACCAGCCATCTATCTAGGAACAAAAACTACTTCATCAATACTGTGTGTGTAGTGCGCGCGCGTGAGTGCGTGTGTGCGTACGTGCTTGTGTGTTTGTGTGAGTGTGTGTGCGTGTGTGTATATGTGATGTGCGTGCATGATTACGTACTTGCGCGGTGTGTTTATATATATATATATATATATATAAATATATATATATATAATATATATATAATATATATATATAATATATAATATGTGTGTGTTGTGGGTGTGTGTGTGTGTAGTGTCTTGTGTGTGTTTTAGTGTGTGTGTGTGTGGTAGTGTGTGTTCAATTTTACGTCTGTTCCTTAAATTGATATTAGACGATTATGTGTATGTGATGTGCGTGAGTGCGTACTTGCGTGTGTGTGTATTGTGTGTGTGTGTGTGTGTGTGTGTGGGTTGTGTGTGTGTGTGTGTGTGTTTGTGTGTACACTGCGTACGTACGACCAAATAAGAAATGACACTGTCTGGCTGGAGTGTGGGTAATTGAAAAAGATGTGTCATTAGCGTGTGTCAGCTCTATGAACAGTTCATGAATGTTTTAACCTTATCCTTTTTGAGAGGTTTGGTCTGTCTGGCTCTGTGTGTGTGTGTGTGTGTGGTGTGTGTGTGTGTGTGTGTGTGTGTCTAAAATTAGAGCAAACAAGCTCAACCAAAAAAAACCTCAACCATAATACAAAAACTCACAGATACATACATACATACTCATACATACATACATACATACATACATACATACATACATGCATACACACACACACACACACACACACACACACACCTCTCTCTCTCTCTCACTCACTCTCTCTCTCTCTTTCTCTTTCTGCTCTCTCTCTCTCTGCCATCTCACTTACACTCTATATCACATTAAGAGACCAAACATTCAAGTATAATAGTGCGAAAACAGTTCACAAAACAACAGCAATATCTAAGATTTCGCACTTACCTGCTTTGTCCTTAAAACACTCCTGTGTTCTGTTGATCGAAACGTTTTTGTCTGCTACAGAAACAAATACAAAGAGCACAGTCAGAAAACCCACTGGAACAGAATTCCGTGAAAAATGTACACAAACTTTGAAGCTGTAAACAGTATTTTTCTTATATTTTTCTATTTGCCTTATTTGCTGTGTCAGTTAAACATAAAGTTGTTCGTGTCATACAATTTTTTAACGTAACCAATCACCAAAAAATATATCTGTGTTTTTCCTAATGAGTTTCAGTTGTTTTTGAAACTGTATGATATTCACAAAAGTTGTCACCATCAAACATCAACGTGAGTTGTAAAACTTGAATCCAATCACAAAAATTCAAGATCAACACCCACATTAAAAAAAAATCCCCCCAAAATCACACACACACAAAATCACTGGTTTTTTTTCTTTCCAAAAAACAGTGACGCACACACAATGTTTCTCTATTTTTTTCCTTCTTTCTTCTGATCTTAAATTTCTACTTTTTTTTTAGATTTTAGCAGTGAGTCTCTTTGTAAATCCTTCCAAGAAATACGTCGATATTTAAGAGCACCACAAACCGTCTTTCTCTCTCTCTCTCTCTGTGACCAGGCTTTTGGGAGGTTTTATTGTAAAACCGCCTCCCCTTTCTCTTTTTCTCTTTCTCTCGTCTCTCTCTCGCTCTCTCTCTCTCTCTCTCTCTCTCTCCTCTCCTCTCTCGCTCTCTCTCTGTCTCTGTCCTGTCTCGCTCTCTCTCTCTCTTCTCACCACTACCACACACACTCAGCCACGGTGGCACGTGCAGCGTTGAACACAGTTTTCTCCTAGTAGTTGTTGCTGTAGTGAGTGGCACACGCGCGCGAGAGCAGGAGGGTGGTGGTGATGGGGGTGGGGGGTGGGGTGATGTGTGTGAGGGGGGTGGGGGTGGGGTCACATGCCGTGCGATTTCAGATATAGGACTACTTTTTTTTTTATATACGGAGAAAGTCAGTGCTTTGTACTAACCAGGAGTAAATGTGTTTATGAGAGTATAGAGAGTGTAGGCGAAGTACCAATCATTCTGACAAGAACCATGCGAAATCATGTTTAAATCAGTCTTCTTAATAATTACTGTCCAGTTAATTATGAAATCATCTTTTACTGTCCTGTAATATTTCCAGTTGCGTGAAATAAAAAAAAGGGTAACTTAGTATATGCTGAGTTAGATCAAATCACGTGACTTGGATACAAATATTAAAATTTAAAATCACGTGACTTGGATGGCATTTGGGGGCGCCTGTCAGTATAAATAGTATCCCCACCTTCTGGAAAATGTGTACTAGAAGTTCCCTCTTTTCTATCCCTCTCTTGTTTCTGCCATGTTCTTTTTCTTCTGTCATTTCCTTTTTTGGGGTATATTTTCTGCCTTCTTGGTCCATTCTCTTGCCCTCCCCCCCCCCCCCCCCCCCGAAATACTTAAAAGATAAGAATTCTCTCTCTCATAACAAAGTCAAATGCAACGGCAGCGCAACGCAATTTTGCTCTTTTAACAGACAGCAACAGTTGCTGTCTGAGCGTTCGACGACGACGACGAAGAAGAACACTGCGGATGTTCAAGACTTCACTCGTGAAATAAGTTACTGACACATAAAGTGCCGCAAATGTAGCTTACGTACGTTCACATTGTCTCAAAAATATATCATGCCTTCCCCCACAGGCAACTGATTACAAATACTATCCCACTAAGGCAGAGCCGATAATTTATATGTTCTACTCCCTCACCTTCACCTTCGCCTCTCCCGTAGTAGCGTGGACCGTGGGAGCACTGATGAAGATTTTGCAACCAGCTTCCTCCACTCCCAGAGGTGCTCTGCTTTCCGTAGCAATTGGTTCCACTCGAGGTCAGGCCTCTCTAGCTCTGATGTTGTCTTCCCATCGTTTTTTGCTCTGTCTGCCTCTTCTTCGTCTCCCTCTTTGTACTGTTCCCTGTAGGTCAGTCTTGGCCAGTCTAGAGGTTCATAGGTGACGTGCCCGTACGAATTCAGTTGGTGGTTGTTGTTATTTGCACTGAAGTCAGGAGCTGTTCATATTATGGTCCTAATGGCGTTTTTGATTTTGGTTTTCACTTCCTCATTAGTGATATGATATGTGTATGAGATACCAAGGTGTTTGCGAAAGCACCTCAATTCCTTTGCCTGTATCCTTTTTTCAGTGTTTGCTGCTATAGTCTACATTTCACGAGCATACAACAATATGAACATGATGACAAACAATGCCAATGGCACCAGCACTGATATAATTATAGACGGGAGGTCATCATCATCATCGTCGACGTCGTCGTCGTCGTCGTCCTCCTCGTCCTCCTCCTCCTCGTCGTCGTCGTCGTCATCATCATCTCCTTGTTGTTCTTGGTCTAGTTCTTGTTCTTCTTCTCGTTCTTGTTGTTGTTGTTGTTGTTCTTGTTCTTCTTTCTTCTTCTTCTTCTTCTTCTTCTTCTTCTTCTTCTTCTACTCTTCTCGCTCCTCCTCCTCCTTCTCCTCCTCCCCCTCCTCCTCTTTTTCTTCTTCTTCTGCTCCTTCTAATCTTCTAGCTCCTCCTCCGGCTCCTCCCCCTCCTCCTCTTCCTCCTCCTTCCAGTAGCTTTTTTCTCCTCCTTCTATTCGGACTTCTTCTCATCCTTCTTTCCCTTTTTTTTATTTGAATAGATGAACTAGGACAAGGTGATCTGATTGTGTTCTCTTACGTGTCACAAGGAAGCCTCAGTGTAGTTTGTGTTCAATTTGCCCGATTGGGTGTCTCTTTTTGCCCACCAATACTTTACATCAGACGTGCCTGTTTCCAGTGTAGATGTTGTATCCTGAACTCTAGAGTATTTCTAGAACGTCCATACACATTTTAGCCCAATCTTTTGTCGGCTTATCTCAGATCGTGTTGAACAATATATCAGGGTTTTTTTCTGTACTTTTTAAAAATAGAAGATTTCTTCATTTTCAAAATGGGTTATAGGATAAACAAGAAGATAAAAATCAGAAATATTTGAAAGAAAAATGTATGTGACACAGCTATAAATGCAATCCTCAATGCAAGACACAAAATGTCAAGAATTAGTGCATATATGTTATAGACATATATAAACAAACAACAAGACTGATATGCAAGCAGTCTATGTAATTAATTAGCAGGCAGACAGACAGAAAGAGAAACATAAACAAACATATAGGCGGGTGTACAGACATACACATAGTAACATTTGAATATGTAGGCATATTGACCTTTTCTTTTTGGTTGTCTTAGCACTCTGCTTACATCAAATATCTATCTATCCATCCATCAATCCACCCATCCATCAATCCATCCATCCACCTACCTACCCATCCATCCATCCACCTACCTAACCACCCATCTATCTATCTATCTATCTATCTATCTATCTATCTATCTATCTATCTATCTATCTATCTATCTATCTATCTATCTATCTAACATGTGAAGAGAAAATCCCTATCAAAAGTGAGAAATGTGTGAATGCAAATTAATAATTTTTGCATTTGAAAATGAATTGCTTGGCAAACCTTATCATAAATTTAGTAACTTTGTCTTCCTGTGTCAGTGAGACAAGATTTTTTAAAAATTCAATGTTGTACTGAAAGTTATTGGACAATTTTCATTAACTATTTTTTCCCAAGTCCAAGCCAGAATTGTCTACGCTGTGTAATCTCCTTAAAAAGTAATTCATTTGAATCTCTTTTCTTTCTACAGAATGTACATTCATTGTGTCTTAGGCCTAGTGGGAGTTTTTTCGTTCCTCGGCTTGAGCCAAATTTCGACTTTTTGGGGATGTCTACTATTTAACATTAATTGTGTTAGCATATTTTAAAAATCTATTCTTTTATTCTTTTATTTCGGGGATAATGGAATCATCATTCGTGTGCTTTTTATATATCTAGTCCCCGTGGGCATGCAGATTTTTGTACATTTTGTATGCGTTATCACCAGCACACAATGGCCTACTCTTCCGAAAAGCGGAACGGGTTTTAATATGCGAGCAAAAGATGGTATGCGTGCATCCGAACACGGGACCTCGGTATGTAGTCTCATCCGGGACTTTTTTTTGGGGGGTGGGGGTGGGGGTGGGGGGGTGGGGGTGGGGGGGGGGGGGTGGTTGCAGCATGATGTTGTTATAATTGTGCTTCTTGCAATTCTGATCCGAAGCTATTAAAGTAGCGCATCCTCAACGGTTTTGCATTTTAAAGGGCGATTTTCTAATCAATGTTAGTTTTCTAGTTCAATTTCAAACAGGACTCTGGACATCAATTATCAGAAAGAAATAAAGCGCAGGGAAGAGTTGCTCTTTTCTTCGCTGACTGAAGATTATTCAGAACAAGACCTAATACTTGTGATTTGTTATTTTTGACCTGAATATAGAGCTTCATTACTTTTCAGCATATACCATAAAACCAAACTTCAAGTTATATTTATGTTTAAATTCTACACGAGTAAAGAACACTCCAAGATTTGTTACACGATCTTCTTCCCATAGAAGAGGATTCATACTTGGTCCCGTTTGTTTGCACCAAAACATCAGCACCATTTTGCATTAGCTTTCAGTGAAACAAGAGATAATGAAACGACAAGACTTTGGAAGATTATGCTTTTTTCTCATTAGAAATACTTGGCATGTAAAAAAAAATCTTAGGTGAAATTACAAATCCTTAAAATGACAACACTTTGGAAAAAATATTCAGCTATTCTCTCAGAAGAGATGCACGGCATGTAAGAAATATGTTAGGTAGAATTACGAATACTATCAAAGATTAGTGTGTAGATCATTAAGATGGCAAAACAATTGACAACACATTCAATACAGTTTGAGTTGAAAGTGCCAGATAGGAAAGATATGTCTAGACTTCTTGTTGATAAAAATATGTTCGAAAAAATATCCTATGCAACAATGATGAAAAAAAAAGCAAAAAAATAGAAGAAAAGCTGATGCATAAAACTGTATCTTTAGAGAATAACCCCCCCCCCCCCCCCCCGAATAAAACAGAAAACGATAAAGAAACACTGATAAAGAATATAAATTTCAATATAAAATAAAACCTAAAAACAGTGACTGGCACATGGTGAGCAGGTTACTAAGTACATTTGTTATCTTGAGGGAAAAAAGGTCTCCCTTGTAAACCATTAAACAAACTTCATAGAAAAATATAAAGAATTAATTGATAACCCTGTACAAATATAAACCCGAGAAATTTAAAAATAAACGATCTACATTAGGATGAATACAGCTAAAGTGTATCAAACAACATGATTAAATGTAACAAGGACGAAACAATTAAACTCAGTTGCTTTGAAAGAGCAGGACAGAAACAACACAGAAGATGGGGCAGCAACGACAAAGGATTACAGGGATAATTGAACAGGGTTCTATTGGGAATTTATTTATAGGGTGCACTATTTGGCCATCAGATCATCTTTTTATGTCACTTGTTCCACACTTTTATAGATCTATCTTCCTGTTGAAGATCAAAGAAAAGAACGCCACAATAATTGCGTTTTGTTTGTTTTCATAAGTTTCTGATGCACTGATTCGCTAAACAAGAAATGTGTGTGTGTGTGTGTGTGCGGGGGGGGGGGGGGGGGGGGGGGGGGGGAGGTGTGTGTGGTTTGTGCGGGGGGGGGGGAGGTGTGTGTGGTGTGTTTTGTGTTTGTGTTGTGTTGTGTGCGTGCGTGGGTGTGTTATGTAAGGGTGTGTGTGGTAAGGGATGTGTGTAAATGTTGTGATGTGTGTTATCTATAAGCGGGGTATATGTAGCACGTGAAACTCAAGCACGTATTTGGGCACACCGGTATCTAAGTAGTGATATGTGCCATTGGTGTGGATGTTTTGTGGGGTAAGTTGTTGTGCGTGCATGCGTGCGGGTGTGTTGTGTTGTGGCGTGCGTGTGTGTGGTTTGTGCTGTTGTTGTGTGGGTTTGAAACGTGTGTGTGTGTGTGTTTTAAAGCAGGTGTGCGTGATATTGTGTGTGTGTGTATGTGTGGCTTAGTGTGTCTATTACCTTTGTATGTGGTTTACAAGTGTTCAGGCAGAAAATTTATAACTAATGCATGTAAAATTGAGTAAAAATGAAAAGAGAAAGAGAGAGAAAAGAGAGAACGAGAGAGAAGAGAAGAGAGAGAGAAGAGAGAGAGAAAAGAGAGAGAGAGAGAGAGAGAGAAAAGAGAGTGTGTGTGGTGTGTGGTGTGTGTGTGAATTAGACCGTACACACACGTGCGTGCACGCCTGTGCATACTTACCTGCTCCCATGTAATGTACACACACGCACACACACACACACATGTGGGTAACACGCGAGTGAAATCGAAATCAGCGCATGAATACAGCCTTGAAAGCGGGCATCGACCCCAACCAATATTCCACAGAGGCAGAAACAAAAAAAAACCTGGGACACGAAGAAAAGAAAAGAAAAAAAAAGAACACATTGTAAACATATTCGCTTATCCTATAAATGCCATGACTGATTTTGTGGAGTGCTCACATACTCTCTCTCCGAAGACTAATAGGTCGTCAGGTCGCATATCTTTGTGAATACATCAAAAAGAGTTCGGGGTTCCAATGGGCTGTTCGTGTTTACCTACCAAACTACACAAAACGTTAGTTTCTTTTGTGTGCAGAAACAAGATTGTGGAGCGTTTTGAGGGTTATGAGTCAGCAGCTCAGCTTGGTTAGTTTGTTTTGTGATAAGCTTGAGTAGACGTTGATTTGTTGGTTGCGGTTTTCAAAACCGATGTATCGTTCTTCTGTTCAGTTTTGTATAGATCCCAATACGACACAATGAAATACGATCATAGGCGCGCGTAAGCACACGTGCACCCCCACCCCAACCCCACACACACACGCGCGCGCACGCGCGCGCGCGCGCACACACACAAACACATGGTGCGCTGGCACGTTTCGCACTCTTGCCCTTACACAATCTCTCTCTCCTCTCTCTTTTTTCTCTCTCTCTCCTCTTCTCTCTCTCTTTTCCCCTCTCTCTCCCTCTCCCTCCTCTTGTGCTCCCTCTACTTACCTACCTCCCTTTACCAATGTATGTATGTATGTATGTATGTATCTATCTATCTATCTACCTATCCATCCACCCATCCACCCATCTCTCTCTCTCTCTATATATATATATATCTATTCCTATTATATCGTATATTAAATAAATTAAACCTAGGCTTTTAAAAAACTAGTTTCACACTGTTTTTTTCAGAGGCATTAAAAGGAAACGGAGACACCCCTTATTTTCCCATTTTTACAAAATTAAACCCAATTTACAAGAAATAAAATTATGAGAGACAGATACTCTTTCCCAAAGTGATTATCACTTATACCAGTGCTGTTTTGCCAAAAATAAAGTAAGGCGTTGGTGCAAAGGTTTATTGAAATTTGAGAGTACGTCAGATAAATAGGCTGTTTTGTATCAAATTTTTAATCGGGTTTATCTCTATCCATTATACAGAGAAGAAAGAGAGAGAGAGAGGAGAGAGAGAGAGAGAGGAGAGAGAGAGAGAGAGAGAGAGAAGAGAGAGGAGAGAGAGAGAGACCGACAGACAGACAGACAGATGGCAGGCAGGCAGGCAGGTAGAGAGACAACAGACAGACCGACCAACAGACAGAGAGAGAGGCAGAAGGACAAAACAAGCTGAAAAAGACAAAGACAAGGCATATGTGTGTGGGTGTGTGTGTGTGTGTGTGTTTGTGTGTGGTGCTTGTGTGTGTGCGTGCTTTGTTGATTTTTTGTGTGTGAGTGTGTGTGTGTGTGTGTGTGTTGTTGTGTGTGTGACTTCAATTTTACGTCTGTTCATTCTAGTGATATTGCGAAGTGTGTGTGTGTGTGTGTGTGTGTGTTCTGTGTGTGTGTGTGTGTGGGGGGTGGGGGGGGTGATTGATGTTTGTCTTGCTGTGTATGCCAAAGAATTATGTAACGCGTGAAGCATCCCACACTCTTGAAAGGTAACTGGGCCCTTGTTGTTTTTGTGTAGCATCTGTCGAAGGCGAGGGGGAGGGAGGGACAGGGACTCGAGGGTGGGGGAAGGAGAAGGGAAAAAGAAAAATTAAACCCAAAAATGTGAAGAAAAACGATTTTGTTGAATGAGGAAGAATTTAGGAACCTGATTTCAAGAGAACAATATTAAGAAGGGAAAAATAAGCAGGAGAAAAAGAAACAGAAGAAAAAAAGGAAGAAAAATTCTGAACAAGGATTTTGGAGGGGAAGGAGGAGGGAAGGGGGAGAGAGGAAAAGAAGAAAAGGGAAGAAAAAAGAGAGAAGAAGAAGAAGAAGAAAGATCAAAGGGAAAAAAAGTTGAAGAAATGTATTTGAAGGCTTTGAAGAGAATTCAGAAAAAATGAAGAAGAAAGAATTTGGGGAGAAAAAGAATTTTTCAGAAGAAGAAGAATTTGCAGGAAGAATTTGAAGGAAAAGAGAAGAAGAAGAAGAAGAAGAAGATTGAAGAAAAGAATTGAAGAAGAAGAAAGAATTGAAGAAGAAGAAGAATTTGAAGAAGAAGAAGAATTGGGAAAAAGAAGAAGAAAGAAGAAGAAAAGAATTTGAAGAAGAAGAAGAATTTGAAAGAAGAAAGAAGAAGAAGAAGAAGAAAAAGAAGAAGAAGAAGAAGAAGAAGAAGAGAAGAAGAAGAAGGAAAAAAGAAAAAAGAGAAAAAAAAAACTTAAGCAGAAGAAAGCGATAAAAGAAGAAGAGATGTTGTTGCCTAAACCCCTATGATTTCCGATCGTCAAAACATGTTAAACTAAATGCTCATTATTATTTTTTCTAGTATATTTTCTCCCTTCTGGACACATTCTACATTACACCTATCCACAAAGGGTATATTCAACATTTTCTTTTTTGGCGGTTTTGGCCTGTTTTGCTTTTTCCGTCTTTTTATCTTTGCCTTTGTTTTTAATTAATTCTTGATTTTTGTTGTTTCGTTCTTCTGTTGACTGTGTCTGCAATTTTCTGTCACGTGTCAAATATTTATAACAACATTTGCATAAACATTAGAAAGGAACGGATGTTCTAATATCGTCATTTCTTTTTCTTCTTCTTTGCGTTGCCTGGGTTATGTTGTGAGGCCAGATCTTCTGAGGAATTCAGCAGTTGCCTGCAGGTCATCCACAGTTTCTGCTCCAGAGGCGTGGGCTCAGGCCACACTTCCAGCCTTAGCGTCTAGAGGGTCCTGCAGTCTTGTAGGATGTGGTCCGTATCCATAATGTCTTTTGGGGATACCTCATCTTTTTCGACGCTCCGGCCCTGTGGTTTCCACTCCACCCTTCCCCATTCCTCCACCCCAGACATACCCGGGCTTGCTATGTCACATCCTGAGGATCCGAAGTCCACAGGAAGACGTATCAACCAGAAGAGTTCAGCGCTGCTGCTGTTGGATCACTTTGGTAGTGTTCAGTGGCGCCTGTTCTGAGCTACCATACACAAGACTGTAGGGAAAAAGGGGTGGAGAAGGAATTGCCTAGTGGTCAGAACATTGCGTTCGCAATCTGACGACCCGGGTTCGAATCCCGTTCAAGGGGGATATTTTCCTCTGGAGTTAACATCAGCGCAGACTCCACTATCCTCCTCAAAAGTCCTTCGGATGAGACTATAAACCGAGGCCCCCGTGTGCGAACGCACGCATAACATCTTTTCGCACACGTTAAAATCCTGTTCCGCTTTTCGTAAGAGTAGGCCATTGTGTGCCTGTGGGAACAGATGACAGATTTGACAAATCCGCATACACACGGGAACTGGATGTAAAAAAGCACAGAAGTGCTTATTCCATTATCCTCGATATAAAAGAATAAAATAAATATAAAATAAATAAAAGACACCACCTAGTAAGCCCTCTAATGACAATATCGATAGCTGAGCCTGTGTGAGTGAGACGCTCATTTGAGCTATCGACCACCACAACGTTCTTCCAACAACCTTTTCCCTTAAACCTCAAACCCCTAAAGGCTTTGACACAAACTCACCACAGGCACAGAAATGTACAGAAAACTGAAATTGTGGACACCATGAGACTACAACCACCGAAACAGAGACAAATTGTCGTTTAGTGCATGATGGTCAATGACAATTATGATGATGTCATGTCATAATACCATTTATTTATTTATTTATTCTTTTATATCGAGGATAATGGAATAAGCACTTATGTGCTTTTTTACATCCAGTCCCCGTGTGTATGCGGTTTTGTCAATTTTGTCATGCGTTCCCACCGGCACACGATGGCCTACTCTTACGAAAAGCGGAACTGGATTTACCGTGTGAACAAGAACTGTATGTGTTTTGCGGGATTCCATGCCAGAACTGTACTGTACGCTTCCTATTTCAACGTCAACCAGGCCTGAGAAAGACAGACACCTGCAGTGCTGATTTGATAATAAGACCAACATCCAAATTAACATTTCGTAAATTGGATGAAGTCCAACTGCGTAATCTCAGTCCCCCTAGTAGCGCTCTTAGCAAATTCACTCTGTGTAGAAGCAAGTCAGATTTCGCAAAAAGGCTTCTTAGGGGATACAAACCCTCGACCTAGTAGCCAGCAAGCCGACATTGTAACCACTAAGACTAAAGTGTGGCGGCTGGGTGCCGTTTTTTACTTCACTGGGTTTTTTTCCCCCTGAAGTTTAGCAGGAGAACACAAGAGAGAATGATAAGTTGTTTCTATTGTTTCTATTTGTTTTGGAGTTGTTTGTTTTTTAGGGGGTACAGTAGGGTGACGGTTCTACTCCCTTAAAAAGAGAGAGAAAAAGAAAAAACAACAACGCATTTTTCTTCTGCTAACAGGTTTTAGATACCACCACCACCACCACCACCACCACCACCACCACCTCTTTTTCTACTCCCAAACTACTACTAAAACTATACTACATACTGCTGCTGCTGCGCTGCTGCTGCTGCTGGGCTGCTGCTGTTTACTACTACTACTACTACTAAATGAATAAATAATAATATATTAATAATAATGATTGTAATAACACTAATAGCGATACACTAACTACTACACCACCACCGCCACCACCACCACCACCACCACCACCACCACCACCACCACCACCACTACTACTACTATACCTACTACACACTACTACTTCTGCTGCTCCTTTGCTGCTGCTCCCTGCTGCTATACTACTACTGCTACTACTGCTGCTGCTGCTCACTCACTCACTCAGTCCCATGTCTCAAAGGACTAGGGGGACATGAGAAGAAACCGACAGAGATCTTTTCCATGCTCCACGATCTTGGGGTTGCTAGTAGAAGGGTTTTTGTTGTCAGGGGTTGGGCGGTCCATTCTTTGATGTTGTCAACCCCTGATTTCTTTTGGCGGCCTCTTCTTCTCTGCCTTCAACTGTTCCCTGCAGGATGGTTTTTGCTAGGGTGTTTGTGTCTTGTGGTGTGCCAAACCACATCATTTTCTCCTTTTTAAATGGTGGAGAGCAGAGGTTCTTGAGGGCCCACACGCTTTTTTTGATTTTTTCTTTTCACATAGTTGTTGGGTCTTGTGTTCTTTGTGTAAATATTTTGAGGAGTCTTCTGTGGCACTTTTTCTCGATGCTTGGATTCCCTTTTCTAGCTCTGCTGACAGAGTCCAGATTCACAGCCATATAGGAGGATAGATATCACGAGGGGATTTGTAAGGTGATATTTGGTGCAGAAGCTGATGTTGTTGCTTCTAAATGATCCTCTCGAGTCTGGCTAGAGCAGATGTTGCTGTTGCAATGCGAGCTTTCACTTCATTGTTTGATGTGGCCCTTTTTGTTAGGATGGAGCCTACGTATTTAATTGGCTCACCTCTTCCAGTAATTCTCCATTCACTTTATTTTCCGTGCTGTCATTACTTGCGCTGTTGCCCAAAGATCTTTGTTTCCCCTGTACTGACCTCCATGCCGTATGCGCTCGCTCGATCTGATAACTATCTGTGAGGTTTTGCAGTTCTTGTTTGCTGCCGCCCATGAGGTCAATGTCATCTGCAAATCTGAGGTTGCAAAAGGGTTTTCCCCCAATGGAGATGGAAGGGGTGGGGGTTTTGCAGTGTCTGTGTTATGATGTTTTTCGGGGAAAGGGGTTGAAAAGTACAGGTGAGCGAAGCAGCCCTGACGGACCCCAACCGGGGTCTTGAAGAACTCGCCCATGTGATGTTCATGGAAACTGCACTTCTTGCGTTACTCGTACAGTGCCTTGATGACTTCAATGAGGCAGTTGTTCAATGTTGAAGTGCCTGAGTACTTGCCAGAGGCCGTCATGCATACCCTGTCAAAGGCCTTTTGAAGTCTATGAAATTGTGATACAAGTCTTTTTGGTGTTGGGAAAGATGTTTTCTTTTACAGAATTCTCAGATTGAAATTTGTTCCATTGTGCTGCGTTTTGGTCTAAAGCAGGCTTGTTCTTCTGCAGGAGTTTTTCTGCTTGTTTTCCAGTCTGTTGAGGACTACCCGCGCATGATCTGCTAGGAATGGCTTATAGACTGATGGTTCTGTTAGTTCTGGCACGCTTGAGGTTTCCTCTCTTTGGTACGGGTATTACAAGAGACTTTGTCCATTCTTCTGGCCATTCTTTGGTGTCGTGAATCTTCTGACAAAGTTCTGTGAATCGCGTTGCTGTTTCATTCCCTCCAATGTTTATGAGTTCAGCTGGGATGTTATCAATTCCAGGGGACTTTCCCTTCTTCAATTGTTTAATTGCTGTATCTACTTCACACCTTAGTATTGGTGGGTCTTTATCTTGGTGTTCAGGGGGTTTGTCAGAAACTATGTTGGTATCTGGCGTAGTGGGTAGTTTATAAAACCCCTCACAGTATTCCGTCCAGCGTTGGAGGAAGGCATTGCTTTCCGTTAAAAGAGTTCCATCTTTGTCTTCAATAACAGAGCTTTAGGATGTGTGGTTTTAGTTATTTGATTTCAGAGTGTCGTAACTGTTTTGCTGTTTCCCTTGGCCATACCAACTTCGATGCTGTGGCATTTTCTTCTATCCACGCTTCTTTGGCTCTCTCATTTTTTTCCCTCACTTCTCTGTGGCTTTTCCCCTTATTTGTTGTTGGCTTCTTGCCCTTTGTAAACTTTTTTTTTTAACTGTCTTCTTTGTCGCAGAGGTCAAGAACCTCATTTGTCCACCCAGGGTTGTTTCTTTGTTCGCTTCTTCCTAATGTTTCTTCTGCTGCTGCTTCAATAGCACTTCCCTTTGATGTTGTTGGCTGTGTGTCCACATCATTGTCGATGGCTGTGAGTGCGGAGAACTTTCCTCCAATGTTGGCTTGGAAGATCTCAACCACTGTTGGGGTCTTTGAGTTTTTTCCAGATCAAATCTTATGCGGGTTTTGGCTGTTGTTTTGCTTTTCATTTCACCATCAAGGTGGTAAGAAAAAAAGGGTCGTGGTCACTGCCAATGTCAGCTCCTGGAATGTCTTGTGTTTGCCTTTTTTATGATGGATTTGAATCTTGGGGTGACAGAATGTATCAATTTGATTGTGAATCAGACCATTTGGTGAGTGCCAAGTTGATGTTCTGGATGGCTTGTGAAGATGGAGTTGTTTGCCAGAGTTAGTTTGTGCTTCTGTGCGAATTCCAGCACCGCTGGTCCTCTTTCGTTTGTTTCTCCTAGTCCAAAGCGCCTGTGGTTCCCGCCCAGGTGTCATAGGGATCAGGTCCCACCTTAGCATTCCGTCGCCTTCCACAATAATAATAAACTTTTGGGAGCGTTTTTAGAGATGACGTTTTTAAGTTGTTCATAGAATTCTTCTATCGGTCATCATCGTATCAGATGTTGGAGCAACACTTGGATGATGGTGAAGATTCTGGGTTTTGCAGAAATTCTGATTGAGATTTAGTCTGTGGATACTGGTGTACAGCTGATGATGCTTGACACAATCTCTTTCCTGACAATGAAGCCTACTCCGTGTTGATGTAGTTTCTTTTCTCCACTGTACCATATCTTGTGGCCGTCTTGCGTGGTTGTTTATCCGAAGCCAGTCCATCTGACTTCCGCAAGCCCTAGGATGTCCCATTTTATCTTTTTAGTTCATGTATGAGTTCCTGTACTCTTCCTGTTTGGTATAAAGTCCTCACATTCCATGTTTTCCCATGGTTACTCCTTCATTTGGAAGCTTTAGAGCTGGTTCTTCTCCAGTAGTGCCCTTTGTCACTCCCACCCTGGAGCTCTGTAGTGGGTAGCGCGGTCGTTGATGATCCGGGGCCCCCTCGACCAATCCGGCATGTGTTTTCCCGTTTTGTTTGTCTCATCATGTCCTTGCAGTGGGCTTGAGGAAGCTTGGTGGTGCCCATCTCCTCTCCAAGACTCCTACTGGTGAATAAGAAATCACAAGCCCCTCACAACGTTTTGCCCGCCAGTAGAAGCGGTTACCGGGGTGTGGGTGGGTTAAGGACCCGGACCCAGAAGTGAGAGTTGAGTGCCAAGTGAGGACCAGTGCTCCCGTCCATCTCGAGGGATGCTACTGCCAGGTTTACAAAGGTACTACCTCTCCTTAAGCACCCCATACACAGCTGCTGCTACTACTACTAAATGAATAAAAAAAATAATAATGATAATAGCAATGATAACAATAATAACTTGTAATGACACTACTACTACTACTGCTGCTACTGCTACTGCTGCTGCTAGTGCTGCTGCTGCTACTGCTGCTGCTGCTGCTGCTGCTTCTGCTGCTGCTGCTGCTGCTGCTACTACTACTACTACTACTACCAACAACAACAACAACAACAACAACAACAACAACAACATTACTCCTACTCCTACTACTACTACTACTGCTGCTGCTGCTGCTGCTGTTGCTACTACTAGTACTACTAATTTTTCAAAGCAATAAATCTTATAAAATAAACAAATCAAAGGGCTTGCATTTGAAATTCTTTATGTGAGTAAAACTTTACTCTGCCTTGTTATGTATACACTAAAGGCCAACTGCCCCTTTCCCTTAACTTTTGCTGAAAAAACCGAAAGGATGATTAATATTTATAAGTCTCCTGTGGGGATGCTGGGGGGTTTGTCAGTTTAAATAGCATTCCCGCCTTCGGGAAATTATGTGCTAGAACTGTCCTCTTTTCTATTACTTTCTTTGTTTCTGCCTTTTTCCTTTTCTTCCTACCACATCCTTCTTGTCTATTTTTCTGCCTGCTTGGTCTATTCTCCTGCCTGTTTTTTCCCCCAATAAGACTTTAAAAATAATAATTCTCTCTTATGCCGAAGTCGGATGCGCTGGGCCTGACTTGTCAGGCGCTTGACGGCAGCGTGACGCATTTTCGCTCATATAACAGACAACAATCGTTGCTGTCTCAGCGTTTGACGACGAAGAAGACGAAGAAGGAGAATTATTTAAAAGCAAATTTTGTTTGTTTCCTTTGAGAACAAGGTCTGGTGTACTGAAGTAAACTGATTTCTCCCTTCTCTTGTAAATCAAATCAAGAGCTAGGAGAGACTTAATTTTCTCTGAAATTTGATTTCAATGAAATCTCATTTCCCGCTATTTACGAAACAATTTTTAAGAGGGGCTTGTTTTCAGAAACAAAGTGATATCCTACTTTCCTGCATATAAATTGAAAGGAAATAGACATAATAAAAAAAAACATTCTAATTAGGTAATTATTAATATTTCCTTCCATAACTTTGACGGGCCACTTTCTTGTAAATGGAAGGACGAGAGGTAGCTTTTGTATTCATAAAAGCTAACCTTTATATTTTTTTGTTTGATCATTTCTAACTTTCTTGAAAATATATTGACCGAGGGTCGGTGGTGGCAGGGGATGAGGGTGGGGGATAAGCCTATTCTATAAATCATTTCTTTAAAGCAAAGTGGTAATTCAATCCTTTTCTATGTTATTTTCTTATTTACGAATCTATCTATTTATCTATCTATCTATCTATCTATCTATCTATCTATCTATCTATCTATCTATCTATCTATCTATCTATCTATCTATCTATCTATCTATCTATCTATGTATCTATCTATGTATCTATCTATGTATCTATCTATCTCTCTCTCTCTCTCTCTCTCTCTCTATATATATATATATATATATATATATAAACGGAAACAGACAAGGCGGAATGTCTTGTTTGTTTTAAAAAAGGTGCTTATAACAAATCTTGCTAATATATTCAAACTGTTCATCTAGTTTCTCTCAAGGAGAGAGACAAGAGGCCGACAGATGTTATATCAACCGAGTGGTTAACACGGTTTGATTTCAATCCCATCTGCCCGTGAAATCACGGGTTCGAATCTTAGCAGTTCTGGTGAATTCCATATGGGGATTTTTACCATCTCTCAAGTCAACTTTTAAGTTCAGACGTGTCTGTGCCTTATCTCCCATCGTGTATGATATACGTATGCAGAAAATCGAATATGCATGATAAAGATCCCCGATAATTTATATCAGGGTTCGGTCAGGGAATTAAGGAAACGCGAAAATTATCTATTCAGCATGCATCAGTGACGTCGGAATGCGGCTACCTTTATAATGGGTTAAAAACAACAACTGTCACATAGTTTACGCCAAATATCACTGTTGGTAAGCCTCGGAGCTTAGTTGCTTTATACGAAGAACGAAAACAAGAACAAGATAATAAGAAAAACAGAAAGAAAAGAGAGGAGAGATCTTAAACTGTTTGGTTTCCCGCCTTTTGTTTGGGTTCCAGTAAACAGACTAGGCTGTGTTGGGGAAACGAGCGGTTAGCATGATAACAGACATAGGGAACGAAGGGTAACATGTGTTGCTCTTTTTCATTTATCAGTTGTTTTGTGTGTGTGTGTTTTGTTGTATTCCCAGTCTTAACACACACACACACAAACACTCACACGCACACACATACATAGATAGAAGAGATAGATAAAGATAAGGATAGATAGAGAGAGAGAGAGAGAGGAGAGAGAGAAGAGAGAGAGAGAGAGAGAGAGCGAGAGAGAGAGAGAGAGAGAAAAAGAGAAGAGAAGAGAGGCAATTGAGAAACAGAACAGCGAAACAGAAAAGACGACAAAATGGAAACAATATTAAGAGAGAGACAGACACAGACACAGACAAACAGATAATAGAACAGACAACAAAGACAAAGATAAGACGCATTAAGAGAAAAAAAAGAGAGAGAGAGGAGAGAAGAGAGAGAGACGAGAGAGAGAGGGGGGGGAGAGAGAGAGAGAGAAGGAGAGAGAGACAGAGAGAGACAGAGAGAGACAGAGAGAGAGACAGAGACAGAGAGAGGCAGAGGTAATGCGAGAGAGAGAGAGAGACAGACAGACAGAGAGACAGAGAGAGACAGAGAGAGACACAGAAAGAGAGATGATGCTGTATGTCTATCATCATCACAATCACTTCTGATTGTTTTGTTCTATTCTCTCCCTATCTGTCTCTCTGTCTTCCTATGTATCTCCCTCTTTCTGTCTGTCTGTCTGTTTCTCTGTCTCTGTCTTACTGGCTGGCTGTCTCTGTATCTGTCGCTGTATCTGGCTGTCTGTGTGTTTGTCTGTCTGTGTCTGCCTGTCTATCACTCACTCACTCTCTCACTCTCCCTTCCTCTCTCTCTCTCTCTCCTCTCTCTCTCTCTCTCTTTTTTTCTCTCTCCCTGTTTCTTTTTTCACTCTTTGTCACACACTCTCTCCGTTTCGTTGTCTTTTTTTCTGTCTATCTGTCTATCTATCTGTCCTGTTTGTATGACTGTCTGTCTGCAAGTCTGTCTATCTCTCTGTCTATGTCTCTGTCTCTCTCTTGTTTTCCTTAAGACCCCCCCCCCCCCTCTCTCTC
>CM054135.1:25402448-25409948 GCA_028751875.1 Rapana venosa
TTAAAATCAGAAGCAGATCGTCTGGGCCTCACAGTAAATTCAGAGAAAACGATGGTTATGGTATTTAGGATGGGAGGCCACTTGGGAATGAGAGAAAATGGACTTATGGGGATCAAAAACTTAAAGTAACAAATAACTATAAGTACCTTGGGGTAACATTTTCAACAAAGTTGTGTAATAGCTCTATGTTTGATATGTGTGTCAAAAAGCTAAAAATGGAGTTATGCAAATTATCAAATCATGAGAAGATTAGCTTCTGCTGATAGTACATTATTTTGGAAACTGTTTGACACACAAATAGAACCTGCCCTGACGTATGCAGCAGAAGTATGGGGTCTAGAAGATACCACACAAATTGAAAAAGTACACACTTTTGCCATGAAAAAATTCTTATGTGTTCCATTACATGCATCAAATAAACTTATGTACGGAGAAACTGGTAGATACCCCTTTTATATAAGAACCATAACTAAATGCATTAAATACTGGATTAAACTTATCAGGCTTTTTATGTTAAGAATAAACAGACAAGCATACGAGATGCTGCTTATACAACATAATAATGGTAAAGTAAACTGGGCGACTAAAGTAAAAGATCTTTTGACGATAAATGGATTTGGTATTGTTTGGCTATGCCAGGGGGTGGGTTATGAAGAACAGTTTGTTAGAGAATTGAAAGATAGACTTATTTCATGTTTTCATCAAAATTGGCATGAACAGTTAATGTCTAGTGAAAAATACACTTGGTATAGCTCCTTTAAAGATGCGTTTGGTCCAGAACAGTATCTGATATCGTTAACTAATAAAAGGCTTCGAAGTAATTTACTAAAATTTAGGCCAAGATTGTGTGGTCTTTTGAACTGCAAACAATGGTATATTACAGCAGAAACAGACAACAACTCTTGTCCAGCGTGTGGAGAAGAAGAAGAAGACGAATTTCATTTTTTGTTTGCTTGTAGAACTTATCATGACATTCGCCAAAAAATTGCTTTTTTGACAAACCCAACCAACAGGTCCACCAATCTTGTACAAAAGGTGTTATCTTCAAATAATATGTCCGAGCTTAAATCTTTAGCAATATATATAACGCAGGCTCTAGATAAACGTAAGCAGACTATGAATGAAACGGATCCTATACGTAATAACTGAAAATATTGGTTGGCATTTATCTGGACTTTGAATTATTACTCATGTCCTTTTCATATTCATTCCTATGTTAATATGTTACTTACAATTACCCCCTTTGACTGAGGGGCTTGTAGCTTTTGTCAAATAAAATTCGTTCATTCATTCATTCCCTCTCTCTCTCTCTCTTTCTTTTCTCTCCCTCTCCCTCTCTCTCTCTCTTTCTCTCTCCCCCTCTCTCTCTCCTCTCTCTCTCTCTCCCCCTCCTCTCTTTCTCTCTCATCTCTCTCTCTTTCTTTCTCTCTCCCCCTCTCTCTCCCCTTTCTCTATCCATCTCTCTCTCTCTCTTCCTCTCTCTCCCCCTCTCTCTCTCATCTCTCTCTCTCTCTCTCTCTCTCTCTCTCTCTCTCTCTCTCTCTCTCTCTCTCCCTCTCTCTCTAGCTCCCTCCCACGAGCCACTACACATTTCTGGCACTGAGTTCTAAGACAATCTCAACCTGTTTTTCCAGTGCCAGAACATGAGGTCATGTTTGTGTACTGCCCACTCCTTCCGCCATACATGTCTCCCGTGCACTTTCATTCATCTGTAGACATATGGGTCAAGATGCGATGTTTTTTTTAAAGGGTTTTTGTTGTTGGTTTTTTGTTTTTAAAATCAAGCTGCGTTTACAGGTTTTTTTTTAAATTGTAAACTTTGTGTGTGTGTGTGTATGTGTTTGTGTGTGTGTGTGTGTGTTGTGTGAGAGAGAGAGAGAGAAAGAGAGAAGAGCGAACAGGAGACAGAGACAGATTGACAGAGAGACAGACAAACCAAGACAGATACAAAAACAAAAGAGAGAAAGAGAGAGACAGACAGACATAGACAGACAGACAGAAACAGAGATACAGAAGAAAGAAAGAAAGCGAGAGAGAGAGAGAGAGAGAGAGAGAGAAGAGAGAGAGAGAGAGAGAGAGAGAGAAGAGAGAGACAGAGAGAGAGAGAGAGAGAGAAAACAGACAGACAGACAGAGATGAGAGACAGACAGACAGACAGATGATAGACAGACAAAAAAGAGACACGGCGAGAGTGACAGAGAAACAGACAAACAAAGACAGATACAAAACAGTAAGAAACAAACGGGCAACCAAACAGACAGACAAGCAGTTAGAAAGATAACCCCTCCTTCCCCCATCCCCCCATAAAAAAAAGAAAGAAAAAAGAAAGAAACAAAGACAAAGACTGCGTTAATATAATCAGTAGCTTGAGGATATAGGTAGCCTTTTATATGGAGCTCGCTCTCTCTCTCTCTCTCTCTCTCTCTCTCTCTCTCTCTCTCTCTCTCTCC
This sequence comes from Rapana venosa, assembly GCA_028751875.1. Taxonomy (NCBI): domain Eukaryota; kingdom Metazoa; phylum Mollusca; class Gastropoda; order Neogastropoda; family Muricidae; genus Rapana; species Rapana venosa. Next base: position 25,404,899 of record CM054135.1, read on the forward strand.
TCCTCTCTCTCTCTCTCTCTCTCTCTCTCTCTCTCTCTCTCTCTCTCTCTCAGATCATCTTTGTGTGGCGCCCACTCCTTCCGTTATTCATGTCTCCCCTGCACTTCCAATCCTTCCTGGACTTGTCCCTGATGATGTGATTTTGTTTTTCCAAAACTCAATCTGCATTTACGGGGTTTTTTGTGTATGTAAACCTGCGTGTTTTCTTTATTTTTTTTATCTTTAGTTTTCTTCTTTTATATCGAAGATAATGGAATAAGCACTTATGTGGGTTTTTTTTACATCTAATCCCCGTGTGTATGCGGCTTTGTAAATTTTGTCGTCTGTTCCCACCGGCACACAATGGCCTATTCTTACGAAAAGTGGAACACGATTTAAGGTGTGCGCAAGATGTTCTGCGTGCGTTCGCACACGGGATCTCGGTTTATAGTCTCGTCCGAAGGACTTTTGGGGAGAGTGCAGTCTGCGCAATGTTATAACTACTAGGCTATCCCGTCCACCCCCCACCCCCACCCCATGTGTGTGTGTGTGTGTGTGTGTGTGTGTGTGTGTGTGTGTGTGTGTGCGTGCGTGGTGTGATGTGGTGTTGGTGGTTGTGGTGGTTGTGGTGGTTGGTGGTGGTTTGTGTGTGTGTGTATGTGTGCGTGCGTGCGTGCGTGCTTGTGTGTGTGTGTGTGTGTGTGTGTGGATCAAATAAATGTGTAGATGATAGATAATTTTGGAAAGCAGTCTCACCAATTATATACATATTGTTTCCTTACTTTTGGTGTGGTTATTACCGAGCCAAACTAACATCTTGTTTAAGTTTTCTCTCTCAGATATTTGGCTTTGAAAATCCCTGTCATCTCCGTAATTCAGACCCAGTGTCTTGTATATAATTATGTAAGTTTATCATTTCAAAGACAAAAATGAATGAATGAGAGGAAACTGAGAGATAAGTGAAACAAAAATCCCTGGCAGTGTGATCGTAATGGTTGCACATAGACGTTGTATTCCCCTTTATATAATTCCAGATTTATTACAAATAATCTGCTGTTACAAACCGAAATTATGTTTCTTTAAAAAATAATTAGATTCACTTTCAATGTAAGAAATGTACTATTTTTTCCAGAGCTTGCTTGTTTCTGTTTGTAGATTTGATTTTTTTCTGCAGACCAAACATATTCTGGGTGGGATACTTGGACCCCCCCGACTCCCATTAAACAGATTGCTATCCCCCCATATTCTATCAGCAGTAAGCTAAGTAAAAAACATGTTATTTGATAGATAGATTTTACAATAGAATTTCTAGACATTTGGGATTGTTAAACATTTTTTTACAAACAAATTATGTTTTCTTTTTAAATACAAACAACTATGCATAGTCTAGGCCTACGAGCTTTGTTAGTTATTCATGTAAACAAACTGTTAAAGCCCGCATTGAAATACTGTCTTACTTTAAAGTTTTATGCTTAGGCTATCTTCATACGACTATGACATGCTGTTAGCATAAAAGTCATACTGTCGAATAAAAGGAGACAAAAAAAAACAATCTGCGGTCGTGGTGTGCCTGCCTATAATGCGAGGGACATGAAGCCAGAAATGTACGCGCATACTCCCCATCTTGTGTGTGATTGCGATTGCCAGGCTGATTTCAAATTATGATGAGTAAGACAGAGCACAGATTTTGGGTGACCCCCTCAAGCTCTAACTTCAACAGGGCGCACAAAACTCTGAGAACACGCCAGTATTGTGCGATGCAGTTGGGAATTAGATCAGTTTTGGCTTGAATATTTTGATTTGGTTTTGGTTCTGTTTCAATGTTAGAGCTTTAGGCAATCTTTTCGGAGTTTGTTTTAAAGTTCATTAATTCAGTATGGTCATTTTGAACAAGACAAAGAGTTATATTTTGTTAGTTCATTTGAAACAGTGTCCATTGAAATCGTTTGTAATTTCGGGATTTTTGTTTTTTTAACAAGAGATGCTTTTTGAATTTTGAAAACAATCAAGTATTTATAAAAATAATATAGTCCTTTTTTTCTTTTCTTTTTGATTTGAGTTGGTTTGCGTATATTTGTAGCAGTTAAGATTTCTTCCTTTGTTTCATTTGTAAGTTCAACACAGACACATTGAAAAAAGAACACAATGGAAAACGAAAAAGAAGTAAATGCATTTTCTTGCTCGAATTGCTATCAAAATACACATCTTTTTTACGCTCGTTCAATTTTGTAAATTATAAAGCATTTATAAAAATAACTCAATTTCTTGCCCAAATATTAATCAAACTATGTATTTTTGGAAAAAAAAATAGATTAAGACTCTTGTTTACCATTGTGACCATTCTTTTCAGCAACGAAATAAAGAGCTAAGAAAACAAGGTAAATAAAGATGCAGACAGTAAAAGTAACATGCTATAAACTATGGTTCGGAAGCTACTTTTCCAAAACAATCCAGTTCCAGGTCACACCATTTAAAAAAAGAAAAGAAAAAATGACAACGAGCGTTGCAGAATTTGTGTCTTCTTTCACGCAAACACACGTCTGTGTGTGTCGTCTCTCTCTCTCTCTCTCTCTCTCTCTCTCTCTCTCTCTCTCTCTCTCTCTCTCTCTTCTCTCTCTCTCTCTCTCTCTCTCTCTCTCTCTCTCTCTCCTCTCTCTCTCTCTCTCTCTCTCTCTCTCCTCTCTCTCTCACTCACTCACTCCGAATGTCTTTCTAGACATCTCTGGAGGAGTTGTAGAACAATTCCAGGTCTGTTTTCGCAGTGCCAGAAGCTGTGTGCCATGTTTGTCCACTGCTCACTGCTTCCTTCACTCTATCTCAGGTTCACCTGAGCTGCTAAACAGATCTGTCAACAAGGATGTGTTTGCTCTCTTCAGGAATTCTTTACCATTCTTTTTGTTGTTGTTTACCATTATCGACTTGATTTCATTTGTGAATTAGACACACCGTGGGTGGCTTTGCTTCGCGAGCATTCACTTTGGGGTAAAGACAGGCTGGTTGTCAGGTCTCTTTATCGAGCACATAAATTAATTAAAACTTTAAAAAAAATACAGCCTTGACATAAAAACTATAGCATGCAATTTTTCGGTTGTTTTTTTCCAGCAACACATAGTTATTAGCTCGCTGCATTTAATCAACAAACTGATCTCTATGAATAAAAACAATTTTATTTAAAAAAAGTGTTTTCATTCATAATCCTTTTCAGTGTGAAAGCTTTAGATGTCGGTTCACTGCTTAGCTTTGGTTATAGTTAAGAATTGTTGGACTAGTCCTTTTAATGAACACTACATTTTGTTGCAAGATAAAAGAAAAGAAATATTATTCTTGTCAGATTAAAAAAATAAAATTTTGATATTACCGTTTTTGTTAACATCATCATCACTTTCCTAATTAATTGTAAAGGGACAATAGAAAGGGCTTTTTCTGGGGGGAAGGGGGAGGGGAGGATGAGCCAGTGCTTATGAAATCAACACAATTTCTCTTGTCAAAATTTGTCTTGTTAGACGTGAATGAATCTTCAACTTTGATGGTTTTGACTGCTTCTGTCAGCTCTTGTTTATAATTTTAAAAAACCCGAACAAACCAGGAATATAGCAAGCAGAGAATGACGTCGACAGAATACAAAATGTTGGATTTAAACCAGTTAAAATTATTTGTTTAAAACTGCTCAGTTTTCCGTTTTTAGGTCAAACAGGTTTATCAGGAAAAGCGACGTGTCTAACTAGCAAACAAGATTTTATAAGGAGTTTTCTTAATTAAAAGGAAATAAAAAAGAAACACCAAATAGGCTCACAGTCAAGACGATTATATGATGCATTTGCTCAGAATTGTTGGCAAACAAGCTTTGCTTCTTGCAGCATTTCCTTTTTTTTAAACGGAAACAAACATTCATGTTTACGTCTGCATATTGTCTTTAGGGAATGCTGGAAAATGTTTGATTCTGTGTCAGTCTCTATCTGTCTGTCTGTCTGTATGTATGTATGTATGTATGTATGTATATATGTATGTATATATGTATGTATGTATGTATGTATATATGTATGTATGTATGTATGTATGTATGTATGTATGTATGTATGTATGTATGTGTGCGTGAGAGCGTGTGTGCGTGCCTGCGCGCGCGTACGTGTGAGCGTGTGAGTGTTTGAGCGCGTGTGTGTATGTGTGCGTGCGTGTGTTTTTGTGCGTGTGTTTGTGTGTGTGTGTGTGTGGTGTGTGTGTGTGTGTGTGCTGAAACACATTCACACAAAAAATAAAAAGACGACATGGAAACTACACTTACTAAAATAAAACACCATACATTTTGTTTCTAGCAGGATTTTATAGCATCTATTAGAGATCTTTTATTCAACTTTCCCGCTCGAGTTAAATGGAAGATAGCGAAAGGAAAAGGATAAGAGACAGATAAGCTTATCGGTGGACAGATACAGAAAAAAAAATAGTAGGAGAGACACGGAGACAAACTCTCAGTCTGTATCTGTCACTGACGAACTGCTCTCCGATCATTGTATCATTCCTTTCTCACTTAAGATTGTAAAGCCTATTAGAAAGAAGAAGCGCATTACCGTCGCAACCTCAAGGCCATAGATATTCAAACTTTTCTTTCCCAAGCTGCTGAACGTCTATCACAAATCCTGACCATACTGACCCTTCTAAACACTACAATACCGTCCTCAGCCAACTCCTTGATGAGCATGCTCCTCCTACTGACCATCTCCTGCCTGATAGGCCTTGTGCACCATGGTACACCCATGACATCCTGGTCGCAAATCGCAAGCGCCGACAACTAGAACGGCAATGGCAAAAACCAAAAACTGAAATAAACAAACAGCTTCTTCGTAAGCAAATCAACAAAGTCAAAACCTTAATCGATTCAGCAAAAAACAAATTATTACTCTTCTCAAGTTCTTGATGCCACATCTATAGAATCTCTCTTTTTCCTCACATCCACTCTTCTTGGATCTGCGAAGGCTAGCTCTCTGCCTTCTATCTACAACCACTCTGAACTTCCTTCTATATTTTCTGCATTCTTTTCTGACAAAATCCGCAACATTCGCTCTAGCTTGGATCA
>CM054135.1:25419948-25434948 GCA_028751875.1 Rapana venosa
AATGGATGGGGAACAAGTTTCGGGTCCAAACGGGATACGAACCACCGCACACTTCTGACCCGGACTTTTCGCATTCTAGACAGGCGCGTTACCTCTAGACCACCGATCCATCTAAACTAATGTTATTATGTAGTCGTAGTTGTCATACTATGATCTTTCAGGTTTGGTTTTGTTTGGTTTGTTTGGGGGGTGGGGGTGGGGGTTCTTGAGACATTGTTGGTGTGTGTTATATGTGAGTGTGTATGTGTGTGTTTGTGTTGTTTTGTTGTTGTTGTGTGTGTTGTGTGTGCGTTGTGTGTGTTGTGTGTGTTGTGCTGCGTGTGTGTGTGTTGTGTGAGTGCGTTGAGTGTGTGTTGTGTGTGTTGTGTGTGTGAGTGTGTGTGTATTGTGTGTTATGCGTGTGTGTTTGTATTGTTGTGTGTGTGTGTGTGTGTGTGTGTGTGGTGTTGTGTGTGTGTGTTTATTTTAGTCTTTTATTTTGAGGATAATGGAATAAGCACTCGTGTGGGTTTTTCATCCAGTGCCCGTGTGCATACAGCTATGTAAATCCTGTCATCCGTTCCCACTGGCACACAATGACATACTCTTCGTAACGCGAAAACGGGTTTTAACGTGTACGCAAGATGTTCTGCGTGCGTTCGCACACGGACCTCGATTTATAGCCTCAAATGAAGGATTGTGGCGGAGAGTGGAGTCGGCACTGATGTTAAATCCAGAGGGAAAATCCCCTTGAACAAGAATCGAACCCGGGTTAACAGATCACGATGTCATCACACTGACCACCAGGCCATCCTGTTCCCCGAGAGAGAGAGAGAGAGAGGAGAGAGAGAGAAGAGAGAGAGGAGAGAGAGAGAGAGAGAGAGAGAGAGACAGAGACAGGGCGACAGAGACAGAGACAGACAGACAGATAAACAGACAGAGAGAGAGACAGCACAACCTCTGCACATAATCAACTAATAAGAAATACTTTCTCAAGCTCCTCCTCTGAAAGCTTTTTTTTTCCCAGGGAGGGAAGTCAGTACAGACGTTAACTCCAGGGGGAATAATTGAAGTATTTAACAGGCGCCTTGGTAATGGCTGAAACCCGCCACGTAAGATCGCAAGGTCAATGTTCTAACCACTAGGCCATCCATCCTCCCGCTTGCCCCAATTAGCCTACAAATCACTATTACCTAATGTTATTATGTAGTATTAGTTGTCATACTATAATCTTTCATGTTTGTTTTTGGTTTTGTTTGTCTGGGGTGGAGGGTGGGGGTGGGTGTTGTTGTTCTTGAGACATCGCTGGTGTGTGTGTGTGTGTGTGTGTGTGTGTGTGTGTGTGTGTGTGTGTGTGTTGTGTGTGTTGTGTTGTGTGTGTGTGTTGTTGTGTGTGTTGTGTGTGTTGTGTGTGGTGTGTGTGGTGTGTGTAATGTGTGTTGTGTTGTGTGTGTGTGTGTGTTGTATTGTTTGTATGTTGCTTTGTGTGGGTGTGTTATTTTATTCTTTTATTTCGAGGATAATGGAATAAGCACTCGTGTGCTATTTTACATCCAGTGCCCGTGTGCATGCAGCTTTATAAATAATGCCATCCGTTCACACCAGCACATAATGGCCTACTCTTTCGTAAAGCGGAACGGGTTATAACGTGTGCGCAAGATGTTCTACGTGCGTTCACACACGGGACCTCGGGTTTATAGTCTCATCCGTAGGACTTTTGGGAAGAGCGGATCGGCACTGATGTTAAATCCAGAGGAAAAATCCTCTTGAACAAGAATCAAACCTGGGTTAGCAGATCACGAATACATCACTCTGACCACCAGGCCATCCCGTCCCCCTGTGAGAGAGAAAGAGAGAGAGAGAGAGAGAGAGAGAGAGAGGAGAGAGAGAGAGAGAGAGAGAGAGAGAGAGAGAGAGAGAGAGAGAGAGAGAGAGACAAACAGACAGAGAGATAGAGAGAGAGCACAACCTCTGCACATAATGAACTAAAAGGAATCCCTTCTCAAGTTTTTTTTTTCCTGCGAGGGCTTTTCTTCCTGGGACGGACGTCAGTATCTACGTTAACTCCAGGGGGAAAAACTGAAGGATTGAACAGGCGCCTTGGTAATGGCTGAAACCCACCAGGTAAGATCGCAAGGTCAATGTTCTAACTACTAGGCCATTCATCCTCCTGCCTGCCCCAACTAGCATACGAGTCACTATTACCTAATGTTATTATGTAGTCTTAGTTGTCATACTATGATCTTTCATGTTTGGCCTTGTTTCGTTTGTTTGGGGGTAGAGGTGGGCGGTGGGGGTTCTTGAGACATTGTTGGTGTGTGTATATGTGAGTGTGTATGTGTGTGTGTGTTGTGTTGTGTTGTGTGTGTGTGTGTGTGTGTATGTGTGTGTGTGTGGTGTGTGTGTTTGTGTGTGTTGTGTTTGTGTGTGTGTGTGGTGTTTGTATTGCTGTGTGTGTGGGTGTGTGTGTGTGTGTTTGTGTGTTTGTGTGTTAGTGTCATTGTGTGTGTTTATTTATTGTTTTATTTCGAAGATAATGGTATAAACTCTCATGTGCTTTTTCCATCCAGTGCCCGTGTGCATGGCGCTTTACAAATCCTGCTATCCATTCCCTTTGGCACACAGTGGCCTACTCTTCCGAAAAGCAAAACGGATTTTAACGTTTACGCAAAATGTTCTGCGTGCGTTCGCACACGGGACTTCGATTAATAGTCTCACCCGGATTGTGGGGGAGAGTGGAATCGGCACATGTGAACTCCAAAGGAAAAAAATCATCTTGAACGAGAATCGAACCCCGGTCAGCAGATCACGAATACATCACTCTGACCTCCAGGCCATCCCGTCCCCCTGAGAGAGAGAGACAGAGACAGAGACAGAGAGACAGACAGACAAAGAGAGAGAGGGAGAGACAGACAGACAGACAGACAGAGCACAACCTCTGCACATAATGAACTAAAAGGGATCCTTTCTCAAGTGTTTTTTTCCTGCGAAAGCATTTCTTTCTGGGAGGGTAGTCAGTACAGACATTAACTCCAGGGGGAAAAAGCTGAAGGATTGAACAGGGGCCTTGGTAATGGCTAAAACCCACCATGTAAGATCGCAAGGTCAATGTTCTAACCACTAGGCTATTCATCCTCCTGCCTGCCCCAACTAGTATAGGAGTCACTATTACTATTTTTTAAAATTTTTTATTTTATTTATACCACTTTAAGTCACGGCAGATTTCTCTGCGTGAAATTCGGGCTGCTCTCCCCGGGAGAGCGCGTCGCCACAAGAGCAGCGCCACCCATTTTTGGGGGTCTTTTTTTCCTGTCTGCAACTGTATTTGTTTCCCTATCAGAGTGGCTTTTTTCTACAGAATTTTGCCAGGGACAACTCTCTTGCTGCCGTGGGTTCTTTTACGTGCGCTAAATAATTATGTGCAACACATGGGACCTCGGTTTATCGTCTCATCCGAAAGACTAGCGCCCAGACCACCACTCATGATCTAATGGATGGGGAACAAGTTTCGGGTCCAAACGGGATACGAACCACCGCACACTTCTGACCCGGACTTTTCGCATTCTAGACAGGCGCGTTACCTCTAGACCACCGATCCATCTAAACTAATGTTATTATGTAGTCGTAGTTGTCATACTATGATCTTTCAGGTTTGGTTTTGTTTGGTTTGTTTGGGGGTGGGGGTGGGGGTTCTTGAGACATTGTTGGTGTGTGTATATGTGAGTGTGTATGTGTGTGTTGTGTTGGTGTGTTGTTGTGTGTGTTGTGTGTGCGTTGTGTGTGTTGTGTGTGTTGTGCTGCGTGTGTGTGTGTTGTGTGAGTGCGTGAGTGTGTGTTTGTGTGTGTTGTGTGTGTGAGTGTGTGTGTATTGTGTGTTATGCGTGTGTGTTTGTATTGTTGTGTGTGTGTGTGTGTGTGTGTGGTGTTGTGTGTGTGTGTTTATTTTAGTCTTTTATTTTGAGGATAATGGAATAAGCACTCGTGTGGGTTTTTCATCCAGTGCCCGTGTGCATACAGCTATGTAAATCCTGTCATCCGTTCCCACTGGCACACAATGACATACTCTTCGTAACGCGAAACGGGTTTTAACGTGTACGCAAGATGTTCTGCGTGCGTTCGCACACGGGACCTCGATTTATAGCCTCAAATGAAGGATTGTGGCGGAGAGTGGAGTCGGCACTGATGTTAAATCCAGAGGGAAAATCCTCTTGAACAAGAATCGAACCCGGGTTAACAGATCACGATGTCATCACACTGACCACAGCCATCCTGTTCCCCTAGAGAGAGAGAGAGAGAGAGAGAGAGAGAGAGAGAGAGAGAGAGAGAGAGAGAGAGAGAGAGAGAGAGAGAAAGAGAGAGAGAGAGAGAGAGAGAGAGAGAGAGAGACAGACAGAGACAGAGACAGACAGACAGACAGACAGACAGAGAGAGAGACAGCACAACCTCTGCACATAATGAACTAATAAGAAATACTTTCTCAAGCTCCTCCTCTGAAAGCTTTTTTTTTTCCCCAGGGAGGGAAGTCAGTACCGACGTTAACTCCAGGGGGAATAATTGAAGTATTTAACAGGCGCCTTGGTAATGGCTCAAACCCGCCAGGTAAGATCGCAAGGTCAATGTTCTAACCACTAGGCCATCCATCCTCCCGCTTGCCCCAATTAGCCTACAAATCACTATTACCTAATGTTATTATGTAGTATTAGTTGTCATACTATAATCTTTCATGTTTGTTTTTGGTTTTGTTTGTCTGGGGGTGGAGGTGGGGGGTGGGTGTTGTTGTTCTTGAGACATCGCTGGTGTGTGTGTGTGTGTGTGTGTGTGTGTGTGTGTGTGTGTGTGTGTGTGTGTGTGTGTTGTGTTGTGTTGTGTGTGTTGTGTGTGTGTTGTGTGTGTTGTTGTGTGGTTGTGTGGTGTGTGTAATGTGTGTTGTGTTGTGTGTGTGTGTGTTGTATTGTTTGTATGTTGCTTTGTGTGGGTGTGTTATTTTATTCTTTTATTTCGAGGATAATGGAATAAGCACTCGTGTGCTATTTTACATCCAGTGCCCGTGTGCATGCAGCTTTATAAATAATGCCATCCGTTCACACCAGCACATAATGGCCTACTCTTTCGTAAAGCGGAACGGGTTATAACGTGTGCGCAAGATGTTCTACGTGCGTTCACACACGGGACCTCGGTTTATAGTCTCATCCGTAGGACTTTTGGGAAGAGCGGATCGGCACTGATGTTAAATCCAGAGGAAAAATCCTCTTGAACAAGAATCAAACCTGGGTTAGCAGATCACGAATACATCACTCTGACCACCAGGCCATCCCGTCCCCCTGTGAGAGAGAAAGAGAGAGAGAGAGAGAGAGAGAGAGAGAGGGAGAGAGAGAGAGAGAGAGAGAGAGAGAGAGAGAGAGAGAGAGAGAGAGAGAGACAAACAGACAGAGAGATAGAGAGAGAGCACAACCTCTGCACATAATGAACTAAAAGGAATCCCTTCTCAAGTTTTTTTTTTCCTGCGAGGGCTTTTCTTCCTGGGACGGACGTCAGTATCTACGTTAACTCCAGGGGGAAAAACTGAAGGATTGAACAGGCGCCTTGGTAATGGCTGAAACCCACCAGGTAAGATCGCAAGGTCAATGTTCTAACTACTAGGCCATTCATCCTCCTGCCTGCCCCAACTAGCATACGAGTCACTATTACCTAATGTTATTATGTAGTCTTAGTTGTCATACTATGATCTTTCATGTTTGGCCTTGTTTCGTTTGTTTGAGGGGTTCTTGAGACATTTATTTATTTTATTTTATTTATTTATTCTTTTATATCGAGGATAATGGAATAAGCACTATTGGGGTTTTTTTTTACTCATCCATTCCCCGTGGTATGCGGGGTTTTTTGTAAATTTTGTTTGTTTCCCCGGCAACAATGGCCCCCCCCCCCTTCTTCCAAAAGCGGAACAGGTTTTAAGTGTGCGCAAAGATGTTTGAGTTTTTGAACACGGGCTTGGTTTATAGTCTATCCCGGGATTTTCTGGTGTGTGTGTGTTGTGTATGGTGTGTTGTGTGTTGTGTGTTTGTATGATGTGTGTGTGTTTGTGTGTTTTGTTGGGGTTGTGGGTATGTTTATTTTTTCTTTAATTTCGAGGTTATGGAAATAAGTCAGTGCTTTTTTAACCCGTGTCGTGTACGCAGCTTTGTAAATCCTGCCATCTTTCCCATAGCAACAATGACCCCCTTTTCCAAAAAAGCGGAAGGGTTTTTTTAAGTTTTTGCAAGATGTTCGCGTGGTTCCCCCCACGGGACCTCGGTTTTAGTCTCACTGGGGCTGGGGGGGAGAGTGGAGTGGGCCCCTGTGTTAACCCAGAGGAAGATCCCTTTTGAACGATATCGAACCCGGGTTTTCAGATCACGAATAAATCACTTAATCACCGGGCTACCCCCCCTTGTGTGTGTGTGTGTGTGGTGTTGTTGTGTGTGTGTGTGTGTTGTGTGGTGTGGGTTTGTGAGTGTGGTGTGTGTGTGTTGTGTATGTTGTTTTTGTTGGTGTGTGTGTGTTTTGTGTGTGTGTTATTTTTATTGTCTGGGAAAAAACGAAAACCTGTCCAATTCTCAGTCTACAACCTTCTTAATGTTCTGTCTGGTATCAGTAAGGTTTTTTTTACTTCTTCCAATTTACTTACCTCTCTGACTCTTTTCCCTGTTTATTTTTGTCTTGAACAGATCAGGGTGTGTGTGTGGGGGGGGGGGGAGGGAAGGGGTGCTGCTCCACCTTCTGTGACATTCCATTCTTGGCGTTCCCACGACGTTCATTCAAATCTTTCTGTCCCAGAGGAATTCGTGATGTCACATCTTCAGTATGGGAGGTCCACAGGGTGTCCATTATTGTCAGGCCGCCGTGGGATCACCAGCCAGATAGACCCCGCACGTCTGCTGGATCAGTTTGGTTGTGTTCAGTGGTGCCGATTCTGAGCTAACGTGCGCAGGACATCACCTACTAAGCCCTCTACTGACGATAGCCCAGCCGCAGAGCCAGACTAAGTGAGACGGCTACCCTGGCGATGACCACCAAAACATCCCTCCAACAACTCTCTCACGTCTACCTCCAACCTCGAAGGCTTGGAAACAAGCTTATCACAGGCACAAGAGTGTATGGGGAAACCAAAAGTGGAGTGACCATAAATCACCATGAAGAGACAGAAAAAAACCGACCCCCCACCCCCGAAATCCCCCCCCCCCCCAAAAAAAAAACAACCCTAGCAAACCGTGAAACTGATCTTTCTAAAAAAAAAAGTGCTGATAACACAGTCGCCAAGGATTTAAATTCTGCCACGAGGAGTGACAGCAAGCCAGTTTGCATACACGTACTTACGTACTACTATAGTGAACAATGTTAGCATGGGAAACAATGAATCCCTCCATAGCCTATCATATACTGTAGTATTCCATTTCATTGCCTGAACTAGCTTAGAAGTCCAGATAAAAGTTTGTATCTGATGAAAATTAAACATGCAAATTTTATATAAAAAATGGTAGGGTCTACTGTTTACCTGTCAGAAACAAGGTCAGGGTTAAACAGAAGAAGCGTGAACTATAAAAGCAGACATTGAAAGAAGGATACAGGCAAAGGAGATGGGGTGCTTTAGCAAACTCCTTGGTATCTCATACAGAGATCACATCACTTATGAGGAAGTAAAACCAAAATTAAAAACTCCATCGGACCACACGAAGAGCTCCTGACTTAAGTGAAAAATTGCAAACTAAAGTGGTACGTGCTCGTCATACGAACATCTGGACTGGCCAAGACTGTCCTACAGGGAACAGTACAATGAGGGAGATAAAGAGGCAGACAGAGAAAATGATGAGAAGACAACATCAGAGAGTGGATTGGCCTTGAGTGGAACGACTTGCTTTAGAGGATAAAGGACCGCGGAATGTGGAGTAAGCTGGTTGCAAAATCTTCATTGGTACCCCCACCGTCCACGGGGACTACGTGATAGGTGAAGGTAAAGGAAAAAGAATCTCCCAAACTGGCAGAAGTGCAGTTAATTCGCGTTGGTTTCTTTTTCATATTCATCAGAATAAAATTAATAAGAAGGAATGGTACGACGTTTTGCAATGCGTGATGTTTTTATGTGGTTAAGGTAACATCAACATCACCTAATGTAAAACTAGTCTCCTGCATTGAGGCGATGCAGATCTGCGTCAAATCCAGTCTTGTTTTTGTAGTCCTTCTGACCACAGAGGCCATATCAGCACTCTCATTTCGCCATATTTTAAAACCCCATATTAAAACACACATAATTATCAAAACAGGGATTAAATGTAAGTTTACTGTCCTTCCTTGTATTAGCACCTTGGCCAACCACAAAATCAACAATGGGCATTCATCGTGTTTTTTTGAGAGAAAAAACACCCAAATGCCACGCATAAAATGAGACATATCCTTAGTCAGCTGCATTAAATCCAACCTTGTTCCAACAGCGCAAGTAATGACAGCACGGAAATAAAGATGAATGGCGAAATACTGGAAGAGGTGAGCTAATTCAAATACGTAGGCTCCATCCTAACAAAAGAAGGCTCATCAAACAATGAAGTGAAAGCTCGCATTGCAACAGCAACATCTGCTCTAGCCAGACTTGAGAGGATCATCAGAAGCAACAACATCAGCTTCTGCACCAAATACCACCTCTACAAATCCCTCGTGATATCTATTCTCTTATATGGCTGTGAATCATGGACTCTGTCAGCAGAGCTAGAGAGGAGAATCCAAGCATTCGAGAACAAGTGCCACAGAAGACTCCTCAAAACATCATACAAAGAACACAAGACCAACAACTATGTGAAAGAAGAAATCAAAAAGCTTGTGGGCCCCCAAAAACCTCTGCTCTCCACCATAAAGAGGAGAGAACTGATGTGGTTTGGACACACCACAATACACAACACCTTAGCAAAAAACTATCTTGCAAGGAACAGTCGAAGGCAAGAGAAGAAGGCAAGAGAAGAAGAGGCCGCCAAACGAAATCATGGGTTGACAACATCAAAGACTGGACCGCCCAACCCCTGCAATACCTTCTACTAGCCACACAGGATCGTGAAGCATGGAAAACGTTATCTGTTGCGTCTTCTCTCATGTCCCCCCTACGTCCTTAAAGACATGGGACTGAGTGAGTGAGTGAGTTCCAAATGATCAACGATGACGTCTTAAATCACGTCAATCATTCTTTTAGGAAGCTGAAAAATGTTATCCCCTGGAACAGTCAAGGAGAAAGATATAATTATACTAGTTAGGGAAAAAGGAAGGGACTAAATACAAAAGAAATGTTGCATGCAAAAAAACCTCACCATTAGTTAACCTGGAAGCTTTAGCCGAAAGAACACCCTCCCCCCAAAAAAAAAAAAAGAAAAGAAAAAAAAAAGAAAAAACAACACTCCCCCTACACCCCCCCCCCACACACACACACACACCTTTTTCTAGTGAAATCAAGGGCCAACCAGACTTTGTACAAAAAACATTTTAACTGATTTTCGGTTGTGTACTGTACTGTACTTCACTGGCTTTAGACCATTTTTGCTACTTCCATCTCCCCTTCACCTCACTCTCACCACCTGATCATACCTTCTTCTCCCCCCCACCCCCACACCAGTCCCACTCCTAACAACACATCCCAGTCTGTCTGCCTCTTTCCTTTACCCTCACCTGCAAAATGTATTGCTTGTACCAATTACTTTTTATTCAATTAAACGAACCATCTGCATCTCGTTAACTTTCTTGTCTTTCGCGGGTTGACGCTCTACCCCTCTTTTCATGCCAAGTGTTCACTTGTTTTTGTTGATGTTGTTGTTAATGTTGTTGTTATTGTTGTTGTTCTTCTTCTTTGCAATTCTCCTTCTTCGCAATTCCTTCCAATTCTTCTTCTTCTACGCAATTCTTCTTCTTCGCAATTCTTGTTCTTGTTCTTGTTCTTCTTCTTCTTCGCAATTATTCGCAATTCTTCTTCGCAATTCTTCGCAATTCTTCTTCGCAATTCTTCTTCTTCTTCTTCTTCTTCTTCTTCTTCTTCTTCTTCGCAATTCTTCTTCTTCTTCTTCTTCTTCTTCTTCTTCTTCTTCTTCTTTTCTTCTTCGCAATTCTTCTTCTTCTTCTTCTTCTTCTTCTTCTTCTTCTTCTTCTTCTTCTTCTTCGCAATTCTTCGCAATTCTTCGCAATTCTTCTTCTTCTTCGCAATTCTTCGCAATTCTTATTCGAAATTCTTCTTCTTCGCAATGCTTCTTCTTCGCAATTATTTTTCGCAATTCTTCTTTTTCTTCTTCGCAATTCTTCTTCCTCGCAATTCTTCTTCTTCTTCTTTTCAATTTTTTTTTCTTCGCAATTCTTCTTCTTCGCAATTCTTCGCAATTCTTCTTCGCAATTCTTCTTCTTCTTCGTAATTCTTCGCAATTCTTTTTCGCAATTCTTCTTCTTCTTCGCAAATTTTCTTCTTCGCAATTCTTCGCAATTCGTATTCGCAATTCTTCTACTTCTTTGCAATTTTTCGCAATTCTTTTACGCAATTCTTCTTCTTCTTTGCAATTCTTCTTCTTCGCAATTCTTCGCAATTCTTCTCCTTCGTCGCAATTCTTCTTCTTCTTCCAATTCTTCTTCTTCTTCGCATCTCTTCTTCTTCTTCGCAATTCTTCGCAAGTCTTCTTCGCAATTCTTCGCAGTTCTTCTTCGCAATTCTTCGCAATTCTTCTTCCTCTTCTTCTTTGCGATTCTCCTTCTTCTTCGCAATTCTTCTTCTTCTTCTTCTTCTTCTTCTTCTTCTTCTTCTTCTTCTTCTTCTTCTTCTTCTTCTTCTTCTTCTTCTTCTTCTTCTTCTTCTTCGCAATTCTTCTTCTTCTTCGCAATTCTTCTTCTTCTCCTTCTTCTTCTTCTTCTCCTTCTTCTTTTTCATCTTCTTCTTCTTCGCAATTCTTCTTCCTCTTCGCAATTCTTCTTCTTCATCGCAATTCTTCTTCGCATATCTTCTCTCTCTGTCTCTCTCTGTGTCTCTCTCTCTGTCTGTCTGTCTCACTCTCTCCTCTCTGTCTGTCTCTCTGTCTCTGTCTCTGTCTGTCTGTCTGTCTGTCTGTCTGTCTCTCTCTCTCTCTCTCTCTCTCTCTCTCTCTTTCTCTCTCTCTCTCTCTCTCTCTCTCTCTCTCTCTCTCTCTCTTTCTCTCTCTCTCTTTCTGGTGGTTAAAGTGATGTATTCGTGATTTGTTAACCTCGTTCGAGAGGATTTTTCCTCTGGAGTTAACTTTAGTGCAGACTCCATTCTCCCCAAAAGTTCTTCTGGTGAGACGATAAACCGAGGTCCCGTGTGCGAACGCACGCAGAGCATCTTTTCGCACATGCTAAAATCCGTTCCGCTTTTTGGAAGAGTAGGCCATTGTGTGCCGGTTGGAATGGGTGAGAACATTTGCAAAGCTGCGTAAACATGGGGACTGGATGAAAAAAGGTACATAAGTGCTTATTCCATTATCCCCGAAATAAAAGAACAAAAAAAAATAAATATAATAAATAAAATACATAATTTTCTCTCTCTCTCTCTCTCTCTCTCTCTCTCTCTCTCTCTCTCTCTCTCTCTCTCTCTCTCTCTCTCTCTCTCTCTCTTTCTCTCTATCTCTCTCTATTTCTGTTTCTCTCTGTATCTCTTTCTCTTTCCCCTCTTTCTCTCTGTTTCTCTATGTCTGTCTGTCTGTCTCTCTCTTTCTCTCTGTTTTCGTCTCTGCCTCTGTCTGTCTGTCTGCCTCTCTCTCTCTCTCTCTCTCTCTCTCTCTCTCTCTCTCTCTCTCTCTCTCTCTCTCTCTCTCTCTCTCTCTCTCTTTCTCTTCGCAAAGATTATGTTTACAACAGTACTAAACACAGCGAAATTATTTTCTTTTTTCAGAATGGCAATGTTGTTGTTTCGTTCTGATAAAGAAGGAGCTGGCCTGTGTTTGCTTTATATGTAAAGTATTTTCCAGATAGAAGGAGAAGAAGAAGGTGAAGATGAAGGAGAAGGAGGGGATGGAGGAAGAGGATGAGAAGGAGGGAAAGGAAGAGGAGGAGAAAGAGAAGGAAGAAGATGAGGAGTAAGAGAATGGGAAGTGGCTGAGGATGAGTATTTTATTTCATTTTGTTCTTTTATTTCGGGGATAATGGAATAAGCATCGTGTGCTTTATTTCATCCCGTCCCCGTGTGTATGCAGTTTCGTAAATTTTGTCACCCGTTCCCACCGGCACACAATGGCCTACTCTTCGAAAAAGCGGAACGGGTTTTAACGTGTGCGCAAGATGTTTTGCGTGCGTTCGCACACAGGACCTCGGTTTGTACAACCAGCCAACCAACCAACCAACCTACCAACCAATCAACCAAACAACCAACGAACCAACCAACCTTCTAACCAACCAACCAAATCTTGATGTTTCAATACTTTCAATTTTTTTCCCAACCCTTCCGAGTCTATGCATTGCAAACAGAAATTCAGTGTTTGAGTGAGAAGAGACTAGACGAGGGTGATCAGACGATTCCAAACTGACAGAAGATGCAAACTCAACAGCAAATACCAGACGGAATAACAACTTCACAGCAACAAGTTTTAAATCGAATTACTAAGGAATGGCTTACTTGAAGTACACACTAAGAAGCCCATCGAGACATGTTGATAGAAAGAATACACCCCACACCGCACAATCAGACCCGGGTTCGAATCTCATTTCAAGAGGATTTTTTTTCCTCTGGAGTTCACATCAGTAGCAACTCCACTCTCCCCTAAAACTCCTTAGGATGAGGTTTTTATACCGAGGTCCCGTGTGCGAACGCACGCAGAACAGCTTGCGCACACGTTAAAACATGTTCAGATTTTCGGAAGGGTAGGCCATTGTGTGCGTGCCGGTGGGAACGGATGACAACATTTACAAAGCTGCATGCATGCAGAGATTGGATGTTTGATAAAAAAGCACGTAGGTTCTTACAAATATAAATAGATAACACAGAGACAGATAAGGTCAGAAATTAGAACTTAGAGAGAGAGAGAGAGAGAAGAGAGAGAGAAGAGATGAGAGAGAGACAGACAGAGACAGAGACAAAGACAGACACAGAGACAGAGACAGAGACAAACACACAGAGACAGACAGAGACTGGTAGATAGATCGATAAATAGATAGATAGATAGAGAGACATACATGTAAACAGAGAGAGAGAGAGAGAGGGGGGGGGGGGATAGCTCTAGTTGTCTCCCGTACGTTAAATAATACATAATCATCGTGTGATGTCCTCGGTGATACGCAAACAAAGAGTGTCAATATGATTTATCACAAAACAGGATACAGAGTTTTAAAAAAGAAAACTTATCGACCCTAATGATGTTAAAATGAGTGAGAGGAGGAAAGCAAGAAAAAAATTGAAAGAGAAGATAAAAAAAGACAAAACAAGAGATACAAAACAAGAAAGATAAAAACAATTACAAACTCAAAAACGCATACAGAAGAAAGAAAGGAACTGAAAATATAAGAAAGCAAAAAGAAATCTCCTCAAATTACACAATGGAAACCACAAAACAAAAGCAACAACAACAACCCCTTCAGCAACTAAAAAATGAGACACGATTTAACGAAAAAAAACTACACATACACAGAAAAGAAAAATAAATAAAGGAAAGCAAGAGATAAATGGGGGTAAAGAAAGAACATACACAAAAGTATAACAGAAAAAAAAGAAGAAAACGAAAATATTTCGGAAAAAGAGCAATAAAGAGAAACAGAAGTACATTTTTAAACTCAACACACAAAAAACCAAAGAGGGTAAACAAAAACAAAAACACGAAAAAAAAACACGAAAAAGAAGCAGAAAGATTTTTTTAAAAACCCATAGGCAATACATAGGCCAAAAAGTTACGTCTACTTTTTTATATGTGAAGCTGAAAAACAAAGCAAAAATAAAACAAAAAAAAACAAAAAAGATTTTTAAAAACCTGAATGCCTAGGCCAAAAGTTACGTTTTCTTTTAAACGATGTAGCTAAGAAGCAAGGCAAAAGTAAACCAAAAATAATAATAATAACAATAAAGAAAGAGAAAGACGCAAAGTAAAAATACATATGACAAAAGTTACGTTTACTTTTTAATATGTGTAGCTGAGAAACAAAGCAAAAAATACAACATCAACAAAAGAAACGAAAAAATATAAAAGAGAGAATGCATAGGCCAAACGTTATGCTTACTTTTCTTTTTGTTTTAGCTGTAATGGTTAACAAAGTAAAAGTTTTTAAAAAATACAGAACGAGAAAGACACAAAGAGAAGATGCATAGGTCAAACGATACGTTTACGTTTATGTAGCTGGACAGTTTACACAAACAAAGCAAAAGTAGAAACAAAAATAATTCAAAAAGAGAAAGAGAAGATGCATAGGCCCCAAAATGTACGTTCACTTTTAAGCCGTGTAGTTTGTTTTTCATCTGCAGAGAGTGTGGGTGGGGGGTGGGGAGGGGGGGGGGAGTTCAAGGCCAACCACAAAGAAATGCTGGCCATGGGATATTTATCAATTATGGAAAAGCTTCAACTTTTTCCAGACTCACAGCAGAAGGCAGCAAGGGACCAAGACAAGGGGGAGATAACGGATTGTCCTGTCATCGGATGAATTCTCTAACGACCGCTCCATCAAAGGATAGGTAAGGTAAGGTCAGCCGAGGAGACTTTTTGTTTATAATATAGAATTCTTCTTCACATCCTTGACCTGTGCATTTTGGTGGTGGTGGGGGTGGTGGTGGTGGTGGTGGTGGTGGTGGTGAGTTTCCCAGCTTTACACCCTGGGGGTTCGTCCAGAACATGCACTCTTGAATCACTCATCCCACCTGGGAATAATCACTGTGAGGTAGAAAGTACACACTGAATGAGAAGTTTGCCGTGTATGACTGTTTTCAAGGAAAACCTCGCCGTATAGGCAGCCACACTCCGATTTCAGGTGATTTGTTTTTAACTTTAAAGGAGGGTGCAGGTTGTTGTCTCAAGAGCTTGTCATGGCTGAAGGCAATCTCAA
>CM054135.1:25447448-25464948 GCA_028751875.1 Rapana venosa
CGTTTTTTCTTTGTTTTGTTTTTTGCTTGCAGGTCTTAGATTCTGACCTTTTTGCGAACAAGTCCGCTGACCTATTTCTTCTCTGTATTCTTTCGCTTTGCTGCAGCCAAACAATTTCATCGCCTTGAGTTACATCCTGCTCCTGCCTGCCATATTGTCTCTGCTTCTTTTTCTGTCATTTTGTTGATTAACTTTTTGTGGTTTCCAACAAGATTTAACTTTTCAGCACACACATTCAGATTAAATTCTAGAAGCTTATTGTATTGTTTTATGTGACATGCTAATGGCTTGCTTGATAGCTTGAAGTGTGCGTTGAATGTGTACTTTAAGCAAAGGCGATTTGTCTCTTTAAACCTGAAGAACGAGGCAAGGAAACGATTGTCATCTAAGGACTGACAGATAAGATTTCAGTGTAGCTTTTACTTGGTGATCGGAGTACTCTGTACAAGTGCAACACTTTTGCAAGGAGAAAAAATATACGTTTTGCGCGGAAAGATAACATTCAAAAAGAGAGAGAGAGAGAGAGAGAGAGAGAGAGAGAGAGAGAGAGAGAGAGACAGAGAGAGAGAGAGACAGAGAGAGAGAGAGAAGAGAGAGGAGAGAGAGAGAGAGAGAGCGTAAATAAAAGAAACGGAAGATTTTTTATATCTAGTTCAGATATGTGACCCTTCGCTATACATTGAGTCACATATGCTCTACAGGTCATTTGTGTGTTTGTTAACACGTTATTAATCTGCAGTTCTTAACAAAACCTATTCATTACCACATAAAACAATTCGGAAATCAGACAATTCACGAAAAGTAGATCGCAAAATATAGAAATGGTAGATTGCGGGAAGTATCGAAAATTAGAACGTTATGGATTGGGCATAGCAAAATGTAGTCAGGATAAGAGGTTGGGTGCTTCAAACGCGTGTTTGAGGCAAAAGAACAACATTACGTCATGACACTTTATTACAAGGTAAAAGAAAGCGTATAAATCCATAATCAGTTAACATTTCATAATCAAAAACATGACGCCAAACTGCCATAAAATGGCTCTTGCGGAAAAGTGGGTCAGGTACTGTGCGATTCATTTTGTGGTGATTGCGCTGGTAAATTGACGACCCGGGTTCCATTCCCGTTCAAGGGGGGTATTTTCCTCTGGAGTTAACATCAGTGCCGACTCCACTCTCCCCAAAAGTCTTTCGGATGAGACTATAAACCGAGGCCCCGTGTGTGAACGCACGCAGAACATCTTGCGCACACGTTAAATCCTGTTCAACTTTTCGTAAGAGTAGGCCATTGTGTGCCGATGGGAAGAGATGATAGAATTTACAAAAAAAAACGCATACACACGGCGACTCGATGAAAAAAAAAGCACAAGGTGCTTATTCCATTATCCTCGATATAAAAGAATAATAAATTTAAAGAATAAATAAATAAGCTGGCTGATGTGGGGGAGAATGCTTTAACACAGAGTACAGGGATAGCCCAGAAGTAGTCTTGTGTCATCTACACAACTTACGCACAGTCTTCTATTGTTATCCAGTAGCTAGGCTAACACGAGATGAATTCTTTTCGCTCTCTGCTGTCTTGCCTACAACCTAGTGATCTTCAAGCCACATATTTTTTTGTAAATCAAACAAAAAACTTAGATACCAATCCTATCCAAGCCTGTTGTTTATAGCCCTGCCGACAACAGAGGCAATATCAGGGCTGTCACCTCGTGAATAAACTTAGAGAGAAGAAGAAGAAGGAAAAAAACAAACTAACCCCCAACACAACCACATAAATGGTGACTCGCAGATTGTTTGCAAGACGACAACAGAACAGATGTTGTATTCAAAACCCTAAAATGAAACGTGTGGACATTGTGACACAAACTTCACCATCGGGAATTTCTTTGAAGGTACCCAACTTCTGGATCAATTCCTTGCTTCCTGACTGATAACAAAAAAGATACATTCCATTACTTTGAAGAAACAGCCGCTTGGATCTGTTTGATGAGCCTGGTTAGTTTTCTGTTGCAATAATCTTGACTACACTCTGCCTGGTAAAGATCGGTTTTATCTCAACACACACACACACACACACACACAACACACACACACACACACACACACACACACACACACGCACACCACACGCACTCACGCACGCACGCACGCACACACACATACACACAAAAACCGAGAAACAAAAAATCCCACCACATTTGCCACCCAACGAAGCCTACCTAAAAAGATACTTTTTGACAAGAAACTGATTCGTTATGATAGCGGTATAAACAATCTAACAAGCGCAGCCAAACACCAGCAAAGAAGATTTAATTGGCACTGGAGGAAAAAAGAACATATACTATAAAAGCCAGTTATCAACAAGAGACAGCTTACAGAACTGATACTGTCAGTGTCACTCGTAACAAATTCAAAAAGTGAAGTAGAGATATGATGTCTTTTAAGAAAATGTCCTAAGGGAGTTTGTATATCCGTCAGTGTCAGTCGTAATAACATACTCAGGTTGAGATATGTGTGCAGGTCTCTTGAGGGAAACGTATTTGGGAGCTGTATATCCATTTTCTGTACGGGATAGCTCAGTGGTCAGAGCACACGCTCTCTCAAAGCCAAGAGGTCAAGCAGTTTAGAGCTTGGTTACCTCCCCTGATAGGTGACCTTAGGTGCGCCTTGGCTTCAGTACAGACCCCCCCCCCCCCCTCCTCAACAGTTTCCCCAGCTGTAAATGGGTACCTGTTTGTCCTCTTCAAGGTCAGGGAAGATAAAGCAGCAAGCGAAAAGAGATGGGTGCCACTCTCAAGATGCTGGCCCCCTGGAGAAGCTGAGGTCTCTTACGTTTTGCTCGCCATCCATCGCAAAGGTTACTGGTGCATGCTTACCTTTCGATGTCAGTTTTAGACCTTGAGGCCTTAGCATGCCAGCTGTTCTCATCAATCTATAGTCCATGTTATAATTTGTTACGTCTGCTTTAGTAACTATGTTTGTACTGGTTATAGTATGCGAACAAGCACAAGAACAGATTATAGCTAATGGCCATAGAGGCCCAGAAGGCTTATAGACGCAAAGAAACAAGTTTGTGAAAGAAAAAACAAATGTTACCGAATATGTATGCCATCAAAATACAAACCGTGATTATGGTTCTTGAAAGTGATCGGATTTGACTTGCGCGCGCGCGCGCGCGCGCGCGCGTGTGTGTGTGTGTGTGTGTTTGTGTGGTGTGGTGTGGTGTGGTGTGTGTGTGCGTGCGTGCGTGTGCGTACGTGTGTGTGCGTGTGTGTTTGGTGTGGTGTGGTGTGGTGTGTGTGTAGTGTGGTGTGTGTGGTGTGGTGTGGTGTGGCATGGCTTGGTGTGGTGTGGTGTGGTGTGTGTGCTGAGGATGTGTGTGGGTGGGCGTGTGTGTGTGTGTGTGTGTGTGTGTGTGTGTGTGTGTGGCGTTGGGGGGCGTTTGGGTGTGGACGTGTGTATATGTGTGTGCGTGTGTGTGTATATGTGTGTGCGCACTCGCGCGCGCGCGTTTAAATCTCTGTCCGTGTATGCGTTATAAATGTTATGGTCACCCCTGCCACCCCCCCCCCCCACACACACTCACATAAACACTTTCTACTTACACAAGCACACCTGATCACCATCACACTGATTAACACACACACGCACACACACACACACACACACACACACACACACACACACACACACACACACTACACACACACACACACACACACACACTATCCTTTTTGTCAATAGCATTCCATTAATTTGGATTCTCAGATAGATGTCAAAACTCAACAAGTCTGTACACACCCACACAGACACAAATCGGCACCACAGCTGTCGTGATTGACAAAAAAAAATCATTGCTAGAAAAAAGCCCCTGTGTATGCATTCTGTTTAAAATTCGTGTGGAATATAAGTTGGGATGTATTGACAAGAAAACTGCTGAAAGGAGACATGAGAAACTTCATTTTATTTCATACCGCTTTCAATCACAGCAGATTTCTCTGTATGAAATTAGGGCTGCTCTTTCCGTGGGGAGAGCGTATCGCCACAAGAGCAGCGCCACCTTTTTGTTCTTTCCATGTATGCAGCTGTATTTGTTTTCTTATCAGAGTGGCTTTTTAAAAACAAAATATTGTCTTCAACAACTCTCTTGTTGCCGTGGGTTCTTTTTACGCGCGCTAAATAATTATGTGTAGCATTCGGGACCCGCGTTTATCGTCTCATCGGAAGGACTAGCACTCAGACAACAATTCATGGTCTAATGGCTGGGGGGAAAAGTTTCGGGCTCAAACGGGGATCATAGTCATCGTACACTTCCGATCTGGACTGTTTGCTTTCTAGGGAGGTGCGTTACCTTTAGACCACCGACATTTGTGTTGTTGTTGTTGATATTGCTGTTTTTATTGTTGTCTTTGTCTTTGTCGTTGTTGTCGTTGTTGTTGTTGTTGCATGTTCCCAGGTTAACACTCCGAGGGTCACACAAAACAAAGTATACACTCTAACTCCCTCAGCACACACAGGTATCACATTCAGATTGAAAGTACACACTGGGTGAGAAGTTTGCGTATATGAATATTTTAAATTAACCTTGCCCCATAGGCAGCCATACTCCGCCTTTAGATAGTATTTTTTTTTTTATTTTGAAGTCGGGCGTAGGTTGTTATGCTAAGAACTTGTCGTGGCAAAATACAGTCTCAGCGTAACATTTTAAAACATAAAAGGTAAAGTAAAGGTATTGGTGTCTCATAACCTAGTATGTGGTCGTAGGGGAGTGAGGCATCAAAGACCTCAGCTTCTCTAGGGGCCAGCATATTGAAGGCGGCGCCTCATCTCATCTCCCTCACTGCTTTACCTTCCCTGACCATAAAGAGGCAGGTAGACTACTCATTTTCGGCTGGGTGAACTTGGGGACTGTACTGAAGCCAAGGTGTGCAAACAGTCACCCATCCAATTGGTAACCACTCTCGATGCTGCTTAACATTAGTTGGGGGAAAGCGAGTGCTCTGACCACTAAGCTATCCCTTTATAACATACCAGCATTTTAATAATAGGCTCCTGCAGTTAGCTTACATCGTTATCTGACACAGCTTTTGGCCTGAATCTCACATTACAGAGACTGAATAATTATACTTCATATTTAAAGGTATGAGTGGCAAATTTGCTCTTTGCAGAGCACTAATATTGTGTTTATATGTCGGTCAGTTTGTTGTTGGTAATTATGATGATGATGATGATGATGATGATGATAACAATAAATAATAATAATAATAATAATAATAATAATAATAATAATAATAATAATAATGTATGGAATTTATATATCGCTGAATCTTGTAAAGCAATAGATCAAAGCGCTCAGATGACTTTTTTTTTTAAACATCAAGGACAATGGAATAAGCACTCATGTGCCTTTTTACATCCAGTCCCCGTGTGTATGCGGTTTTGTCAATTTTGTCATCTGTTCCTCCCGGCTCACAATGGCATACTCTTTCGAAAAGCGGAACATGATTTAACGTGTGCACAAGATGTTCTGCATGCGTTCGCTCACGGGGCCTCGGCTTATAGTCTCATCCGAAGGAACGGTTTTATTGGTGATGCTGATGATTATGATGGTTGTGTCGATGATAATATAATAATAATGATAATAATAATAATAATAATAATAATAATAATAATAATAAATGGAACTTATATAGCACTATATCTTGCAAAGACAAATCAAAGCGCATGCTTCGACCTAACCTTACACAGTCATACAACCAATGACAAATAATCAATAGTTCAAACAGATATTACAAACATGGTACGCTGCAGACCAAATCTATGAAATAAAATTGCAATAGTCAAATGTTTTTCAAAAGCACACACACACACACAGGTCATATACTTTAGCAGGGTGATAGGACATGGTTAATTGAAGGGTGGGATAGTTCTGATATGAGACAGGAGGGGGGAAATCATAGGTTTGAAATAAATATGTCTTGAGACTTGATTTTAAAGTGTCATAGCTAGGCTTCTGGCGAAGAGAGAGAGGGAGCTCATTCCAGGTCGATGGACCCGAAATAGAGAAAGAGCGGCGGCCAACAGTAGATTGGTTAAATCTAGGTATTCGTAGGCACAAGGTATCTGCAGCAGAGCGGAGGGAACGTGAAGGAGTGTACAGGTTAAGACATTCACATAGGTAGGAGGGGGCAGTTTTGTGGAGACATTTGTAACAGAGGGTACTGATCTTATTTTCTACTCTCTGTGGCACAGGCAGCCAGTGGAGAAATCGCAAGAGGGGGGTAATGTGCTCCGATTTTTTCTTTCTGAGAACTAGTCGAGCTGCGGAGTTTTGTATACGTTGAAGGGAGTGGATAGATGATGCTTGCAGACCAGACAAAAGAGAATTGCAATAGTCCAGACGTGAAAGAATAAGAGAAGTGACAAGTTTGGCTGTTGCATCGGTGGACAGGTACTTTCGAATTGCACTAATACGCCGTAACTGATAGTAGCAAGACTGACAGGTTTGGGTGATGAATTTTTGCATAGAGAGTGTGTTGTCGATAACAACACCTAGGTACTTCACAGCAGTGGATAGAGGGACTGATGCATTGCCAAGTTCTATTGAAGCTGTTGTAATGGAAGATAGTTTGTGTTTAGTCCCTACAAGCATGGCTTCGGTTCTATCTGCATTTAGCTGTAATTTGTTCTGTGTCATCCAATTTTGGAATATCTTCAAAGCAGTGGGCCATATTTGCCAGGAAGAAGGCAGATTTTCAGGAGTAACACTGCTTTGAATCTGAGAGTCATCTGCGTAAAAATGATGGTTGATTTGATGACGTTTTATTATATGTGACAGTGGGGCAGTGTAAAGAGTGAACAGAACAGGGCCTAGAACTGATCCCTGTGGGACTCCGCATTTCAGTTTGGCAGGTATTGATTGAATCTTGTTTACTGCAACTGTCTGAAATCGGTCAGTGAGGTATGAATTAAACCAGGTGAGGGCTGTGCCAGTAACACCGAACGTTTTTGAAGACGGGAGAGAAGAATTGAGTTGTGAAGAAGAAGAAATTTATAATAAACGTCACGACAACGACGATGAAAATTAAGATGAATGATGATGATGATGATGATGATGATGATGATAATGATGATGATGGCGATGACGTCGACGATGATGATGATGGTGATAGTGATTATAATGATGGTGGTGGTGGTGGTTGTTGTTGTTGTTATGGTGGTTGCAATGATGCTGATGCTGATGTATTTGATTGTATGTGTGTTTGTGTCTGCATGTGTGTATCTCTCTCTCTCTCTCTCTCTCTCTCTCTCTCTCTCTCTCTCTCTCTCTCTCTCTCTTTCTCTCCTCATTCTCTCTGTTTGCACGCGCGCACGCGCACGTGTGTGTCTGTGTGTCCTTGCGTGTGTGTGCGTGTATGTGTGAGAGGGAGAGAAGGGGGCATTGAGTCTAAACAGAGAGGCTGACAGACAAAAACAGACGTAGAAAAGGACAGAAAAACACTCACATATACACACACAACACACACACAAACACACACACACACACGCCACACGCCACACACACACGCGCACACACGCACGCACGCGCGCACATACACACACAAAGACACAAAGGCACACACATACACACACACAACCAGACACACAGAAAAACGCCAGTCAGACAGACAGACAAGACAGACAGAGGGCAGTGCCAGAAGTGCCGTTCCAGCTTAATGAGCTATTTCAGCTGTCAGCGCAATTTAGCCACACTGACTTTTCCTCCTCAGCTGTGTTTTGGGCAAATAGTTCCCCTGGTCATTTGATTAGGGAGAAGGCATCTTAGAATGCTGCTGCTTCTGCGTCTGCTTCTAGTGCTGCTGCAGTTACTGCTTCTGCTGCTGCTGCTGCTACTTTTATTGTTGCTGCTGCTGGCGATGATGACGACAATGACGATGGGGATGACGATGATGGAGGTAGCAGCGGGTGATTGTAGTGATGATGATGGAGGTGGAGGTAGTGATGACGACGACGACGACGACAACGACGATGATGATGATGACGACGATGATGATGAACGACGACGACGACGATGATGATGATGATGATGGTGACGACGACGAAAAGGATGATGGAGATGACGAAGATGGAGGTAGTAACGAGTGACGGTGGTGATGGTGGAGGTGAAGGTGGTGACGACGACGACGACGACGGTGATAATGATGATAACGATGACGATGACGATGTGATGTTGATGATGATGATGATAATGATGATGATCCTCATGATGATAACTATGACGACAATGACAATGATGATTGTCATGACGATGACATAATTATGTGATGTAAATGACGACTATAGAGATAGTGGTTGGTAGCGGTAGTAGTGGTAGTGGTGGTGTTGGTGGTGGTGGTGTGGGTGGATGATGATGATGATGATGGTGTGGTGGTGTGGTGGTAGTGGTGGTGGTGGTGGTGGTGGTAAAGGTGGTGGTGATGATGATGATGATGATGATGATGATGATGATGATGGTGGTGGTGTGGTGGTTGTGGTAGTGGTGGTGGTAACCACGGCGACGGCAACTGTCTACCGACGACGTTAATGATGCTTGATGACGGTGACAGCCGAGGTGCCTGTGAGAATCTCTTCTTCTTTCCAACAGTCAGAACTAAGAACATGCGTATTCTTTTAGTATATAACATAATCGTTTTAAGTTTACTTACTTACATCTAGACTTTAGTAGGGTAAAGGTAAAGGAGTCCCATAACCTATAAGGTCGTAGGGGAGCGAGGCGTCAGAGACCTCACTTCTCTAGGGCCAGCATATTGAGGGCGGCGCCCATCTCCTCTCCCTCGCTGCTTTACCTTCCCTTACCCTAAAGAGGGCAGGTACCCATTTACAGCTGGGGGAACTGTACTGAAGCCAAGGCGCGCAAACGGTCACCCATCCAACTGGTAACCACGCTCGACGCTGCTTAACTTGGCTGGGGGAAAGCGAGTGCTCCGACCACTGAGCTATCCCGTCCTCGTAGACTTAAGTAAATACAAGAAATAGGCAGCAATGACTTCAAGTTGAGTAAAGGAATGTGTTCATTTTTGAGACCTTTTCGGCTAAAGGCCGCTCTCCCGAGCGTGCGAACACACACATACACATACACACATCATAAACACACGCACGCATGCATACACACACGCACGCACGCACGTACGCACCCATGCACGCACACACACACACACACATACACACCACACACACGCACGCACTCACACACACACGCAGGCATATATGTATGTATGTATGTATATATGTATGTTGTGTGCGTGCGTCCGTGCGTGCGTGCGTGTATGCATGCATGTGTGTGTGTGTGTACATATATGTCTAACTGAGATTGGAATCTGCTGTTTTATGCCCTCAACATCAATTAGTGACGAAAATAACAGGACATATTATTCCACTTAAGTGAATAGTTTTCGTAAATGCTATACATATATTGCAATAATTAAGCATGTTGATGCTAATTAATACTCTACTCGTCAACTAGTCTCAATCTATGTTATTGTCGTCTGGTTTCCTTTAATCTAACTTTTTGCTTATTTATTACCCAAGTCAAAGGTTAGGTCAATAAACTAATTTTGAGGAGATTTTGTGTATTTAAAAAAGAAATTCATTCTTACTTTGATACTGCTTCATATTACATTCAAGAGTAAGGGCGATTTTGAAAAAAACAACAACCAACAACACAAACACACAAGATGATCTGAGAAAGACTTAGGCTGCAGGAAAACATAAACAGTCAAGGTACGCTCCTTCCAGGCTTAGTAAACTGCAGAGAAGAATGAGAAAGAAAGAATAAAACAAAGCTAGGGATGGGGAGACGAGTAATAACTAAAAGGCCAGACGTGCAATTTTAGGGGGAAAAACTACTAATGCCCGCTACTCAAAGCCTCATTATGTGATAATAAATGCCAGACCTAAACCAATGACTGTGTCGCACGCACGCACTCGCGAACTGCCTCTGTTTGGTTTCTTAAATAACGGGGAGAGAGAGAGAGAGAGAGAGAGAGAGAAGAGAGAGAGAGAGAGAGAGAGAGAGAGAGAGGAGAGGAGAGAGAAAAGGAGAGAAGAGAGAGGGAGGGGAGAGGAGAGAGAGAGGGAGAGAGAGGAGGAGAGAGAGAGAGAGAGAGAGAGGGAGAGAGAGAGAGGGGAGGAGAGAGAGAGAGAGAGGGAGGAGAGAGAGAGAGGAGAGAGAGAGAGAGAGAGGAGGAGAGAGAGAGGAGAGAGGGGAGAGAGGGAGAGAGAGAGAGAGAGAGAGAGAGAGAGAGAGAAGAGAGGTTCTATATTTACTAGACTTTTCATTATCCTCTTCAGACATTCAACAAAGTTCTTTCTTTTCTTTTTTTTTTTCCGTTTTTTGTTTTCTTTCTTCCCCTTTCTTTTATTGTTTTTCCTTTCTGTCCATCTGTTTTTCTTTCTTTCTTTTCTTTCTTTCTTTGCTTCTGTCCTTCCTTCCTTCCTTCCTTTCTTTCTTTCCTTTTTTTTCTTTCTTTCTTTCTTTCTTTCTGTCTGTCTATCTTTTGTCTATCTTTGTTTCTTTCTTTGTTCGTTCTCTTCCTTTTCGTTCTTTCGTTCGTTCCTTCCTTCCTTCCTTCTTCCTTTCTTTCTTTCCTTCCTTCTATCTTCTCTGTCTTCCTTCCTTCCTTTCTTTCTTTTCTCTTACTTTCTGTACTGTTTTCCTGCTTTCTTTTTTTCTTTCTCTTTTTTTCTCTTTCTTCCTGCCACATCTCTTTGCTTTTTTGTTAAACGAAATGAAAAAAAAAGTTAAGATAAAGACAAGTGCAGATAATCCGTTTCAACCCTTTTATCATTTTGTTAATTATAATTTATCAAATATTTTTATCTAAATTACATTTTTTTCAATAATAGCTTTCAAATATATTAAAGTATAATGACCAGTCATTTTACCTGGTCTAATATGAGTTATGCCCCCTGGATGACACTCTCTTTCTTGGTTCTTTCTTTTTTAAATCTTTTATTCCTTTCTTTTTCGTTTATTTTTCATTCAGTCCTTTTGTTTTTCTTTCTTCATTCAGTCTTCCTTCCCTTCATTTTAAAAAAAACCCTTTCATTATTCTTTAATTTCGGTTTCTTCTCTTCATTTCTTATCCTTGCTGCCTTTCTTTTTTCCTTTCTTTTTTAAAGTGTTTTTTTTATATTTATTCGGGTTTTGGTTTATTTCATTTATATTTCGTTTTTCCCCTTTTGCCATGTTTTCATTTCTTCTTCCATTTTTTAGCCTTTTTCTGTTTCTGTAGGATTTACTTTCCTGCTAGACTTTCTGTACTATTTACATTCCTGCTAGACTTTCTGTACGATTTACTTTCCTGCTAGACTTTCTGTACTATTTACATTCCTGCTAGACTTTCTGTACGATTTACTTTCCTGCTAACTTTTCGTACTATTTACTTTCCTGTTAGACTTTCTGTACGATTTTACTTTCTGCTAGACTTTCTGTACTATTTCATTCCTGCTAACTTTCTGTACATTTACTTTCCTGCTAGACTTTCTGTACTATTTACTTTCCTGTTAGACTTTCTGTACGATTTACTTTCCTGCTAGACTTTCTGTACGGTTTACTTTCCTGCTAGACTTTCTGTACTATTTTCATTCCTGCTAGACTTTCTGTACGATTTACTTTCCTGCTAGACTTTCTGTACTATTTACTTTCCTGTTAGACTTTCTGTACTATTTTCATTCCTGCTAGACTTTCTGTACTATTTTCATTCCTGCTAGACTTTCTGTACTATTTTCATTCCTGCTAGCCTTTCTGTACTAACCTCTTTCCTGCTAGCTTTCTGTACTATTTTTTTTCGTGCTAGACTTTCTTTACTATTTTCTTTCCTGCTTCACTTTCTGTATTATTTTCTTTCCTGCCAGACAATCTGTAGTTTTTCTTTCCTGCTACACTTTCTGTAGTATTTAATTTCCTGCTAAGCTTTCTTTACTATATACTTTCCTGCTAGACTTTCTGTATTATTTTCTTTCCTGCTAGCCTTTCTGTAATGTTCTTTTTCCTGATAGACTTTCTGCACTATTTTCTTTTCTGTTAGACTTTCTGTATTATTTACTTTCCTGCTTGACTTTCTGTACTATTTACTTTCCTGATAGACTTTCTGTATTATTTTTTTTCCTGCTAGACTTTCTGTATATGCGAACGCACGCAGAACATCTTGCGCACACGTTAAATCCTGTTCCGCTTTTCGTAAGAGTAGGTCATTGTGTGCCGGTGGGAACAGATGACAACATTTACAAAACTATATACACACGGGGACTGGATGTAAAAAGCACATAAGTGCTTATTCCATTGTCCTCGATATAAAAGAATTTTTAAAAAATTTAAAAAAAGAAAAAAAAAAGAAAGAATTATTTTCTTTCCTGCTAGACTTACTGTTCTTTCCTAGTAGACTGCCTGTACTATTTACTTTCCTACTAGACTTTCTGTATTATTTACTTTCCTGCTAGACTTTTTGTACTATGTACTTTCCTGCTAGACTTTCTGTATTATTTACTTTCCTGCTAGACTTTTTGTACTATGTACTTTCCTGCCAGACTTTCTGTATTATTTACTTTCCTGCTAGACTTTCTGTACTATTTTTTTCCTGCATCTTTAGGCCTTTCCTCTTTCTCTCTCTCTCTCTCTCTCTCTCTCTCTCTCCTCTCTCTCTCTCTCACACTCACCTCACACCCACACACACACACACACACACACACACACACAGGTCCCGTGTGCGAACGCATGCAAAACACCTTGCGCACACTTTAAAACCCGTTCCGCTATTCGGAAGAGTAGGCCATTGTGTGCCAGTGGAATGGATGAAACAATTGACAAAACTGCATACACACGGGGCGTGGATGGAAAAAAGCACATGAGTGCTTGTTCCATTATCCTCGAAATAAAAGAATAAAGTAAATATAATAAAACAAACAAATAAACACACACACACACACACACACACACACACACACACTTCTCATTTCCTTCACTTTCTCAATATCTTCCCATCTCCCAATCTTCCACATAACGATGATTTCAGGGTACCTCGCATACCCCGGGTGGTCCACACAATTTGCTGATACAGCCAAAAAATTCCATCACCCTGCCAAAGTATATAAGCTCTGTGTGTGTGTGTAAGTAAGTCTTCAATTTTAACGTCTTTCCACTTTAAGTGATACCAGACGGCCCTAAAATAGGAGACTGAATGAAAGAGATGGATAGATAGATAGATAGATCTACTCTGTGTGGTGGGTGCGAGTGTGTGTGTGTGTGTGTGTGTGTGTGTGTGTGTGTGTGTGTGTGTGTGTGTGTGTGTGTGTGTGTAATAAAGAAAAATAACAAGGGAAATACACAAACAGTATTCTTAACATAAACAGATCAAGAACAACATTTAAAAAATAGAAAAAGAAGGGGGAAAAAGAAAAGAAATTCAAACAGAACTACAACTACAATAAATGCCCTATAGGACTTAACAATAAACCTTTAGCAATGTCAAACGTTAGCTTTACATTACTCTGTGTGTGTATGTGTGTGTGTGTGGGTGTGTGGGTGTGTTTGTGTGTGTGTGCGTGCGTGCGTGCGTGCGCGCGCGTGTGTGTGTGTGTGTGTGTGTGTGTGTGTGTGTGTGTGTGTGTGTGCATTTGGACTTGTTAGAACTATTACTTGCTATTAGTTGCATGACTGTGTAAGAATGAGTTGAGTGCAAGCGCTTTGATTTGTCTGTGCAAGATACAGCGCTATATAAATTCCATGTATTATCTTTATTATTATTATTATGTTATTTTTTATTATTTTATTATTATTATTATTTATTTTTAAAATTTTATTTTGTTGTTGTTGTTGTTGTTGTTGTTACTCACAGTCAGTTGCTAGATCAAAATCAGGGGTGTGTGTGTGAGGGTAGGAAAAAGGGAAAGAAGCAGGCTGGGGGTTTGTGAATAATAATGTGGTCTCGCTGTGAGTTTGGTTTTCAGGCTACACTTTGTGGCTGGCCCAGTTTGGGCTGTTTTTCCCACTGCCTTGGGGCTCTTTTTTGGTCCTTTTTTCCTTTCATTTTTTTGTCTTTTTTTTTTTCCCTTCATTCTTTCGTTCTGTTTTATCTTTCTTTTGTTCTTTCATCTTTCTTTTTTTTCGATTTTTTCTTTCTTTGTTCTTTCTTTCTTTTTTCTTTTTTTCCCCATTCTTTTTTCTTTTTTTATCTATTTTTTTTCTTTCGATTTTCTTTTTTTTTCGACTTTCTTTTTTCCCTTTTTTTTCTTTCGATTTTTCTTTTTTTTTTCTTTTTTTTTTTTTTTTTTACATTCATTCCCTTTTTAGTTTTCTTTCTGTTTTTGACCTTTTGCTTTGGTATTTTTTTTTTTTTTTAAAAAGAAAAATGTTTCCTTTTTTTTTTTTATTTTTTTTTTCTTTTTTTTTTTTTTTTTCCTTTTTGCTTTGTTCTGTTTTTTTTTTGGGTTTGTTGGACTATTTTACACTTTTATTTTTTTTTCTTTTGCTTTGTTCTTATTTCCTTTTTTCTTTAAACTGTTTTCTTTAAATTTGTTTCTTTTTGTTCCCTTTTTTCTGTTTTTTCTTTTTTTTTTCTCCCTGCTTTTTCTTTTTTTTTTCTCTCTGTTTTTCCCCCCCGGGGTTTTTTTTTGTTTTTTTGTTTATTTTACTTTTTCTCCCTCTTTTTCCCCCCCCCCCCCCCCCCCCGCCCCCTCAACTTTCTCTATCTTTGTCTGTCTGTTGTCTGTTGTCAAACCCTTTCTCCAACCCTTTTTTGTGATTTCATGTATCTTGCAACCCTGGATGGTCCACCACTTTTTAATACCAACAGCGTATATCTTGACCACGGGCCGGTGTGTATGGGGGGGCGTTTGGGGGTGGGGGGTGTGTGGGGTTTTTGTTGGGGTTTGGGGGGTTGTGTGTGGTGTGTGTGTGTGTGAGTCTGTGTTTGTTGTGGGTAATTTGTGTGTTGTGTTGTGTGTGTGTGGTGTGTAGTGAGTGTTTGAGGTGTTGGGTAGTGGTGTTAGTGTGTCTGTGTATTGTGTGTCTGCGTTTGTGTGTGGTATGTATGTGTGTTCGTGGTCTGTGTTTAGTGTATTTTTGAGCGCGGATTTGTGTGTGTGTATTGTGTGTGTGTATGTGTGTGTGTGTAGGGGGGGGGGGGGTAATGAAGGGGAAGTGAATATTTAAGACGGATAGTGTGGGCATAGTCCTTGATTGTCTCAGCGTGGTTTCTTTTTTCAGGCTATAACCCTATGTGGTGGCTGTAGTG
The DNA here is from genome assembly GCA_028751875.1 of Rapana venosa. Lineage (NCBI taxonomy): Eukaryota > Metazoa > Mollusca > Gastropoda > Neogastropoda > Muricidae > Rapana > Rapana venosa. Next base: position 25,462,741 of record CM054135.1, read on the forward strand.
TTGTTTTTTTTTTTGATTGGGTTTATTTTTGGGGTGGGTGGGTGGTGGATTTTTTATTTCTTTTTTCTCTGCATGGTCATCATCTGTGGTGATTTGAGATAGAGAGTGGAAGGGTTGTGCACAAAAAAAAAAAATGGGCCGTTTCTTATTAGTTTTTGTGGCGTGGTTGTGTTTTATGACTGTGTTTTCTGGCCGCATGGTTCGTTTTCCTGTTTTGCGTCTTATGTTTAGGGGGGTGTTTTTTCTCTGTCTGTCTCTGTTTTTTTTTGTCTCCCCCATCTCGCCTCTTTATCTATCTCTGTTTACGTCTGTTCTCTCTGTTCTTTCTGGTTCTCTGTATTTCCTGTACTTTCTTTCTCTCTTTCTGTTTCGTCTCTCTCTCTCTCTATGTTAAATCTATTATGTGTTTGTTTGTTTGTGGTGTGTGGGTGTGTGTGTGCAGGGTGAGGGTGTGTATTGTGTTTGAGTGTATGTGTTTGAGTGCGTGTGTACGCGGCCGTGAGGCATGTGTATGTGTTGATGTGCGCGCTGCGTGCGAATGTAAGTGCGTGTGAGGTGTGCGTGAGAGCACGCGCGCGCGCGTTGTGATATGTTGTATGTTTTAAAAACAATCCTTATTATTTTCACCTGAAAGATCACCAGACGTTTCAAAACACCGTTTGAAGTCAGATGCCGCTGGGCCTGACTTGTCAGGGCCGTGTTAACGGCAAGCGAAACATATTTTGCCATTGACAAACATTTGTTGTTGTGCGTTCAACGAAGAAGAAGGAGGAGGAGGGGAGGAGGAGGAGGAGAGGAGGTGGAGAGGAAGAGGATGAAGGAGGAGGGGGTGGAGGAGGAGGAGGAACAAGAAGAAGAAGAAGAAGAAGAAGAAGAAGAAGAAGAAGAAAAAGAAGAAGAAGAAGAAAAAAAAAAAAAAAGAAGAAGAAAAAGAAGTAGAGGAAGAAGAAACAAGAAGAAGAACTCTCGCTTCATTTCTTTATCACTTTTTCAATATTTTTCCGTGAAGATCGATAGATGTCAGGTGAAACTGCCGACAACTATAGGTTTCCGGTGACATTATTTCTGGCTTCATGAAGGGTGGGTGACCAAAAGCGATAACAATCGTGTTTGCCAGCGTCAAGGGAGATGACCCAGACAAAAAAACAGAAAGCATGAGTTACCGGACATGTGAGAGCTTGTTTTCCTTTGAAAAAGAAGAAGAAGAAGAGTGCAAGTTGTGCCTTGTCTGTCTGTGTGTCTGTGTCTGTGTGTCTGTCTGTCTGTCTGTATCTGTCTGTCTGTCTGTTTCTCTCTCTCTCTCTGTCTCTCTCTCTCTCTCTGGGACTGGATTTTTTTAAGCACATAAGTGCTTATTCATTATCCTCCCCAAAAAAGAATTTGTCAGTTCCACTGTCATTGTCAATGCCATTCTCTCTTTCTCTCTGTCTCTGTATCTTTCTCTATTTATCTCTCTCTGACTCTGTCTGTCCGTCTGTCTCTCTGTCTGTCTGTCTGTCTCCCTCTCTCTTTCTTTCTCTCTCTGCCTCTGTCTCTCTGTCTGTTCTGTACCCCCTCTGTTTTGTCCTTTTGTCTATCTCTTTATCTCTCTCTCCCTCTCACTCTCTTCTCCTCTCTCTTCTCTCTCCTCTCTCTCTCTCTCTTCCTTCCTCTTCTTTTCCTCTTCTTTCTCTCTCCCTCTCTCTCTGTCTCTCTCTCTCTGTGGGACTGGATTTTTAAAAAAAAAAGCACATATGGGCGTATTCATTATCCTCCAAAATTAAAAAAATTTGTCATTCTCACTGTTATAGTCAATGCCATTCATTCTCTCTCTTTCTCTGTCTCTCTCTCTGTCTCTCTGTCTGTCTCTGTCCTCTCTCTCTTTCTCTCTCTGTATCTATCTGTCCGTCTTTCTCTCTGTCTGTCTCTCTCTTTCTCTCTCTGTCTCTGTCTGTCCGTCTGTCTCTCTCTCCTCTCTGTCTCTCTGCCTGTCTGTCTCTCTTTCTCTCTGTTTCTTTCTCTCTCTGTCTCTCTACATGTCTCTCTCTCTCTCTCTCTCTCTCTCTCTCTCTCTCCTCTCTCCTCTCTCTCTCTCCTCTATCTCTTTCTCTCCTTCAAAAAGACTGCGAGTGCCTATCGCCGAAGTGGAAATGGGGGTACCTTGTTTCTTGTCAGGTTAAGCGATGTGATTAGATTAAAGAAGCAAACACTGCCTTAGCGATACTGAAG
>CM054135.1:25469948-25502448 GCA_028751875.1 Rapana venosa
GATAACGATTCTCTCCCACGCTGAAGTCACATTTGCCAGGCCTGACTTGTCAAGCGTTTAATGGTAGTGCAAGACATTTTCGATCATTTGACAGACAACAATAGCTGCTGCCTGAGCGTTCGACGACGACAACAACAGCAAAGAAAAAGAAGAAGAATAGTAGGAAGAAGAAGGAGAAAAATGATAAGAAGAAGAAGAAAAAATTGATGATAAGAAGAAGAAGAAGAAGAGGAATGGTAAGAAGAAGAAGAATTGCGAAGAAGAAAAGAAGAAGAAGAAGAAGAAAGAAGAAGAAGAAGAAGAGAAGAAGAAGAAGAAGAAGAAGAAGAAGAAGAAGAAGAGAAAGAAGAAGAATTGCGAAGAATTGCGAAGAATTGCGAAGAATTAGAAGAAGAAGAAGAAGAAGAAGAAGAAGAAGAAGAAGAAGAAGAATTGCGAAGAGGAAGAAGAAGAGAAGAAGAGAAGAGAAGAAGAAGAAAGAAGGATTGCGAAGAGAAGAAGAAGAAGAAGAAGAAGAAGAAGAAGAACGAAGAAAAGAAGAAGAAGAAGAAGAAGAAGAAGAATGCGAAGAAGAAGAGAAGAAGAAGAAGAAGAAGGAAGAAGAAGAAGAAGAAGAAGAATTGCGAAGAAGAAGAAGAAGAAGAAGAAGAAGAATTGCGAAGAAGAAGAAGAAGAAGAAGAAGAAGAATTGCGAAAAGAAGAAGAGAGAAGAAGAAGAATGCAAGAAGAAGAAGAAGAATTGCGAGAAGGAGAATTGCAAGAAGAAAAGAAGAAGCGAAGAAGAAGAAGAAGAAGAAATTGCGAAAGAAGAAGAACAAGAAGAAGAAAAGAAGAAGGAAGAAGAAGAAGAAAAGAAGAAGAAGAAGAAGAAAAGAAGAAGAAGAGAAGAAGAAAACAACAACAACAACAACAAAACAACAACAACAACAACAAGACCAGAAGAACAAGGATAACAAGAACAAGCTACAGCTTATCTTTAACCCAACCCCCCCCCTCCCACCCACCCCCACTCCCTCCAACCCCCCCAAAAAAAACCCAACAACACCAAGCATTCGTGATTTAAACCATCACCTGCAGTCTTGAGCTTTATGTAATACTCAATAGAACTATGTACATACCATTTGCATGCCATGTCAGATGATTCTTTTGAAGACAGTTTTGACCACATACTGCTAAACACAATAAATGTGTCTTCGTCATCATATTCAGGCACGTTAGCAGTTTTGTTTGTTTGTTTCTTTTTGATTGATTGTGTCCTTGATGTCTAAGTCATTTAACTTGCACCCATACAAAATGAACTGGTTTTTTAAAAATTTCTTCTGTCTCCCTTATTGCGTTTGCTCTCTCTCTCTCTCTCTCTCTCTCTCTCTCTCTCTCTCTCTCTGTCTCTTTACCTTTCTGCAAAATCGTCTTTGATTACCGTTGTGGTGTTTTCGCGTCTTATTACTTCATTTATTGCTGTTGGAGTTGTTCATATTGATTGTTTTCATCTGTGTGTGTGTGTCTTTTAAAATTTTGTTTGTTTGTTTTGTTATTAGCCTTCCGTCTACTGACCTGTCTGTATGCTTCACTGTCTCTGCATTTTTGTGTGTCTGTGTCTCGCTTTCCTTGTCTCCTCTGCGCTGTTCTTTGTCTGTGTTCCTACCTGACTGTTTTGTTGGCTGGTCAGCATGTCTGCTGGAGGGCCTGTTAGGTAGTCGGTGGTTAGGTGGTTGGTTTCTCTGTCTGTCTGTCTCTGTCTTTGTCTGTCTGTCTGTCTGTCTCTGTCTCTCTGTCTCTCTGTCTCTCTGTCTGTCTCTGTCTCTGTCTCTGTCTCTCTGTCTCTCTCTTTCTCTCTCTCTCTCTATCTCTCTCTTTCTCTATCTCAACTTTATGTGTGTGTTTTGTATGTATGTATGTGTGTGTGTGCGTGTGTGTATGGGTGTGTGTAATTGTGTGTGTATGTGTGTGTGTGCGCACGCGCGCGCCCGGAGCATGCATGCAAAATATATGCACAAGCTTGCATGTGGTCAAAAACACGAGCTTCAGCAAATAATAAAATAAACAAGAAAAGTGACAAACGCACTTGTACACACACACACACACACACACAAACACACATGCATACACACACACACACTCACACACTCACACACACAATCACACACTCTCACACACACATACACACACACACACATGCACACACAACACATGCACATACGCATACACACACACATGCATAAATGTATAGCCACACTCAGTGTGTTTTTTTAGCCAAATCTGTCTTCGTACATAAGCAACATACCGCGTCAATCTTCATCATGCTGTCTGAGAGCAGAGGACTTGACTGCCGTGTTTTCGTGTAAAGCGGGGATGGGGTAAGGCTGAAAGCTGGAGAGAGAGAGGGGGGAGGGAGAGAGAGAGGAGCGAAGGAGAGAGAGAGAGAGCAGAGGGGGTAGAGAGAGGGGGGAAGTCAGAGAGGTAGAGGAAGAGAGGAGGAGAGAGAGGGAATCAGAGAGAGGGGGGGAGGAGGGGGGAGAGATGGGGAGGAGAGAGAGGGAGAGAGGAGGGAGAGCGAAGGAGAGAGAGAGGGGAGAGAGAAGAGAGGAGAGAGAGAGAGAGTGAAGGAGAGGAGGAGAGAGGAGGGAGAGAGATGGAGAGAGGAGAGAGAGAGAGAGAGGGAGAGAGAGAGAGAGAGAGAGGAGAGAGAGAGAGAGAGAGAGAGAGAGAGAGGAGAGAAGAGAGGAGAAGAGAGAGGAGAGAGAGGAGGAGAGAGGAGAAGAAGAGAGAGAGAGAGAGGAGAGGAGAGAAGAGAGAGGGGGGAGAGAGAGGGAGAGAGAGGGGGAGAGAGGAGAGGGAGAGAAGGAGGGAGAGAGAGGGGGAGAGAGGGAGAGGAGAGGGGGAGAGAGATATGGGAGAGAGAGGGGGGAGGAGGGGAGATAGAGAGAGAGGGAGAGAGAGAAGGGGAGGGAAACAGAGGGAGTGAGAGAGAGAGTGAGAGAGAGAGAGGGAGAGAGAGACGGGGGAGAGAAACAGAGGTAGTAAGAGAGAGTGAGAGAGAGGGGAGAGAGAGGGGGGAGAAAAGAGAGGGAGAGAGGGAAAGAGAGAGAGAGAGTGAGAGAGAGAGAGCGATGGAGAAAGACAGACAGACATGATCAGGATAACTGGAGTGTGGGTTGGGAGAAAAAGAGATAGGGGAGTGATGTTGATTTGACAGACCGGAGAGAAAGAAAATGTGTGTGTGTGTGGTTGTGTGTGTGTGTGTGTGTGTGTGTGTATGTGTGTGTGTGTGTGTGTTGTGTTTAAGTGTGTGTGTTGTGTGTGTGTGTATGTGTGTGTTTGTGTGTGTGGTGGGAGTGGGGGTGTTTAAGTGTGTTTGTGTTTGTGTGTTTGTGTGTGTTGTGTTATGTGTGTGTGTGTGTGTTGTGTGTGTGTTGTTTTTAAGTTGTGTGTGTGTTTGTGTGTTTTGTATGTGTGTGTCTGTGTGTGGGTGTGTGTGTTTGTGTGTGTGTGGGGGGGGGGGTTTGTGTTGTGTTTAAGTGTGTGTGTTGTGTTCAAGTGTGTGTATATACACACAAACGGTCGCGCACACACACACACAAACACCACACACACACCACACGCACAAACACACACAGCCAACCAGATAGTTAACCAGGCAGGTGGACAAAGAGACTGATAGATCCAAGACACACACACACACACAAACACACACACACAAGAATACACACAGACACACAGACAACAAGACACACCGACAGGCAAACAAACACTGCAAACAAGCGCCATACATTATAAGGAAATTGCAGTTCCTTTAAAGAAACTACCTCATGCCTCTGTTTATTGCCCATACTTTTTGGGGGTCTTAAGAAGGCTTGTAACAAAGTCAGTGTCATCTATCAGTCTCGATCTAAATAGCTGGCAGCTGAATTTCATTATAATGGCTGAGTAAATTCTGAAACTTGAGTTAACTTGAACTTTCTTTCTTTGTTTCTTTGTTTTTTCTTACATGCTTTCTTTCTATGTACTTTCTCCCTGTCTGTCTGTTTGTGTCTGTGTCTGGCGCTCTAAATCTTCCTTGTTTGTTTGGGTTGGTGTTTTTTTTGGTGTTTTTTCTCTCCTCTCTGTCTCTGTAAGGGAGCGAGGCGTCTGAGACCTCACTTCTCTAGGGGCCAGTATATTGAGGCCGGCGCCCATCTTTTCTCTCTCTCTCTCTCTCTCTCTCTCTCTCTCTCTCTCTCTTTTCTCTCTCTCTCTCTCTCTCTCTCTCTCTCTCTCTCTCTCTCTCTCTCTCTCTCTCTCTCTCTCTCTCTCGCTGCTTTACCTTCCATGCATGATCCTAAAGAGGGCAAGGTACCCATTTACGGCTGGGTGAAATGGGGGAACTGTACTGAAGTCAAGGCGCGCAAATGGTCACCATTCCAACTGGTAACCCATGCTCGATGCTGCTTAATATTGGCTGGAGGAAAGCAAGTGCTCAGATCACTGAGCTATCCCCTAAGCAGATATAAGAGTATGACACATTATGTTCATATAATAATATTAGAATAGTAATTAGAGTATCATATTCAATAATTATATATATATATTTTATATATATATATATATATATATATATATATATATATTATATATATATATATATATATATATATATATATATATATATATATATATATTTATACATATCACTTTGTTCATGTCTGCCACAACAATCATTAGAGTATTACACACTATGCCCATCTATACCCAGTCACCACAGTTTCACACACTATGCCAATCTATACCCAGTTACCACAGTTTCACACACTATGCCAATCTATACCCAGTCACCACAGTTTCACACACTATGCCCATCTATACCCAGTTACCACAGTTTCACACACTATGCCCATCTATACCCAGTAACCACAGTTTCACACACTATGCCCATCTATACCTAGTCACCACAGTTTCACACACTATGCCCATCTATACCCAGGCACCCCAGTTTCACACACTATACTCCTCTATACACAGTCACCACAGTTTCACACACTATACTCCTCTATACACAGTCTTCAGTATCACACACTATTCTCTACTAAACCCAGTCATCAGAATAACTCACTAGACTCATCTATATGCAGACATCACATTAACTCACACTACTCTCATATTTCCCCCAGTCATCATCGTCACACACTGTACGTACATATAGCTAAACAGTCACCACAGTATTACACAGCGTTCATTTTATACCCAAAATGGTAACAAGAGTCCTTTTAAAAAAAACATGTTCTTTTAAATTCTTTTATATCGAAAATAATGGAACAAGCACGTATGTGCTTTTTTACATCCAGTCCCCGTGTGTATGCGGTTTTGTAAATTGTCATCTGTTCCCACCGGCACACAATGGCCTACTCTTACGAAAATCGGAACAGGATTTTAACGTGTGCGCAAGATGTTCTGCGTGCGTTCGCGCACGGGGCCTCGGTTTATAGTCTCATCCGAAAATCATAAAATAAAATGAAGAAAACAAAAAGAAAACATTTTCTTTAAATCGTTACGCGTTACCAGTGCAACCACAAAGCAAGCAGACAAACTGACTAGAGAAGAAGAAAAAAAAAATGGGGGGAGGAGGTGGGGGAGGGATTAGAACTGAAACAGTGCTTTGATTTGTCCCTGCAAGATATAGCGCTATATAAATTCCATTTATTATGATTATGATTATGATTATGATGGTGATGATGATGATGATGATGATGATGACGACGATGATGATGATGATGATTATTATTATTATTAAAGAAACTCTTAACCGAAATCTAAAGTGTAAGCGCGTGTTGGTTAATTGTCACTCTGACTTAAAACATTAACAATTATGCCAGAAGCATCCTGGTTGTGAAGTCCTGTCTGGCTTTTACATGGCCACAGAATTGCTTCATCAGGTGCTTCTGCCTAATCTTGTTATGACAGATCGGTAACGAGATTTTTCTTTTTGTCTTCTCTCTCTCTCTCTCTCTCTCTCTCTCTCTCTCTCTCTCTCTCTCTCTCTCTCTCTCTCTCTCTCTCTCTTCTCTCTCTCTCTTCTCTCTCTCTCTCTCTCTCTCTCTCTCTCTTTCCTGGAACTGATAAGCAAAGACAGGAGGATGGCAAAGTGTAATGAGGTGACACACTTGTTTGTGGAATGCGAAGGTTGATTATGTTGGCCTAACCATTTTTTTCTTCTTCTGTAGATGATTGGAGAATGATCGTGAAAGGATGGTAATGCTTCATAATGGGGGGGTTGATTTTTTGTTGCTGTTGTTGTTTTTGTTGTTGTTGCTGCTGTTGCTATATTATCTTTGCTGCAGTTGTTATAGCTTTATTGATGTTGTTGCTGTTGTTCTTGCTCTTCTAAATGATGATGGTCTATTGTTTTTCCTGTTGTTGGTGTTGTTGCTATTGTTGCTTTTGTTGTCCCTCCTTCTGTATTTCTTTCTTTAATTCTTTTGTTGTTGTTTTTATTGCTGTCCATTTGTCAGCCATACTTTGTGCATCCTACTTAATCACCGTTGTGACCTGGGCATCGTGATAGGCCAGACGCATCATAGTTGTGAAGTACTGCTTCTTCTTTCGACAAAATTGCTTCATCAATTGCTGCTGCCTAATCCATTTTTGACAGGTCGTTAATGAGATTTCCCTTCACCTCTTTTTTTCTCCAACTTTGTTTGCTGCCTCAACTTCTTCGATGTCCCTTTTCTGTATTGCCATGTTGCTTATTTCAATCTTCCTGCCACAGTCATGCCCAGATTCATTGTCTCATCCCCAGTCAGAGAACCACAGGGAGTCCATCGATATCAGGCCACCATGGGGCCACTAGCCAGACGGGGTCCCGCCCTGCTGTTGAGTCACTTTGTTGGTGGTCGTTGGTGCCTGTTCTGAGCTAACATACGCAGGACACCATCTACTAGGCCCCCTACTAACGACCTTATTAGTTCATTTGCAGAGCCAGACTGAGTGAGTTGCCCACTTGAGGTGGCAACCCCTACAACGTCCCTCCAATGACCAACCCCTCGAAACTCCAACCCCAAAGGCTTTGACACAAACTCATCTTAAGCACAGAGGGGTATGGGGAAACCATGTCTTATGTCACCATGAGACCAGATCAAATAGGAGTCCCAAATCATAGGCAAATTCTTTATGCATGATGATCATTGATAATGAAGATGACGTAAAGATGCTGCTGTGGAAGTGCATATGCTTTCTGAGACTACTTGACAGAGTTGTGCTCTACGTTTACTAGTATAAGATATCTCAAGGGTAACTAGGCCTGAGAGATACAGACACCTGCAGTGTTAGTCAGGTAATTTGAGCAACACTCTAAAACTCGCATCCGTAAAGTGGATGAAGCTCGACTGTGTGGTCTCATTTTTTCCACTGATTTCACAGCACACTCACTCTTAGTAGGAGCTGGCTGCAGTCCGAAAAATTCCTATGACTCTTATGGGATTCAAACCCGCGACCTTCCAGTCCAAAATCTAAAGCACTAACCACTGCCCCATGGTGGATGATTTCGCTTGACTTCTTTTTCTTCTGGATTTGATTAGGACAACAAGAGAGCAATGCTTTATTAAGCTACGCACTTGTTTGTGAAATAGAACGGTTGATCGTGTTAGTGTGACCATTTTTCTTCAAACGATAATTAGGATAAAGATCTTGAAAGGATGATAAATCATTGTGACATGCACTGATTTTGTTACTGTTGTTATTGTTTTGTTGTGTTTTGCTGATGATAATAGATGGCTGGCTCTTCTGTTATTGCCACTTCTGTTTTATTCTTTTTTTTCGTTTCTTTTTTGTTGTTGCTTCCTTCCATGTTTGTCTGTCTCTTTTCTCTTTATTTTTTTCTTTTCATTTAAGAAAGAAAAGTCTTTACCTCTGTCTATCAGTCTATCTACGTGTCTGTTTCTCTATCTTGTCCCTCCTTCTTTGTAGTTTGTACAATAAAAAAAACCAAAAAGAATCCAACGCTCATTGAAGTCTGAAGAATGAGTGTGTCTTCTTCTTGTTGTTGCTGTTGTTGTTGTTGTTGTTGTTGTTGTTCTTCTTCTTCTTCTTCTTCTTCTTCTTCTTCTTCTTCTCTCGTTTGCTGTTTACACCGTCAGATTTGCTAGGGCGAAAAAAAAAGACATGTCCTTTCCAGCTCCTCTTGCAGGCCGTACGGCTTGGTTTACAAAATCTTGATGTTACTCTGACCTCGACCATGCTGATAGGCGGGAGTGTGTCAGGCTTGTGAAGTAGTCCTGCTTCCCCGCTCCACAGAATTTCCTCATCAACTACGGCTGCCTAATCCTCTTTTGACAGATCCTTAATGAGATTTCCTTCCCTACCCCCTTTCGCTAGAACTGATAAAGAAGGACATGAGGAGTGTAAAAGTCCAATGAGGTCACAAGCCCGTTTGTGGAATGCAAAGGTTGATTATGTTGATGTAACCATGATTTTTTCTTTAAAAAACCCCAACAATTAACAATTGGAGAAAGATCTTGATAGACGATAAAACTTCGTGATGTCTGTTGGTTTTCGTTGTTGTTTTGATTGTTTTTATTGGTTTGCTGCTGTTGTTTGTGTTTTATTGTTGTTCTTAATTTTGTAACTGTTGATTGCGTATTGTTGTTCATTTTGTTTCTTGCTACTTTAAGATTTTTATTTATTTTTTTGCTTGCTTTCTGTCTGTCATTTGTCTATAGCCTGCCTACCTGCTTGCCTGCCTGAATATCTATTTCCTAGTCCTATCTTAGTTTATTCATTCATTCATTCATTCATCTCTCTCTATCCTTTTAATATTTTATATAAATTTTGACCTGTATTTAGGTTTCAGTTTTATTTTCTAGCGGTTATGTATCTTCTCGTTTATTTCTTTTTCTAGCTTTTCCTTCTTCCCCGTCTTAAAATATTGTTTGTACCCCTTCTCAACTGTCCTTCGAATGAGACTATAAACCGAGGTCCGTGTGCGAATGCGCGCAGAACATCGTGCGCACACGTTAAATCATGTTCCGAATTTCGTAAGAGTAGGCCATTGTGTGCCGGTGGGAACAGATGAAAGAATTTACAAAACCACATTCACACGGGAACTGTAAAAAAGCACATACGTGCTTATTCCATTATCCTCGATATAACAAAAATGTTTTAGCAACTTATTGTTTTATGTTGTTTTTCTCTCCTTTCTGTTTTTTTCCTCCTCTTTTCTATCTCCTCTTGCTTTTTAAATTCTTTTCCAGTTGTCCTGCTTATACAGTACTATGTGTTACAGATTTCGAATATTGTCTAACATGAATATGAATTACGATGCATGGTTTGCATACAGGCCGTATTTTGCTGCATTATGTTCTGTTGCAGCGAATCACATTGTATTGCCTTACTTTGTATTATATTACGTTATATTATTGTTTTGAATTTATTGTACCTTACCATATTGAATCGTATTGTAAGTCTGTTTTCCTAAGAGAAAAACTTTCCAACAGTAATTGGCATGGTCAAATCTTTAATCGATATGGGTGGGTTTTTTTTTATTACATATACAATACAAATGTTCGCACACCTAACCAAGATTCAGTGTTTCTTTCAACAGGTTAACACTTCGACCATCACCCTTGCTCAAATGGTCAGGGGGAGATGGACAAAATCTGGTCTTCACACATGAGTTAAACCCGCAATCTTTCGCTTTCCAGATATAGGTGAGTATGTTGTATGCAGACCAGCACGAGAACGAATCAGTTCTTACTCTCTGACGTCTGGCTTCCAGAGTGAATCCCAGTTATCTGGCACCATCTGCACGCCTGCAAATAATGGACATGATTAGTTCCCCATTTCCGCCCTTTCAGTCCTACTGTGGCGGTATTTACTTCTGTGTTTGCCTAGATGTCTGGGAATTATTCCAGTCCCTGACTACAATTATATCTCCCTGACTACAATTATATCTCCCTGACTACAATTATATCTCCTTGACTACATTATATCTCCATTTCGCTGGCACGCCAGTCAAGGTTATTACTGGATGTTTACTACAAGAACCCATCTATCTGTCTGGCAAGGTTCTTAGCTCTGCTAAATATTGGTGTAGTGAGTTTTGCCAGTTTTTTGGTTTGAGTTTGGCTTGTTTTGTGCGGCAACATGTTTGTGTCTTTAGGACTTAAGTACGAGTATTACGTCGCAGGCGACTGTTATTCTGATCAGGACATTTTGAAGAGGGGATACACGTTTGGATGATTGTAAAGCGGCTTTTTAATTTTTCAGTTCCACATCGTTCTTCTTCTACCATCTTCTGCTGTCTTGTCTTAGTTTAACTTGTTCTTAGCTGGGTTTTCCCTTTCAGTGTACCTATCTAGAGCTGTTTTGTTGACAACCACAGGGCAAATTGTTTATGGTGTGATACGCGAGGTTGTCTAACACAATAGTGCGCCACCTTGTCGTTTGTGGCATGGCTTGCGTGCTTCGATGACCCTCCCCCCTCCACCCCACCGCCCCCCCCCCCCACGTATGCACGCACGCACGCACGCACACACACGCACGCTCACACACACACACAAACACACACACACACACACACACACACACACACACACACACACACACACACACACACACACACACACACACACACACACACACACACTAACGGAACAACACTTAGAAGGTGAAAGATGCTGTTGAAAATTAGGGACAGATATGTGGGGGGGGGGGGGGGGGGGGGGAAGTCTCAGGTAGGAAATAAGTGTGTTTTGAGGCTGGATTTGAAGGTATCAAGTGAAGGCTTTTGGCGAAGTGAAAGAGGGAGGTCATTCCAGGTGGATGGACCAGAAACAGAGAAGGAGCGACGGCCAACAGTGGTTTGTTTGAATCTGGGTGTTCGAAAGCACAAAGTATCTGCGGCTGAACGAAGGGAACGGGATGGAGTGTACAGGTGAAGACAGTTACAGAGATAAGAGGGTGCAGATTTGTGGAGACATTTGAAACAGAGGGTATTGATTTTATACTCCAGTCTTTGTGCGACAGGCAACCAGTAAAGAGATCGCAGAAGAGGAGTGATGTGTTCAGATTTTTTTCTTTCTTAGGACCAGTCGAGCTGCAGAGTTTGTATGCGTTGAAGAGAGTGGATAGATGATGCTGGTAGGCCAGCCAAAAGAGAATTACAGTAGTCTAAACGTGAAAGAATGAGAGATGTGACAAGCTTAGAAGCTGCATCAGTGGACAGATACTTGCGAATCGCGCTTATGCGCCGTAATTGATAGTAGCAAGACTGGCAGGTCTTGGTGATGAATTTTTTCATAGAGAGTGTGTTGTCAAGACCTACTCCTAAATACTTCACAGAGTTGGACAAAGGAACTGACGTATTGCCGAATTCTATTGAAGTTTTTGCGATAGATGAAAGTTTATGTTGGGTCCCTATGAGCATGGCTTCGGTTTTATCGGCATTAAGTTGTAACTTGTTCTGAGTCATCCAGTTTTGAATGTCTTGAAGGCAGTAGAACATATTTGTCAGGAGGGAAGGCAAGATTTCAACAGTATCACTGCACTGAAGCTGAGTATCATCGGCGTTAAAAATGATAATCAATATGGTGGTTGTTTATTATATGTGAGAGTGGAGCAGTGTAGAGAGTAAAGAGAACACGGCCCAGGACTGATCCCTGCAGGACTCCACATTCCATTTTGACAGGTTTTTATTGAATTTTGTTTACAATAACTTTCTGGAACCGGTCTGTGAGGTATGAAGTAAACCAGGTGAGGGCTGTGCCGTTAATACCAAACGTATTTTGGAGACGAGAAAGAAGAATTGAGTGATCTATGGTATCAAAGGCAGCAGATAAGTCAAGAAGAGTGAGGAGGGAGATTTTTCCTGCATCAGAAGCAAGTAGAAGTGTATCTAAAGTGTAGACTAGGGTGGTTTCGGTGCTGTGGTTGGAGATATTTTCCTCTGGAGTTAACATCAGTGCAGACTCCACTCTCCCCCAAAGTCCTTCGGATGAGACTATAAACCGAGGCCCCGTGTGCGAACGCACGCAGGACATCTTGCGCACACGTTAAATCCTGTTCCACTTTTCGTAAGAGTAGGCCATTGTGTGCCGGTGGGAACAGATGACAGAATTCACAAATCCGCATACACACGGGGATTGGATGTAAAAAAAGCACACGAGTGCTTATCCATTATCCTCGATACAAAAAGAATAAAGTAAAATAAAAAATTAAATAAATAAAACTCGACAGGTCTGTGGGGTAGGAGCCTGACTAACTGGTCCTCCAAGTTGGGGCTTGTACATTGGAATAAATTTTAAAAACCAGTCTGTTACAGAAACTGCACATCCTCTCACGCCTGCCCGCACGCACACACACACACAAACACAACACACACACATACACGCGGGTGAGCGCGTGCACACACACAAACACACAAACACAATGAGGGAATGGCAGACATAGAATGACAAAAAAAACTCACACACAAACACGCAGAGAGAACCACAGACAGAAAAAAAAGTCTGTGCAGGTGCTCTACAGTTAAGTAATGGCACTTTTTTACAGTCAGACATTCATTAACCTTCTTCTCGGTCAATACGGGTTAATCAGAGGCCATTATGTCAACGGCCATTGTCCATTTTGAACTGTGTTTGGTCCACATGGGCCACCTTCTATAATCATGAAGTATTAGGCCTCCCTCCCCCCCCCCCCCTTCTTCATACGTTTTCTCTGTCTCTGTCTTTCTGTCTGTCTGTCTGTCTGTCTCTTCGCGTATCTATCTGTCTCGCCGCTTCAGTCACTCTGACTTTCTCTCTTGCTCTCGAAATACTACACTAATAATAATAATAATAATAATAATGTATGGAATTTATATAGCGCTGAATCTTGTAAAGCAACAAATCAAAGCGCTCAGATTTCGTTTCATACCACTTTAAGTCACGGCAGATTTTCTCGTGAAATTCGGGCTGCTCTCCCCGGGGAGAGTGGGAGAGCGCGTCGCCACAAGCGCTGCGCCCACCTTTTTTTTTTTTTTTTTTTGTCTGCAACTGTATTTGTTTCCCTATCAGAGTGGCTTTTTTCTAAGAATTTTGCCAGGACAACTCTCTTGTTGCGTGGGTTTTTTTTACGTGCGTAAATAATTACGTGTAACAACCACGGGACCTCGGTTTAATGTCTCATCCGAAAGATAGCGCCCAGACCACACTCATGGTCTAATGGATGGGGGAAAGTTTCGGTTCAAACGGGTACGAACCGCGCACAACTTCAGACCGGGACTTTTCGCTTTCTAGACAGGCGCCTTACCTCTAGACCACGATCCACCAATAGAGAGAGAGAGAGAGAGAGAGAGAGAGAGAGAGAGAGAGAAGAGAGAGTAGAGAGAGAGAGAGAGACAGACAGACAGACAGACAGACGTGACAGAGACAGGGGCAGACAGTGCTAAAGACAGATACAGACCGAGATACAGATACAGAATGACAGTCAGAGAGAGAACCTGAGAAGAAGAGAAGTGAGAGACAGACAGAGACAGAAATACAGAGACGCAAGAGAGAGAGAAGAAAGAGAGAGAGAGAGAGAGAGAGAGAGAGAGAGAGAGAGAGAGATAAAGAGACAGAGAAACAGAGAGATACAGACAGAAACAGAAAAAAGAAGACAGAGAGGAAGAGCTAGAAAGGCATACACAAGAGAGACAGAGATAGGAAGAGAGAGAGAGAGAGAGCGAGAGAGAGAGAGAGGAGAGAGAGAGAGTAACAGAGACAGAGACAGAAACAGGCAGAAATTCAGACATAGATAGATTGGGGAAAAAATGGACAGAAGACAGACGGAAAAAAGGAGCCCAAACAGACAAACTAACAAAACCGCAGAATATTAGTAAAATTATGTATGTAATCTATAGATCCTGTCTTGACAACGAAAATGATGATTGATTCTTTGTGTACTTTGTATAGCTAGTAGGCTTGTACACCTGTAAAATGGAAATGATGTAATGTTGTCTGGATGAAAAGTTAATTTGATTGTTTTGAACTGTGTATGTGTGCCAATCAAAAAGGTTTAAAAATAAAACGCAGAGAAAATAGAAAAGTAATCCTTGCAAGGCCCTAGGAGCTAAGTCAGCATTGTCCCACCCCAAACACCACACCTACTCCCACCCCTTCCCACAGCCTCTCAGCCATTAACCTTCTTTTTAGTCAATACGGTTTATCTGAGGTCATTAATTCAATGCCCCGGGTCCATTTGGTCAGTGTTTGTTCCACATGGGGGACTGGGTACATCCACAATGATGGAAGTATTTGACCTCTCTCTCTTTCTCTTTCTCTCTCCCTCTGTCTCTCCTTCTGTCTGTCTGTCTGTCTGTCTGTCTCCTCTCTCTCTCTCTCTCTCTCTCTCTCTCTCTCTCTCTCTCTCTCTCTCTCTCTCTCTCCCCATATACTCTCATTAAAAAAATTCGAGTTTGAGCGTTTGAGTTCGAGTTCTCTCTTCCTTTCTCTGTTTTTGTCTCCCACCACTTCTTTTACTCAGTTTCTTGGGGGTGTTTTGATCTCTGTCTCTGTTTCTCAATTTATTCTTTTCCTCTGTGTTTCTCTCTTTCTCTCTCCCTCTTTTGTCTTTGTCATTCTGTCTCTGTCTTTGGGTCTCTTTATTTTGCAAGAACTTCTACAATATACTATCTCTCTATTCTTGTTTATGTCTATGTTTCTGCCCATTTGTCTGTCTGTCTGTCTTTGTCTCTCCCTGTCTGTCTGTCTCTCTCTCTCTCTCTCTCTCTCTCTCTCTCTCTCTCTCTATATATATATATATATATATATATGTTAATGAGATACAGAGATAGAGAGAGAGAAAGAGACACATAGAGAGAAAAAAGACAGGCAGACAGATGGACAAGTGGACATATTAACAGATATATAGAGACCTAGATAGAAAAATAGCAACGAAAAGCAAACAGACATAAAAGGAGAGAGAGAGAGAGAGAGAGAGACAGAGACAGAGACAGAGACAGAGACAGAGAGACAGAGAGAGAAAAGCCTTGCAGATCCTAGGTGCTAAAATGGGCAAGGCCCTTCCCAGGGACTCCTTAGGTAACACCTTTCCAACTATTAACCTTCTTTTCGGTCAATACGGTTTATCAGAGGCCATTAGTTCAATGGCTCAGTCCCTTTTAGCCAGTGTTTGTTCCACATGGGGCTTGATCCTTCAGCAATGATGAAGTACCTCTCCTCCTTCCTTCCTTCCCTCCTTCCTTCCTTCCCTCTCTCTCCCTCCTCTTTCTCTCTTCCTCCCCTCCTACCCTCTCTCCTCTCTCACTCTCTCCCCCTCTCTCTTTTTCTCACTCTCTCTTTACCTTTCTCTGTTCTTTGTCTCCCTGTATTTCCTTTCCTCTGTCTCTCATCTTGCCTTGTTTCAGTCCCCGTTCCTCAATTCGCTTTTCTTCTGTGTTGCTGTTTCTCTCTGTGTATCTCTATCTGTAGCATTTTCATTTTCTGCTTTTTGTATCTTGATGTCTTTATTCTTTGTTTAGTTTTATTAGTGTACTTGTGTCTTTTTGTCTATGTCTGTGTCTGTTTATTTTCTAAATATTTCTACAATATATACTCCTATATCCGTGTTTATGTTTGTCTGTCTGTCTGACTGTCTGCCTCTGTTTTTTCTCTCTGACTTTTTTCTTATGTCTATAAACAGAGAGAGAGAGAGAGAGAGAGAGAGAGAGAGCAGAGAGAGAGAGAGAGAAGAGAGAGAAGAGAAAAGAGACAGAAAAGACAGACAGAGAGGACAAGACAGCAGACAGAGAGATGGACAGCTAGACTAGAAAGAAAAAGAGACAAAGAAAAAAGAGAGACAGAGAGAAATGAAAAAGACAAGCAGACAGACAGATGGACAACAGATAGACAGAGGAAAAAGAGAGACTTAGCTAGACAAAACATGGGCAAATAAACAAACAACATAAAAGAGCAACAGAGAGAGATAAACCTTAAAGGACTAGGTGCTAAAATCAGCAATGCCCTTCCGGGCTCTTTTGGCAACACCTTTTCCAAAATAAACCTTTCGATCAATTTACAGTTTATCCTGGTGCCATTAACCCCATGCCTCCGTCCTTTGGCCAGTGTTGGTTTCCACATGCTTGTCCTTCTGCATGATGAAGTACCTGTCCTTTCCTTCCCTCTCTCTCTCTCCTTCTCCTTCTATCCTATCCCCTACCTTCCCTCTCTCTCTCTCCCTTTCTCTGTCTTTGTTCTCCTTTCATATCTTCCCTTTCCCCTCTACTCTCAGATTTTCTTTTTACCTGTCCTTATTCCTCAATTGCTTTCTTCTGTGTTGCTGTATCTCTTGGCATTTCCCCCTGTTCTTTGTACTTAATTTCTTCTCTCTCTTTTTGTTTAGGTTTATATTGTGTCGTTGTCTTTTTGTCTCTGTCAGTGTCTCTTTTTTTCTAAGAATATCTACAGTGTTATATATATCTCTCTCTATGTCTTTGTTGATGTGTGTCCTTCTGCCTATCTCTGTCTCTGTATATGTGTCTATGAAAGAGAAAAAGAAACTGAGACATAGAATGAACAAGTGACACAGAGAGAGGCAGAAACGGACAGACAAACAGGCAGGCAGACAGACAGAGACAGAGAAGAAATATACGCAGGCAGTTGGACAAATGGACAGACAAAAAGAGGAAGAGAAAGACCTAAATAGACCATCCACCTTTCACCAACCACCTTCCCTCTCTCTTTCCCTTTCACTGTTCCTTGTCTCCCTATATATTTCATTTTCTCTATCTCTCACCTTTTCTTTGTCTGTTCTTGTTCCTCAATTTGTCTTTTTTCTTTGTTGCTGTTTCTCTCTGGCATTAATTTGTGTTGTCGTTGGTATCATAATGTCTTTTCTCTTTTTTTAGGTGTATAAATTATGTGTTTTGTCTTTTTATCTCTGTCAGTGTCTCTATTTTCTAAGAATTTCTACCGCATTATATATATATGTATATATATATCTTTTTTATGTCTGTCTGTCTGCCTATCTCTGTCTCTGTTTCTATGTCTATGAGAGAGAAGGTGAGACATAGCATGAAAAAGTGACAGAGAAAGAGTGAGACAGAGACAGACAGACAGACAGACAGACAGGAAGACAGGCAGACAGGCAGGCAGACAGACCAAGACAGAGAAAAAATATAGGCAGACTTGGACAAATGGACAGACAAAAAGAGGACGAGAGAGAGCTAAATAGACCACCCCCCAAAAAACCCACCCCAAAACAACAACAAACAAACAATAAAAAACAAAGAAAAAACCCAACCTAAACAGACTGCTAAAAAGAGAGTAAGAGAGATAAGCCTTGCAAGGTGTTAGATACTAAATCAGCAATGCACTTCCCCGGGGGTCGTCCCCAACACCTTTCCACCCATTAACCTTCTTTTCGGTCAATACAGTTTATCAGAGGCCATTACTTTAATGGCTCGGTCCATTTGACCAGTGTTTATTCCACATGGGGCTTCATCCTTCTGCATTGATGAAGTACCTGTCCTTCCCTCCCTCCCTCCCTCCTTCCCTCCCTCCCTTCTTCCCTCTCTCTTTCCCTTTCTCTGTTCCTTGTCTCCCTGTATTTCCTTTCCTCTGTCTTTCCGTTTTTCTTTACCTCTGTCTTTGTTCCTCAATGAGTCTTTTTTTCTATGTTAGTGTCTCTCTCTGTGTATCTCTCTTTGTCATTTTGTCCCTGTTTTTTGTATATCAATTTCTTTTTTTCTTCCCTTTTTTGTTGGGGCAGGGGGGGTATGTGTGTCTTTGTCTTTTCTAAGAACTTCTACAATATAATCTCTTTTCTTGTTTATGTGAATGTTTGTGTCTATCTGTCTATCTTTCTGTCTGTCTCTCTGAATCTCTCTGTGTCTTTGTCTCTATCTCTGTCTGTCTGTCTCTGTCTGTGTCTATCTCTATCTCCCTCTCCTTTCTCTTTGTATCTGTCTATGTCTAGGAGAGAGAGAGAGAGAGAGAGAGAGAGAGAGAGAGTAGAGACAGACAGATAGACAGAAAGACAGGCTGAGACAGAACAAAAAATGGACAAAAAGAGAGAGAGAGAGGGAGGGAGAGGGTGAGAGAGAGACAGAGACAGATAAACAGACAGAGACAGGGAGAGAAGCAGACAGATGGACAAGTGGACAGACAGACAGACAGACAGAGCAAGATAGAGAGACCTAGATCAACACAACAAAAGAGACAGACAACAAAAAGAGAGACTGAGAGAGAGAGATAAACTTTGCAAGGTGCTAGGCACTAAAATCAGCAGAGTGGCTTCCAGGGAGCTTCCCCAACACCTCTCCAACCATTAGCCTTCTTTTCGGTCAATACGGTTTATCAGAGACCATTAACTCAATGGCCCGGTCCATTTGGCCAGTGTTTGTTCCACATGGGGCTTGATCCTTCTGCACTGATGAAGTACCTGTCCTCCCTTCCTTCCTTCCTCTCCTTCCTTCCTTCATCCCTCCCTCTCTCTCCACCATTGTCCTTCTCAAACGTGTATCAAGACCTTCTCTCCCTCCTTTCTGTCTGTCTCTCCATGCTTGATCCTCTCTCCTGATCTTCACGTCCTCTCCTTCTCTCCTTCTCTCTCATCCTTTCTTCTCACTTCCTCTCTCTCTCTCTCTCTTTTCATCTTTCTCTCTTCCTTCTCTCTTCTTCTCTCTGCTCTCTCCTTCTCTCTCTCTCTCACTTCTTCTCTCCTTCTCTCTCTCTCTCTCTCTCCTCTCTCTCTCTTCTCTTTCTCTCTGTTCCTTCTCTCTCTCTCTCTCTCTCTCTCTCTCCCATCCTCTCTTCTCTCTCTCTCTCTCCTCTTTTCTTCTTCGTTTCCTTCCTTCTTCTCTCATCTCTCTCTCTTCTCTTTTTTCTTCCTCTTCTCTCTCTCATTCTCCTTCTCTCTCTCTCTCCTTCTCCTCCTCACTCTTCTCTCTCTCTCTCTCCTTCTCTCATCTCTCTCTCTCTCTCTCTCTCTCTCTCTCTCTCTCTTTCTTCTTCTTCTGTCTTCTTCCTTCTTCTATCTTCTTTTCTTCCCTCTGTTCCCTGCTTCTCCATCTTTTCTCTCTGTGCTCTCTGTCTCTATTCGTTTCATTATTTGTGCCTGTCCTTTGACTGTTCATCATCTTCTCTCCCTCTGTCTGTCTGTCTCTTGTCCTTTGTCTTCCATTCTTTTCTTTTCACGTGACCTTGGTTTTAACTGAGAACTTCTACAATTCTCTCTATCTCTCAGGACACACACACAGACACACACACAACACACACACACAAAACAGAGACTACAAGACAACACAGACACAGACAAAACAGAACTGAATAACACAAAAAACAAGAGACGAGACAAATGACAGAGACATAGACAGAGACAGACAGAAACAGAACTGGGTGAGTATACAAAATAAAAACAGAGAGACGAGACAAATCAAGATACATGGATAGACAGATAAAAAACCCCAGCAAAAAACAACAACCGGGGACAGAGACAAAGAGATAAAGAAAAAAAACCTCTTTGCAGATGCTAAAATCAGCCATATTCTCCCCCCCCCCCCCCCACTCCCACCTCTCGCTGCCCCCTTCCCCCCTGCACCATCCCCAATCTTTCTAGTCATTAACCTTCTTTTCGGTCAATACAGTTTATCAGAGGCCATTAATTCAATGGCCAGGTCCAGTTGGTCAGTGTTTATTCTACGTGAGTCAGGATCCCTCGACAGTAATGAAGTGTTCGGTCTCTCTTTTTCTCCTCCATACCTCCTTTCCCTCTGTCTTTGTTTCTGTCTCTATTTTTCTGTCTGTCTGTCTGTCTGCCTATCTCTTTGTCTGTCCATGTCTGTGTCTGTGTCTCTCTGTCTGTCTGCTTTCTTGCCTGTCTGTGTCTCTGCCTCTGTCTCTCTGTCTCTGTCTCTCTGTCTGTCTCTCTGTTAGTTTGTTGTCTCTCTGTCTCTCTCGCTCTCTCTCTATGCCTCTCTGTCTGTCTGTTCATGTGTCTATTTGTCTGTCTGTCTGTCTGTCCTGTCTCCCTGTCTCTCTGTCTATCTCTCTGTCTTGCTCTGTCTTTCCGTCTATCTGTTTGTCGCTTTTGGGTGTATATGTGTGTGTGCATCTCTCTCTCTCTCTCTATCATCTCATCTCTCTCTCTCTCTCTCTCGCTCTCTCTCTCTAAATATCTATCTATCTATCTATCTGTCTGTCTGTCTGTCTGCTGTATATATATATATATATATATATATATATAATATATATATATATATATATATATAATATATATATATATATATATAATATATATATGCCTGTCTCTCTGTCTGTCTCTCTCTTCATTGGTCTTATGTGCCCTTTGTTAAACTATTCTTGCTGTGATTTGCCTTGCCTTCTGCCACAAAAAAGCCTTGCAATAAAACAAAAATCTGCAGCGTCCTTTAAAGGAAGGGTATGAGATCCTGTGATGGGGTATAACAGGATAGCTATATAACAAGAGACTTTGAACAGATTTTCATGTTCATACCACTTCAAGCCACGGCAGATTTCTCTGCGTGAAATTCGGGCTGCTCTCCCCTGGAAGAGCGCGTCGCTACAAGAGTAGCGCCACCCAATATTCATTGTTTACCCTGTCTGCAACTGTAATTGTTTTTCTATCAGAGTGGCTTATTTTCTACATAACTTCGCCAGGGACAACTCTCTTGTTGCTGTGGTTTCTTTTGCATGCGCTAAATAATGTTCTGTAGCACACGGGATCCGGGACCTCTTTTTATCGTCTCATCCAAAAGACTAGCAACCAACCACACCACCACTCATGGTCTAATGGTTAAGGGAAAGTGTTTGGCCCAAACCGGAATCAAACCATCGCACACTTCCGACCCAGACTTTTCGCTTTCTAGGCAGGTGTGTTACCTCTAGACCACTGATCCAAGAGGCATACACATGAGCTTCTCCATCCATGGTATACCTTCAATTTCACTGTGATGTTCAGCTGGGATGAGTGGAGCGAGCCAGACCGCATGACATTATTATTCTGGGTGACTCCCCCCCCCCCCCCCCCACCCAAAGTTGTAAAGATGGGGAACGAATGCACAGGAATGACAGAAGACAACAATGGTAGCAGCAGCAACAGTAGCAACAGTAGCAGTAGCAACAGTAGCTGTAGAATTAGCAGTAGCAGCAGCAGTAGCAGTAGCAGCAGCAGTATCAGTAGCAGCAGTGGCAGTAACAGCAGCAAAAGCAGCAGCAGCAGCAGCAGCAGCAGCAGTAGTAGTAGTAGTAGCAGCAGCAGCAACAACAACAGTAATAGCATCATCATCATCAGCAGCAGCAGCAGCAGGAACAGCAGCAACAATAGCAACGTAAGCAGTAGCAAAAGCAGCAACAGCAGCAGCAACAACAGCAGGAACAACAGCAGGAACAACAGCAACAGCAAAAGCAGCAGCGGCGGCAGCAATAATAGCTGCCTATCTGCCATTTTTTGTCAATAGATCAGTATTAGCAGATTATTCAGGGCATTCTTACTTACTTTGATGTTTGTTGTTGCTGTTGTCTGTGTCTTCGATGAATGTATGGTAAAGACGGGGCTTACATCTTAACGTTCTTTTGCAGTCTTTCTTCTTCTTTTACACACACACACACACACACACACACACACACACACACACACACACACACACACACACACAACACAATCATAATAAATACTAAATATATATATATATATAATTTAAAAACAAACGGCACGGCCAACGGAAATTTGTCTTCTGTCCACGATTAACAGTGATCCTGACATACAGTGAATACTTAAGTAATGGTGACACATAGGCTGAGCGCTGAGACAGATTTGACTAGTTTATTAATGTGTTTACTTCGTGACAAGAATCGGTCCTCGACAGATGAAGAGACGAGTATTGTTCTGTCTCTGTCTCTCTGTCTCTATCTCTGTCTCTCATTTTCTTAGTAGGTTTTGATTATCATTGTCATTTCTTTATTTTTACTGTTTTATGTTTAGAATCGTTATCTATTACTCTTTGCATATATCAAGAAGCTTTAATCTGATTCATTTAATCTATTTTTGAAAAAGAGTTCAAAATCGTGTTCGATTTCTGTCTCTCTGTCTCTGGCTCTGTTTGTCTGCCTGTCTGTCCTCCTGTCTGTCTGTCAGTCAGTCATCTGTTTGTCTGTCTCTCAGTCTGTATGTCTGTCTGTCTGTCTGTCTGTCTCCCCCGCCACCCTTCTCTCTCTGTGACTTTCTGACTTTCTGTCTTTCTGTCTATCTGTCTCTGTCTCTGTCTTTCGCGCTTTCTCTCTCTCTCTCTCTTTCTCTCTCTCTCTCTCTCTCTCTCTCTCTCTCTCTCTCTCTCTCTCTCTCTCTCTCTCTCTCTCCTCTCTCTCTCTCTCTCTCTCTCTCTCTCTCTCTCTCTGTCTGGAGCGTAAAGTTGGCACTAAGAATCACACTGCCTGGTCGCATGACAACGTGTTGGGTTTTTTTGCTCACAAATAAAAACCTAGAACCCAATCTTTCAGAACTTGAGCACCCCCGCACTTCACAGTGACAGAAGAACTGGAACACCTGCTTTAAAGCAGGGTCAACGTTCGCACGCAGAAACATGTTTGTTTGATCGTTGATTAAATAAAAAATAGCCACATAAAAGTTCTTAGCGGAAAATAGCGCAAAATATACTGTATAGACTTTTAGCGCGTAAACTCTGTAATGGGGTTTTGAATAAAACATAGAGTCAAGTTTATATACGTACAGTAAAAGAGAAAAAAGAGAGAATTTACTGGACTACACAGAACGAGAGAGAAAAAGCGATGAATTCAGAAACAAAAAGTACATGGTTATAAAATCGAAAAAAATGCCACAAACTGACACTTCAAAGACTACAGGTTTAAAAACAGTATACTGAATTTATTGCCGAATGGCGTGAGAGAGTGCTTTAACTCGTTGGTAATTTGTTTTTTTTCTCCCCCTTGAATAACAAGGTATGATATGAAGTTAAGAAAACAAACCTTGCTTATTGTTTAGAGTACGCAAGCTCAAGCATGCTTGTGGAGTCGTTTCTTCATGTAACCCAGTAATTTTTCAATGCACTTTTGTTGCTATTCATTATTATTTGTTGTATTTAATTTATTACTGATAGAAGCTAAAATTGGCCACGTGTGGAGAGTTTTGGTAGTTTTGTTTAATTAAACGTACACATGTGTAGAATTGCCACATGAAGCTGACCAAAAACAATTTGATGATGGATGTTGCTATTGACCTGCTGTAAGTTAAAACATCATTAAGTTTTCTTTCCCTAATCAGATTATAGCGAATAAAGGAATAGGGTGGTGGTGGTGGTGGTGGTGGTGGTGGTGAGGGATAGCCTAGTGGTTAGAGCATCATGCTCGCGATTTCACTGCCCGGGATCGAGTCCAGGTTCGAGCCAGCACTAACTTTACCTTGCTTACTTACTTTGCTTTTTCCTTTCCGCTTGTACCAGTGAGCTCGCGGGGAAATCCTGTGGTCTGTCAGCAGCAAGGCGGGTGGCCTGGAGAAGGGCCAGACATCTCGCGGGCTCTGAGGCTAAAAGGCCACCACTAAGACACCTATTAAATGGGGGTTTCTTCTTAAAATTAACCCCAGAGCAAGCTTCACTAGCTAGCTTCACTCCCCCCGAAAGCCCATCGGATGGATATCTTACTTACTTTTTCCTCCAACTTGTACTCTGTGGCATCGCGGTCGGATGGATATAATAAACTCAAACCCTGTGTGCGAACGAGCGCAGAATGTCTTGCACATGCGTTAAAACGCTTTCTTCTTCTTTTTTTTTGGAAGAGTAGGTTAGTCATCAACACCAGCTCCTCCAAGATCCAGACCTTCATCAACGGATGTCTCCGGCAGATCCTTCATCTCAGATGGTTTGACAGAGTGCCAAGTACCGACCTGTGGATGAGGGCGAACCAACAGCCTATGGAAGTCCAAGTAAGGCGGCGAAAGTGGCGTTGGGTCGGCCACACCCTACGGAAGGAGCCTTGCAACATCACCAAACAAGCGCTCGAGTGGAACCCGCAGGGGAAAAGGAAGAGAGGGCGCCCCAAACAGACCTGGAGGAGAAGCCTGCATAGTGAGCTGAGAGACTCCAGCCTGACATGGGAAGAGGCCAAGACCCTTGCCAGAGACAGGAGAAGGTGGAGGGACGCTGTTGAGGCCCTATGCTCCGCTAGAAGCTATAAGGACTAAGAAGAAGAAGAAGAAGGTTAGTTGTGCTGGTAGGAACGATTGACCAATTACTGGAAATACGAAAAACAAACAAACGAACTATGCACAATGGTATCGTGTTTAGACATCATCACCAAAGTTGGTGTACGTCCACACTTAATGGTGGGGAAAAATGGTTGCATACGCGAAATCCTCACAATTGGTGGGTGAGCCTTGGAGCTCTACTGAGTAGCCGAAGAGAGAATCGCAACGGAGCAGGGGATGAAAGTATGAAAATCTATCATGTCTGTATTGGTTTGCAAATAGAAGCCCTTATGTATAAGTATGTCATTAACTCAATAGAGTTGCAGTGAAATGGATCCCGCCGTTTGGTGGCGATGCGTGATTTTGGCTATATTAAAAAAATTCAGCAGACTTACCCAACATAATAATGGCATACACAATATACATTATTGACAAGTTTATAATGTCTACTTTTGAGATTTAATTCACAGTTTTTTAAGAGATGATTGTATTTATTTTCTTACAAATTTTCAAAATATGTCACTGAATGCTGAAAAATAAAAAGTTTTGAAAATTAGGGCTGCTTATCTTACATGGCTTGAACTGTTCATCAACTAGTCCCCTTCAAGTAATGTGATGATTTTTCACCAAAGTAAAGTTCCCTGAAGTTGGCTGAATCCCTCTAATATCACTTTTTGTACGACAGACTTTTTTAAAGAATCATAACACTGGAGAGCCTGAAATCCAAAAGAAATCACTTGTTGACATGTCAAACAAAATTAGCCAACAGACACAAACTAGGAAAGCTTATAGTCAAGGAAGCTACTTTGTTTAGAAAAACGATTGCCTGTAGGGCAGAGTACTTTCCCTTGAGTTGAACATTGCTTAGTGTATTTTTTAAAAATTCGTAATTCTGCCGAATCTTAAGCTTCAGCACGTCACAGTGAAATAGAGGAGTGCTGAAGTTAAGATTCGGCAAAACCTCACTGAGTTAACGAAGTGAATGTAAATTCAACCTTTTGTTTGTTTTTGTTTTTTTTTAGTCTATTTGCATGTGTACGTTCCTATGTTAACTTGTTTTGCCTAGTCGTTTCTTAACTGAAAGAAAGGCTCAGTCATTTGTTTTCAAGAATATTGACAAGCAGGGTTTTGACATCACAGATATGTAAAATTGCATCAATAAAGTATCATCTGGAAAAAAAGAAATGTCATACTAAGAGCCTCAAGCAGAAGAAACATCATCTCTCTCTCTATGCCTGGGCATTGATTCCATACAGACTTTATGGGTCTACATGCCTCAAAAGGATTGCTTTCAACCAATCCTACAATATTTTGTTTTTTTCTTTATACATGTTGTTTGATAGATATGTTCTTCTGGATGTTATGCGAAACAGTACTAGCTTAAGATCTATTCTTGAAAGAAAGGTTTAGTGGTGCCGTCAGGTATTTTTCTGTTTTAGAATGGTTGGAAGTATCATTGTTTTGCAACAAGTTTGAAACAATGAAAAGACAGCAGGGCAAATGGTAAAGGTTTAGAATATTATTACCCAAAAATAAGTCATTATAGATTTATCTATCATATAAACTGTACACTTTATGTTAAAAATAAAGTCTATATGAAATATTTGACGAAGTCAATTTCAAAACATTGTCGTGACAAAATTTCGTTGCCAAAAAAAAAAAAAAGATAAACTTCAACATCAAGACAGTACTTGATATAATGCTACTGAATAAAAACGCCATATCATTACGGAGTTTGAATAATAGATTGAATACTAAAGGCAGACTGGACACTTATCCATAAGGGAAAACCAATGAAACGCATCAGTGTTGGCCAAGGCTAAAAGCCTTGTTGGATACTGATGTCAGTGAAATGCAAAAGACCTAAATTAAAAGTGGTGTATGCCCTAAAACGGTATGTTAAGATTGTCTTCAGCCATAGCAACCTCTTTGCATAACAACCTCCTCTCTCCTCAAAGGAATAAAAAAACAAACAGAATCCTCTGAAGACGGAATATGGCTGTAACTACTTTGAAAATATTCATGCACGCAAACGTGTTTTCCATTGTGTACATTATAGTTTCACAGTAGTCTCCTGGTGTGATGGGTCAGACCGAGTGCATGATTATCTTAGGTGACCCCCTGAGTGTAAAGCTAAAAAATAGGTTAAAAGAAGAAGAATATGATCAACAACAACAACAACAAAAATCAACAACGACGACGATGACAACAACAACAACAACAACAGCAGCAGCAGCAGTAGCAACAGCAACAACAACAACATCAGCAAACATATCCATCTACACACATACTGCATCAAATCCTAGCATAATTCGTGGTGACTTTTAAAAGGGACATTCTTTTAAATTGTCTACTGGCACCTTACTTGTCAAACCTGCTCAGATAATAGGAGATATTTATAACCTATCTTTTATTGATATACACATGTTACAACCTCAACTCCTCCCCCCCCCCCCCCACCAACCAAGGACCACTTGCTGATCAAATAGAGATCAACACCAATCCAGACATCAATGGGACTTTCTCAACGACTAGCGAGACAGACATGAGAGAGTATTAGGTGAAAAGAGAAAGAGAGAGAGAGAGAGAGAGAGAGAGAGAGAGAGAGAGAGAGAGAGAGAGAGAGAGAGAGAGAGAGAGAGAGAGAGAGAGAGAAGAAGAGAGAGAGAGAGAGAGAGAGAGAAGAGAGAGAGAGAGAGAGAGAGAGAGATAACGAGAGAGAGAAAGAGAAAGTCAGAGACACTGAAAGACAGGCAGAAAGATGCAGACACAAACAGACGGACAGACAGACAGACAGACAGATTCAGAGAAATACAGACAGACAGGCAGACAGACAGAATCATAAAGATTCCTTTTAATTTTTCGTTATTCAAGAACTGTAGAATAATAAGCCTGCATTTTGGAAACTCTCGGAAGAAATTTTTTTAAAAAAGTTTCTCCAGGTATGCCAATCAATACACAGCCTAGTTCACAATTGATTTACTTGTCAATAATACCAGAGTTCCAGAAAAAAACAATATAGAGGACAAGAGAGATCAGGTGATCAATCTCTACCTGGCCAGACAAAATCATATCCGGGGCAACAAGCAGAGGTGAGTGTGCTAAATGGAGGACCGACCATGTGAGAAATTTCACAATATCTTCACTTGTTTTCGTTTCCCTAGCGCGCCTGCTCGCACGCACGCACGAACGCACGCACACACACACACACACACACACACACACACACACACACACACACACAACGCAGAACATCTTGCTCACATGTTAAATCCTGTTCCGCTTTTCGGAAGAGGAGGCCATTATGTGCTGGTGGGAACAGATGACAGAATTTACAAAACCGCATACACACGGGAACTGGATGTAAAAAAACAACACATAAGTGCTTATTCCATTATCCTCGATATAAAAAAGATGAAATGAAATGATAATTTAAAAAAAACAAACACATACACACACGAGAGAAAACAAAATGCGGAAGGAAGAGAGAGAGAGAGAGAGAGAGAGAGAGAGAGAGAGAGAGAGAGAGAGAGAGAGAGAGAGAGAGAAAGAGAGACAGAGACAGAGATACAGGGACAGACAGAGAGACAGAGATAGCCAGACACACAAACACACAGACATACCGACAGATGCATAGAAATACAGAGAGACAGACAGCCACACTCATAAAGATTCGGGGTTTTTTGTCCATTCTTCAAGAACTGTAGACTATATGCCTAGATAATTATGGGAACTATAAGAACAAAAAAAAACCCAGTCTCTCGACGTGTGGCAATCAATACACAAGCCTAGTTCACAGTTAATGTACTTGTCAAGAATACCAGACTTCCAGAAAGAAATATAGGCCAAGAAAGATCAGGCCATCCATCTTTACCTGGCAAAAACATCATATCCCGAGCAACAAGCAGAGATGAGTGCGCTACAGGAAAGCAACGGAAGTGGAAGGAAGGGGGGGGGGGAGGGGGCGGATGGGGGAGAGCATGTGAAAAAATCCACAATATCTTCACTTGTTTAAGCTCTCCTTCCCACTCCGCCCGTTGTTTTTCCACACTGATTGGCTTCATCTGGGTCAGTGTGCTTTATCGATCTCTTTCGATAGGCCAGGTGTTGGGACGGTAGTTTTGTGCTGAAACCAGTGGGTCTTTTTGGGTAACGATGATGATGGAAAAGCACGATTTGTGACCTGGTTTCCTCTTACAGACTTCAAAACTTTGTAAAGAAATGGCTTGGAAAGAAAATATGAACAGGTTTATATGTCAAGGTTTATTTTGTGCGAGAACATGAATCAATATTTGAAGGTGGTTTTTAAAAAATCATTTTTCTAATGTTCTTTGTCCCTGACATTTTTTTTATATCTCTGCATCTCTTTATTATCACTTGTTTTCTTTCGTTTTCCTGCCACTTTGCTACTGTCTCTCAATCTCTCTCTTTCTCTCTCTAATTCTCTCACTCTCCCTTCTTCTCTCTCCCTCTCCCCCCCCCCCCCACACCTCTCTCTCTCTCTCCGGGAAAAAAGTTAATTGCACTATGACAAGTTTGCAAGTGTGACAGAGCAGTCTTACAAGAAAAGAACAAAATCTTTCAAATACGCCTATTTTGCAAGGAACTTTTTTTTAATTCAGCTTGTTTTGCATTGCGAATTTTACTATAAGAAGACTAATCAGACATTTTCATTAACCACACAGCGGTGTGTGATATCTTTTGATACTATAGCATGTGTTTGTTTTTTTGTACATTGTATAAAACAAATCTATTTGCAAAATCAGTATAGCTTATCGATATCCACCCCCCCCATCTACCTTGTGTTTATGTTTTTGCCTCCATAATTTTCGTTATTCAGCTAGAAATCCGAAGTTTACCAATGGCGAGATTTTTGTGTATTCAACCATTTTCTCCCACCATTGAGGTAGCCAGATTCCAACTTCAGATATGTATCTTCTTGATGATGTGCGTAATCAATAGTATGTAATAGTTGGAAATATGTTTCTATTGTTATAACAAGGAGAAAAAAAGGCTGAATATTACAATCGTGCCACATTCAATCTGTTGTTGTTTTTTTATTGTTATTTTACATGGAACATGGTTACTTTCTAAAAACAAACAAAACCAAACAAAAAACGTGGTTTTGCAAATTACTGTTAAAGGCTATCAAGGTGTATAACATTCATCAAGAGCATTGTTTTCACAAAGAAAACAGGTAAAACGCTCTCACCTCTCTCTCTCAATAAATAAATAGATAGATAAATCAATCAATCAATAAATGAACACATGAATGAATAAATACATAAAAACAAACAAATAAAAAATAAAATAAAAAAATAGATCAATCAATAAACACATAAATACATAAATGAAGAAAGAAATAAGTGAAGAAATAGCGAACCGAAAAAAAAAAGACATGAATAAAGACATAACTCTAGCAGTAAACTGTAGTGTGATATAGACTATTGCTATGTGTTTGTGTTAGTCCTAATACCTGTATGAGGTTTTTTTTAAATGTGGAAGAAAATACAGTTTAATTAATGTTTTTGTGTGTGCATTTGTCATATCAGTACTTGTATTGGGAAGTAACAAAGTTGGTGCAAAAATCTCTCTCTTCTGCATTCCCTCATATTGGGCAGAATGGCCAGTGCCTGCTCTTCTCCCTGCCCTTGTAGTTCTGCATGAGTTGTAACTGCTGGCCTCAGCCAACACATTCCAGTTTAAGGGCAGCTCAGTCACAAGTTCATGCGAAACAACTTCAGATTTGCTTGTAAATAGGTTGAAGAATGGGCTAGGTAGGCAGAACATAAGCAATATAAAATTTTAAAAAAAAGAAAGAGGAGATAGAGAAGAGGAAAAAGGCGGCAACAAAAGAAGTGATAGAAAAGAGGAAATTTCTAGCAAGAACTCTCATGGAAGCAGGAATGCTAGTTGAACTGAAAGGGTCACTGGCATACCAAAGAGGGGGGTGGGGGGATACACAAACAAAACCTAGCTTACCAGACGGCGGGGACGGGATAGCCTAGTGGTTAGAACATTGCGCTCGCTATCTGCCGACCCGGGTTCGTTCGATTCCCGTTCAAGGAGATATTTTCCCCTGGAGTTAACATCAGTGCAGACTCCACTTTCCCCAAAAGTCTTTTGGATGAGACTATAAACCAAGGCCCCGTGTGCGAGCGCACACAGAACATCTTGCGCACATGTTAAATCCTGTTCCGCTTTTCGTAAGAGTAGGCCATTGTGTGCCGGTGGTAACAGATGACAGAATTTACAAAACCGCATACACACGGGGACTGGATGTAAAAATGCACATAAGTGCTTTTTCCAATTATCCTCGATATAAAAGAATAAAGTTTAAAAAATACATAAATAAAAAACAATCTATTTAATAAGCTGTACAATTATTAAGTGTTGACCTACCTTCCTATGCGTCTACAGAAATCCTGACGTCAACAGCACAGCAGAGAGCAGCAGTCTAAATAAATATTACTTTTACGGCAGATTGGTGCATTCCAATAACGTATCTCCTAGTTTCGACAGTGAATTGGTAGCTTGGAATGACTTATCTCTTAGGTCCACATCTTTGAACTACGGCAGCAAAAATGAGGGCTTACGGTTCCAGCATTAAGTCGTCCATCTGTACCCTTTAAAACCCAGTCCATTTATTGTCTCTGTCAACATCCACTAATCGATGTTGGTTCATGGGCCAGTCAGTCCATGTTGTCAGCGTTAGCTCCCTGATCCCTGAGAGGCGGCCTCCTGTGAAGATGATGGAGAGCAGGCCTTTGACCTTAGTGCATTCTTTGCCTGTCACTTTTGAAAAAAAGGAGTGGTATTGAGAAACTGGAAAGATATCAGTGGAAAAAAGGGTAGAGGGAAGGTTATCCTTTTTTTTTTCTTTTTCTGTCTCTTCTGGGTTTTGTTGTGTCTGTCTTGCTGTTTGGCTTGATGGCTCTGTGTCTGTCTCTCTTTCTCTCTCTGTCCCTGTCCCTGTCTATGCTGCTGTCTGTTTGTATGCCGGTCTGTCTGTCTCTGTGTTTGTCTGTCTCCGTCTCCCTGTCTGCCTCTCTCTGTCTCTCTGTCTCTGTCTATTTGTCTCTTTGTCTCTGTCTGTCTCTGTATCTGTCTGTCTTTGCCTGTCTGTCTGTCTCTGTCTCTATCTCTGTCTCTATCTCTCTTTATGGTTGTGTGTGTATGTATGACAAAATGTACAAAACCGCATATACACGGGGACTAGATGTAAAAAAGGCACATGAGTGCTTATTCCATTATTCTCGATAATTTTATTATAAAAGAATAATAAAAATAAAATATGTGTCTGTGAATTTTCTTTTTACGTCTGCCTAATTTTCTCTTCGTTTTTTTAAACCTACGTCCAAGGTCCAGTATCTTTGGATCGCTACCATATCAACAACAAAAAAAAGAAAAAGGCTCACAATTCCAACACAAAAGTCATCCAGCTGTCCACCTTAAAACCGGGGTGCATTAATTTCTCTCTGTCCACATCCACTAAGCGATGTTGGTTCATGGGCCAGTCAGTCCATGTTGTCAGCGCTAGCTCCCAGATCCCTGAGAGGCGGCCTCCTGTGAAGATGCTGGAGAGCAGGCCTCTGACCTTAGTGCATTCTTTGCCTGTCGCTTTTGAAAAGGAGTGGTACTGAGAAACTGGAAAGATATCTGTGGAAAAAAGGGCACAGGGAGGTTTATTCTTTGTGTGCATGTCTGTCTCTTCTGGGTTTTGTTGTGTCTGTCTTGCTGTCTGCATTGATGGCTCTGTGTCTGTCTCTCTTTCTCTCTCTGTCCCTGTCCCTGTCTATGCTGCTGTCTGTTTGTATGATGGTCTGTCTGTCTGTCTGTCTTTCTCTGTCTCTCTGTCTGCCTCTCTCTTGTATCTTTTTCTATCTCTCTGTCTCTGTCTCTGTCTCTCTGTCTGTCTCTGTCTCTATCTCTGTATCTACCTCTCTTTATGGTTGTGTGTGTATGTATGACAAAATTTACAAAACCGCACACACACGGGGACTGGATGTAAAAAATATGCTTATTCCATTATCCTCGATATAAAAGAATAAATAAAAATAAAATAAAATATGTGTCTGTGAAGCCTCTTTTTATGTCTACCTCTATTTCTCTTTTTTTTTGTACCTACATCCAAGGTCCAGTATCTTTGGATCGCTACCATATCAACAAAAATAGGCTCACAGTTCCAACACAAAAGTCATCCATCTGTCCCCATTAAAACCGGGTGCATTAGTTTCTCTCTGTCAACATCCACTAATCGATGTTGGTTCATGGGCCAGTCAGTCCATGTTGTCAGCGTTAGCTCCCTGATCCCTGAGAGGCGGCCTCCTGTGAAGATGATGGAGAGCAGGCC
>CM054135.1:25507448-25527448 GCA_028751875.1 Rapana venosa
CACCCCCCCCCCCACACACACACACACACACTCCACACACACACAAACACGCACACACACACAAACACACACACAACCCCCTCCCCATACACACAAAACGACCCCCCCCCCTCCTAACACACATACACACACCCACACCCCACACACACACACACTCACCCCACACAACCCCCCCTCCCCCTCCACCCCCTACACACAAACTGACACCTGCCCCCTTCCCCCCTAACACACACAAACTGACACCCCCCCAACACACACAAACCCTCTCACCCACTCACCCACCCACCCACACGCCCACACTCACACACACACACACACACACTCACGCACACACACACACACACACACACACACACACACACACACACACACACACACACACACACACACACACACCGACCCACACACGCCCACACACACACACACACACACACATCTTGCATGAAGGTACAAGCCATGCAAGTTTCTACACTAAAACTCTCTCTCATGAAAATCCATCTGTTGCCTGCCTGCCTGTGTCTGCCTGTCTATTCACCCCGGCTTACCCTTCCTGTATGCACACCCTATGCACTTCACTGTCTGCCAACCTCAACATTAAAGCGTCAACACACACCTGTGTGCATCGGTAGTCTGGAGGTATATAACACACCCGCCTAAAAAGCGAAAAGTCCGGGTCGCGAGTGTGCCGTGGTTCGATCCCTCGCTTAGCCCCGAAACTTTCACCCCCCCCCCCCTTCCATCCACTGGACCGTGAGTGGTGGTCTGGGTGCTAGTCTTTCGGAAGAGACGATTTATTACGCATAATTATTTAGCTCACGTGAAAGAACCCATGGCAATGAGAGATTTGTCCCTGGGAAACAAATTATGTAGAGACAAGCCAATCTGATAAGGAAAGCATTAATACAGTTTGCAGACAGGTAAAAGAAAAAAAAAAGAATGGGTGGCGCTGCTGTTGTGATGCGGTCTAACAGGGGAAGAGCAGCCTGAATTTTACGTAGAGATATCTGCCGGGATTTCAAGTGTTATGAATAAAATAGAATAAATAAGCGAACGGGTTTGCATTCATCTTGTTCTTTGCATTCTTCTTCTTTGCGGTCTTTATCTTTGCATTCTTCATCTTTGCATTCTTCTTCTTTGCATTCTTCTTCTTCTTTGCATCCTTCTTTGCATTTTTAATCTGATCATTCTTCTTCTTTGCATTGTTTTGCATTCTTCTTCTTCTTTGCATTATTCTTTGCATTCTTCTTTGCATCCTTCTTTGCATTCTTCGTCTTATCATTCTTTGCATTCTTCGTCTTATCGTTCTTCTTCTTTGCATTCTTCTTCTTTGTGTCCTTCTTCTTTGCATTCTTTTTTGCATTCTTCTTTTTCTTTGCATTCTTCTTCTTCTTCTTTGCATTCTTCATTGCATTTTCCTCCTCTATTATCGGTTTTTGTATTTACTTTTGGAGTTTTCCTTAGCATCTCTTGTTTTGTTGTATGTGTTTTATGCCATTTTAGTTTGTACATATTTTCCTCACAGCACAACTCAACTCCTCAGCTTTTCTTGGTCATACTTCACGTTGTCTATTATGCATAGATTTTTGCTGTTTCATTCTGGAAGCCTCTAACACGCACGCGCACGCACGTACGCACGCTCGCACGCGTGTGCACACACACATCTATGCCGACTGAACTTCACACATATTTTGGATAAGACTATAAACTGAGATCCCATGTGCCAACGTAAGGTGTTTGTGCCAGTTGGCACGGTTGTCAATATTTACAAAACCGCATGTAAACGGGAACCGGGTATAAAAGAGTAAATAAGAATTTATTCTACCATCATCGAACTAGAAAAAAAAACAGCAATTCACACACACACGCTCCCCCCCCCCCCCCCCCCCCACATTTACTTCGAACAGGAATGTGCATGCATATGCGTACATTCTCCTTTCTTTCACCTTTGTCATATCTACTATTTCTACTTACGCTTCCTTCGTAACCCTATGTACTTGACTGTCTGCCAACCCCAAATGCTAATGTGTAAATGAACAGGTTAGATCGCCCCTGAAGTTTATTTGCTTCGCTTTCTCTTCCTAGGGAAATACCATGGGTGATTTTCTCAAGCTTGTTTGTAAAGGATATTTCCCCATCATCTGGGATGCTGGAGGGAGGGAGAGGGTGGAGGGAGGGCGTAAGGTTCTTTCAGTATAAATAGCATCCACACCTTCTGTAAATACCATCCTAGACATTCCTCTCGTCTATCACTCTCTTTGTTTCTGTCTTTTTTGTTTGTTTGTTTTTAAACCTATCTATCATTTCTCTTCTTTTTTTCCTGTCTCCCTAGTCTATTTGACTGGGTTCATTTTTTCTAAGCAAATCTTTCGAAACAGTTTTCTTTCCTTGAAATCAGAAATCTGCTACCCTAATGGTTGACAAATGGTTACGTATGCAAAATCTTGTATTTGGTGAACCTCAGAGGTTTAGCACTTGCTTTCCCCCAGCCAAGTTAAGCAGTGTTCGAGCGTGGTTACCAGTTGGATGGGTGACCGTTTGCGCGCCTTGGCTTCAGTACAGTTCCCCCAGTTCACCCAGCTGTAAATGGGTACCTGCCCTCTTTAGGGTCAAGGAAGGTAAAGCAGTGAGGGAGAGGAGATGGGCGCCGCTCTCAATATGCTGGCCCTAGAGAAGTGAGGTCTCTGACGCCTCGCTCCCCTATGATCTTAAAGGTTATGGGACTCCTTTACCTTTTTTTTTTTTTCAGAGTTTTAGCCAACGAAAGAAAACAAAATGTTCTCATGCATTGGAGGTTATATTTTCATATGTACCACACATGCCACATTCATTGCATGATATTCTTTGCATTTGTTTCATAAAAACCTATTGATGTATCTTTATACGTTGCTTTCTTTGCACACGCGGGAAAGATATATGATTAAAAATTCCAAGAAATGCTATACACTTTTGTTTTCTGCACACTCTTGCCAAAAAATGTTATCTTTCCTGTCATTTATACTGTGTCTGTTTTGTTTATTTGCTTGTGTTTTTTTTCTTTTCCTTTTCATGTCTTTTATCTGGGATTATTTTTTAAATCTTTTATCTGTCATTTGTTGCCTTTTCTGGGTCAGCTTATTTGTGTTATCTTCCAGCAAGGTTGAACTTCTCCTATGTCTTTTCTTTCAGCCAAAATCTGGCATAATATATTGTATGAAGGTTTAAGATTTTTGTTGTTGTTGCTTTATTCGGGCTTTCACACATACACACATGCATGCACACACACACTCACACACACAAAGAGGCATGTGTGTGCACATGTTTACACCCCGTACCCTCCGCACAACATCCCCCCCCCCCCCCCCCCCCCCCCCCCTCTTCCCACTGCTCCTTTCTTTCACCTTTGTCGTGTATATACTATTTCTACTTACGCTTCCTTCGTAACGCTATGTACTTGACTGTCTGCCAACCCCAAATGCTAATGTGTAAATGAACAGGTTAGATGGCCTCTGAAGTTTATTTGCTTTGCTTTCTCTTCCTAGGGAAATACCATGGGTGATTTCCATAAGCTTGTTTGTAAAGGATGTTTCCCAATCATCTGGGATGCCGGAGAGAGGGAGAGGGGGAGTGGGAGGGCGTAAGGTTCTTTCAGTATAAATAGAATCCACACTTTTGTAAATACCATGCTAGAAAATTCCTCTTGTCTATCACTCTCTTTGTTTTTGTCTTTT
The DNA here is from genome assembly GCA_028751875.1 of Rapana venosa. Lineage (NCBI taxonomy): Eukaryota > Metazoa > Mollusca > Gastropoda > Neogastropoda > Muricidae > Rapana > Rapana venosa. Next base: position 25,511,156 of record CM054135.1, read on the forward strand.
TGTTTGTTTGTTTTTAAACCTATCCATCATTTCTCTTCTTTATTTCCTGTCTCCCTAGTATACTTGACTGGGGTTTTTTTAAGCAAATCTTTCAAAACAGTTTTCTTCTCTTGAAATCAGAAATCTGCTTCCCTAATGGTTGACAAAATGGTTATGTATACAAATTCTCATCATTGGTGAACTTCATAGTTTTAGCTGATGAAAGAAAATTATATGCTCTCGTGCATTAGAGATTACATTTTCATGTGTACCAAACATGCCACATTCATTACGTGGTATTCTTTGTACTTGTTACATATAAAAAATAACCAAACTATTGGTATATCTTTATACGTTGTTTTCAATGCACATGCAAGCAAAATGTTTGATTAAAAATTCCAAGAGATGCTATACACTTTTGTTTCTCGGCACACTCTTGCCAAAAAATGTTATCTTTCCTGTTCTTTATACTGTGTCTGTTTTGTTTATTTGTTTGTGTTTTTTTTCTTTTCCTTTTCATGTCTTTTATCTGGGATTATTTTTTAAATCTTTTATCTGTCATTTGTTGCCTTTTCTGGGTCAGCTTATTTGTGTTATCTTCCAGCAAGGTTGAACTTCTCCTATGTCTTTTCTTTCAGCCAAAATCTGGCATAATATATTGTATGAAGGTTTGGGATTTTTGTTGTTGTTGCTTTATTCGGGCTTTCACACATACACACATGCACGCACACACACACTCACACACACAAAGAGGCATGTGTGTGCACATGTTTACACCCCGTACCCTCCGCACAACCCCCCCCCCCCCCCCCCCCTACCGCACACCCCCCACTCCCGCACACCCCCACCCCCCCTCTTCCCACTGCTCCTTTCTTTCACCTTTGTCGTGTATATACTATTTCTACTTACGCTTCCTTCGTAACGCTATGTACTTGACTGTCTGCCAACCCCAAATGCTAATGTGTAAATGAACAGGTTAGATGGCCTCTGAAGTTTATTTGCTTTGCTTTCTCTTCCTAGGGAAATACCATGGGTGATTTCCTCAAGCTTGTTTGTAAAGGATGTTTCCCAATCATCTGGGATGCCGGAGAGAGGGAGAGGGGGGAGGGAGGGCGTAAGGTTCTTTCAGTATAAATAGAATCCACACTTTTGTAAATACCATGCTAGAAAATTCCTCTTGTCTATCACTCTCTTTGTTTTTGTCTTTTTGTTTGTTTTGTCTATTTGACTGGGTTAATTTTTTCCAAGCAAATCTTTCGAAACAGTTTTCTTGCCTTGAAATCAGAAATCTGCTACCCTCATGGTTGACAAATGGTTACGTATGCAAAATCTCGTATTTGGTGAACCTCAGAGGTTTAGCACTTGCTTTACCCCAGCCAAGTTAAGCAGCGTCGAGCGTGGTTACCAGTTGGATGGGTGACCGTTTGCGCGCCTTGGCTTCAGTACAGTTCCCCCAGTTCACCCAGCTGTAAATGGGTACCTGCCCTCTTTAGGGTCAGGGAAGGTAAAGCAGCAAGGGAGAGGAGATGGGCGCCGCCCTCAATATGCTGGCCCTAGAGAAGTGAGGTCTCTGACGCCTCGCTCCCCTACGATTTTATAGGTTATGGGACTCCTTTACCTTTTTTTTTTTTTATAGAGTTTTAGCCAACGAAAGAAAACAAAATGTTCTCATGCATTGGAGGTTATATTTTCATATGTACCACACACGTCACATTCATTGCATGATATTCTTTGCATTTGTTACATAAAAACCTATTGATGTATCTTTATATGTTGCTTTCTTTGCACATGCAAGAAAGATATATGATTAAACATTCCAAGAAATGCTATACACTTTTGTTTTCTGCACACTCTTGCCAAAAAATGTTATCTTTCCTGTCATATATACTGTGTCTGTTTTGTTTATTTGCTTGTGTTTTTTTTCTTTTCCTTTTCATGTCTTTTATCTGGGATTATTTTTTAAATCTTTTATCTGTCATTTGTTGCCTTTTCTGGGTCAGCTTATTTGTGTTATCGTCCAGCAAGGTTGAACTTCTCCTATGTCTTTTCTGTCAGCCAAAATCTGGCATAATATATTGTATGAAGGTTTGGGATTTTTGTTGTTGTTGCTTTATTCGGGCTTTCACACATACACACATGCACGCACACACGCACTCACACACACAGAGAGGCATGTGTGTGCACATGTTTACTGCCCCGTACCCTCCGCACAACCCCCCCCCCCCCTACCGCACCACCCCCCACTCCCGCATCCCCCCCCCCCCCTCTTCCCACTGCTCCTTTCTTTCACCTTTGTCGTGTATATACTATTTCTACTTACGCTGCCTTCTTAACCCTATGTACTTGACTGTCTGCCTACCCCAAATGCTAATGTGTAAATGAACAGGTTAGATGGCATCTGAAGTTTATTTGCTTTGGTTTCTCTTCCTTAGGAAATACCATGGGTGATTTCCTCAAGCTTGTTTGTAAAGGATATTTCCCTATCATCTGGGATGCCAGGAGGGAGGGAGAGGGGGAGTGGGAGGGCGTAAGGTTCTTTCAGTATAAATAGCATCCACACTTTTGTAAATACTGTGCTAGAAAATTCCTCTTTTCTGTCACTCTCTTTGTTTCTGTCTTTTTTTTTAACCTATCTCTCATTTCTCTTCTTTATTTCCTGTCTCCCTAGTCTACTTGACTGGGTTCATTTTTTTCCAAGCAAATCTTTCAAAATAGTTTTTTTCCCTTGAAACCGGAATGCTTCTACCCTTACGGTGGAGAAAAAATGGTTACATAATTTTATACAAAATCTTATCATTGGTGAATCTGGGTGTTTTAGCCAGTGAAAGGAAAGATCATGTCCTCATGGATTGGAGGTTATATTTTCACATTACCAAACACCCCACATGAAATACATGATATTTTTTGCATTTGTTGCGTATTACAAATTATCAATGAATCTTTATTCCTTGTTTTCATTGCACATGCAAGCAAGATGTGTGATTAAAACTTCCAAGAGATGCTATATACTTTTGTTTTTGGCACAATTGCCAAAAAGTGTTATCTTTTCTGTCATTTATACTGTGTCTATTTCGTCTATTTGTGTTTGTTTTTTATTTTCCTTTTCATGTCTTTTATCTGGCATTATTTTTAAAATCTTTTATCTGTCGTGTTTTGCCTTTCCTGGGACAGCTTATTTGTGTTATCTTCCAGCAAGTTTAACTTCTCCTATGTCTTTTCTTTCAGTCAAAACCTGGCATAATATATTGTATGAAGGTTTGTTGTTGTTCTTGTTGTTGTTGTTGGCTTTTTTCTTTATTCAGGCTTTTCACACATACACACATGCACGCACACACGCACCCATGCACACACACATAGGCATGTGCGTGCACATGATTACACACACCCCCACCGCCACCTCCCCCCTCCCCCCACCACTGCTCCTTTCTTTCACCTTTGTCGTGTATATACTATTTCTACTTACGCTGCCTTCTTAACCCTATGTACTTGACTGTCTGCCAACCCCAAATGCTAATGTGTAAATGAACAGGTTAGATGGCATCTGAAGTTTATTTGCTTTGGTTTCTCTTCCTTAGGAAATACCATGGGTGATTTCCTCAAGCTTGTTTGTAAAGGATGTTTCCCCATCATCTGGGATGCCGGGAGGAAGGGAGAGGGTGGGGGGAGGCGTAAGGCTCTTTCAGTATAAATAGCATCCACACCTTTTGTAAACACCGTGCTGGAACATTCCTCTTGTCTATCACTCTCTTTGTTTCTGTCGTTGTTTGGTGTGGGTTTTTTTTTTAACCTATCTCTCATCTCTCTTGCTTATTTTCTGTCTTCGTATTATAGCATAGTCTACTCTATCTATGTATTCATACATTTTTTTGGCAGTGCACAAGCAAGAAATATGTAATATTTGAAATCACAAAAGAAATCATAAATATTAATCTTTGTTTGGGGCATTCTGTTGCCAGAAAATGTTATCTTTCCTGCCACTTATACTATGTCTGTTTTGTTTTGTTTGTTTTTTGTTTTATTTCTCCATTTCATAATTATCTTTTATCTGGAATGTCTTGCATCTTCTGGCCTTGCTTATGTGTATTATCTTCCAGCAAGGTTTAACCTCTACCATGTCCTTTTGTTTAGTCAAAAGCTGCCGTGATATGTTGAGACGTGAAGATTTTGGGGGTGGGTTTTTTTGGCTTTTCACACACATACACACACACACACACACACACATACGCGCGTGCAGGCACGCACGCACGCACCCCCCTCCACAGCACACACCTTTGCATAGTCACATGTTTCTCTTTCTCTCATACATATAGCACCTGTCTACCATACTTATGTCTCGCGCGCGCGCGCGCGCACACACACACACACACATACACACACTTGCGTGTCCCCCCCCCCCCCCACACACACACACACCCTTGCGCTGTCACATGGTTATCTTTCTATTTATAGCACTTGTCTCTTCATCCTACTCATGCTTCCTCCATTCCTCCACTCCCCCATGTTCTTTACACACACATACACACACGCGCGCGCGCGCGCGCACGCACACACACATCTTGCCTAGTCACGTGTTTCTCTTTTTCTCATAACTATAGCGCTTGTCCGTCTATCTATCCTACTTATGCTTTACACACACACACACACACTTGCGTGCGCCCCCTCCCTCCCACACCACCCCCCCCCCCCCCCCCCTTCCCCCCCCCCCTCCCCCCCCCCCCCCCCCCCCCCCCACCACCCCCTTGCGCAGTCACTGTTTATCTGTCTCTCATACCTATAGTACTTGTCTATCTATCCTACTTACGCTTCCTCCATACAGCGTGTATTTGACTATCTGCCAATCACAATACTAATGGGGTTACAGAACAGGTTAGATGCGATCTCCAGCTTATTTACTCTTGTTTCTCTCCCTTGGGAATACCAAGCGCGGTTTCCTTAAAGCCTATAAATAACTTTTCTTCCCACTGGTTATGTGCTTGGGCGTGGGACTTTGCCTCTCTCAATATGTTTCAAGTAATTGTTGTATTAGAAGTTTGTTATACGTGTTGCAGTTTTAGTGGTTTGTGTAGTGAAATGCATGTTTATACCAGTTTTAAATAAAACCACAATAAGTATTTATAAAAAAAAACAACAACTACGTTTTCTCCTTGCATTGCAGGCTATATTTTTATGTACACCAATCAAATTGTATTCATAGCATATATTCTTTGTGTTTGTAGCATATTGTACATTGTTATTAGGATTTGATTTTTTTCTTTTTGTGTAATCATAAGCAAAATCAAGTATCAGGAAAAAAAGTAAGAGGTAAAAACTAAAATCTTTTAATTCTGGAGATTCTTTATCAAAATCAATGTTATCTCTTCTGTGTATTCATTTTGTATTTGGTTGTTTATCTTCCGTATTTTCGATTTTTTTTTCTTGAATGTTTTCCGTCTAATGAAGATTATTTCGTTGACTTTTCTTCAAGCAAGGCTTGATTCCTTAATATTTCCTTTATGGCTGGTAAGAGTTGCCCGCTGTTTACGAATTTTAACTGTTTTTTTCAGGCTCTTAACACACACCTGTGGAATCACGCACGTGCATGCTCATGCATACACACATACACACACTCACACACACTCGCGCGCACACGCACAGAAACACACCCACACACACACACACACACACACACGCACGCAAGCACGAACGCACACACAACCACGCAGAGGCACACATGTACACATACGCACACACGCATGCGCTCACAAATACACACGCGCACTTTCACACACATACACATACTTTCACACACACACACAAACACACACACACACGCACGCACGCACAAACACACACACACACACACACACACACACACACACGCGTGCGTGCACGCACGCACGGAGAGAAAGAGAGAGAGAGAGACAGACAGACAGACAGACAGAGACAAACACACACACACAGACACACACACACAGAGTTACTACAAGTGGTCGACATTGGTGAAAGCGCGTCAGAAAGACGGATGGACTGATTGTCTGACAGACGTAGGGACAGAAAAGAAAGAAAGAACGAAAGAAAGAAAGAAAGAAAAGAAGAAAGAAAGAACGAAAGAAAGAAAGAAAAAAAAAGAAGAAAGAAAGAAAGGAAAGAAAGAAAAACCCAGAAAAAAGAGGAAAGAATCAGAGGCGTTTCTTTGGTCTCTCTCTCTCTCTCTCTCTCTCTTGGTTCCCTTTTATTGGCGCTACAGTGCGCGCACGCACGCGCGCGCGCGCGTGCCTTGCCTGGTAACCATGCGTGGTGCAACGCGGTTTGACCTTGGGATGCGGTTATGTTCTTGAAGGTACGTAGGTGTCAGCAGAGAGAGAGAGAGAGAGAGAGAGAGAGAGAGAGAGAGAGTTTGTATGAGGGTGTGTATGTGTGTGGGTAAGAGAGTGTGTGATCGTGTGTGTGTAAATGTGTTAGTGCGCGCGCGCGTGTTTGTTTGTTTGTTTTGTGTGTGTGTGTGTGTGTGTACTTTCTTTCTTTAATTTAGCGTCTGTTCACTCAAGGTGATATTAGACAAAAGATAGTGTTACAATATATAGAGAACGTGTGCGTGTATGTGTGTGTGTGCGTGTGTGTGCGTGTGTGTGTGTGTGTGTGCATGTGTGCGTGTGTGTGTGTGTGTGTGTGTGTACAGACACGCGTGTGCATCCAAGTCAGGTATGAACTCGTGCCGATGTACATTATATGTCAAAGAGCTGGTGCGCGCGCGCGCGCGCGTGTATGTGTGTGCGCGTGGGTTAGTGTATGTGTGTGTGTGTGCGCGCGTGCATTTGTGTTCATATATATATGACAGACAGATAGAGCGACGGAAAGAGAGAGAAACAGAGACAGACAGACCTAGGACAGAGACAGAGAGACACAGAGAGAGAGAGAGAGAGAGAGAGAGAGAGAGAAGAGAGAGAGAGAGAGAGAGAGAGAGACAGACAGACAGACAGACAGACAGACCGACAGACAGACAGACAGAGAGGTACAGAGAGAGAGAAGAAACAGAAGTAGACAGACAGAGAGCAGACAGCTAGACTGACAAACGAACAGGCAGACTGTTAGACAGGTAGGCAGGCAGACAGAAACATATGTAAAATACACAGCGAAAGAGATTCTCTGTATGCGCGCGCGCGCGCGCGTGTGTGTGTGTGTGTGTGCTTGCATAGGCCGTGTATGCTCCCCTGCGTGGGTGTGCATGCAATGTAGACATGCGTGCGTGGGCAGAAGACGTGTAGGCAGGCGGTAAGAGATCACTACTATACATATTTAAGGTCTGGCATCAATGCGAAGTGAAAGAAAAAGAAGCAGGATCTCTTCCTTTCTCTTCCACTCTCAGCTTAACGTTGTTGAGAGATAGGGGGAGAGGAAAAAAGCAAGTGGTTGCACCTCTAACACAAGTAGGCCTATATACGCTATAGCCCCCTTTTCCCTTCTCACTTGTTTGCTGCACTGCATGCCGCAAACATTTCGCTCTTCTGAGTTTTGACAGCCTACAGCCAACATAATCTATCTGGCAGAATTTTAGTATGTTTCCTTGCCCTTTGCAGCTGTTGTTTGTAGCGCTGTTGTTTGTTGTGTGTTGTTGGTGGTGGTGGTGTTGGTGGTGGTGGTGGTGGTGTTGTTGTTGTTGTTCACTTGGTTTACAAGAACTAGATTTTAAAAATATGTGTTTCATGTTGCCCTAGCTTGTGCAGTAGTAGTAGTAGCAGTAGTAGTAGTAGTAATAGTAGCAGTAGAAGCAGTAGTAGTAGTAGTGGTAGTAGAAGTAGTTCTAATAGCGTAGTAGTAGAGGTAGCAGTAGCAATAGCAGCAGCAGCAACAGCAACAGCAGCAGCAGCAGCAGCAGCAACAACAGCAGCAGTAGTAGTAGTAGTAGTAGTAGTAGTAGTAGTAGTAGTAGTAGTAGTAGTGATAGTAGCAGCAGCAGCAGAAGAAGCAACAGCAGCAGCAGCAGCAGCAGCAGCAGCAGCAGCAGTAGTAGTAGTAGTAGTAGTAGTAGTAATAGCAGCAGCAGCAGTAGTAGTAATAGCAGCAGCAGCAGTAGCAACCGTAGTAATAGTAGCAGTAGTAGTAGTGGTAGTAGAAGTAGTTCTAGTAGCGGTAGTAGTAGTAGTGGTAGCAGTAGCAATAGCAGCAGCAGCAACAGCAGCAGCAGCAGCAGTAGTAGCAGCAGCAGAAGCAGCAGAAGCAGCAGCAGCAGCAGCAGTAGTAGTAGTAATAGGGGTGATAGCAGCAGCAGCAGTAGTAGTGATAGCAGCAGTAGTAATAGTAGCAGTAGTAGAAGTGGTAGTTGGTTATAGGAGAAGCACTAGTAGCGGTAGTAGTAGTGGTAGCTATGGCAATAGCAGCAGCAGCACCAGCACCAGCAACAGCAGCAGCAGTAGTAGTAGTAGTAGTAGTAGTAATAGTAGCAGCAGCAGAAGCAGCAGAAGCAGCAGCAGCAGCAGTAGTAGTAGTAATAGGAGGGATAGCAGCAGCAGCAGTAGTAGTAATAGCAGCAGCAGCGGCAGCAGTAGTAATAGTAGCAGTAGAAGTAGTGATAGTAGAAGTAGTACTACTAGCGGCAGTAGTAGTGGTAGCAGTAGCAATAGCAGCAGTAGCAGCAGCAGCAGCAGTAGAAGTAATAGCAGCATCAGCAGCAGTAGTAATAGTAGCAGAAGTAGTAGTGGCAGTAGAAGTAGTACTAATAGCGGTAGAAGTGGTGATAGCAGTAGCAATAGCAGCAGCAGCAGGAGTAGTAGTAGTAATAGTAGCAGTAGCAGCAGTAGTAATAGTAGCAGAAGTAGTAGTGGTAGTAGAAGTAGTACTAGTAGCGGCAGTAGTAGTGGTAGCAGTAGCAATAGCAGCATCAGCAACAGCAACAGCAACAGCAGCAGCAGCAGCAGCAACAGCAACAGCAACAGCAGCAGCAGCAACAGCAGTAGCAATAGTAGCAGCATAGCACGCAAATCCAGCATAACTCAGTCAAGGGTCAAGCAAAAAGGCCCAATGCTAAAATTAGCACACCCCTTCCTTTTACCATGTCCAAGAGTTGTCAGTTCCTGCTATTATTAGCACCAGCTGGCCCTGGCTACATTGGGATAGGATGAAGCTGATGGATAGCAGCTGGGAGTAGCAGAAAATGGGGACACTGACAGCTGCGGTAGCAACAGAAGCTGCAGCAGCATTAATAATGGAAGTAGAAGTCGTAGTAGTAGTAGTAGAAGTAGTCGTAGTCGTAATCGGACTAGTAGTAGTAGTAGTAGTAGGAGGAGGAGTAGGAGGAGGAGGAGGAGGAGGAGGAAGAAGAAGAGGAGGAGGAGAAGGAGAAACAGAAGTAGCAGAAGCAATAACAATAGCAGCGGCAGCAATAATGGCAACAGTGATAACATTAGCACCAACAAAATCCAGAGTAGTAGAAGTAGTAGTAATAGTAGTAGTAGTAGTAGTAGTAGTAGTAGTAGTAGTAGTAGTAGAGAGAAGAAGAAGAAGAAGAAGAAGAAGAAGAAGAAAAGAAGAAGAAGAAGAAGAAGAAGAAAAAGAAGAAGTAGTAGTAGTAAAAGTAGTAGTAGTAGTAGTAGTAGCAGCAGCAGCAGTAGTAGCAATAGCAGCAGCAGTAGCAGCAGTAGTAGTATAGTAGTAGTAGTAGCAGCAGCAGTAGCAGTAGCAGCAGAAACAGCAGCAGCAGTAGCAGTAGCAGCAGTAGCAGCAGCAGTAGCAGTAGCAGCAGCAGCAGTAGCAGTAGCAGCAGCAGTAGCAGTAGCAGCAGTGATAGTAGCAGTAGCAGCAGCAGCAGCAGTAGCAGCAGAAACAGCAGCAGCAGTAGCAGTAGCAGCAGTAGCAGCAGCAGCAGCAGTAGAAGCAATTGCAGCAGCAGCAGTAGCTGTAGCAGCAGAAGCAGCAGCAGCAGCAGCAGTAGTAGTAGTAGCAGCAGCAGCAGTAGCAGCAGCAGCAGTGATAGTAGCAGTAGCAGCAGCAGCAGCAGTAGCAGCATCAGCCCCAGCAGCAGCAGTAGTAGTAGTAGTTGTAGTAGTAGTAGTAGTAGTAGTAGTGGTAGTAGTAACAGTAGTAGTAGTAGCAGCAGAAGCAGTAGTAATAGTAGCAGCAGCAGAAGTCGTAGTGGTACTAGAAGCAAAAGCAGTGAAACATCAGCATTAGCAGCAACCACAACAAAAAAACAGCAAACGCAGCAGCAGCAGCAGCAGTAGTAGCAACAGAATAGCAACGAACAGCAGCAGCAAACAGCTATGGCATCGGTGGTAATAGTGATGGAGGTGATGATGGCAGTGGCACTGATGGAGGTTGGGAGGGAGGGAGGGGGGGGGGGTTGGTGGTGATGGGGTTGGCAGTGGTAGAGGTGGAGGTAGCAGTGGTGGTAAGGGTTGGCAGTGGTGGTAGGGGTGGAGGTGGGGGAGGGGGGTTGGCAGTGGGGGGGGGGGGGGGAGGGGGCAGTTGGCAGTGGTGGTGGTGGTGGGGGTGGATATCCATATCCCTGTTGTTTGTTCCCACATCTGTGTTCTGTTTGCTGGTGTCTGTCTAGGCTGCTGGCGGCAGCGTGCCTGTGGCAGTGCCCGAGATAAGACCATCGCTGACAGACAGACAGACAGACTGACAGATAGACAGACAGACAGACAGACAGACAGACTGACTGACAGATAGACAGGCAGGGAGGCAAGCAGGCAGGGAGGCAGGCAGGCAGGCAGGCAGGCAGGCAGTCAGCCAGCCAGGAAGCCGGTCAGACAGACAGACTGGCTGACAGACATACAGAATGGAAACAGATGACAACATTTACACGGGGACTGGATGTAAAAAAAGTACATGAGCGCTTTTTCCATTATCTTCGATATCAAAGAATAAAAAATAATAATAAAAATAAACAGAGATAACTCGAACTCGAATTCGAAACTCGAACTGTTTATTGAGAGTAAATGGATAAGCTCAGGGCTTTTCTTACACCATGATAGAGAGACAGACAGGCAGACAGACTGGCTGAGAGACAGACAGACAGACAGACAGACAAATTATCAGTGTGCCAGCATCTCAATCATTCCTTTCTCTATATTTTTGTTATTGTGGCTTGTTGGCTGGTTCGTTGATACAATTTTTAAAAAGGGATATGGGTGGGGTTATTGTGTGTGTGTGTGTGTGTGTGTGTGTGTGTGTGTGTGTGTGTGTGTGTGTGTGTGGTGTGTGTTGTTTTATGTCTTCTGTCTTCTTTGAACATCATATGTCTGTGGTTTTGTGTGACATAATCATGTAGTCTGATAGTCATTCTGACGATGCTATGTACGTTTTGCGTCTGTGAATAAGTGTTTAAGATACACGAGCATAATTATGTGTCCATTCATATTCTGTCGCTTTAGTTAAGACCCGAGAGTAGTTGAAAGCAAATGTGTGTGTGTGTTCTTGCGTGCGTGCACGCGGCGCTTGCATGTGTGTGTGAGTGTGTGTTGCGTGTGTGTGCATGCGGAGGTGTGTGTATATGTATGTGGTGTGTGTGTGTGTGTGTGTGTGTGTGTGTGTGTGTGTGTGTGTTTGTGTGTGTGTTTGTTTGTATGTGTGTATGTGTCTGTACATGTGTGCATAAATGTATGTCTCTCTGTGTCTATCATATCCTTTGATATACTTTTTTGTTGTTATCTTAACATAAAGAGTCATTCAATACAGCCAGACCCAACAAAGATATTGTACATTTTCCCAGCTTTTAATTTTCTTAATCATCCACGGATGCCAAACCCTTGGAGGGAATACATCACATGCATGGTAAAGAGAGATACGGGTAGAATAATATCATATAAAGGGTGGGATCTTGGGGTACATACTCAGCAGCCGTAGGTAACACTGCAAAAAATTACTCAAATGCTATGATAAATAAAAAAATAAAATACTGATTCTGTACTCATAGCACAAATTGTCGTGTTTTGAAACTTCGTCATCAGAAATAATCGTTTACAACGTGGCCTATAAGATGAGTTTTCTCTGCACTCGAATTAATGGCATAATTATACGGGTAAGAATAACATACATCGGGTTCTGTACAAACTATATTGCACTGGTTTTTGTTTGTTTGTTTGGAGAGCATCAACGCTACAACTTTTATATTCACAAGTTTTGTTCCACACAAGACTAGCGGTTCATGATTGAAAAAAAGGAACAGGAACAGAAAGAAAAATAATGAAAAAAAAACTTTGGCATAACTGTGGATCAAGTAGTTATCAGTAGATAGCTTCTTTGTCCTAAAATGAGGAATGAATGGAGGAGGACAGCTACCATTAAAAAAAAGAAAACAAAAGAAAAAGAAAGGAAAAGATCAGCAAGATCAATAATGTTATAGTACTAATCAAAACTAATAAAAAGGAATCAAGCACCCTATTAACAATATAGCACCTGTGAAAGGTAAGATCAGCATCAATGATGCTATAGTACTAATCAAAACATAAACAAGGAATCAAGCACCTTCTTAACAATATAATACCTGTGAAAGGTATGGTGAATCTACCAGTTCTTCTCTTGCTCCTTCCTTTCTTTATGCACAGAAACTATCAGAGATGAAATCAAAGACAGTCAAAAGAAGTAAAGTATGGGATACCTGTCAACATGTATAACTGATCCTAGACGCACACAGTAAAACATTTACAGTATAATCCACACACTTGCAATACCTTTTATTGCCTGATAGTTTTGTCTTGAAACGAAAAAGAAATCTGATTCCTCAAACATATATTCAACCGCTTCTATAATGAAGGTAACAATTGTTTACATCCGTCCACAACGTTATTTCAGAACAGAAAATGCAGGCAATAAAATGGCGCAAACACAACTGAAAGAAACATAAGAATTACCGATCTAACTGAGTTTTCAGCTCAATAAAAGAAAGTGAGAATCAATCACATAAGAGTATCATTGATTTTATGCACAGCACACCACACATGTCAAGAAAAACTTAATAAGATAAAAAGATGAAATCATTGTGTTGCCATAAATTAGCTATAAAGAACCGTTCAATTAGTAAACTGATATGCTTGATAAATCAAAGCTACGTAGAGTATGATGTCATGCTCTTCTTTTCGTTAAAATCAATCTATATGAAAACAGAAAATACACACGAATGTACCATTTTGCCTCGAAAACAGTCGGTCAGCATTAATGTCCTCAGGTATTCTTATCTCACCAATCCTACATTTATACTTTTGTTAATGGAGTATTTTTAGTCATGAAAATTAGCAGTTTAGACGAAAATGTAAGAGGTATGTGCCAAATTCCTGAATTGGAAACTAAATGCATGCATCTGGCAAAGTGTTGTGGGTTTTTTTCTACCAAAAAGGGGCAAGCATTCACGTGTTTCTAAACAGAAGTAAATGAGACACAATTGTACGTATAATTATGATACCGGATTTTGGACAACAGTTTTGCAAATGACACTAGAAGGAGGTCTGGGAATGTTTTTTTTTTCTCATGCCATTAGCTCCGAAAGTATGTATAATGTGCCCAAACATACGGAATTTTAGGAGGATAATTTATAAAAAAAAAAAGAAATCATAGCTGTAGTTTCTTTCCAATCTCTACTAAATTCCTAACAGTTTGTGTTTTTTTTGTGGTTTTTATTGGTTTTAGATTTTGTATTTTTTTTAGTTTTTTCTTTTTGCTTTTTGTGGGGTTTGTTTTTAGGAAATGGAAGGGAGGCTAAAATAATGTTGCTTCCGCTCAAAGAAGATTTTTTTTAAATTCGGGGAGATCACAGGCGTAGCTATTTCAAGGACAAAAAACATGCATTGTGTTCAGTGGCCAGAAAAAAAATGATCACCAGGTTTGAATCAAAATGGTATCATTCAAAACAGGTAGCTAAAAAAAACCCAAGTAAACGAAAAGCAAATAACCGAAATATCACACACACACGCAAACTCAATGTTTTCCGCAAAAAAAAAGTTCACACTGTGTTAGATGCAAATGATCATGACTGCTAGCGCTTAGAGCTCCATCTTAAAGCACCATCCTAGAGCTCTTAGAGGCTCCATCCAGCTTGATGATGATGTCCACACTTCCCAACCTAAGAACAAGGTTGTTCATGAGTTCTTTGGAGTACGATAATGAAGAGAGTCTGTAATGACCGTGGAAATGAACAGATAGGGTGGGCCAAGATCAAATAAAAAAAATCCCAACGGTATCAGTCAAGGTATTAACTAAGCTGGAGGGTGAAGGTCGTCATCTCCTCTGACCCCTCGCTGGCAGAACCATCTGAGTACTCCCCGTCAGAGAACTCCCCTTCCTCGTTAGCGTTCTCGGAATCGGCGATGGCCACGATGGTGAACGGCTCCGAGTCGTTGGCTTCACCCCCCTCCGCGGGAATATCTACCGAAAAGGTTGCCTCATCATCTGCGGCAGGATCGGACGTAGAAATCTCGAAGGACACTGCCTCCTCCTCCTCAGCAGAGGTGACAAGCGTGGGTGCTGGTTCATCTACTTTGACGTTGACTGCTTCAGCTTCTGATGCAGGTTCTGAACTTTTAACTTCAGCAGTAGCAGTGTTGCTGGATTCTTTAGCTTGTGCAGGAGCAGCATCCACAGCATCCGAACTCTTCGCCTTAGCCTGACTTGCAACGGCTTCCTTGACAACATCAGAACTCATGGTTTCAGCCAGCGCTGAAGCCGCTTCCTTCAAAGCATCTCGACTCTTCGCCTCAGCTTGTACGGGAGCAGCTTCCTTGACAGCATCAGCTGATGGCTTCACCTCGGCTGAAGTGTTTGCCGCAGCGGTTTCTTTCTTATCCGAACTCTTCGGCTCGGCCTTGGCAGAGGCATCCTTTGCCCCGGACTCCACCTTCTCCACAGGTTTGCTGGCAGGCGGGGCCACAACGGGAGGCGGGGCCTCCACCAGTTTCATGGGAGGCGCCTCGGCAACCTTGGCCACGGACGCTTGCATCGTTTGCGGAGCTGGAGCAGGCGCTGGAGCTGGAGCAGGCGCTGGAGCTGAAGCAGGCGCTGGAGCAGGAGCGCGTACTGTAGCTGAACCTGGATCTGCCCCGAAGGACTGGTTCACTGGAGCTGGAGCTTGTGCTGGTGCTGGCTTTGGTGCAGGTGCAGGTGCAGGTGCTGGCTTTGGTGCAGGTGCAGGTGCTGGCGCTGGTGCTGGCTTTTGTGCTGGTGGCGGCGGTGCTCGCATTGGCGCAGGTGCCGGAGCTGGGGCAGGTGCTCGCATTGGTGCAGGTGCTGGGGCAGGTGCTCGCATTGGTGCAGGTGCTGGGGCAGGTGCTCGCATCGGCGCAGGTGCGGGTTGCTGCGCGGGTACGGCAGCTGGCGGTTTCATGGCGGCGCTGTACGTTGCTCCACTCACGGGGCCGTGTTCAGCTGCAGGCTCAGGCGCAGGCACAGGCACAGGCACAGGTGCAGGCACAGCTACAGCAGCCACAGGCACTGGCCCGTTCACCACCCTGCCTTTCTTCTGCGGCTCCACTGGTAAGGCTGCAAGATACAGCCATAGAAAGAGATAAAGGCTGAATTTGAAATATGTTATTGACTTTTATTATTTTCTGTCTAAAGCTGTATAAAACGCAAACGGGTTAACACATAGTATATTTTAAAAAAACCTACACCTGAAACCTGAAGGCTCTTTCCTCATCAGCTCTTTTGACAATGATTAACGATAATAATAATGATAAAAAAAATAATAATAGTAATAAAAATGATAGTGATAATAATTATGATATTGATAAATGGAATTTATATCACGATGATAATGATGGCTTTCAATTTACATGTTCAATGATGGGTTTTAATCTACTGGAGTAGTATACTGCATAACCTTGTTTTGTTCCCTTTTATTTACGATATAAACGTAGTAAACAGCTTTTTGGTCAAATTAAAACACTAACGTCACACATCAAATCATTTTTTAAAAAAAACAACCCAAACTTTGATCGCTGAAGTAATTATTGGAGTCAAATCTTGTGATCTTGTGGTAAACAATTAACAATTAAGAATAGTGGCATTGAGATGTTGACTGATTATACAACTAGAACCACTCTTCAAATTTTTATTGTAGTATCAAAGTATATTTTGGTTTCCTTTTGCTTGAAAAGTCACGTCACGTTTAGATACACCCAAGCCCTCATCTTGACCACATTTTGCGATAAAAAAAACCTTGTCCAGTTCTTTATTTTGTCCCTTCCTGCAGTCCATCATTTCGATTTGTATTAGCTCTTCACAGAGTATATATATATTATATATGTATACCTATTTCCAATATGTTTTCCCCTTTTTTAACGGAACAGTCTTTTTCTTACAGATTAAAAAACATTGGAAGTAAAGGTAAAGGTAAAGGAGTCCCAT